>CM060902.1:213970000-215220000 GCA_030737815.1 Allium fistulosum | reverse complement strand
TACGTACATCCTACGTATTTAACTTCATTGATTATTAGCCAAATCAATTCTCTTTTCTATTCACATTTCCTTTAATTCCATTCACTTATTCTCAATTGCTTCCATTTCCAATTGAGTTATTACTTCAATTACAAACAGTTGAACTCTGACCTATTTAAAATTAAAAATAGCTTGAAAAAGTTTAAAATAGGTAAGTAGTTGAAAAATAGTTATTAGTTTGTAAAATAGTTAAGTAGGTATAAAATAGTTAGATAATTGCAAAATAGTTTTTTAAAAAAATAGTGATTAGATATAAGTCACTGAAAAATAGTAATTAGTTCATAAGACAGTTTCAAAATAGTTAAATAGTTCCAAAATAATTGTAAAATAAGTATAAGATAGTTTGGGGTTTAAGAAGAAAGATTGTATAGTAAATAGTTTGGAAAAATATATTTGTATTAAAACAATTTATTTTGAAAATAATCCAAATCCAAACTGTTTAATTTCCCAATCTCCACTTCCAATTAATTTCCCATTAATTCAATTTTAAATTTCCTCTTCCATTTAAATTGACTCAATACTTCAGTTTCCATTGAAATTGATTTAATCCCAATTCAAGTTGAATTAATCTTAATTTCTTTCCAAATTCAAATCAATTTAAGTTTGAACTAATTCAATTTAAATCTCAATTTTAAACTATCTAGAATTATATAAATTCGAGTTAAATTTTAAATGTTGATTTAATCCATTAAGTCAAATTAACCCTTACTTTTATTGCGATATCCCGCCGATTGGAGCGGATGAGACACTATGCACCCTGCGTAATAGCGGATGACCATTTTTATTGCGATATCCCGCCTCGAAGAGGGATTATTATTATTTTATGTTATATAACATCTGTGGGTGTAGGGAAACAGGTTGGTGGGATCCAACTAGATTTCTCAAAAATGTTGATTTTTAATTTCATATATAGTGATATATAATGTGTGTGAATAATCTGATATAGATTATGTTGTGATTTTAATTATTGGATGCTATAGTAGCACTAGCCTTAATTTTGGTATTATAAATACCATGGATAACATTTTTGAATTTAAAAAAGGAATTCAAAGGCGATTTTGGAATTGATATTTTTTTTATTGAATTTTGGGATTATTAAAAAAAGGGAATTGATTTGGATAAAATAAATAAATTGATTTTGGATATTTATTTAGCTATTTCGTACAATGGTTCCAATAGAGAATTTTAAATTGAGGATTTTTTAAAATAATGTATTTTTAAATGAGATTCTTAAAATATGGAATGAAAGTCGAAATCGAGGTTTGATACGGTTTTGGATTATAGTTTGGATTTTATAAGAAATAGGTTCTTAGTGGAATTTTAAATAGGAATCGATTTAAAAATGAGATTTTGTTTAATATAAATCTGTAATTAACAGAGAACAATCGGAGATGAGTTTATAAATTTATAAACGATGTTTATAAATAAAGTGAAATGATTATCATTTGATAAGTTGGAAATATAGATCCACCATATGAATTTAAAATGAGATACGGAAATCGGTTTAGGGAAAGATAGTGGGTTCTATTTTGGAATTTGGACATAGTTGTGAAATTAGAAATGAAAATCGATTTGGGATAAATCGAGAGAGATTTATAAATATATGAATGGTTATGTTGAATTTTAAAAATAAATTTTTATCGAGAAGTTAAGTTATGTTTTTAAAAGGAGATTTTATTTATTAAACTATGCGGTTTAAAACTCTTTTAGTATTAAAATATTCAGAAAGTGGATTATTCAAATATTTAATATTTATTGAAATGAATTCAAATTTTTATAATAAGCTTTTTAAATCGATTAGTTTTATTTAAAAATGAATTGGAAATGAGTTATCGATGTGCATTTAAAGTGTTTTGATATTTTAAATAATTACTTAAACATGTTTTTTTTACAATAAATTATTATTCTTTAAAAATACTTATCATATATATTGAGTTTTGAAATGATTGAAATTTATTTATAAATCCTCTCGAGATTTCCAAACGGAGTTTATTTATCGGATATGATTTTGATAAGAGGAATCTTATAAGGGATTTAGGGAGAAAATGGAATTTCCAAAATGTTGAAATATGGGAACTTCGAAAATGAATCTGAATTTATAAAAGAAATTATAAATTGTTGGTTGGGTTCATAAAAGAGTATAATCGGTTTTGGAAATTGTAAAAAGGAATTTATAAATAAATTTCTGAAATTTATGAGATAAGTTATGAAATATTTTCTATGTTTGATATTAAAATGATTTTGGAGAATCTGCCTATAAATATTATCCTAAGTATTGTTGTTTCTTTTTCTTCTTCTATCCTCTTCTTTCTCACAGTTATTCGTCTTTTCGTACAATTTGTATTGGACAAGTGTGATTTAATGTCAACTCAGAGGTTATGGAACGACGGGTCGCTGCAGCTGAGCCTTAGCCTCTGAAGGAAAAGGATCATTCGGAGAAGGAAGCTGACCAAGATCAGCACACATGCGACTTATGGCTATTGGAGAAGTAGGAAATGAAATATTTAGGTGAAACTCAAGAGTCTAGGTCTCATTTGACTGCTTTTGGGCTTTGTCTAAATTTTTCACATTAGGGCTTAAGTCAATGATTACAGTATCTCCTCATCCATGACAACAATAGTAAAGTCACCCACAAGTTTGGGCCTCTTACTTCGGTGAGGAGATGGAATATAGCAGCATCATTATCACTTACTTTCCTTTTTATTGCCTCAATTGCGTTGGCAACGTAGTCCTCAATGGAAATAGGTTTGCTCAACTGAGATGGGGTAAGAACTTTATTTTTATTTCCCTTCTCTTTGGGAGCATCATCTTTAACTTCTGCCTCTTTTGAAGCAACAATAAGAGCAGATTAGCCTAAAACAAGAAAGAGGTTAATAAGATAATATCATCAGGAATTCCATACTAGTGATATTAAAAACTTACCAGTAGGTTCAAGTTGTACTAGGGAAGAAGCAGAGAAAGCATTTCGGTTGTCGATAACTAATGGCCGCTTCCTTTGAGCTTTTCCTTTCACCATCGGAGGTTCCTCAAGTATTATATGTTTGTCTAAATCAATGAGTATTGATGGAGATTCACTTCCGTCAAAATGTAAGCCCATCACCCATACTCTCATATGTCAATGTCAGGGGTTTGATAATGTCACCAGTAGAGGAGCCTGGTTGTTTAGAGGTAGAATCTAAAAGAAAACATTCATCATAAAAGAGTAACAGATATGACATGAATGATAGAAAATAGAAACTTACTGATAATGGAGAAAGTTCCCCTAATCCTCGAGAAGCATTTGACATAGAAAAATTAGGTTTCCCATTCCTTCATTTTATTGATAGGATTGGTGATTAAGCTTTTTGGAAGAGGACGAATGCGATATAATGGGTTATCCTACTGCTTACCTATTCTTACAAGGCTAGCTATAGTATGGAGGACTTCGGCACTTAAGGAAGAAAGTTTGGCCTCTCTAGCAAGAATTTTTAAGTATGTCAAATAGGTGTATGAGTTCGAAGACAGTTGGATTAGAGAGATGTTTAGGTGTTCCAGGAATTGCAAGAGAAATTCAGGAAAAGGAAGATATCCTAAGTGTTATATGTGAATTTTTTTGTAAAGGCGAAGAACCCTTTTAAAGGGTTGTCTATCCTACCAGAAGGACCGCCAAGCTTGGCTTTTATGATTGTGATACCAAATTACTTGAGAATGGAGTCACTTCTTCTTGACTGGTAATATATGACGGTTTAAGAAGATGATCCCCTTTCTTAACAGATGGAGAAACTTTGGGGGCCTTGCTAGTCTTCTTGATTGCTTTCTTGTCTACTTTTTGCCTTCCATTTGCCTATCGTGTGATGTTATACCAAATAAGAAATGTTACAGCCTGAAGTCCACTATATTATTTACAACAAGTAAATAACGATAGAGCAATCTATGTTGACATTCATAAAATGCTTAATTTTTAGCCAAGTAAAAATATGGTTATTTAGTAAAACTCAAATGTAAAACTATACTAAATCCATCTTGAATATCTTGCAGGGTCAATAAGGTTCATGTTGAATTGGTAAATTGATGACGAATGTCACATAATGGGCGTTATCAAACACTATAACATGAAGTCGTAACAATGCTCAATGCCGAAATAATTCAAATACACACACACAAACACACACACACACACAGATATATATATATATATATATATATATATATATATATATGAAAGATACTAAGTGTGTAAGTGGTCCATGGGTTTATTACGATGACTACATTGCAAGATAATAATGTCATGTAAAATTTGAACAAGAATATTAAAAACTGTTGCCGAAAGAAAAACAATAACACAAAGTGAGAATGTCAAATTCATACGATAACCAGTTAAGATGATACCGCACCCTTGGTTAACTCCCAGCATGATAGAATCCAGTCTTTTAATAACTCCTAGAAGCCAATATCGCACCTCTATTCAGTTATTGATGACAAAAGGATCTCACACTATAATAAATCCTAACTTTTAAGCCATAGTAATTGAAGGAAATAAGCCAGCCCGCAGCGGAAGTTATGAGTGAATTTCAAAAAAAATTACCCTATTGGATCTTTATGCAGCCTATGAAGTCTAATTCATTTACAACATTTCTAAATTAGTTTAAATAAAATCATGTAATATATCTACATTTATAAATCGTAGTTAGAGATTTATTTAATTTTAGTTTTACTTATATAAATACATACATACATACATATCATACACACACACACACACACATATATATATATATATACATATATATATATATATGTATGTATGTATTTGTGTGAACGCATGTGTAAAATAGCAATCCGTGTAGGTTATAACATGTCCGTATATAGATATTGGGATTTACATCACAACGGACACATGAGCTTATTTTGTATGTATTGTATGTTGTCAAACATGTGCATGAACATATAGCTACAGGTTTCAAATGATTATTTGTGTGTGTATATTTATATATTTGTGTATGTACAAAATATGTTTAATCATTAAAATATTACAGAAAGTATTTATTTATTTATATAAATTTATATTGTACCATAAATAAGAATAAAGTTATATGCATATAGATATATATAATAAAATAGTTAATTTTTTTCTATTATAACTTACTAGTTAGAAAACATATCAGATCTTATAATGATTTTAATATTTAATATACGTATATGTATATGTGTGTGTGTGTAACGACCCGCATTTTTGACCGTTCAAGTCGACAAAACATACACACATGCCGACTCAAACAATCCAAAATACAGATAGTTATTGGGGTTAAATAAGAAAAGAAAGGAAAGAATAGAAACAAACTCAGAATCTCGCAGCGGAAGGAACAAGATATAATAATAAAATAACAGTTCATGAAGCTGTTAAATAAATAAATTTGATTATTATTATACATCATAAATCAGAGTTACATATATATCAGAGATAATACAACAATGCAGCGGAAAAATAATACAGTAATAGAATACAAATGATGTAATACCAAACTCCGTCTTCGTCCTCCAAAATAGATCTTCAACCTTATCTGAAATGCTCAGGCTGACCCGAGCGTAATGAAAAGACAAAACACTCGAGTCAGGACTAAAATATCTCATGTAAGTTAAATCGAATAAGTAAATATGAGTGTGACGGCGTCAGAGATGTTTACGAGTTTTAGACACCTCCTATCCAGTATTTAACGTGCGTGCATTAACTTAAGAGATGTTCGGGATTTCCATCTCCTAAGGATCCATTAAACTATCTACTATATAATAGAATACGCTATATACAATAATGTCTATCATAAAGTAAAATATCAAACTAGCGTTAAGCCATGGCCCATTCCACCCTTAACACAGTTTTATTCCCAATAGCATATACAAGACCGTAGTTTCCCCAAAACCAGAAGTCACCAGAGGGCAATCCATATACTAAAGGTACAAACCAAAATCGTAGTGGTCGCGAATAGGATAATCAGTATGACAAGGTACATGAGGCAATACCAACTAGGATACTAGTAGTTGCGTGATCCGGACTGATGTTGGGCATAGCAGCTACTACCCCAACATCGCGAAACAACACTCCCATAATCAAGGGGTGCACCCAAATCGGATCACAATAGTAATAGATATGGTAACGAAGAAGTGTGTCCGCTAGAGGTGGCGAACCTCAATGGCCCGGCGCGGCTCCTGTTTTAGTCATGTCAGGGGTCATTCAATATCGTTCTCTTTCTTCAGTCAACGCGTTCACCAAACCATCCACTTCGTTCTGGATCAACACTCCGCGTATACTAGTTATTAAAGTGGTTTTCGGTATCGACAGAGAGTATGTCCATATCCGATCCTGGTCTCTTTAATAACTACGTATTATTACACCGATGGCCCTTTTACATTTCAAATCGATTCATAATTGATATCAAAATATCATATTCGCTTCAAAATCAAATCCATTTCAAATATCATCATATCTATTCAAGATGTAAGATTCCGTTTCAAAATCATTTTTCGCCTCAATATCTCATTTCGATTTCAAAATCAATTTTCGCCTCATTATCTCCTTTCGATTTCAAAATCATTTTTCGCCTCAATATCTCATTTCGATTTCAAAATCATTTTTCGCCTCAATATCTCATTTCGATTTCAAAATCATTTTTTGCCTCAATATCTCATTTCGATTTCAAAATAGCTCATATATTTATATAAGAATATAAGATTCGCTTTAAAACCATTTCGTATTCAAATTAGAATATACTTCAATTAAACATCCGTATTAAGTAGTTTACTTAATTTCTGGAACAATTCCAATTCAATAAACTTAGATTAACATTCAGATTTCAAGAATTCATTTAAGTATTACATTCCAAATCAATTTCAGTTCAAATTATATTCAAATCAATTTTATCTTCAAATTTAATTCAATAGTTTCAATTTAGTCCAATTCACAAATTTCTTTGAATTTTAATTAAATTCCAAATTAATTAAATCTCAATTTCAAATCAATTTTCAATTCCAAACTCAAACTTGAAATATCATTTCATATAAATTTTCTTAGAAATATTCAGAGTTCGATTAAAAGTCCAATCTTTTAAAATAAATCAACTTTCGAAAATTTACGCCGTATTTTGATTTTTTTTTTCTTAAAAATCTAAACTTCGAGTAATTAAACAATTTCATTTACCAAGTTTAAATTCCAACATCTCGAGCTTTAATTCAAAATAATTCAATTTCCATAAATTGGATTTTATTCTTAAAATCAATTCATTTAAATAATTTCAAAACAACTTTTAAAATCATTTAATTTAACCAACCCGGTGTCCGTATATAATTTTCTAACCTATGGCCAAGTGGATAATTATTTCAATTCTAATTTCAAGGATGGATATATATCATTTCAATCCAAATAGATGTCATAAGTATATCATTTCAACCTATTCCTTAATTTATTCGAAATGATTCAGTTTACAGTTTTATATGCAATAAACAATATACATGATGATAGCATGATATATCAAAATAAATAAACAACCAATATCAACCAATAGTATCCATCACAACCAATCAACCATAAAGCCAATAACATTCACAACAATTTTATAATTATCAATATCGAGTAATATACTGCCAATTTAAATTTAAATTTATTTTAACGGTCAATTTAAATTCTATCAATTAATTCATATATCAAGGCAGATGATAATTAAACCTACCAAACAACAGCCAATAAATTTCATATCACTTCAGAATATAAATTTAACTAACAAAAATTATTTTAGTCAATTGTGAGCGTATAAACACTCACCTTGAATCTACGGTTTTAAATCAAATCGAACGACATTCGATTTAACCTAAAATTTTAACGAGCTCCAAATGTCTTCGGATCTGCACTGTAGCGCAACACTCGTCGCTGCGATTCCGCTGCTTCTTGTTTCGTCCGATTCCGACCTCGTATGACAAAGTTATTGTATTTTAGGAGATTACACGATTTTTTAGATAATATAATTTATACACCTTTTTATTTTATTTAACCTTTGTTAAATCAGAGACGTTGACTTCAGGGTTGGAGAATCTGGGCTGAAGTTATCTTCTTCCTCCATACGTTCTAGGTTTGAACGAACGAACCCAACACCGCGCCACTTTCTTCCATACGCACGCAACTAGGAGCGACCGGACATTGATCAGGGGATGCCATCGCGTGCGCCTCTCCTTGCTCCACCTCCGCGCCAAGTTTCGCCACCCCATTCGCCACCGTTTGCACGCAAACCAAGAAAATACACATGACATTCAAAGCCAGATCTGGACCAATCCGTGACGAATTAGCGCGAATCAACCGTATGGATTTGAAGAGGTCGTCGAGATCTACAACTTTGCTTTTGGAATTTTTCGATTTCGTTGAACGGATTGAGAGATAAAGAGGAAAGAAGTTCGAGCAATTTCAGTCATGGAATACGTGGTGGCCATTGTAACGACCCGTATTTTTACGGATCGACATGTTCGTCAAAATCTGGAATTTTAGCACTTTCATGTCATTTCAGATTTTTAGGCAGATTTGTCTAAGTCTTAGGTCGTACGCGACCTAAGGGTTGTTGGCGACTTAGAGAAGGTCTGCGACTTAAGAGGTTCAGGCAACCTAAGTATTCTGGGTTAGAGTTAGGTCGGCAACGACCTAAGAGAGTGTTGTGAGCGACCTAGTAGTTGCCGAGTTAGCGACCTAGTAGTTGCCGAGTTAGCGACCTAGTAGTTGCCGAGTTAGCGACCTAGTAGTTGCCGAGTTAGCGACCTAGTAGTTGCTGAGTTAGCGACCTAGTGGTTCTGAGTTTGCGACCTAGTGGTTCTGAGTTTGCGACCTAGTGGTTACCGAGTTAGCGACCTAGTGGTTCCGAGTTAGCGACCTAGTGGTTCCGAGTTAGCGACCTAGTGGTTCCGAGTTAGCAACCTAAGGTATTAGCTTGTTAGCGACCTAAGGTATTAGCTTGTTAGCGACCTAAGGTATTAGCTTGTTAGCGACCTAAGGTATTAGCTTGTTAGCGACCTAAGGTATTAGCGTGTTAGCGACCTAAGGAGATAGGTCGCATAAGTGTTAGGTCGTAGCACTGTTAGGTCGCGTAGGTTGCTAAGTTGTTAGGTCGCTAGGATAGTTTGTGTTAGGTCGCGTAGATCTATCTGTTAGGTCGCGTAGGTTGCTAAGTTGTTAGGTCGCTAGGATAGTTTATGTTAGGTCGCGTAGATCTATCTGTTAGGTCGGAGAAGCTTAGGTCGGAGAGTCTTAGGTCGGAAACGACCTAGGGAGATAGCTGAGTTAAGCGACTTAAGGAAATTTCTGCTATAAATAGGAGGGGTTGTTCTCACTTTTTGGGATCCGGATTTTGAAGCGACGAAGTGCTGCCATTTTGAGAGCTCGACTTCTACACTTCTTCACTTCTTTTCTCCACTCTAATCTAGTGCTTCCATCCATCCAAATCGAAGATCAAGATTGAAGATTCAAGAGCTTAGATTGAAGATCTTCATCTTTTCAAGAGAGATTTCATCGTTTGAAGTGAGATCTTGTCGGATCTAGCTTAGTTCTTCGCTGTCCAGATCTGAAGTTGATATCTTTTGGATTGTTTAGGTGATTTGGTGAGTGGTGATTATCTCTCACACGGATCCAAAGGAGTAGATCGGATTGTTGGCTCGATTTGGTGTTAAATTAGTGATTTCCATGCATTTTCTTCATCCTATGTGTAGATCCATGTAGATCCATTGTTCATGATGATGTTGCATCCATTTTATCATATGTTAACCTATGCAAGTTCATTCATCAAGTTTGTAGAGATATAATCCATGTTTTCATGCTTATTGGACTTTCAACTCTTTAATTACGAAAATGCCATTATTGTTATAATTGTCTACTTAGATCATTTTTGAATGCTTGATTGCTTGGATTGATGTTTGATTTGATTGATTGTTATGAACTAGATGATTGATGATTAGATTTAGATCGAAGGTGATTCAAAAGCTAAGGGAAAGGCTCTTGAATTGGAAAAGCTGCTCGTGGCATATGTAGCGGGATGATGAAGCTCCTATGCATAGATTTGATGATGTGAAGTTGAGATGAAGCTTTGCGAGGATGTAATGAAGCGAGGCATCATATGATGAAGACTTGGTCTAATCCAGGCGGGATCATTCCAAGCATGTTGATAACTCGGTGATATGATTCGAGTTGAGGATAATGGATGCTCGAGAGGCGCTTGAGCTAGTATGGAAATAGTCGTCGAGGAGGATGACTAGGAGGTTGAGATCTCATCGTTGTTGAAGGTTCTAGCATGCTCTAAGCAAGAGTACATGGGGACGCCCAAAAGACTAAGTTGATGGTCAAGTACTCTGGGTAGATTCGATAATCCTAGGCACGGGTCACGATGACGTGCGGGAGTTATGTCTAGAACCGGGGTTACCATTAGCCCTTGACGGACGGCTGAAAGAATGTGCCGGTCATTCAATTAACGGTGATATCGCAACAATGATAACAGTGATAGCCGAGTCATGGATGTTTGGTTGTATCGTCATTCGGTCTCAAGAGCGGTATTTCCTGGGTGCTTATCTGACCTTGGTTTTAGACCTTGGGATTTGTACTTGGAAAACATCGCTCTTGACTCGAGTGACAATTGCTTTACTTTAAATTGTATGCTCTGCTATGTTTGCTTCTGCTTAGTGTGTGTCTGGGGGCTATCACTGTAGAATGAGGTTGGAGTGGGAGGGTTGTATTCCTATTCCTTTTCCTTTATGCTCTTTTGGTATGTTGTTAGTTAATTTACTGCTCACTAAGACTGTTGTCTGACTCAAGGCTTTATGTTTTTAATTCTTATTGCCTTGGGCTGTTCGTCCATTTTGGGACGAGCAAACTAGGTAGCAGGTGACAGGTGCTGTTCTCTTCTCACGATGCTGATATCGAAGACGAGCTGGAGGATTGCATATTATCTTCTTATTATATGTACTGGATATTCCGCTGTTTTGTATTCTCTGAGAGATATGTAGTGAGGCTGGATGTATTGACTATGTGGATGCTTGTATTCAACTATTATGGAGTTTTATATAATGTCATTTTGTTCTGTAAAGCTTCACTATACATATGTTCTATTGTATTTTGTCCATGCGCTGTGAGTAATACGATAGATTCTTTCGTTTTAAATCTTACCTTGACAATCGTCCATGGTCGCCTGGCACACTTTACAGCGCACTATCTCTAGATTCGGTGCAGGGGTCATGGGCGGTCGTCACATTTGGTATCAGAGCATTGGTTAATCGATTTTACCCAACGCTCGCTGTCGTAACTACGTATGAGAGACGTAATTGTATTTTGATGGATGAATACTATATATAATATAGTAGCTTGGTAGAGTTTGAGTCCTTTGTGCAGTTGTTTCTCTAGATGTTCTAATCATTCCTTTTTATAGATATTGAGAATGAGTCGAAGAGGGAGACCAGCTGCTAGGGAAGGCCGTGCTACTGAAGAGACTACTGACTATGCAGCCATGTTCGAAGCTATGATGACTTCGATCATGAGAAGGATACCAGCTCCGGGGGCAGCGGTTGATGTTGGGGTTCAAGTCCAAACTCCGAAACCAATGGATTTTGCTAAGTTATGCAAGGATTATACTGCTCTTGGAGGGAAGATTTTCTTGGGAACAGAATCTACTATCGAAGTCCAGAGGTGGATAGATGCTTGTAGAAGGATCTTTGGTGATTTGGGAATTGATGATGCAACTAAGAGAAAGTTGGCATCGAGACAGCTTCAAGGGAGAGCCTCGGATTGGTGGAACTCTATTACCATCACTACTCCGGAAGAAGAGATTACTTGGGAGCAATTCCAAGTCAGATTTGAAGCTAAGTTCATTTCTACAGCTCAGAAGTCTGTTCTGTTCAAGAAGTTTGTGGAGCTCAAGCAGGGTGGAAGATCTGTTCTTGAGTATGTTTCTGAGTTTGAAGCTTTGTCCAAGTATGCCCGGTCATATATTGAGTCTGCTTATCAGAAGAACGAGAAGTTTATGACCGGCTTGGATAGTTATCTTGGGAGACAGTTGGTGGATCATTTGGACGATTCATTTGAGAAGCTTGTGGAAAAAGCTCTTAGGCATGAGAGTCTGTTTCCTAAGGAAGGACCTGTTGTTGCTGTTACCAAGGGAGAATCTAAACCACAGCAGGGTGGAAACCAGATGAGGAAGCAGCAACAGCAGAAGGGTAAGGATGGCCAGAAGAAGCCGAAAGGCGAGGTGACTTGCTACAATTGTCAGCAGAAGGGTCATTTCTCGAAGGATTGTAAGAATCCGAAGGCACCGATGAAGTGTCACAACTGTGACAAGCCGGGGCATTTCAGGAAGAATTGTCCAGATCCGAGGAAGGACAGGCAGATTGTGCAAGCCTATGCTTTGGGAGCTGTTCCATCGTCTTCGAAAGCTCCTACTGCAGAAGAGAAGGGAAAGAGTGTGGTTGTTCAAGGTACTCTTTTCCTATGTGGTGTTCCAGTTAGAGTTCTGTTTGATACTGGAGCGTCGCATTCATTTGTTTGTAATGAACTCGTTGGCCGGTTAGGTTTGACAACGGATATTGTTGATAGGCCATTGGTTGTGACTAATCCAGTTGGGGGTTCGTCTTGTTTGTGTATTTTATGCCGTGGTCTAGTTGTGTCGAGTCATGGTTGCTCTTTTGTTTGTGATTGCTTTGTTCTGAACTTTGCGGGGTTCGGAATTATTTTGGGTATGGACTGGCTTAGGAAGTATGCGGCTAAGGTTGATTGCGAAAGGTTGGAAGTGATAGTCGAGAATGTGGAGGGGCGAAAGATTGTGATACGATGTAAGCATGAAGAAGGCGTCTTCATGAGCTTCATGTATTCGCTAGTTGTTCCATGGGATGGACTGTCATCAGTGCCGATCGCTAATGGATTCGAGGATGTCTTTGACGAAGTCAAAGGGTTGCCGCCGCATAGAGAGATCGAGTTTCGAATAGATCTAGTTGAAGGAGCCAGACCTGTTGTGATGCCTCTTAGGCGGATGGCGCCTAGGGAACAGCAGGAGTTGAGGTTGCAAGTTGATGACCTTTGGCAGAAAGGATTCATTCGGCGTAGTGTGTCCGAGTGGGGTGCACCAGTTGTGTTTGCAACCAAGGCAGATGGATCGTTGAGATTGTGTGTGGATTATCGTGAGCTGAATAAGGTGACTAAGAAGAACAAGTATCCATTGCCGAGAATAGATGACTTGTTTGATCAGCTTCACGAAGCTAAGGTGTTTTCTCAGATGGATTTGGCAACGGGATTTCACCAGTTAAGAGTAGCTAAGGATAGTGTGCCGAAGACTGCTTTTAGGACACCATCCGGTTTCTTTGAGTGGCTGGTAATGCCGTTTGGATTGACTAACGCGCCAGCATATTTTGTGGATCTTATGAATAGAGTGTTCAGAGATCAGTTGAACAAGTTCGTACTTGTGTTCGTGGATGATATTCTGATTTATTCCAGAACGGAAGAAGAGCACAAGACGCACTTGCATATTGTTTTGGAAATCTTACGGAAACATCAGCTGAAGGCTAAGTTTTCGAAGTGTCACTTCTGGAAGAGTGAAGTGAGGTTCTTAGGCCATGTGATTTCTGGAAATGGAATAGCGGTTGATCCCGCTAAGGTGGCAGCAATCCAGGATTGGGTTAGGCCTAAGAATGCATCTGATGTGAGAAGTTTTCTTGGATTAGCAGGATATTATCGACGGTTTATCAAAGACTTCTCCAAGATAGCTGCACCGTTAACAGGATTGACGAAGAAGAACCAAGTGTTCAGTTGGGATGCTAAGTGTGAGCAAGCTTTCGGAATCCTGAAAGAGCGATTGATGAGTGCTCCTGTTTTGACTATTCCAAGTGGGAATGATGAGATGGTGGTTTACACCGACGCATGTGGTACTGGACTTGGAGCAGTGCTGATGCAGAAGGATAAAGTTGTTGCGTATGCCAGTCGACAACTAAAGCCGCATGAAAGGAATTACCCAACTCATGATTTGGAATTAGCGGCGATTGTATTTGCTCTGAAGATGTGGAGGCATTATCTGTTGGGAGTTCGATTCGAGTTGTTTACGGATCACAAGTCGTTGAAGTATCTTTTCTCCCAAAAGGATTTGAATCTTCGGCAGCAACGTTGGCTAGAGTTTTTGGCATCATATGACTTTGGTATAGCTTATACTCCGGGAAAAGGTAACGCAGTGGCTGATGCGTTAAGTCGAAGACATGCAGGATTGGGAGCCATGTTTTCTGAATGGAAGAGTCTCGAGTATTTAGCTGGATTTGACTTCAGGCCTAGATGCGAATTGGAACCTGAAATGTTGGCAAACTTATCGATAAGACTGACTCTTGTGGAAAGGATTGGCGAGAGTCAAAAGCGAGATGATAAGCTTGTCAAGATTATCCGTGAATTGGAATCTGGATTGGAGCCAGAAAAGGATAAAGGATTCGAGGTCGATAGAGAAGGTTGGCTTCGAAAGCAAGGACGACTAGTGGTTCCCGATATAGATGAATTGAGGAGTGAAGTTCTGAAGGAAAGTCATCACTCGAAGTTGACAATTCATCCAGGTGGAAACAAGATGTATCGGGATATGAAGAGAACCTACTATTGGGAAGGCATGAAGAAGGATGTTGGAGATTTCATTTCCAAATGTATGAACTGCCAGTTGGTAAAGGCTGAACAGAAAAAGCCAAGTGGATTGCTTCAGCCCTTAGAAGTTCCTACATGGAAGTGGGAACAAGTGTCGATGGATTTTATTGATGGATTGCCTAGAACCAGAGCGGGAAATGAAGGGATTTGGGTCATTGTGGATCGTCTGACTAAGAGTGCACGATTCATTCCTGTTCGATCGACTAGGACTACATCAAAGTTGGCTGAGTTGTATGTTAAGTGGATAGTTCGATTCCATGGTATTCCGAAGAGTATAGTGAGCGATCGAGACCCATTGTTCACTAGTGGATTTTGGAAGAGCTTCCAGGAAGTTTTGGGAACCGAGTTGTGTTTAAGTACAGCTTATCACCCTCAAACAGATGGTCAGACTGAGAGAGTCAACCGAGTTTTGGAAGATCTCCTCAGAGCCTGTGTTTTAGATTTCGGAGGATCATGGGAAGATCACCTTCATTTGGTGGAGTTTGCGTACAACAACAGTTACCAGTCAAGCATTGGTATGGCACCGTATGAGGCATTGTATGGAAGACCGTGTAACTCTCCAACATGTTGGTTGGAAACTGGAGAAAAGCTGATGCTTGGGCCAGAGATGATTCGTCAGACTTCAGATTGCATAGAGATCATTCGGCAACGAATGAAGGCAGCCCAAGACCGTCAGAAGAGTTATGCTGATAAGCGTCGAAAGGATTTGGAGTTCGACGTGGGAGATATGGTTTTTGTGAAGATTTCTCCACTGAAGAATGTTATTCGATTCGGGAAGAAAGGAAAATTGACTCCGAGATTTGTTGGACCATTCCCGATTATCGAGCGAATTGGAAAGCTCGCTTACAGATTGGAGTTACCAGAGAAGATGTCGAGTGTGCACAATGTTTTTCATGTATCATATCTACGGAAGTATGTGCACGACTCGAGTACGGTGGTTTCTGCTGATAGCTGTGAAGACTTAGAAGTTGATCCAGTTGATAGAAGACCTCGTAAGCCGCTTCGTGTTGTTGAAACCGACACGAAACAGCTTAGGAGGAAGGTAGTTAAGTTGCTCAAGATACAATGGAGTGATGATGATAACGACTGTACGTGGGAAGTGGAAGAGAGGATGAAGGCAGCTCATCCTGAACTCTTCAAGGTATGGCCCTAAGGTGTCGTCTCATCTCGCGATATTGTAACTTGTTCTAAGTTTTAGAATTCTGTACGCTAAGTTAGAATTGGATGCATGGTTTGTTGATTGTTATGGATGGTAGGCGTACAAAATAGTTTTGATTGCTTGGAATTTCGGGGGCGAAATTTCTAAGGGGGAGAGAATGTAACGACCCGTATTTTTACGGATCGACATGTTCGTCAAAATCTGGAATTTTAGCACTTTCATATCATTTCAGATTTTTAGGCAGATTTGTCTAATCTTAGGTCGTACGCGACCTAAGGGTTGTTGGCGACTTAGAGAAGGTCTGCGACTTAAGAGGTTCAGGCAACCTAAGTATTCTGGGTTAGAGTTAGGTCGGCAACGACCTAAGAGAGTGTTGTGAGCGACCTAGTAGTTGCCGAGTTAGCGACCTAGTAGTTGCCGAGTTAGCGACCTAGTAGTTGCCGAGTTAGCGACCTAGTAGTTGCCGAGTTAGCGACCTAGTAGTTGCTGAGTTAGCGACCTAGTGGTTCTGAGTTTGCGACCTAGTGGTTCTGAGTTTGCGACCTAGTGGTTACCGAGTTAGCGACCTAGTGGTTCCGAGTTAGCGACCTAGTGGTTCCGAGTTAGCGACCTAGTGGTTCCGAGTTAGCAACCTAAGGTATTAGCTTGTTAGCGACCTAAGGTATTAGCTTGTTAGCGACCTAAGGTATTAGCTTGTTAGCGACCTAAGGTATTAGCTTGTTAGCGACCTAAGGTATTAGCGTGTTAGCGACCTAAGGAGATAGGTCGCATAAGTGTTAGGTCGTAGCACTGTTAGGTCGCGTAGGTTGCTAAGTTGTTAGGTCACTAGGATAGTTTGTGTTAGGTCGCGTAGATCTATCTGTTAGGTCGCGTAGGTTGCTAAGTTGTTAGGTCGCTAGGATAGTTTGTGTTAGGTCGCGTAGATCTATCTGTTAGGTCGGAGAAGCTTAGGTCGGAGAGTCTTAGGTCGGAAACGACCTAGGGAGATAGCTGAGTTAAGCGACTTAAGGAAATTTCTGCTATAAATAGGAGGGGTTGTTCTCACTTTTTGGGATCCGGATTTTGAAGCGACGAAGTGCTGCCATTTTGAGAGCTCGACTTCTACACTTCTTCACTTCTTTTCTCCACTCTAATCTAGTGCTTCCATCCATCCAAATCGAAGATCAAGATTGAAGATTCAAGAGCTTAGATTGAAGATCTTCATCTTTTCAAGAGAGATTTCATCGTTTGAAGTGAGATCTTGTCGGATCTAGCTTAGTTCTTCGCTGTCCAGATCTGAAGTTGATATCTTTTGGATTGTTTAGGTGATTTGGTGAGTGGTGATTATCTCTCACACGGATCCAAAGGAGTAGATCGGATTGTTGGCTCGATTTGGTGTTAAATTAGTGATTTCCATGCATTTTCTTCATCCTATGTGTAGATCCATGTAGATCCATTGTTCATGATGATGTTGCATCCATTTTATCATATGTTAACCTATGCAAGTTCATTCATCAAGTTTGTAGAGATATAATCCATGTTTTCATGCTTATTGGACTTTCAACTCTTTAATTACGAAAATGCCATTATTGTTATAATTGTCTACTTAGATCATTTTTGAATGCTTGATTGCTTGGATTGATGTTTGATTTGATTGATTGTTATGAACTAGATGATTGATGATTAGATTTAGATCGAAGGTGATTCAAAAGCTAAGGGAAAGGCTCTTGAATTGGAAAAGCTGCTCGTGGCATATGTAGCGGGATGATGAAGCTCCTATGCATAGATTTGATGATGTGAAGTTGAGATGAAGCTTTGCGAGGATGTAATGAAGCGAGGCATCATATGATGAAGACTTGGTCTAATCCAGGCGGGATCATTCCAAGCATGTTGATAACTCGGTGATATGATTCGAGTTGAGGATAATGGATGCTCGAGAGGCGCTTGAGCTAGTATGGAAATAGTCGTCGAGGAGGATGACTAGGAGGTTGAGATCTCATCGTTGTTGAAGGTTCTAGCATGCTCTAAGCAAGAGTACATGGGGACGCCCAAAAGACTAAGTTGATGGTCAAGTACTCTGGGTAGATTCGATAATCCTAGGCACGGGTCACGATGACGTGCGGGAGTTATGTCTAGAACCGGGGTTACCATTAGCCCTTGACGGACGGCTGAAAGAATGTGCCGGTCATTCAATTAACGGTGATATCGCAACAATGATAACAGTGATAGCCGAGTCATGGATGTTTGGTTGTATCGTCATTCGGTCTCAAGAGCGGTATTTCCTGGGTGCTTATCTGACCTTGGTTTTAGACCTTGGGATTTGTACTTGGAAAACATCGCTCTTGACTCGAGTGACAATTGCTTTACTTTAAATTGTATGCTCTGCTATGTTTGCTTCTGCTTAGTGTGTGTCTGGGGGCTATCACTGTAGAATGAGGTTGGAGTGGGAGGGTTGTATTCCTATTCCTTTTCCTTTATGCTCTTTTGGTATGTTGTTAGTTAATTTACTGCTCACTAAGACTGTTGTCTGACTCAAGGCTTTATGTTTTTAATTCTTATTGCCTTGGGCTGTTCGTCCATTTTGGGACGGGCAGACTAGGTAGTAGGTGACAGGTGCTGTTCTCTTCTCACGATGCTGATATCGAAGACGAGCTGGAGGATTGCATATTATCTTCTTATTATATGTACTGGATATTCCGCTGTTTTGTATTCTCTGAGAGATATGTAGTGAGGCTGGATGTATTGACTATGTGGATGCTTGTATTCAACTATTATGGAGTTTTATATAATGTCATTTTGTTCTGTAAAGCTTCACTATACATATGTTCTATTGTATTTTGTCCATGCGCTGTGAGTAATACGATAGATTCTTTCGTTTTAAATCTTACCTTGACAATCGTCCATGGTCGCCTGGCACACTTTACAGCGCACTATCTCTAGATTCGGTGCAGGGGTCATGGGCGGTCGTCACAGCCATGGTTTGAAATTAGGGTTTCTGAAATGAAATAATGATAAAACTGTCTCGGTTTGCAAGCGTATTTATAAAGGTAGGTCCAAAATCGTCCGAACTCCAATCGAGACGTGCTGCCAGGCGTTTATAAGGTTTTACCCATATTCCGAACGCAATGGAACTAGTCCCAAGGCCTAATTCAATCGTACGTGGAAGATAGCTTTTGAAGTCGATTATTTTAATTAAATTCGACGTTAAATTTCTACGCGTTTCAAGCTCGCACGGTCAAACGACAAGTCCGATTGCTACGAAAATTGAAACCTTACAATAATTAACTATTACGGATCCGATGAAACTGGTTTCGTCAAAATCCGAGACAGTTGTAAAAATGGCTATTTCTACTGTTTAATTTCAATATAAAATTCCCAATTTTAAATTATTAACTTTTAAATCAAATTTCCATTTTTAATTTCACAGTAATTAACAATCTTTTACAATGCAATTTTCCATTATAAATCCAATATAAAAGATTATATTAGATTCCACGTTCAATTATATTGTAATTCAAATTCAAGTTATTTAATTCCAAATGAATTCTTTTATTTCGATTTACACTTTCATTATTGAATCAACCATTTACTTATACATTATTATCAATAGTTTATAATTCATTTACTTTCATTTTCTTCAGCTATCATCTTATTTAAATTCACAGTAATATTAAATTACATTCATTTACGTTGATTTCCATATTATAACTTCAATATTAAATGTAACATTTTATTTATTTCGTTGTTTACAATATAATTCAATTCAATTCAATTACTTATTACATTCAAATTTAAATCTTTACTTACGTTCAATTACAAGTTAGCATCTTTATCGAATTACAGTTTCAGTTATTATCTGCTTTCAATCAACTGTAATATTAAGTTACATTTATTTATATTAGTTTCAATAACATAAACTTCCATTATTAAATCTACCATTTTATTTATTCTTTGTTTACAATCATAACCAATTTGGTTTACAATCAAATTCAATTCATTATTTACATTCACTACAAGTTAACATCCATATTTAATTTACAAATAAGTTATTTCAGAATTCAGTTTTGTATTTTAACTTGTAATTCGCATTTAACAACACAAAATTTTATTTCCTTCGGATTTTTATCCAAAATTTTCATTTTAATTCGTATTTTTAAAGTGTTAAAAATACGGGTCGTTACAGTGTGTTATAATGAATTGAAAAGTATCCATGATAATAAATTAATATAAAATAATTAAATGATAAAAATTTAAGTTTTATATTTTTGGAAAATCTGGAAACATATTTTAGGGCATAGGAAAACTTTCTGGAATTTTTTCAATTAAAATAATATTTTTAATTAAATAATTAATACTATGATGGAATTAAATTAATTTTAAAAAATAAAAAATTAATTTGAAAAAAATATAATCTTTTTTCAAAGGCACCTAACATGATGAATTAATTTAAAAATATATAAAATTGAATTTTAGAAACATGGATTATTTTATATGAATTTATCGTTTTAGGTAATCATTAAATAATAATAATAATAATATATGAATGATAAAAAATTATTTTCAGCACTTATAATGCATAATAAACATTAACAATTATTTGAAAAGGTTCAGATCAATATTATACATTAAATATGAAAACATATTTTTTAATTCAAATTTTATACGAAAATTAAATCATAAATTAATACATATATATGTATAAACATATATAATTTTAAATTAAAATTTATTTTAATATTTAATATAAGATTACCAAGATAAATCATGAACTAGATCTTCAAATATTATACACATATCCAATCCCTATTGTGACAATAATAATACATAAAAAAATCTCACATAACTAATGAAATAATAATAATCTAATTATATACATAAGTTTACATGATTAACAAATCTAAAACATAATAATATGATCAACATATAAATAAACATTACCCAAAACAAATTCCCTAAAGTCCATGTTGAAATAATGAATTCTGTTTCTCTAATATTCCTTGATCCGTCAAATTGCTAGTCTAGAATCAACAACCTTTTACTATTAAGTACCTTCTTGTTTTAACTTGAATTGGATTTGGGATTTTGGGACTAATTTAGAGAAAAGTTGTAGCCATGAAAGAAGAAGGAGATGGCGGCTCAAAAGAATGAATTAGCATAAGATTAGGGTTTTGAGATTTGTATTTATAGTGGTAGGATAAGAGAGGAAACTATGTAAGTTTCTCACTATATCTTAGCCACACATCCCCAATCCCTAATCCTATGTTGTAGTCACCTCTAACCCTAGCCAAACCAACCATATTTTTCTCTAATCATAATGGGTTGTAAGTCCATTTAACCTAATTTAAATATATAGAATTATATTTTACTTATTTTATTATCGATATCTCATATCGATCAATATATTCATAACTATTATGATATATATGGAACAATTTTATTTCTCAAATTATATTCAAATTTCATAACTAATATTTTATAAATTTTAATTAATTTTAATTAATTATAAACTAATTAAATTATTCGGTCTAAACAGAATTCATCATTTCGGTTGTGTGACTCTTAGGTGTAAATTCCGTTAGCGATTAACATCGAACTATTCGAATGTTAACATTCACACATCACTTAGCAGGTGCTGTGATGTTATGGCCAAATTTATCGCTTACCCAGTTTTGGTAAAATCCAATTCTAGTTTAATAAGCGTTACTCGGTTGTGACATTTATTTCCACCAATTCTCTTTGTCAAAACTATATCACTTTAGGCTTATGGAATAGGTAACGGTCAAAATTCCAATATCGTCCACATTCAACACTATAATCCAAAAATAAAGTCCTTGGTTCAATAATAACAATTATTATTAACTGAAATACTCTGGCTAGAGACTTTGACTTTGAGTTGACTTGAGACAACCATGGTACTAATGTAACGACCCATATTTTTACGGATCGAAAAGTTCGTTCAAATTTGGAATTTTCAGCATTTTAAGTCGTTTCAGATTTTAGGCAGAATTTTTCTAAGTCCTAGGTCGTGGCCGACTTATAGGATTGGCGACCTAAGGGGTAGGTCGGCAGCGACTTAGGAAGTGTACGACTTAGTGATGTGGAGCAACCTAAGTGTTGGAACGACTTAAGTTGTTAGGTCGTGTGAGAGTTAGGTTGTATAGGAGATAAGTCGTGTGTAGAAAGATAGGTCGTAGACGACTTAAGGAGGTTTTACGACCTAAGGAAGGAACTGGAAGTGTTAGGTCGGTTGGAGCGAACTATAGAATTAGGCGACCTATAGAAGTTAGCGACCTATAGGAGTTAGCGACCTATAGAAGTTAGCGACCTATAGGAGTTAGCGACCTATAGGAGTTAGCGACCTATAGGAGATAGCGACCTAAGGAACATGCGACCTAAGAGTTAAGTATAGGCAGCGAGTTAGTGTAGTTAGGTTGTATAGTGATAGGTCGTGAGCGACTTAGTAGTTGTTAAGTCACGTGTAAGTTAAGTCGCGCGCTTGAGAATTCCTTATGTCATAGGTCGCGGAGTTCTGCTAAGCCGTTAGGTCGTGAGCGACCTAGGAGTTGGGGCGCGCGTGCATATCTGTTAAGTCGCTGAGTATGGCCTTGTAGTTAGGTCGTAAGCCGTATACCCAGTTATTTGTTAGGTCGTGTAAGGCTTAACAGTTAGGTCGAAGATGTGCTTAAGCGCTAGGTCGCAGCTACGCGTTAGGTTAGGTCGTAGAGGCTGGGGGTTTTGTTAAGTCGTAGGTTGGTAAGTCTTTAGGTCGATAGGTTTTAGGTCGTAGGTCGTGGACGACCTAACTCCGAGCGACCTAGGGGTGATTTCAGCTATAAATAGAGGGGGTTGGCTTCATTTTTGGGATCCGGATTTCGAAGCGACGAAGTGCTGCCATTTTGAGAGCTCGACTTCTACACTTCTTCACTTCTTCACTTCTTTTCTCCACTCTAATCTAGTGCTTCCTTTCATCCAAATCGAAGATCAAGATCGAAGATCCAAGAGCTAAAGTTAAAGATCTTCATCCTTTGAAGCGAGATTTCTTTGTTGGAAGCGGATTCGTGATAGATCAAGATTGATCCTTCGCTGTCCAGATCTGAAGCGTGTTGATTTGAGGTTGTTTAGGTGATTTGGTGAGTGGTGATTATCTCTCACACGGATCCAAAGGAGTATATCGGATTGTTGGCTCGATTTGGTGTTAAAATAGTGATTTCCATGCATTTTCTTCATCCTAAGTGTAGATCCATGTAGATCCATTGTTCATGATGATTTGACAACCATTTTACTAAGTGTTAACCTATGCAAGTTCATTCATCAAGATTGTAGAGATATTTCTTATGATTTCATGCATGTTAGACTTTCAACTCTTTAATTACGAAAATGCCATTATTGTTATAATTGTCTACTTAGATCATATTCGAATGTTTGATTGCTTGGATTAATGTTTGATTTGATTGATTGCTATGAATTAGATGATTGATGGTTTGATTTAGAACAAAGGTGATTCAAAAGCTAAGAGAAAGGCTCTTGAATTGGGAAAGCTGCTCGTGGCATATGTAGCGGGATGATGAAGCTCTTATGCATAGATTTGATGATGTGATGTTGAGATGAGGCTTTGTGAGGTTGTAATGAAGCGAGGCATCATGTGATGAAGACTTTTTCTAATCCAGACGGGATCATTCCAAGCACGTTGGTAACTCGGTGATATGGTTCGGGTTGAGGATAATGGTTGCTCGAGAGGCGCTTGAGCTAGTATGGAAATAGTCGTCGAGGAGGATGACTAGGAGGCTGAGATCTCATCGTTGTTGAAGGTTCTAGCATGCTCAAAGCAAGAGTACGTTGGGCAGATTAGATAGTCCCTGAAGGCTAATGTTTGATAGTCAAGTACTCTGGGCAGATTAGATAGTCCTAGGCACGGGTCATGATGACGTGCGGGAGTTATGTCTAGAACCGGGGTTTCCATTAGCCCTTGACGGACGGCTGAAAGAATGAGCCGGTCATTCAATTAACGGTGATATCAAGGCAACGATAACAGTGATAGCCAGAGTCATGGATGTTTGGTTGTATCGTCATTCGGACTCAAGAGCGGTATTTTCTGGGTGCTTATCTGATTTAGGCCTTGGTACTTGGAAAACATCGCCCTTGACTCGAATGATTATTACTCTACTTTAAATTGTATGCTCTGCTATGTTTGCTTCTATTTAGTGTGTGTCTGGGGGCTATCACTGTAGAAAGAGGTTGGAGTGGGAGGGTTGTATTCCTATTCCTTTTTCCTTTGTACTCTTTGGTATGTTGTTAGTTAGTTTACTGCTCACTAAGACTGTTGTCTGACTCAAGGATTTATGTTTTAATTCTTATTGCCTTGGGCTGTTCGTCCATTTTTGGGACGGGCAGACTAGGTAGCAGGTGACAGGTGCTGTTCTCTTCTCACGATGCTGATATCGAAGACGAGCTGGAGGGTTGCATATTATCTTCTTATTATATGTACTGGATGTTCCGCTGTTTTTTATTCTCTGAGTGTTATGTAGTGAGGCTTGATGTATTGGCTATTTGGATGCTTGTATTCAACTATTATGAAGTATTATATGATGGCATTTTATTCTGTAAAGCTTCACTATATATATATGTTCTATTGTATTTTGTCCATGCGCTGTGAGTAATACGATAGATTCTGTTGTTTTAATCTACCCTGACAATCGTCCATGGTCGCTTGGCACACTTTACAGCGCACTATCTCTAGATTCGGTGCAGGGGTCATGGGCGGTCGTCACATTTGGTATCAAAGCATTAGTTAATTGATTTTACCCAACGCTCGCTGAAGTAACTACGTATGAGAGACGTAATTGTATTTTGATGAATTAATACTATATATAATATAGTAGCTTAGTAGAGTTTGAGTCCTTTATGCAGTTGTTTCTCTAGATGTTCTAATCATTCCTTTTTATAGATATTGAGAATGAGTCGAAGAGGGAGACCAGCTGCTAGGGAAAGCCGAGCTACTGAAGGGACTGCTGATTATGCAGCTATGTTCGAAGCTATGATGACTTCGATCATGAGAAGGATACCCGTTCCGGGGGCAGCAGTAGATGTTGGAGTTCAAGTCCAAACTCCGAAATGGATTTTGCTAAGTTGTGCAAAGACTATAGTGCTCTTGGAGGGAAGGTTTTCTTGGGAACAGAATCAACTATTGAGGTCCAGAGGTGGATAGATGCTTGTAGAAGGATCTTTGGTGATTTGGGAATTGATGATGCAACTAAGAGGAAGTTGGCATCAAGGCAGCTTCAGGGGAGAGCTTCTGATTGGTGGAACTCTATTACCATCAATACTCTGGAGGAAGAGATTACTTGGGAGCAATTCCAAGTTAGGTTTGAAGCTAAGTTCATTTCTACAGCTCAGAAGTCTGTTCTGTTCAAGAAGTTTGTGGAGCTCAAGCAAGGAGGGAGATCAGTTCTTGAGTATGTTTCTGAGTTTGAAGCGTTGTCCAAGTATGCCCGGTCATATATTGAGTCTGCATACCAGAAGAATGAGAAGTTTGTGACAGGCTTGGACAGTTATCTTGGGAGACAGTTGGTGGATCATTTGGACGATTCATTTGAGAAGCTTGTGGAGAAAGCTCTTAGGCATGAGAGTCTGTTTCCTAAGGAAGGATCTGTTGTTGCTGTTACCGGGGAAGAGTCTAATCCCCAGCAGGGTGGAAACAAGAAGAGGAAGCAGCAGCAGCAGAAGGGAAGGGATGGCCAGAAGAAGCCGAAAGGCGAGGTGATTTGCTACAACTGTCAGCAGAAGGGCCATTTCTTTAAGGATTGTAAGAATCCGAAGGCACCGATGAAGTGTCACAACTGTGACAAGCCAGTGCACATCAGGAAGAATTGTCCAGAACCGAGGAAGGACAAGCAGATTGTGCAAGCTTATGCTTTGGGAGCTGTTACGTCGTCTTCAAAAGCTCCTACTGCTGAAGAGAAAGGAAAGAGTGTGGTTGTTCAAGGTACTCTTTTCCTATGTGGTGTTCCAGTTAGAGTTTTGTTTGATACTGGAGCGTCGCATTCGTTTGTTTGTAATGAACTTGTAGGCCGGTTAGGTTTGGAACCGGATATTGTTGATAGGCCATTGGTTATGACTAATCCAGTTGGGGGTTCGTCTTGTTTGTGCAAGTTATGTCGTGGTCTAGTTGTATCGAGTCATGGTTGCTCTTTTGTTTGTGATTGCTTTGTTCTGAACTTTGCGGGGTTCAGAATTATTTTGGGTATGGACTGGCTTAGGAAGTATGCGGCAAAGGTTGATTGCGAGAGGTTGGAAGTGACAGTCGAGAATGTGGAGGGGCGAAAGGTGGTGATACGATGTAAGCATGAGGAAGGCGTCTTCATGAGCTTCATGTATTCGCTGGTTGTTCCATGGGATGGACTGTCATCGGTGCCAATCGCTAATGGATTTGAGGATGTCTTTGACGAAGTCAAAGGGTTTCCGCCGCATAGAGAGATCGAGTTTCGTATAGATCTAGTTGAAGGAGCCAGACCTGTTGTGATGCCTCTTAGGCGGATGGCGCCTAGGGAACAGTAGGAGTTGAGGGTGCAAGTTGATGATCTTTTGCAGAAAGGATTCATTCGGCGTAGTGTGTCCGAGTGGGGTGCACCAGTTGTGTTTGCAACCAAGGCAGATGGGTCGTTGAGATTGTGTGTGGATTATCGTGAGCTGAATAAGGTGACAAAGAAGAACAAGTATCCATTGCCGAGAATAGATGACTTGATTGATCAGCTTCACGAGGCTAAGGTGTTTTCTCAGATGGATTTGGCAACGGGATTTCACCAGTTGAGGGTGGCTAAGGATAGTGTGCCGAAGACTGCTTTTAGGACACCATCCGGTTTCTTTGAGTGGCTGGTGATGCCGTTTGGATTGACTAACGCGCCAGCATATTTTGTGGATCTTATGAATAGAGTGTTCAGAGATCAGCTGAACAAGTTCGTACTTGTGTTCGTGGATGATATTCTAATTTATTCTAGAACTGAAGAAGAGCACAAGATGCACTTGCGAATTGTTTTGGAAATCTTACGGAAACATCAGCTGAAGGCTAAGTTTTCGATGTGTCACTTCTGGAAGAGTGAAGTGAGGTTCTTAGGCCATGTTATTTCTAGGAGTGGAATAGCGGTTGATCCCGCTAAGGTGGCAGCAATCCAGGATTGGGTTAGACCTAAGAATGCATCAGATGTGAGAAGTTTTCTTGGATTAGCAGGATATTATCGACGGTTTATCAAAGACTTCTCCAAGATAGCTGCACCGTTAACAGGATTGACGAAGAAGAACCTAGTGTTCAGATGGGATGATAAGTGTGAGCAAGCTTTTGGAATCCTAAAAGAGCGTTTGACGAGTGCTCCTGTTTTGACTATTCCAAGTGGGAATGATGAGATGGTGGTTTACACCGACGCATGTGGTACTGGACTTGGAGCAGTGCTGATGTAGAGGGATAAAGTTGTTGCGTATGCAAGTCGACAACTGAAGCCGCATGAAAGGAATTACCCGACTCATGATTTGGAGTTAGCGGCGATTGTATTTGCTCTGAAGATGTGGAGACATTATCTATTGGGAGTTCGATTCGAGTTGTTTACGGATCACAAGTCATTGAAGTATCTTTTCTCCCAAAAGGATTTGAATCTTCGGCAGCAGCGATGGCTAGAGTTTTTGGCATCTTATGATTTTGGTGTAGCTTATACTCCGGGAAAAGGTAACGCAGTGGCAGATGCGTTAAGTCGAAGACATGCAGGATTGGGAGCCATGTTTTCAGAATGGAAGAGTCTCGAGTATTTAGCTGGATTTGACTTCAGGCCTAGATGTGAATTGGAACCTGAGATGTTGGCAAACTTATCAATAAGACCTTCTCTTGTGGAAAGGATTGGCGAGAGCCAAAAGCGAGACGATAAGCTTGTCAAGATTTTCCGTGAATTGGAATCTGGATTGGACCCAAAAAAGGATAAAGGATTCGAGGTCGATCGAGAGGGTTGGCTTCGAAAGAAAGGACGACTAGTTGTTCCCGATATAGATGAATTGAGGAGTGAAGTCCTGAAGGAAAGTCATCACTCGAAGCTGACAATTCATCCAGGTGGAAATAAGATGTATCGGGATATGAAGAGAACCTACTACTGGGAAGGCATGAAGAAGGATGTGGCAAATTTTATTTCCAAGTGCATGAACTGCCAGTTGGTAAAGGCTGAACAGAAAAAGCCAAGTGGATTACTTCAACCATTAGAAGTTCCTACATGGAAGTGGGAGCAAATATCGATGGACTTTATTGATGGATTACCTAGAACCAGAACGGGAAATGAAGGGATTTGGGTCATTGTGGATCGTCTGACTAAGAGCGCAAGATTCATTCCTGTTCGATCGACTAGGACTGCATCAAAGTTGGCTGAGTTGTATGTTAAGTGGATAGTTCGATTCCATGGTATTCCGAAGAGTATAGTGAGCGATCGAGACCCATTGTTCACTAGTGGATTTTGGAAGAGCTTCCAGGAAGTTTTGGGAACCGAGTTGTGTTTGAGTACAGCTTATCACCCTCAAACAGATGGTCAGACCGAGAGAGTCAACCGAGTTTTGGAAGATCTTCTTAGAGCATGTGTTTTGGACTTTGGAGGATCATGGGAAGATCACCTTCATTTGGTGGAGTTTGCGTACAACAACAGTTACCAGTCAAGCATTGGTATGGCACCGTATGAGGCATTGTATGGAAGACCGTGTAACTCTCCGACATGTTGGTTGGAAACTGGAGAAAAGCTGATACTTGGGCCAGAGATGATTCGGCAGACTTCAGATTGTATAGAGATCATTCGGCAACGAATGAAGGCAGCCCAAGACCGTCAGAAAAGTTATGCCGATAAGCGTCGTAAGGATTTGGAGTTCGACGTAGGTGATATGGTTTTTGTGAAGATTTCTCCTCTGAAGAATGTTATTCGATTCGGGAAGAAAGGAAAATTGACTCCGAGATTTGTTGGACCATTCCCGATCATCGAGCGAATTGGAAAGCTCGCCTACAGATTGGAGTTACCAGAGAAGATGTCGAGTGTGCACAATGTTTTTCATGTATCATATCTACGGAAGTATGTGCACGACTCGAATACAGTGGTTTCTGCTGATAGCTGTGAAGACTTCGAAGTTGATCCAGTTGATAGAAGACCTCGTAAGCCGCTTCGTGTTGTTGAAACCGACACGAAACGGCTTAGGAGGAAGGTAGTTAAGTTGCTCAAGATACAATGGAGTGATGATGATAACGACTGTTCGTGGGAGGTGGAAGAGAGGATGAAGGCAGCTCATCCTGAACTCTTCAAGGTATGGCCCTAAGGTGTCGTGTCATCTCACGATATTGTAACTTGTTCTAAGTTTTAGAATTCTGCATGCTAAGCTAGAATTGGATGCATGGTTGGCTGATTGCTATGGATGGTAGGCATGCAGAATAGACTTTGATTGCTTTGTTTGTTTGGAATTTCGGGGGCGAAATTCCTAAGGGGAGAGAATATAACGACCCATATTTTTACGGATCGAAAAGTTCATTCAAATCTGGAATTTTCAGTATTTTAAGTCGTTTCAGATTTTAGGCAGAATTTTTCTAAGTCCTAGGTCGTGACCGACTTATAGGATTGGCGACCTAAGGGGTAGGTCGGCAGCGACTTAGGAAGTGTACGACTTAGTGATGTGGAGCGACCTAAGTGTTGGAACGACTTAAGTTGTTAGGTCGTGTGAGAGTTAGGTTGTATAGGAGATAAGTCGTGTGTAGAAAGATAGGTCATAGACGACTTAAGGAGGTTTTACGACCTAAGGAAGGAACTGGAAGTGTTAGGTCGGTTGGAGCGACCTATAGAATTAGGCGACCTATAGAAGTTAGCGACCTATAGGAGTTAGCGACCTATAGAAGTTAGCGACCTATAGGAGTTAGCGACCTATAGGAGTTAGCGACCTATAGGAGATAGCGACCTAAGGAACATGCGACCTAAGAGTTAAGTATAGGCAGCGAGTTAGTGTAGTTAGGTTGTATAGTGATAGGTCGTGAGCGACTTAGTAGTTGTTAAGTCGCGTGTAAGTTAAGTCGCGCGCTTGAGAATTCCTTATGTCGTAGGTCACGGAGTTCTGCTAAGCCGTTAGGTCGTGAGCGACCTAGGAGTTGGGGCGCGCGTGCATATCTGTTAAGTCGCTGAGTATGGCCTTGTAGTTAGGTCGTAAGCCGTATACCCAGTTATTTGTTAGGTCGTGTAAGGCTTAACAGTTAGGTCGAAGATGTGCTTAAGCGCTAGGTCGCAGCTACGCGTTAGGTTAGGTCGTAGAGGCTGGGGGTTTTGTTAAGTCGTAGGTTGGTAAGTCTTTAGGTCGGTAGGTTTTAGGTCGTAGGTCGTGGACGACCTAACTCCGAACGACCTAGGGGTGATTTCAGCTATAAATAGAGGGGGTTGGCTTCATTTTTGGGATCCGGATTTCGATGCGACGAAGTGCTGCCATTTTGAGAGCTCGACTTCTACACTTCTTCACTTCTTTTCTCCACTCTAATCTAGTGCTTCCTTTCATCCAAATCGAAGATCCAAGAGCTAAAGTTGAAGATCTTCATCCTTTGAAGCGAGATTTCTTCGTTGGAAGCGGATTCGTGATAGATCAAGATTGATCCTTCGCTGTCCAGATCTGAAGCGTGTTGATTTGAGGTTGTTTAGGTGATTTGGTGAGTGGTGATTATCTCTCACACGGATCCAAAGGAGTATATCGGATTGTTGGCTCGATTTGGTGTTAAAATAGTGATTTCCATGCATTTTCTTCATCCTAAGTGTAGATCCATGTAGATCCATTGTTCATGATGATTTGACAACCATTTTACTAAGTGTTAACCTATGCAAGTTCATTCATCAAGATTGTAGGGATATTTCTTATGATTTCATGCATGTTAGACTTTCAACTCTTTAATTACGAAAATGCCATTATTGTTATAATTGTCTACTTAGATCATATTCGAATGTTTGATTGCTTGGATTAATGTTTGATTTGATTGATTACTATGAATTAGATGATTGATGGTTTGATTTAGAACAAAGGTGATTCAAAAGCTAAGAGAAAGGCTCTTGAATTGGGAAAGCTGCTCGTGGCATATGTAGCGGGATGATGAAGCTCTTATGCATAGATTTGATGATGTGATGTTAAGATGAGGCTTTGTGAGGATGTAATGAAGCGAGGCATCATGTGATGAAGACTTGGTCTAATCCAGACGGGATCATTCCAAGCACGTTGGTAACTCGGTGATATGGTTCGGGTTGAGGATAATGGTTGCTCGAGAGGCGCTTGAGCTAGTATGGAAATAGTCGTCGAGGAGGATGACTAGGAGGCTGAGATCTCATCGTTGTTGAAGGTTCTAGCATGCTCAAAGCAAGAGTACGTTGGGCAGATTAGATAGTCCCTGAAGGCTAATGTTTGATAGTCAAGTACTCTGGGCAGATTAGATAGTCCTAGGCACGGGTCATGATGACGTGCGGGAGTTATGTCTAGAACCGGGGTTTCCATTAGCCCTTGACGGACGGCTGAAAGAATGAGCCGGTCATTCAATTAACGGTGATATCAAGGCAACGATAACAGTGATAGCCAGAGTCATGGATGTTTGGTTGTATCGTCATTCGGACTCAAGAGCGGTATTTTCTGTGTGCTTATCTGATTTAGGCCTTGGTACTTGGAAAACATCGCCCTTGACTCGAATGATTATTACTCTACTTTAAATTGTATGCTCTGCTATGTTTGCTTCTATTTAGTGTGTGTCTGGGGGCTATCACTGTAGAAAGAGGTTGGAGTGGGAGGGTTGTATTCCTATTCCTTTTTCCTTTGTACTCTTTGGTATGTTGTTAGTTAGTTTACTTCTCACTAAGACTGTTGTCTGACTCAAGGCTTTATGTTTTAATTCTTATTGCCTTGGGCTGTTCGTCCATTTTTGGGACGGGCAGACTAGGTAGCAGGTGACAGGTGCTGTTCTCTTCTCACGATGTTGATATCGAAGACGAGCTGGAGGGTTGCATATTATCTTCTTATTATATGTACTGGATGTTCCGCTGTTTTGTATTCTCTGAGTGTTATGTAGTGAGGCTTGATGTATTGGCTATTTGGATGCTTGTATTCAACTATTATGAAGTATTATATGATGGCATTTTATTCTGTAAAGCTTCACTATATATATGTTCTATTGTATTTTGTCCATGCGCTGTGAGTAATACGATAGATTCTGTTGTTTTAATCTACCCTGACAATCGTCCATGGTCGCTCGGCACACTTTACAGCGCACTATCTCTAGATTCGGTGCAGGGGTCATGGGCGGTCGTCACAACTAACCTCATATAACTGATGAGACAAATCCTCTCTTGAATAGTGCTTCACTTCCAATACTTCCACTCGACTCAGCTGTAGTCACTAAATGGATGCCATTCCATGATTTAACTATAATCAAAGTTGAGCTATCATATTGAAGATCCACAGTATTCCTAAGTCGAGAGAACTGTGTAAATCAATTACATCGATATTTTCTGTTTGACCTTAGTTATATTAACTAACATAAAACTATCTAGTAGTCATTCCATGGTTATCCAATAACTATCAGTACGTAACCTCTAGGTGCCCCCAGCAGCCATGAGTAATATACTACCCAATATTTAGAGAGCGTCACTACTCTGGTCTCAATGGATACATCGATATCTAGTCTCGATGCATCTTGATTAGGAACATTTAAAATGGTATATTTAATTTTATTGTGATAAATTACTCATGTTACAACACTTTGTAACTATTATCACAAAACACACCATTTATGGATTTTCTATTAAATATACTTTTAATTAAATTAATTAATATAGCCATAATATATCTAGTATATAATAGAAAGAAAACACCTTTATTTCGAATAAGATTGGTCAACGAGTTAGATATATGTAATAAATTACATAATTGCCCCTAGGGCATACCCTTAAGTCTATCAATCTTCCACTTGCACTTGGGGTCAATTATGAAATCTTATTCCAACTTCTTCAATCAGTTTTCTTAAAAACAATTAGTTAGTTCCTCTATGAATGGATATGTTATTATGTTTCAATTATCTACTTTGGCAATCAACTCTCTTTAACGATGATAAACCGTTTTATCATGTGGAACAATTTGGAGTATGGCTCTCGACTTCTAGTGAGCTCTAAGTTCTGTTACGAACTATATCGTAACATTGTTATCATATAAAAATGTTAGGAGATTCTCAACATTTGTAATCGACTCAGCTATAAATTTGTGCACTTATGTTTTTATATACATTACTTTTGTTGCAGCGCTATTCAAGGCGATGTACTTTTCCTTTTTCATCTAGTTAGCCATGGTATTTCATTTGGAACATTTCCAACTTAAAGGTTCTTAACTTGAATTTATTATTGACATATTATACTTAATATCACTTATATATGAAGTTTGAGTCTAAACACTCCTTCATAAGGAATTTTTGTTCCTGTAAACAATTCTCTAGTATTTCATAAATACAAAAGAACATTTCAAACAACCATTTCGTGATATCAATTTGGATTTGATATTTGCTGCATGTATCTAATATATAAACAAATCACAATATCGTAGACAACATAACATGTATGATAATTTTTATTGTCAATGCATAAGCAACTCATATCACATGTTCCATATTAAACAATTTAATAAGGTGTCTTTGCATATTGATTTGGGACATTCCTAACATCTTTTATACTCATTATAAAAGACATCATTCACAATCCAAAGTTGAGTATTACAACAACTAAGGTTGATTTTAACACAAGTACATCGTTAAAATCCACAACGTATTGTTTACTTATAGTTTAGAAATATCAAAATAACTTATAATGTTCTTTCTTATGAACACACGCTTCCTGTGCATTTTGATTGATAATCAAACTATTTGATATTTTTGTAAAAATATTTTTTCAATTTTGATATTTATAAAATGATACTTTCTATCATTTCTTGGATCATGTCCAAGGATTCACAAACTCAATATCACTCCCACTGTCTTCGTGACATTTTTGGTTATTAAATGTAAATAGTTTACTCTAAATTATTATTTTAAATTTTCTATTTCAGTACATGTACCAAACATAAAGTCATACTAAGTGGTAATTTTGTGAGTAAATCTGAATTAACTTGAGCACATTGAATATCGAATCTATTACTCTAATTTCAAAAATTGAAATTTGCGATATTATTCTTATCAACATTTCTCATTTTATTCTAACTGCATTAGTCTTGCTCATAAAGACATTATTGCGGTCGATAGATCACATCCTTTGGGTTACGACTATCAAAATCATATTTTGATAGCGTACTTGGAATTATTTTAGATTTGCGCATCATACCATATCATAGAGTCGACACACTTAATGGTTTAATTAAACAAGCAAGGATCATATATTTTCAACATTGATAAGAAACTCACAGTTTCTCTTCAATGTGCGAGAATACTTATTTGACACTCTAATGCGATGTGTTTGTTTACATCAGTCAATTTCATTTCATTTCATCTAATCATTTCTATATGTGGATCATATCCAATTCCATTTTACTACCAATAACTTCTTAAAGAAATTCTTTCACCGTGAATTTGGTATTTCTTGAAACATCAATTGTTTCTCAATGCAACAAAATAAGTGTTTATAAACGTTTATGAATTTCGTTATTTATAAAACTGATTTGACTTTAGTTTACAAAACGTATGTTCAAAACATAAATATGTCATCCAATGGCGGTCTTTCCCAAAATCCTTTCGTGGAGATTCATACAATATCCCCTACGAACAATTATTATGTGCAATTAACTCGGACAACCTACCAACTCTTTGATCTAGGATATGTTGGAGTTTCTTATAAACCCTTATCTTGTGTGATTCTGTAAACTGTTATTTAGACGAAATAATATTAACCTTATGTGCTACTCTTAAGTACACAACCATAGAGAAAGAAACAAACTCAATTTCACTCATAATAAATCTTACATTGTCCAACAAAGTTCGATTACTCCTTATTGATGCATCATTATGTATCACATTGTAACGACCCGGTATTTTCAACCATTCGCATCCACACATGTCGGACATGAATTGCTCAAAATACCAGATTGTTAATTTAAATTTAGCAAAACTCAACATATACAGTAAATAAATCAATCACAGAATCACAGACACAGATTTATATAATAATAATGCAGCGGAATAGATAAATAGTAGTTCATGAAGCTATTATATAAACAGCAGAGTTTGAAATAAAATACAACAGAATATCTCAAATACCGTGAAGTTTCAAATACAAACTGATGACATCTCTGAACAAATCAACTGGAAAAGCTGAAAGCTGAATCGATAGTTGGATCTCCAAGTATAACGATCCTGACTCGGCCTTCGAAAATCGGCACCCGTACTTCACTTGTACTCGAATGCCGTAGATTCAAACGAATCTGGCTCCCCCGAGCTTATAACACCATTAAGTATAACAACACAGTGGAAGAAAGAAATGAATGATATCATATACAATTCCAGTGAATACAATATCTAGAATGATATACAACAATGATATCAATATGATACAACAATATCAGAGATAAATAATGATACAGCGGAAATAACAGAAGTGATAACTCCAAATGATCCTCAAAAGAGAATGAGACCAATAACTCCAACATCAGCTCGAACCACCATCACGTTGCACCAAGATAAGCAACGTCAGTCATGCGTGAACTCCAAAACTGAACTAGCTCAAGATAATCTACTAAACCTGACTATCTGAAAAACCCAACTCTAGACTGCCCGTGTGGAAAATTGTGGGCACCTAGAGTTTAGGAAGGAAACAATAAACTCCGAGTCAGTCATGGGACTGGTGTGAGTAACAAAAACAGTTTATCTTTAAAACAAACAACAAAGGAATTTTAAACATTGAAATCCACAATGCTTTTGGAAAATGAAACTACCATAAGACCTCCTGCCACACACACAATGCAAACGCAGAATTGGAGGAGATTTCTTCTTATGATAGTCAAACATGCATACTACGAAAAATCATTGGATTATTATTATTAGTGCATAGTGGAAAACATTTCGAAAGTATAATATTAATCTTAGCCAGCATACCACATTTTGTTGTATGCCTACTATAGCTACTATGTTCAATAGTAGGTTACCGCCACATTCCATAGCAGGTTATACAACTAAAACCGTACAAGGTTCGTATTGTTTCTTTGGATTTTCCAACAAATGGTCAGGCTAAGGAACTTCCTATGCCACATAGGAACGCCTCTGGCGGGACGCCCCGAGAACTAACTAGCTCTCTGCCAACACAAGGCCGGGTTACCTCTTACACTAGGTAACTACTACACGAATATGCCACCCCCCGGTCCTTTGGGACATTTATCCGAGGCCTTGATCACACAGCAATAATCACATAGTAAATGAGATTGGAGCAACCACATAGGTAAATATTTGGGCTCCATACCATAATATCACCTTTTCCTAGAAGGAAATGACATACCCTAAAGGGAGCGACCCTCATAACCTTACCGCATCTTTCCTGTTTCGACCATTTCCGGTTTGTGAGGTTCGATGAGGTCTCGTCCACAAAGCTACGCTTTTTCACAAAGCTTTGATCACAAATGATCAGCAAATGACCATCAACACACAGCAACACTCAGCATGCCACACTACCAAATTGGGAGTATATCACTGATAACCTTCAACTACATAACCTCTGAGCTCGTACGTCTCAGAGAAGGATGTTAAGCTAAGAGAATAAATTCTCCGCCACCAAACAGAAATGTATTTGAAAGAAATCAGCTTTATCTCAAAGTGTAGCATCAGACATACAACCATACAAGTCTGTTCCGGGTTCGAACAGAACCGAAGGCACTTCCAAAGAAGCCCTTGCAATCTGGGTATTCACAATCTCGATCGAACTTCCCATCACTTAGGGAATCTCTATACCGGGCGCTACCTAGTGCAGAGACAATCGATAGGTTATCGTATCGTTTTCACAAATACCCGGTGTTCAACACCGGTCTTCAATTGCTATCCATATACGACGTATCACTTATTCGGAATGGGTTATATGACACAAAGTCCTCTCCTGGCTAAACCGAATAATGAGTGCAAATATTTAAAAATACATATGGATATTGGGATTTCAGTTAAGTCACAACTTATTATCCAAAACATTCCATTCGAATGGTTTAAACACATTACCATTTTAATCTTTTACAAAAAGATTCATCTCACAAAGTTCACCCAGTTTCACAAAGATCTATTCATAGATTTCCAAATCGATTCCATTTCAATTGGATTAACTCATTAAATCTTTAAATCAAGATTTAATTCATAGCTTTCAAAAACAATTTCATTTCGAATGGTTTAAACAAATCACCATTTTAAATCTGTTAAAAATAAACAGATTCAATTCATAGCTCTCAAAAAGAATTCACTCATAACTTGGAAAACCATTTTTCAATTCAAACTTGAAATTCCTTTAATTCAAATTGGAAACTCATTTCTTATATGAAAGCTTTTATCATTTAACCCAAATCCATTTCCAAAATCAATTGAAATTAAAATTTCAATTTCAAAAATATTAAATTTAAATCATCTGTGACTTAACCGATTTCCTCGTGAAATCCATATTTGTGTGTGTAAGAGTGTGGTCCAGGGGTTTTACATAGTAGTGCAACATCAATAAAACATCACAGATCAAAATACAGAAATATAGTTGATAAGCGGTATAACTATAACGCTTATCTTTTGTTCACAGATCACAGATAATATATTACATTCATCCCAGATAAATAAACTACAGTACAGATCACACACAAATCAGAATATATATCACACAACATCACATATCAGAATATCAAACAATTCAATCATTTAGTCAAGTCCAAACATTCACAAGTAAATTTATTAATCAACTGATTAATTTAAATCAGATTTATTTCTAGGAATAAATTTACTAGTTGTGGTAATTAATAATCGATTAATTACAAAACATTTAATGAATTATCCTTTAATTAATCATAATTTAATCCTTAATTGATAATTAATCATAATTTAATCCCAGATAATTAAAGTTCAACTACATAACCTCTGAGCTCGTACGTCTCAGAGAAGGGTGTTAAGCTGAGAGAATAAATTCTCCGCCACCAAACAGGAATGTATTTGAAAGAAATCTGCTTTATATCTCAAAATGTAATGTCAGACATACTAACATACAAGTCTGTTCCGGGTTCGAACAGAACCGAAGGCACTTCCAAAGAAGCCCTTGCAATCTGGGTATTCACAATCCCGATCAAACTTCCCATCACTTAGGGAATCTCTATACCGGGTGCTACCCAGTGCAGAGACAATCGATAAGTTATCCTATCGTTTTCACAAATACCCGGTCTTCAACACCGGTCTTCAATTGCTATCCATATACGACGTATCACTTATTCGGAATGGGTTATATGACACAAAGTCCTCTCCCGGCTAAACCGAATAATGAGCGCAAATATTTAAAAAAACATATGGACATTGGGATTTCAGTTAATTCACAACTTATTATCCAAAACATTCCATTCGAATGGTTTAAACACATTACCATTTTAATCTTTTACAAAAAGATTCATCTCACAAAGTTCACCCAGTTTCACAAAGATCTATTCATAGATTTCCAAATCGATTTCCATTTCAATTGGATTAACTCATTAAATCTTTAAATCAAGATTTAATTCATAGCTTTCAAAAACAATTTCATTTCGAATGGTTTAAACAAATCACCATTTTAAATCTGTTAAAAATAAACAGATTCAATTCATAGCTTTCAAAAAGAATTCACTCATAACTTGGAAAACCATTTTTCAATTCAAACTTGAAATTCCTTTAATTCAAATTGGAAACTCATTTCTTATATGAAAGCTTTTATCATTTAACCCAAATCCATTTCCAAAATCAATTGAAATTAAAATTTCAATTTCAAAAATATTAAATTTAAATCATCTGTGACTTAACCGATTTCCTCGTGAAATCCATATTTGTGTGTGTAAGAGTGTGGTCCAGGGGTTTTACACAGTAGTGCAACATCAATAAATCATCACAGATCAAAATACAGAAATATAGTTGATAAGCGGTATAACTATAACGCTTATCTTTTGTTCACAGATCACAGATAATATATTACATTCATCCCAGATAAACAAACTACAGTACAGATCACACACAAATCAGAATATATATCACACAGCATCACATATCAGAATACCAAACAATTCAATCATTTAGTCAAGTCCAAACATTCTCAAGTAAATTTATTAATCAACTGATTAATTTAAATCATATTTATTTCTAGGAATAAATTTACTAGTTGTGGTAATTAATAATCGATTAATTACAAAACATTTAATGAATTATCCTTTAATTAATCATAATTTAATCCTTAATTGATAATTAATCCTTAATTAATTATTCTTAATTAATTTCAATGAACAATTCATTTCTTAATTACTTCCATAAAGTAATTACACTTACACAATTTCATAAATGATTATCATTAATTAATTCAATCCAATTGATTGTTACAATTAATCACCTTAATTAATTATTTAAATAATCTTAGTTAATGACCTTCATTAAAATTTCATTAATCATTTTTCTAAAGAAATTTCTTATATTAATCATTATTGATTACAATTTGATTAACCATTATGGACTCATTAATTCAAATTATTTAATTAATTTATCTTAATTATCCTTTTTAATTACATTATTCATTTAATATAAATAACTTTATAAAATAATGTAAAAAAAATATCTTACTTAATCCTTAATTAATTCAAACTTTAATCAAAATCATCATTTGAAAACATGGATTAAAAATGTTTAAAAGTTTGAATTTTATTTTAAAGTAAAAACAGTTTATACAACAGACCCGAGAAAAATCTCAGGTTACTCGAGTTTTTCACCCATTTTCCCGAGTCCCCTCTTCTTCCTCGTATATTTCATATATTTTTTTTGTTAAAACTTTAATTTTCAGTTAGGCTTAGCATTTTGGAAACAAGACCCGAGTAAACCCATAGGAAAACTCGAGTAAACCCATCATTTCCCCGCGCACACTCTCGAGAACCCAAACCCAGAACATCATCTCGTGTACACGTCCCACTGTGCACTTGCACCATCCACGGCGAAGCTTCGACCATCACCAATATTTCCCGCACGTCGACGATCACCTACCCCTTCGATTCTGACCACCCAGACTCCATCACCAACCAAAAATCAAAATCGAGACCTTCGATCGAATTGGAACAGAAAACCTCGACCACGATTCCTCCTCGTCCTCACTACTCCAACCACCAGAAGTCACGAGCCTTTGACCACAGCTCCACCGATGACCCACTTTTCCATCCCCCATCCTCCGATCCAACCCGATGCTTCAGAGACGCTGTAGTGATCCCGTTTCCAGACTTCAGTCAATCTGGAGTTAAAACCCTACTTCGACCAATTTCCGCCGCCACGGTGGCTAAGAAAATCTCCACCCATTTTTGCCGAGCTCGTCTTCACCCTGGTCTTCTCCAGTGAAGACCCCGACCTTCCCACGTTCTTCGATCGCCATAAAAAACTCCAAACCCATTTTCTGGTCAAACCCCAAATGCTCACACGATCCTAATCTAAAAATTATGATTTTACTCTTAAAAATCATAAATCTTGACGGCGATTAAGATTATCTAAGTGATTCAAGGAATTACGATGCTTCAATTTCAACATGTTTCAGATTTCTACCGTATCTTCCATTTTCCAGATAAAATTTCAACTAATTTTACCTAAATTTATTTTTAAAACTCAATCTATGTCTAAACAAACATTTCTTATTTGAAAACTAAAATCTAATAGAGATTAAATAAAGAGATTTGAAATTTTGATTTAAATTTTTAAGCTCTGTAACTATGAAACAGGGATGCCAGAGATACATCAGACATGCACACTTCCAACACATTCATTAATACATAAATCATACTTATATATACAAGCAAAGCATACTTCATTCCAGGAATTCACATGCAACAGATCCATTTACTTAAGCTTTAAATAAAAATGTTTACTCACATTATTTCCAGAGATAAACAGAGCCTGCTGCTTGAATGAGGTTTGAACTTTTCTTGCTATCTGAAACCATTTTGATTTTTGGTTTGCATAAATTTAAGCTGTTATTTAAGTTGAGATGTGTTTGAGTTTAGATAACATTTTACTTTAGATTTTCATAGCTAGAATGGAACGAAAATGAAATGAAGATTGATATATGGAAAGTGAAGTTACAGGGTGGAGATAATATTTGTACAGGGTGATAATGTGGTTTGTACAATGTTTAGCAGGGATTTTTTCATTTTGGAGGCTAATATGAAAATACTTGTGCGTGCATTAATTACCTTGTACCATATTTATATTCATATATTTTTCTTCCTTTCGGCTGTTACAAATATATGAGATAATTGTTGTGGCTTCCTTTACAAGCTTCACACTATATATTTGTTTTGCTTTGGCCTTATCACTTTGCAGTATACATGAGTTCTATTTTTTCCTTGCTATCTTCTTTTGCTTTATATTGTTACATACTTGAATATAATTTATCCTTTGTATTTTGTTTCTTTTCTTATCTTGTATTTTGTCTTATTACTTTATAATATAAATAAATTTCTATTTTTATTCCTAGCTCAAATATTTATTATTACTTTTATATCTTATATATTTATATTTTTATTTTTAAACCATTTATTTACGATCTAAATTCAAATCAAATATATACATATATATTAAAATTTACTCATATATGCCCGTATACATATGTATTCACATATATACATATATATACAATATTTAAACGATTTAACATATATTCTATTGGAGTTTGGGGAAACTCAAATCAGTTTATCAGTAAATTCCATAATTTTTATTCAAAAATTCAATTAATTATCAATTTAAATTTAATTAAAATCTGGGATCGTTACACCAAGCGAAGCTCCAAACTCCAAAGGTGAGTCTCAATTGCTGTATCACTCAGTTTGACCCGAGCGTAAAGCAAAAACAAAACACTTGAGTCAGGATTAACATTCTTATATCAATAAATCCAACTCAAGTGAAATATCAACTGAAATACAAGTAACTTAAAGGATGTTTGGGATAACCATCCTCTAAGGATCCGTGGAACTATCTACAATGTAGAAATATACGCTATTAACAACCAAACGTCATTATAACACTGTGGTCATTTCAAATTAATTTATACTTCAAAACCAAAATATCATTTCCATTTCAAATATATATATATTTCCAAATTATAGCACTTTCAAAACTAAATTGATAATTTCATATATATATTATTTTAACTTCATTATTATTTAGTTTTGAAATATTCACCTAATAAATCCATTATCATTTAAATAACCTTAAATTCACATTAAACTAAATATTCCCTTTGATTTATTTAAAACTTGAAATATCCATTTTGTAACGACCCGTTATTTTGGACCATTCAAATCGACAATAAATCCACACATGTCAGACTTGAATAATTCAAAATATCAGATTGTTAATTTAAATTTGGCAAAACTCAGCATATGCAGTAAATAAATCAATCACAGAATCACAGACACAGAGTAATACAATAATATGCAGCGGAATAGATAAAATAGTAGTTCATGAAGCTACTATATAAACATCAGAGTTAGAAATAAAATACAACAGAATATCTCAAATACAGTGAAGTCTCCAATCCAAACAAATTACTTCTGTGAACGAATCAACTGGAAAGCTGGAAGCTGAATCAAAAGTTGGATCTCCAAAGGAAGCTCCAAACTCCAAAGGTGAGTCTCAAATGCTGTATCACTCGGTCTGACCCGAGCGTAAAGCAAAACACAAAACACTCGAGTCAGGATTAACATTCTTATATCAATAAATCCAACTCAAGTGAAATATCAACTGAAATACAAGTAACTTAAAGGATGTTTGGGATAACCATCCTCTAAGGATCTTCAGAACTATCTACGAGGTGGAAATATACACTATAACACCGTGGTCATTCTAAATTAATTTATACTTCAAAACCAAAATATCATTTCATTTCAAATATATCTATTTTCCAAAATAGTATATATATAGGTTAAATAATTTAAAATCAAAGTATTTAATTTCCTCAAGTCTGGCAAATCGATTCAAATCAACTTCAAATTCCAGCTTCAAATTTATTCAAAGCTCAATTCATCAATTTAATTTAGTTCTAAATATACCATTTATTTTTCAATATATTTCAAAGCTTTAATACTCAACATTTTCCAAAGTTAGATTTAACAGTTTCATATAGCTCTTGATTTAACTTCATTATTATTTAATCAGGGAATATTCACTTAATAACTCAATATCATCTAACTAGCCTTACATTTCATTTTTACTGAATATTTTCTTAAATTTATTTAAGCAAGAATTATTCATTAAATTATTTAAATAAAACCCAAGTTATAAATCATATCTTAAATCTCAATTTCAATAAGTTTCAAATTGGTTTAATTAATAAATTATCTTTCCAACCTTAACTTATTCAAATTGTTACCAAAAATCTATTTTGAAAATATAATTTTTATACTTAAACATCTCATAAGTATTAAATCCATCCTAATTTAAATTAAATAATTTAAGGCTCAACATTTATTAAAACCATATATTTCTTTCCAAAACCATAAAATTCATTTTCAAAATATTTATATATATGGACCAACGGTGTCTGTATATATACATCATATGGTTAAGTGATACGGATATTTATCATTTCAATCCGAAATTTAAATATATACGGGTAGATATCATTTCGACCCGTAATCCCAATTTCAATTCAAATGAAAATCGCTTGGGTTTATCATTTCAACCCATAACGATTTTCTCCTATTCTAAAGTTCGTTCGGGTATGTATCATTTCAACCCATAGTGAATTCTATACTAACAGGGGACTTGCAGAGTGATAACAGATACTAAAAATATAACAACAGGCATATATCATCAGTATAAATAACAGATACGGGTGTCAGATGTCACAGGTGAACAGTTACAAATAATAGTAATAACAGGCATATACTACTAGATACTGGTGTCAGATGTCACAGGTGAACAGTTACAAATAATAGTAATAACCATGTAAATAACTACAGCAGCATATTTCAATTGCTATTTCAATTGAAATCAAATTTAAATAATAAAAGAACGTTAATCGTGAGTGATTGCTCACCTTTCGAGGCTAGAGAAATAACAAGAATGAGATGCACGGACCCGAATATGCACGAACAAGGTAGAGTTGCGGAAATAATTTCTGGACAACAACGTAACAAGTGAAGCATGGTAGACGAACTTGGATTTGATGAAATGCAATATATATGTTATATTTTAAAAATCAATATTAAATTTGAAAATGCATATTAAGAATAATATATATATACACACACCTTAATAAATATCAAATTTTAAACACATATAATAAAGTCTATCTATATATATTCTACTTCAAAAATCATTTTTCCTTAAAACTCCTATCTTTCTCAAATTAAAACATATATGTATATGCATTATCTTTTTAAACCAGATACTTCAAATCAATGTTTCCCAGACCCATATTTCGAACAGTTAAAACTGTAAATAAATAAAGCATAAAACAATGGAACAGAATTATAACAGCATATATGTTTCATATATAGTAACAGCTTATAATATATATATCAAAATAACCTTTTATATAAACTTTTATATTATATTGAAAAATCAAAACAAAAAAAATCCAAATCTATATATATATACATTTGTTTCTAGATCAAATTAAAACATAAAATTACAAATCTATATTTGATTCAACACGTGGAAAATAAAGTCTGTACAGTTGAAACCAATGCATATATATACTTATAGATATAAACCAATGTATAAACATGTATATAACTACATAATATATATATTTCAATATTCATTTTAAAAATCAAAATAACTTATTTTATTATACTATATACATAATTCAAATATATCATATACAATCTTATCATAGAAACTGATCTATAGTTTATATACTTTTATATATATAGATCTTTTTTCTTTTTCCTAAATATATATATATATATTAAAATATATAAATATGAACCAGATATATAAGTAATATATACAAAATATGGGTGAAGACGAATGAAAACAAGCAGGTAGAGCTGTCACTGCATATCGAAATATATAGCATATACATATTTTGAAAAGAGAAGGTGAAGGCTAGTGGGTGGAGCTTCGGCTGATGTAGAGCAGGCACGGGCACGTGGAGATGAGGCGGTGCTAGGGGCATGGGGTTGGCTGCGTGCGTGGAGATAGGCGTGGAAGTGAAGTCAAAGGGGAGAGGCTACGACGGCGAACGATGGTCTGGCAGGCGAAGGTTGCTGGTCGGTGGGGTTGCGTGGAGGGAAATTTGCAGAGAAGGAAGGGCGAACAGCAGTGATTGTGGGTTGAAGGCGGAAGTCGGTGACGTGGGGAGGAGGTGATGGCGAAGAAGGGAAGCACGGGAGGAGTTGTCGTGAATAGAGGGAGAAGCTTGGGTGGCGTTGCTGGGCTCGGTGAATGAATGGCTACAGGCTTTGAAAAGAAAATTTTTAGCAACTGAGAGAAGAACAATGAACAGGCACGTTTTGTTTCAGAGAAAATATAAATAGGCTAGCTGCCCTATATTAAAAACGAAAGCAAACATAAAAGAAAGCAAAAGCAATCATACTCTATTTTGAAACAGACGCTAGAGAAATCAAAGAGACGAAGGCACGTGAACCCAAAATGAAAAGCCAGGTGGAAGATAAGCAGGTGAGTCCAAAAGAAAATATAACAAATATTACATAATTCAAAAGAAAGGCAATGAACCGTTCGAGGTAAATGAACGTAAAACGTATAACTAATATAAAAATTATATATTTTCAAACTGATGGAAGTGAAGGCAGCGAACCATCAATGCATTGAAATGATGGAATTGTAACAGCTGATAATAAATGCCAGAAGCCGTTTATTTCAACGGTTTTGAAATTTGACTGGGCATCAAAAGTGGTACCAAAACGGAATCGTTTTTCCGATTTTCCAACACGTATCGGACACCGAAACACGGATACGAATATATTACGGAGATCAGCACGACGAGGCGAACAAAACAATATACAGATATTAGTGGTACGATCATCCGATCAAAAGTCGATAATCGGTACTTGAAATGCTGCTATTCTGCCAGAATTAAGATAAATGGAGCAATAGAATTCCAAATTTGGAAAAACGAATTTCGCAGTCTGATTCAGAATGATCTGAATAAATTTTCTCCTGTTGACATATTTTGGTTTCGGAAAACTTTTAAATTCACTGTTATTAACCGGTTTGATTTGAAATAAAATTTCACAGGAAAATAAACTTCAATATTATCAGATGAAAATTTACCAGTTGCTATATTACAATAGACGTATTCCAAATAATAAATTTTTAATTTCAAATTTTATTGTTTAAAATTTCACAAATTTCCAGTTAAATATACTTTTAAAACCATTAAATTTTACGGGTCGTTACACATTTAATCACTTTAAATCGAAACCAAGTTATAAAATCATATCTTAAAACCCTCAAATTCAATAAGTTTCAAATCAATTTAAGTAAACAAAATTCTTAATTAAATACAATTTCAAATATATTCAAATTTATCTTCCCAACCTAAACTTATAAAATCATTATAAAGATCTATTTTTAAAATAAAATTTTAAATAAATACTGATACATATTATATATTAATTAAATCATACTTTATTACATTAAAAATTATTATTAAATCTACTTTATATTAAAACTTATTTATATATAAAATATTCAATATTAAATAAAACCATGTATATTCCCTTTCAAAACCATAGAGATCATTTTCAAAATTTTTATATATGAACCGACGGTGTCTGTATATAATTTTCTATCCTATGGTCAAGCGATACAGATATTTATCATTTCTATCCGTAGTTTAAATTTCTACGGGTATATATCATTTCAACCCGCAATCCCAAATTCAATTCAATGGAAATCGCTTGGGTTTATCATTTCAACCCATAACGATTTTCTCCTATTCTACAGATCGTTCGGGTATGTATAATTTCAACCCATAGTAAATTCTATACTAACAGGGAACTTCCAGAGTGAGAACAGATATGATAATAATTTAGTATATCATCAACTGGCATATAATATTTATAACAATAAAATAAAATACAAACAACGGAATATGGTTTCATACCCCACAGGTGAACAATTACAGATAATAGCATCTCATATATAACAATTAAATAAGTAACAGTAAAATTTAGCAATATATTTCAATTGTTGTTTCAATTGAGATCAAATTTAATAAATATAAGAACGTTAATCGTGAGTGATTTCTCACCTTTCGAGGCTAGATAGATTTTGACAAAGAATTGAGCTACGAATTCAGGCAAGAATCTCAAAGGAAGGCAAGGTTGAACTCGAATCGAAGAACGAAGCTGAAAGCTTGAAATTGACGAAATCAAATCAAACTGGATTGACGAAGATCAACGGTATAACTGAACATATATAACTATATATATACAAAAATTATATACAACTTATAAAAATTTAAATACATAACTTTCAAAATATATATACACACACATATAAATAACAGAAATTGCAAAATTAAAACATACCATATCTATATAGAACTATATAGATTCAATATTTAATTTAAATCATATAATAAAATAAAGATCTATACATATCAATTTTTATAAATTTTGCTTCATACAAAATATAACTGGTATACAATACAAAGTATATATATCTCTCTGTAAAAATATGCAGGCCGACCTATACATACAAAACAAACATCAAACTATAACTGTATACAAACTGTCATGTTATACTATACATATATAATATATAGATCTTATATTGATTTATATATATACACAAGCAGACCTGAAGCCAACCAATATACAACATACAAAACTTATATACTTTACACATAAGCCGACCTCATCTATACTATATAAACTAGAACATACCACTATTAATATAAAATCAGCATTATTTATATAAAACAAGTATAACTTTTACAGACCGTATATATACATATTATAACCTTTACAGTTTTATATAAATTAGCATTATTTATATAAAACAAGTAATAAACAAGTATAACTTTTCTATTCATATAACAGTTATTTGCAAACAATCATATTAAACAAAATATTTTCGAGCAATATATATACGTGCAAACCTATTCAATATACAACCCATATATATACGTATATATACATAAACCGAAGAGCTAAGGGAAACTACACACCTGAAAACTATATATATATATATTATTTAACAACTATATGTATAAACAAACAACCATATACACTTACGTATATATTATATAAAAGAATCATTATAAACTGGCTATGTATATAATATATAATAATTATAAAGAACATATATTTTATAAACTTATATATACAGCTTACTATATACACAGACAAATAGATAAATACATATGTACCTTATGTATATTCAAAAATCAATATAATATAAACTAACTTATTTCATTCCAGACTAATATATACAACCAACTTAAACTTATATATAAACTTTTACAAATAAATAAATAAACTAATATATATACTATATACTTACACGCGAGAGAAGAAGGCTACGGGGAGGCAAAGTCTGGGAATAGTGGCGAAGTGGTGAGATGGAAGGCCAGGCCGATGTAAGGAGGAGTTGGGCCGATGGGAAGTTGTAGCCAGAGGAAGAGGGAGGTGCTCAGGATGGTTTCAAGAGGAGGAAGAGGAGCTTGAGCTTGTGGCTACTGTTGAGATGGTGGATGTGGCCGGACGTGGGAGATTGGGTGGCCAATGTTTGATGGAGGTGGAGGGGAGAATGGCGTGGGAGGCTGCTCGGTTGAAGCTGCCGATGGTTGTGGGCTCGGTGACGTGGGAGGTGCTAGTGAAAGTGTGGTCACGACCAAGGGCTTCTTTGGCCGAAGTGGAGGAAGGCGGGTCTGAGGAGTTGGCGGACGTGATGTGGGTTTGGGAAGAACGAAAGTCGCAAAGAAATTAAAGAAAAAGCTTTGTATAAATTTTTTTTGAAGTGGTAGAGCAAAGAAGAACAAACAGGGGAAAACAAGTTTGGTTTCCTAAATTTTTTCAAATTATAAGATGACAGAGAAAAGGTAGGAGATAAATAGTTTTTATTTCAGATCTCAATGCAAAACTGTAAATATTATTATTATTATAAAACGTTAGAAGTGACCACATAATGAACATACAAAAGGGTAAAAGAAAAGTCACCCAATATACAATAATGACATAGCAACGGTCAGATGTTTTGATTTCGGAAAGTTAATAAAGCAATTAATGGTTCCTTGGACTGCATGTTCAAAGTTTGAAATGCAAAAGAAAACAAAAGGTCACGGATCTGGTACGGATACAGTTACCGGTTTCGCGGATTCCGCTATGTACCGGACTTCAAAATACAGAATTGAATATATCGTAGAGATCAGCACGACGAGACTATCAAAATGGTATACAGATATCAGTGGTATGATCATCCTATCAAAAGTCAATAATCGGTACCGAAAATGCTGCAAATTTCCCGGAATTAAGATAAACGGAGCAATAACAGTCAAAATTTGAAGAAATGAAATATGACATCTCTCTCAGAAGATGATTTACAAATTTTCTATATAAAAATATTCAGGTTTGGAAAACATTTTATTTTCATCAATTATTAACTGATATAAATTTAAATAAAACTACACAAGAAAATAAACTTCCATATTATCAGATGGAAATTTACCGTTTACTAAATTTAAGTAGACGTATTCAAAATATCAAAATTTTATTTCCAAATTCAAATATATAAAATTTCACAAAAATTCAGTTAGTTACGTTATAAAAACCGTTAAAATATCTGGGTCGTTACACTCTCCCCCACTCAAAACTTTTCGTCCCCGAAAAGAAAGGAGGTAGGAGAATAGAACAACCAGAAAGAAAAGATAGATTGAAATGCAAAACAAAGCAATTAATTTAAAACCATTTACGCAATTAATTTTATACCACATGTAACATCCCAACATTTTACTTCAACTATTCAAAATCATACAGATTTAAAATTTCGATAAATTAATATCCAACAATTTGGTTTAATCCATTTTATTAAATCAATAACTATTTATTATATCCATATTTTATTGATTCGATTTAATGTATTAAAATCAATAGATTTGATTTCAATTTATTAGCATTTGTTACAAAATTACCTTTTCAAAACAAAATTTATTTGATTTAGCTCATTTATTTACCCATTTATTAAATCTATTTGACCCTAGTTAAGTTGCTTTCCTTTAAAATTTCAATTTCACTATTCTTAAGTTCATATTTATTTGCTTAACTAGCATCCTCCTTTATTTATTTAATTTATTCCACTTAATATACATTTTGCAACATATATTACGTGTATAGACATCTTATAACCATATAATATTCAGCAAATAATTTTTTTTTCCATTTTTCTTTCAACTTATTATTAGTAAATTCCCTTAACAAATATCATCTTTGATATTCTATTTCTTATCCTGGTGTATACTATCTAATTTACATTCAATTACATTTAAACTTTTCTAGGTAAGTTATATTAATGTCCTGAGTGTGATTAAATACTACACACATTTTCCTTCTATCTACTACCTTTATACCAAGCCAGATTTTAGTTTGATCAATTTATTACTTTAGTTTTCTTCTTGTACAACCCTTTATTATATCCTAATATTTTGAATTTTTTTAAATACTCTAGGCAAGTTATATATATTAGAATGTAATTTAGTGTTATACAAATAAATTTGTTTAAATTCATTATTTTAGGTTGGTTTGATTCTATTTATCATTTTAGATATTCCAATTATTCAAATATTTCACTTTATTTCAATAATTGAAACCATTTTTTAATATAAAACTTTAAGATTCAAAATTTTAGTTTCACTTATTTATATAAAGATCAATCACTTACATAAAACACTAATAATTTACTATTAAACCATGGAGTATATAAATAAACATTATTTTAAACATTTTAAATTATTTAGAAAGAAAGAAAGAAAAAATGATCAAAATATCCTTATATAATACTTTATCAAAATACTTTTATAACTCGATGTCTTAACAGGTTTATCCTCATTCTTGTAGACTCTGGCCATGTGTTGATCAAGCGCAAAGCTAGATTTCTCCAAGTATTTAGTAGACCTGTTTCAACACCCAATGAAAAATATTCGAAAACCTTCAAAACTGATATGGAAAGTACAATCCAAACAAACAACCGAATCGAATCGAATCATGGATCGCAGATACACAATGGTTATGCCTGGATCCCCCAAGAAACATCTGTACCTTTTAAGCAATCTGTAATATCCCGGAAATTTGGGCAATATCAATTTAATAATCTGTTTAAATAATTAAATTGATTTGATAATTTTTGATAATAAATATTTGAATTTATTTAATAATCTAATTAAATGAATATTTAATTAGTGAATTTATCCTTTAAAAATTAATAAGATAATTTCTATTTATAATGTATATATATAATTGTATATATTGTAAATAGATAAGCTTTAATTTGGAATTTGATAAATAAATAAAAATCTTGTTTTAAATTTCTAATGTATATTCTTATAGTTTGGAAATTATGATTTATTTAATAGTAGCTTTTCAAAGTTATTTAACAAATAACTATATGGTTTTAAATAAAATTAATAATAAAGTTATTTTATTTTCTTTTTGAATATTGCTTAATAAATCAGATTTAAGAGTGTATATATATATAGGTTTAAAATACAATATTAATAGTGTATTGTTTTATATATAGATATAAATTGACTTTAATAAAAAGATTGTTATTTCAAGTTTAATGTGTTGTTTTAAATTTACTTTAAATTGAATTTTTAAATACAATTTGAATTTGAATGTAAATTATTTTTGAAATTCAAAAGAGGTAAGATTTTAAATAGTTTTGGATTTTAAATTATATGGATAAACTTTTATTTATAAGTATAATTGGTATATCTCTTTAAGAAGTTATCTATATATATATAGATAAGTAATTGTATTTAATAAATAAAGAAAAAGGTTTTCACATTTAAAATAAATATAAATTAAATAAAAGGACATGTGTAAACATATAAAGGCTTGTTTAAAACAAGTGTAAACCAATTAACACATATAAAGACAAGTGTCAATCTTTTAATTTATATTTTATTTTATTTTTAAGAAATTATTTTCAGCCTACATATGCATGTTTTCCTCATCTATATTTCTTTCTAATCTTCAATTCTAAAATCTGAAATTCATTTTCCCCTTCTAAGAGCAAACCAGAAAATAAATCTCTCAAAAACAAATCTGTAATTAAATTTTCTTCTCAACCAAAATCCTCTCAAAAATAAACCTGCAATTCTTTCCAACATCAAAGTTCAACCTGCAAATCCCTTCTTCAAAACCCAGAAAATCAATCCCTGAAATGCATGTTCAAAAGCAAGTTTAAGATCAAGATCTAAGCATTTCAGTTTCAAGTTACAATTCGAATCAAACAAAATGCTACTAAATCAAAGTCTGCATCTTTTTCAAAACCTGGAATCAAAAGCCTGTTCTTTCTTTCAAATCTGGAAGCAAGATCATTTCAGTACAACTGATCTAAGCAACATCTCAACAAACAAGATTTTAGAGCATGCATGCAAGTTTCAAAATCAGCATTCAAGTTTTAAAAAGTTTTCAAAGCAGTTTCAAAATGAAGCTCTGTTCTTCATTTCAAACCTGTGAGTAACACTTTCTAAAAGCTTAAGTATTCTATAAGATCTGGTTGTATGCATATCTCCTAAAATAAGTTATCTGTGAGTATAGTTTTAAGTATATCTCTGTGCATGTTTGTATATATGTTGGTGTGCATGTATGTTATCTATGATACCTCTGTTCCCAGTTTTCAAATTCAGTTTTGGTTTAAATTTTGTATCTCTGGACCTAGGCATTGTTATGATTAAAAATTATAAACAATAATTGATGGTTTAATCATAGATTGGTGTTTAAATTATAATTAAGTTAAAATATATATGAATGTCTCTAGAAACTAAAGGAATAACAGTGCATGTTTAAATAACTGAAAATTTAAGTATCTTTATTTATAAATTCAGGTTTATAAACTGATTCCTTATACAAATTAATGATTTCTGAAAGAAAAATCACGATTTTTAATTGGGTATATCTCGAGAATTAGTAAGATGAACGTGAAATGGGTTTTGTCGAAATTCTGGTGATCGGTGGGTTTTCAGGTCTCGTGATTGAAGTAATAGTTTGCTAAGTGGTTGGGAATCATCACAAAAATGCTCGTTGATTTTATAAATCATTGTGGAGGATGAACGAGGGTAATTTAGGGTTTAAGGCTAATTTTTGTCATGGGTTGTATTTGGGTTTCGTTCGCCTTTGATTGGTGATCGAGTTCGATGCACTTATGGGGATTGGAAGAGGGGACGTTGACGAAGCTTTGGCTGGAAGCGCTGGCGTTCTGATGATCGGCATTGGGAGGACGGAGCGTTGACAGGGTTGTGGTGATGTTGCTCAGAATGTTTCCAGGTTTGGGATTAGCACTCGAATTCGATTGTTGAGGTTATTCGAGGTTCTGGTGATCGAGATCGTGAGTGGTGGTCGTGGTCGTTATACCGGCGTTGGCATCGATGGTCGGAGGCGATCGTTTCGCCTGTGCACGTGAACGAGTGTCAGGAGTATCAGTGAGTTGTTTGGGTTTTAACAGAGGAGTGGTACTCGAGATTTTTGCGTGAGTGACTCGGGGCAATTAGGGTTTTGACTCGGGGGAAATTTAGTTGGTCTCGGGTAGATTTGTGATGTTCTAGTTTAAAACCTGACAGTTTTTTTTTAAAATTTAAAATGAGTTTTAAAACTTTGAAAATAGGATTTAAATCCAGATTTAAATCAAGTTTAATTATGGGTTCAAGTTTAAATGTGTATCCTAGAATTTGAGACAAATAAAGTTTTATAAAAATAATGTTTTAACAAATTTAAATTGTTAAAAGTATATTTTAAAAAGGTTTTGAATTTAAATAAATTGGTTTAAAAATCTTTTAAATGTTAAGTGTTTCTTAACATTTGGAATTTAAGAAGATTTTGTAAATTAGATTCAAATTATGGTTAAAGTTAAATTGTAATTTATTTTAAAGCATTAATTTAAGATAAATTAAAAGAAAGATTTTAATGTAAATGTTTTAAAGTCTTTGTAAGTAATAATTAAAGTAGTTAAAGGTTAATACTTTAATTTAGAAAGTGATTAAGGTTTAATGATAAAGGAGTCATTAAATTAATAAGGTAATTAAAGAATAATTAGGTAATTTAATTAATTAATGATTTAGTGTTAATTAATTAAATAATTAGGATTATAAGTTAATAAATTAAGGTTAATTAATTTGGGATTAATCATTTATTTAGATAAGTATAGATTTTAATAAATGATAAATCTTTTATGAATTGGTTAAGTATAATTACTTAATGAAAGTAATTAAAGAAATTAATTACTTAAGGTAATTAATTAAATAAATTTGATAAGTTTAAATTAATTAGTTAAATTAATTTAAGATAATGATTTGGAAATTTGATAATTACTTAAATGTAATTAGTAAAAGTATAATTACTTAGAAAGTAATTAAAGGTAATTACTGGATATAATTAACTAAAGATGATTTTAATAATGAAAGTAATTTGAGTTTAATTACTTTTGAATAATTAATCAAAGGATTAATTAAAGGATAATTAATTAAGGAGTAATTAATTTATGAAGTGGAGTAATTAAGGGAAGTTAATTACTAAATGAGATTAATCAAAGGTGATTAATAAATGTGACTAATTAATTATTAAATGTAATTAATTTAAATAAGATAATTAATTAAGAGTAATTAAGGATCATTAATTAATAAAATTAATGATGTAATTAAGAATTGATTAATTAAGATTAATTAATAAATAATAAGTGATTAAAGTAATTAATTAATTGTAATTAATTAAGGATTAATGTAATTAAGTATAATTAATTAATTAATGAAGTAATTAAAGATTAATTACTGAATGGTTTAAGATAATTAATTTGTGAAATTAATTAAGTATTAATTACTTAAAGTAATTAAAGGATTATTAATCAGGAATGATTAATTAAGATGGATACTTAGAGTAATGATTAATTAATAATTAAGTAAGCAGGATTTATAGAATGAAGTAATTAGTTTAATTCACTTTAAATTAATTAGATGATATAAATCATTGCTTAAGGATGGATGAATGAGATTGAATGTATTTCATTGTTTGATATCTCTGATGAGATATGATTGATATATGATATGGATGTTTGGTTGAATTATAATGATAATGTGAATTATCTGTTTGGGATGATAATGTAGATTATCTATTGAATTATCTATCTTTGTGTATATAGATAAGAATTGAATTGTTTTAACCTTAAAACAACTTGGCCCTTAAAAGATACGTTTTGGATTTCGATGAGACCGGGATCGGGTTTCCGTATACCGGAATTCCAGGTCTGGAGACCCGAATACCACATCGATCCAAATTAACGATAGGTCGTGAATCTCAAGTAAAGATGAAGATTCAGAGTGCAAGGGTTATTGTCGTTAACTCTGAGGGTGATTCCAAAACGAGTGTAACGAGATAATGCCTTCGGTTTCGTTCGAACCCGGAACGAACTTATATGGATTGAATGCTTTCAGCACATCGTCAGGCGGACGATGAGCATTCTAAGTGATATGTTCTGATTAAAGGTAATCGTAACCTCAAGCCTCATCAACCGGGAATGGCTAAAACAGGGGAGGTGCAGCAAGGTTTCGTGGGTAGCACCCACTGAGAGCAAGATAGATCCCTGTCTAGAGGTCCCTTTTCTTTTATTCGGCTTAGTGTGTGGTTGGTCGCGCCAACTACGGGATTATCTTGTTCGGGATTATCCAGTAAGGGATGGTTCCGGCTTTGTGTTGCAGGGGAGCGGGCGTACTCCTCGGTACGGTGATCTAGGCCACGTACTGTGACGGGCGGTACCCCAGTAGCCCTGCCATTGTATGGAATCCAAACTCCAATAAGTGCCGTACGTATTAGTTGTGCCCAACTATGTTGGAATGTGAGATGTAAGCATTTCAGCTATTTCCGTAATTTACTTGAAAACCCTAGACCCTATTATAATAAAATCAGATTTCCTATCAAATGTTTTGGTTAGCGTAAGGTAAAAACTTACCCATGTTTATTTGTGGGGAGTCTTACGTGATACCTTTTCTTTCTAAAGGTTTTGAAGTTAAGCAAGTTTAACCTGTTACTCACACCAGACCCATGTCTGACCCAAGTGTTTATTTCTGTTTTATAAACTCTTGGGTACTCAAATTTTTACAAGTAGCCAAGGGATTCAGGTTTAGCTTTGACGAATATTCTGGAGGAGCAATGGAGCAGGAGGCTTCGGCGTTCGTAGATATAGTATTCCGCTGTGTTGATATCTGTGATAGTGTCTTGTCTTGTATTTGAGTTGTAATGTCTAGACAGATGATTATAACTGTCTAGTAAGTGATGTATATGCTGTGTAACTCTGTAAATTGTTGTATACTATGTATTAGTTTATGTTATTAATATAATTTATTCGTTCCGCTGTGAGATCGTTGTTGTTGTTTCTTTCTTTCTTCTCTTCTTTTCTATTTTCTACCCCTTTCTTTCTTAATAATGATGCGACTTTCTGGGCATAGGAAGCCTAGGTCGTCACAGTTGGTATCAGAGCATTAGGTTGAGTGAATACCTAGGCTCTGAAGTGGTGTCTATCTTGAGAGCGCGTAATTGTTAGTTATATAAAAATGGTTTTATATTGTGTTAATTGATCGGTTGAGTGGTATATGGATTCTGGTCAATACGAGTAGCTAACGTTATTGATAGGGATCTCTAAACACTTGAACCAGGCCAACGGACACAATATTATTTTAAAGAGGTAGATGAAATAATTTTACCCAGAAATAATTTCTATATAAAAAAATATATCATTTTAAATATATATATTTATGTATTTCTACCTATTTATTGGGTTACCTGTTCGGGTTTTCCAATATAAGTTATAAAGGTAGATAAGGTGGTAGTGTGTGTAACACAATTACCAATAGTTGGAGTTTGAATGTTTGAGGTTGGAAGTATATATCGAGACTGTAAACCCAATATCGTCTCGAGTAAGTTGGCAGTATGGAGTAAGGATGTCTCGGATCTCTAAAGAAAATCCTTTTCAAGATTCGGAGTCCATCATTGGAATGTAAGATTGGTTGAGCTCGGGTGAGCAGATTTTCTAGAGTTGAATCTATCAGTTGTGCAGAAATAAGTGATGGTAGCTTGGCGACTTCAGGAAGGAGTAGCTGTGTGATAAGACACAGTATCTATGGATGTTCCCAAAGGAGGTGTTCTTTTTGGAACAAGATCAAGAAGATATTGGAGGAACAGTTGATGTCTACCGTAGGAAAGACTCGGCTATATAGGAATTCTCTGATATCGAGTAAGAGAGTTTTGTCTATTTTGAAGTATGGGACTAAGGTCGATTAGTTGTTCTTCGGACATGGTCTCATTATCTCTTAAGAAGAGTAAGATATTGGCGTTTGGTTTGGGTTCGAGTTTCTCGAAGAGCTTTGGAAAAGGAAGTCTTTGGCATTTGTTGCAGCAGTACAGCTCGGAGTATTCTGTGCATTGGCAGGAAGTTCTTCCGGCTTAGCAGTTTTTCTGGAGGTGGAGTTCAGAAGCAACAGAGTGGATCCATTTCTTCGATAGATAGGATAGATAAGTATAAGCTGTTCTGATTGGTAAAGAGAGAACAGTTTTCTTTGCAGTTAGGCTGGGTTGATCGCAAAAGTGACTTGCGATAGTCTGAGTATTCTCTTGAGTTATCTGAGATTTTCTGGGATGTGTTGTCCAGTTTGTGCTTGTGTTCTTCATCAGCATTTTCATTATACTCCAGATCAGAATGGTGCAGCGGAAGTAATTTGGCGAGTGTTCCTGTTGTCTTTTCCAGATAGGAGAAGTTAGTTCGATCTTCTGATGTTTGTGAGTAGAGTTTTGTTTTGGATTGGATAGATCTTGAGAGGATCATTGATTGAGTTATTTTTGGTCCTGTTTGTTTCTAGAAGCATCGGCGAAGGTTGAGTTGATCAGGAAGGATTTGTAGGTAGCCCGAGATCGTCTGAATATTTTGTGGATAAGAGACGAAGGAATTTGAAATTGAAGTTGGAGACTTCGTTGTTGTGAAGTTTTTCTCTGGTTAAAGGGAGCTATAAGATTGGGTAAGTATGGGAAGTTAGCTCCGAGTTATTTTGGATCTTTTCTGTGATCTAATTTGGATAAGTACTTTGATCTACAAGGTTGAATTGTCAGTTTGGATAACTAGAATTCAATGTATTTTACGTATCTCTGAGGGAATACGTGTTTGATCTATCTCTGGTTTTGGAACCAGCAGTTCTGGAGGAATTGGTTGTTGAGTCAGACTCGTCTGTAGTCTGATATTCTGTTTAGTTTTGTAGATCTAGATGAGTAGGAGCTCTATAGCTTAGTTGTAATGACCCAAGATTTTAGGAATTTATCCTGAAAAATATAAATGAATTTAAAATAATTTTTAAATAAATTTTAAAGGAGGAATTGATATAGCTTGATAGTGTATCAGTGTGTGTACATGTGTGCACAGGAAATGCACATGAATATAAGATAAAACCCTGAACTCCAAGAATACATACATATTGATGTGTATGGAAATATATATATATATATATGTAGATTAAATTCTTAAAAGTAGTATGCATAAGTAAATGTATATATGAGTGCTACTGAATAATTTGAGTGTACATGTGCTTATGTGTGTGTGTCAGTATAGAATGATGTAGGGATATATAGGAGGGTATACTAATTATTTCAGAAAGACTTATATACAAATATATATGTGTTAATAAAATACTAGAGTTTAAACTAGTGAAATAAAATATACAGACACATTTTAATATAAGCAGAAATGAAAAGAATGGAGATATAAAAAGGAATAATTCTCTTATAAATAAATGAAGGAAGTACATACCATTTGCATGAAAGCTAAAAATAGAAAAGAGTATTTAATAAATAACAAAACCAAGTCACATTTTTAGCATGATTGTAGACAAGGGGGAAAAGTATTTTCTGAAAAGCAAATTTCTGAAAAAAAAATGTGTAACCACTTTTCTCTTCACCCAAATTAAGCCGGGAAGGGGTAAAACTTTGGGTTTAAAATGCAGATAACATGATTTTTCTGGTGGGCAAAAATGGACTTAGCCAATACCCAAAACCCTAAGAGAGACCCTGTATATATATACATGTATATGCAGCAGCCTCCTCTTCTCCTCAGAAAAGAATTTTGAAAAAAGAAAAAGAAAAACAATACCACAGAAATCATAAGACAAGGGAAGAAAGAGAGCTTGAGGATAAGAGCAGGAGTTCATCAGTTAATTAAGGAAACAAAGGAGAGAGCTAGGTGAGAAAACTCACTCAAAAATCTAAGGCAATAAGTCCTAATGTAGGCAGCCAGTTAAAAGTATTTTCTTAAAAGAGTATTTTCATGTATGAATGATTATCTGTGAATTTAAAATCTGAAAATGTTTTGATTTTCTTTGATTGATTACTTGTTTTATTATGACAAAGTTTCATGTGTTGTTGGTATACATATCTGGTTTATACACTCAGATCTCTGATATGTTAATGTTTAGGGATATAAACAAATACCCAGAAAATAAAATGTTGAGAATAGGCAAGTAGTATTGGTTTTGGCTCAACCCAGAAAGATGTAAATAATGTTAAGCTGCAATATACTCATGTATAAGTGCTGAGGCTTGAAATAGAAAGGAATTAGGGGTGCAATAGGGTTGCCTATGTGCTGATGCTCCTGATTCAATAAAATGCATAGCAAACAAAATTTTGTGATTCAGTGAAACCAGATTATTCTGAGTTTAACTCAAGCACAAATGGTTGCAAAAAGAAAAACTCCCCCAGAAGCCATAAACCAATGTTAGCTGCCTAAACTCCTTTAAAGAAAAATATACCAGGATGAATATCTATATATATATACAGAACCTTATTTTGTAGTCACCAATGGTTGTTTGCTTGTTGTTTCTGTATGGTCATGAATACTATGAGATACCATGATATAGATGTTTTCAGTTATTGGATCACTGAATGGTTTTGTCATGAACAATCAAAAGGGGTTATTATTAACTAAAACCTGGTTAGGAAATTGGGGTCAAGAACACTGCAGGAATGACTTGTGTGCTTGAGTAACATAAGTTGACACATGGCTTGTTTAAGTCCTGAGATCTTTGTGTAATGGAGTGAATTAGTTCATTACAGTGTGTCCATTGATTCATAAATATTGCAGATGAGACCAAGGATAGATAATTATACCAAGGGAATAATACTTGAGCAGATGAGAAAACTAGAGTTTTTCCCAGATTTGAAATATGAGAATTGAATAAATGATTTAACTCATATTAGTTATTTTCCTGTTTGGTATGAATGATTGTTTGTCTATGATTGAGTTGTATGCTTGAATGTATGTGCTATATTCATATGTGTAGTCCCTGGAAAGAAAGTTAAAGTGTGCACATGCACAATGACACAGAGCATGCACACAAGTATTTACCTGATTCCAAAGGACAGAACCTTATGTATTTGTACTTAACTTGATTTTAACCTAATTAACAAATTGCTTTTGTGAATTTTCTCATACCAGACATGTGTCTGACCCTAGTGTGCTAATGGCATCTGGGGTGTCTCATTTAAAATGAGGCAGTTTCAAATGCTTTTTCAGGGATTGCAGCAACTAAATAGGAGTAGGAGCAAGGCCTAGAGAAGAAGATATAGCATGCTAAACTTAGTTAGATAAGAGCCTAAATGTTGAAATCTGCATGTATTGATAATTTAAATGGCTACTTGTATTAAGTGTTGAATATTGGATGGTTATTTTGTTAGGTATTTTGTTAAAAGATTGACTTGTATTCTGGAAACTATGAACTAAGTTGAATATCTGTTATGTTTAAAAAGAATTTTAATCAAACCTTGTAAGTAGATTTAGCAAGAACCTCATGTTAAAATTGAATGATTACATTTTATAAATGCATTAGTCAATCATGAATCTTTGGAAAGGATTTAAGTTTTGGAAAATCTGGATAGTTGATTCTCAGAAAATTTAAAGGGTTTTATTTTCTACTATGGCATATGTATACAAAAGAAATAGGCATAGGTTGAATGTTTTATATGGCTGCAAAGTTCCCTTAGTTAAACTGGTTTCATACAAATGTCTCATGTCCTATATTTTAAAAAAAGAAAAAAAGAAAGGATTTGTAATAAGGGAATTGTAGGCCAGATTCAAATAGTTGCAGTTATATATGCACATAAACATGTTTAGTGCAAACATTAACACACCTTTTCCTTTGCACTTGTAATAGGAATCTGAATTTCACTCAGATTTTAACCAAATGCATTTTAAATGCCAGACAGATCTTATAAGAAGAAATGCAAACCTGAATAATGATAAACACTTTTATCATCCTCAAAACCCAAGAACCATACTCTTAATTCATATCAATCCTGAAGCCTTCCAGGTTATAGGGATGGGTTTCAAAAATGATTAAGCAAGAATTATTGTTTTGTATGATGGAATTTAGGCAAAAATAAAGTATATATATATAAGTGCAGATATAGGTAGATAATAGATTGCAAACTGTACAGGAGAAAAAAAAAGAAAAACCAAAAATTGTGTTTGAACCGACCAGCATAGCACTCGAACTCGTGACCTTTCATGTATAAGTTAGGCGCGTTTCCATTACGCCTAGATGTTGCTTGTGTTCCCTTAGGATCCACTTTCTTTTATACTGAATTTGTCACTATTCAGAACTTAACACAAACACCTATATTAAAAGCTTGTTTACTATTGATTATTACTTGATCACTTCTTAGTTAGTATAAACAGACTAATGTGTATGTTTCCAGTGGATTGTTTAGTCAAAAAAAAAAATTTATTAGCAATCCAACATCCTCTTGTTTTCCAGAACTCTGATTCAAACAAGAGAGGCATATACATCCTCACATGTATGTGCTTATCTTTGTGAATGTACTGATATATTTATATTGGTTGATTATTGTGATCCTGGATATATTTTGGTTTATTGGAGAAAGATATTGACCCTGAGAATTATATTTGCAATGGAGGATATATCTATATATTTATATATCTTCTTTACCTTAAAAAAAAAAAAAATTTCTTATGAAATTAGAGTAGAATTAGGAGGGTCATTTCAGTTGGTATCAGAGCTATGTTATTTAACATACAAGAAGTAAGGATCAAGTTCTTAGATAAAATTAAAAGGAACTAAATATATATATATATATAACAATGTGCTCAGTGTGAAAAAAAAACCCACTGAAATAATAAAATTACTAATCAAACTAACCAGCTATGTAAATTATTATTAGCAAACTATGGTAGGGAGACCACCAAATCAGGGAGCAGGATCTTCCCATGCACCACCAATGGTCAATATGCAAGACTTGGTGAGAGCATTTAGGGATGGGGCAGGACAAAGGCAAGAAAATCACTATGAAGAACTCTCAAAATTACTTAAGACATATACTCATTTAGGAGGCCAAAGCTTTGAAGGGATAGAGAGTGTCATGGAAATTCAAACATGGTTGAGAACATTGGAAAGAATTTTCAATGACATGCAACTTGATGATCTAAGAAAGAGGCAAGTGGCTTCAAGACAGCTAAAAGGAGTAGCTTTAGGCTGGTGGGAAGTAATCATAGCAGGAAGGAATGAGAATGAAATCACTTGGAATCAATTCAAAGAGATGTTGGAAGCAAGGTTTGTACCAGCATCAGCAAAGACTACCTTACTAGAAGAATTCATTAGACTTAGACAAGGAACCATGACTGTCACAGAATACACTCAAAAGTTCGAGGGGCTTTCCACATATGGAGCAATGCTTGTGGCAGATGAGGCATCTAAAAATGATAGGTACATAAAAGGTCTGAACCCAGGACTTAGCAGAGCCATGTTACCCTATGCAGACAAGACTTTTGATCATGTGATAGACTTAGCTTTGAGGTTGGAACAGCATGACAAGGAAAGGGAGAAGTTCAGAAATTTTAAGAGCAATAATAACAAGAAAGGTAAGGGGAGGTATCACCCCTATGATAAGAAGAAAGAAGAGGCTAGTAACAAAAGCACTGGAGATGTCAAAGCTAAGGAAGACAAGAAGAAAATTGTGTGCCATTAGTGTGGAAAGGAAGGGCATATCAAACCAAGGTGTCCAGAATTGAAAGGAGGAGCTTTCAAATGCTATCTATGTGGGAAAGAGGGGCATATGAAGAGGAATTGTCCTGAGTATAAACAGCAAGGCAAATTGGCAAATTTGGAAGGGAAAGGCAAAGCCACAGTGGAAAGTAACACTGTAAACCATAGCCAAGTGGAAGGTACATTACTTATTTGTACCATACCCATAGCAGTAGTATATGATACTGGGGCAACTCACTCTTTAATTTCTTATGAATTGGTTAAAATGCTAAAACTGAATTGCATATTGGTTGAAACCCCATTGCATATACACAGTCCATTGGGGAGTTCTAGTGTTTTAAATATGATTTGTGTGGATGTGGAGTTAAACATAGGAGGAAATATTTTTATTTCCAATTTATATGTTTTGAATTACCCAAATATAGGTGTTATATTGGGGGTAGACTGGTTAAGGCAATTTAAAGCCATAATTAATTTAGACTCATCCACCATATCATTGCAAAATTCTAGAGGCCAGAGAATCACAGTTTTATATGAGGTGGCTAAGGAAGGAAAACTATATCATTTAGTTGACTCAGAGAAAGATTTCAGTGAACTAACCATAGAAGAAATTCCCATAGTCAATGAATATTTGGATGTGTTTGGTGAGGTCAAGGGTATTCCACACCATAGACCAGTAGAATTCCAGATCAATCTAGTTCCAGGAGCAAGCCCAGTGATTAAAAAGCCAACTAGAATGGGGCCAAATGAACTAAAAGAATTAAAGAAACAGCTAGAAGAATTGGAAGAAAAGGGTTTTATAAGACCAAGTAATTCTTGCTGGGGAGCACCAGTGGTATTTGTTAAGAAGCAAGATGGCTCCTTAAGACTCTGCATAGATTATAGAGAATTAAACAAAGTAACTATTAAAAATAAATACCCATTGCCAAGAATAGATGATCTTTTTGATCAATTAGCAGGGGCAAAAGTATTTTCTAGATTAGACTTAGCATCTGGTTTTCATCAAATGAAGGTGGAAGAATCAAGCATCAAGTACACTGCCTTTAACACTAGGTATGGGTTGTATGAATTTTTGGTGATGCCATTTGGCTTGACCAATGCACCATCTTACTTTGTAGATTTAATGAACAGAACCTTTAGAGATTGTTTAGACAAGTTTGTGCTTATTTTCATAGATGACATTTTGATTTATTCCAAGACAGTGGAAGAACATAAGCATCATTTGCACCTGGTTTTGTCTAGGCTAAGGGAAAAAAATTTAAAGGCAAAATTTTCAAAATGTGTGTTTTGGAAGGAGGAAGTACATTTTCTTGGCCATGTTATATCTGCCAAAGGAATTTCTGTGAACCCCAATAAAGTAGTGGCTATTCAAGCATGGAAGAGGCCAAGCACTGTGAGTGAAGTGAGGTCATTTATGGGGATGGCAGGGTATTATAGAAGGTTTATAAAAGATTTTTCAAAAATTTCTACACCACTCACTAACCTAACCAGGAAGAACCAAGCTTTTGTTTGGTCAGAAAAATGTGAAAAGTCTTTTGAACAATTGAAGGAGGCATTGGTGAATGCTCCAATTCTAAAGGTACCACATGGAAATGAAGAATTAGTGGTATATACTGATGCTAGTGGATTTGGCTTGGGTGCAGTGTTGATGCAACAAGGCCAAGTCATTGCATATGCATCCAGACAACTTAAACCCCATGAAGTAAGGTATGCCACACATGATCTCGAATTAGCAGCTGTGATATATGCTTTAAAACTTTGGAGACATTATTTATTAGGCACAAAGTTTGAACTCTACACTGACCACAAGTCCCTAAAATATTTATTTTCACAAAAAGATTTGAACATGAGGCAACATAGATGGGTGGAGTTCTTAGCTGCCTATGATTTTGACATACTCTATACACCAGGCAAAGCAAACAAAGTTGCAGATGCTCTAAGTAGACAGCATGCTAAATTGGCTATGATGATGATAGCAGAATTTAAAGATTTGTCTTTGCTAACTGAGTTAGAGATTGAGGAGAATGGTTGTGTGCAGATGCATGGTACACAAGAAGATAAAGGGAAGTTAAGCTTAATGACACTTCAACCAGATTTAATTCTGAAGGTAGGAAAAATGCAAGAACAAGATGCTCACTTATTAGAGAAGAGAATGCTCCTCTCAAGAGGGGAGGAAGTAATGAAACACCACATTGATAAAGATGGTTATGTGAGATACCAGAATAGGATGTGTGTACCAGAGGACATAGAATTGAAGAGGGAGATATTGAATGAATATCACAGGAGTAAATACTCCATTCACCCAGGTAACACAAAAATGTATCAAAATTTGAAAAGAGACTTCTGGTGGAAGGGGATGAAATCTGATATAGCCAAGTACATTGCCAAATGTATGACTTGCCAACAAGTCAAGGCTGAAACTCAAAGACCATCAGGGTTGATGCAACCTCTTAGTGTACCACAGTGGAAGTGGGAAGACATATCTATGGACTACATAGATGGACTGCCTAGATCTAAGAGAGGTAATACAAGCATATGGGTGATAGTTGATAGGCTAACCAAGGTAGCACACTTCATCCCAGTCAAGTCAGAAAGAACTGCACCAAAACTAGCTCAAATTTTTATAAAAGAAGTGGTAAGGTTACATGGCATTCCCAAAACCATTGTGAGTGATAGGGATACCATCTTCACTTCAAAATTCTGGAGAAGCTTTCAAGAAGCAATGGGAAGTGAACTATGTTTAAGTACTGCCTACCATCCTCAATCAGATGGGCAGACTGAGGTGGTAAACAAAGTTTTGGAGGACATGTTGAGGGCATGTATACTGGATTTTGGGGGCAACTGGGAAGATTATCTTCATCTAGTTGAATTTACATACAACAACAGCTACCAAAGCACCATAGGAATGGCTCCATTTGAAGCCTTATATGGTAAACCCTGCTTGTCACCTGTTTGCTGGGTAGAAGCAGGAGAAAGGTCTATTTTAGGACCTGAGTACATACAAGAAACCAAGGAGAAAATTGAGTTGATAAGAAGAAGAATGACAGCAGCTCAAGATAGGCAAAAGAAATTTGCAGACATGAGAAGGAGGCAGGTAGAATATGAAGTGGGAAATTTTGTTTTCATCAAAATCACCCATGAAAAATGTGCTGAGGTTTGGAAAACAAGGCAAATTAACCCCAAGATATATTGGACCATACAAAATTCTGGAGAGAATTGGTCCCTTGGCATATAAGTTGGAATTACCAGAAAACATGCAAGGCATACATGATGTTTTTCATGTATCACAATTGAGAAGGTGGGTCCATGACAAGGCAGAAATTCTTGAAACCCCAACCCAAGTGCAGATAAATCCCAATTTGATTTATGAAAAGGATCCAGTGGGAATTTTGGCAAAAGATGTGAAGAAGTTGAGGAATAAATCTCTGAAACTTGTGAAGGTACAGTGGAGTCTAGATCCTAGTGATTGCACATGGGAATTAGAAGACAAAGTTAGGATGAATTATCCTAAGCTATTTTCAGATTAAGGTAATTCTAATTTTTGATTGTTTTCTTTATTTTGGATGAATATATTTTTAGTTAGTATAGAACTAAGAATCTATTTGGTAGAGAATATACTTGTTCTCTGAATTAAGTTTAAAATTTATTTTAAGCTTAGGAAAATTGTGGGACACAATTTCTAAAAGGAGGGGTGTATGTAATGACCCAAGATTTTAGGAATTTATCCTGAAAAATATAAATGAATTTAAAATAATTTTTAAATAAATTTTAAAGGAGGAATTGATATAGCTTGATAGTGTATCAGTGTGTGTACATGTGTGCACAGGAAATGCACATGAATATAAGCTAAAACCTTGAACTCCAAGAATACATACATATTGATGTGTATGGAAATATATATATATATAAATATATATATGTAGATTAAATTCTTAAAAGTAGTATGCATAAGTAAATGTATATATGAGTGCTACTGAATAATTTGAGTGTACATGTGCTTATGTGTGTGTGTCAGTATAGAATGATGTAGGGATATATAGGAGGGTATACTAATTATTTCAGAAAGACTTATATACAAATATATATGTGTTAATAAAATACTAGAGTTTAAACTAGTGAAATAAAATATACAGACACATTTTAATATAAGCAGAAATGAAAAGAATGGAGATATAAAAAGGAATAATTCTCTTATAAATAAATGAAGGAAGTACATACCATTTGCATGAAAGCTAAAAATAGAAAAGAGTATTTAATAAATAACAAAACCAAGTCACATTTTTAGCATGATTGTAGACAAGGGGGAAAAGTATTTTCTGAAAAGCAAATTTCTGAAAAAAAAATGTGTAACCACTTTTCTCTTCACCCAAATTAAGCCGGGAAGGGGTAAAACTTTGGGTTTAAAATGCAGATAACATGATTTTTCTGGTGGGCAAAAATGGACTTAGCCAATAACCAAAACCCTAAGAGAGACCCTGTATATATATACATGTATATGCAGCAGCCTCCTCTTCTCCTCAGAAAAGAATTTTGAAAAAAAAAAGAAAAACAATACCACAGAAATCATAAGACAAGGGAAGAAAGAGAGCTTGAGGATAAGAGCAGGAGTTCATCAGTTAATTAAGGAAACAAAGGAGAGAGCTAGGTGAGAAAACTCACTCAAAAATCTAAGGCAATAAGTCCTAATGTAGGCAGCCAGTTAAAAGTATTTTCTTAAAAGAGTATTTTCATGTATGAATGATTATCTGTGAATTTAAAATCTGAAAATGTTTTGATTTTCTTTGATTGATTACTTGTTTTATTATGACAAAGTTTCATGTGTTGTTGGTATACATATCTGGTTTATACACTCAGATCTCTGATATGTTAATGTTTAGGGATATAAACAAATACCCAGAAAATAAAATGTTGAGAATAGGCAAGTAGTATTGGTTTTGGCTCAACCCAGAAAGATGTAAATAATGTTAAGCTACAATATACTCATGTATAAGTGCTGAGGCTTGAAATAGAAAGGAATTAGGGGTGCAATAGGGTTGCCTATGTGCTGATGCTCCTGATTCAATAAAATGCATAGCAAACAAAATTTTGTGATTCAGTGAAACCAGATTATTCTGAGTTTAACTCAAGCACAAATGGTTGCAAAAAGAAAAACTCCCCCAGAAGCCATAAACCAATGTTAGCTGCCTAAACTCCTTTAAAGAAAAATATACCAGGATGAATATCTATATATATATACAGAACCTTATTTTGTAGTCACCAATGGTTGTTTGCTTGTTGTTTCTGTATGGTCATGAATAACATGAGATACCATGATATAGATGTTTTCAGTTATTGGATCACTGAATGGTTTTGTCATGAACAATCAAAAGGGGTTATTATTAACTAAAACCTGGTTAGGAAATTGGGGTCAAGAACACTGCAGGAATGACTTGTGTGCTTGAGTAACATAAGTTGACACATGGCTTGTTTAAGTCCTGAGATCTTTGTGTAATGGAGTGAATTAGTTCATTACAGTGTGTCCATTGATTCATAAATATTGCAGATGAGACCAAGGATAGATAATTATACCAAGGGAATAATACTTGAGCAGATGAGAAAACTAGAGTTTTTCCCAGATTTGAAATATGAGAATTGAATAAATGATTTAACTCATATTAGTTATTTTCCTGTTTGGTATGAATGATTGTTTGTCTATGATTGAGTTGTATGCTTGAATGTATGTGCTATATTCATATGTGTAGTCCCTGGAAAGAAAGTTAAAGTGTGCACATGCACAATGACACAGAGCATGCACACAAGTATTTACCTGATTCCAAAGGACAGAACCTTATGTATTTGTACTTAACTTGATTTTAACCTAATTAACAAATTGCTTTTGTGAATTTTCTCATACCAGACATGTGTCTGACCCTAGTGTGCTAATGGCATCTGGGGTGTCTCATTTAAAATGAGGCAGTTTCAAATGCTTTTTCAGGGATTGCAGCAACTAAATAGGAGTAGGAGCAAGGCCTAGAGAAGAAGATATAGCATGCTAAACTTAGTTAGATAAGAGCCTAAATGTTGAAATCTGCATGTATTGATAATTTAAATGGCTACTTGTATTAAGTGTTGAATATTGGATGGTTATTTTGTTAGGTATTTTGTTAAAAGATTGACTTGTATTCTGGAAACTATGAACTAAGTTGAATATCTGTTATGTTTAAAAAGAATTTTAATCAAACCTTGTAAGTAGATTTAGCAAGAACCTCATGTTAAAATTGAATGATTACATTTTATAAATGCATTAGTCAATCATGAATCTTTGGAAAGGATTTAAGTTTTGGAAAATCTGGATAGTTGATTCTCAGAAAATTTAAAGGGTTTTATTTTCTACTATGGCATATGTATACAAAAGAAATAGGCATAGGTTGAATGTTTTATATGGCTGCAAAGTTCCCTTAGTTAAACTGGTTTCATACAAATGTCTCATGTCCTATATTTTAAAAAAAGAAAAAAAGAAAGGATTTGTAATAAGGGAATTGTAGGCCAGATTCAAATAGTTGCAGTTATATATGCACATAAACATGTTTAGTGCAAACATCAACACACCTTTTCCTTTGCACTTGTAATAGGAATCTGAATTTCACTCAGATTTTAACCAAATGCATTTTAAATGCCAGACAGATCTTATAAGAAGAAATGCAAACCTGAATAATGATAAACACTTTTATCATCCTCAAAACCCAAGAACCATACTCTTAATTCATATCAATCCTGAAGCCTTCCAGGTTATAGGGATGGGTTTCAAAAATGATTAAGCAAGAATTATTGTTTTGTATGATGGAATTTAGGCAAAAATAAAGTATATATATATATAAGTGCAGATATAGGTAGATAATAGATTGCAAACTGTACAGGAGAAAAAAAAGAAAAACCAAAAATTGTGTTTGAACCGACCAGCATAGCACTCGAACTCGTGACCTTTCATGTATAAGTTAGGCGCGTTTCCATTACGCCTAGATGTTGCTTGTGTTCCCTTAGGATCCACTTTCTTTTATACTGAATTTGTCACTATTCAGAACTTAACACAAACACCTATATTAAAAGCTTGTTTACTATTGATTATTACTTGATCACTTCTTAGTTAGTATAAACAGACTAATGTGTATGTTTCCAGTGGATTGTTTAGTCAAAAAAAAAAATTTATTAGCAATCCAACATCCTCTTGTTTTCCAGAACTCTGATTCAAACAAGAGAGGCATATACATCCTCACATGTATGTGCTTATCTTTGTGAATGTACTGATATATTTATATTGGTTGATTATTGTGATCCTGGATATATTTTGGTTTATTGGAGAAAGATATTGACCCTGAGAATTATATTTGCAATGGAGGATATATCTATATATTTATATATCTTCTTTACCTTAAAAAAAAAAATTTCTTATGAAATTAGAGTAGAATTAGGAGGGTCATTTCATTAGTAGTATTGGTTGTTTGGATTGTTTGTAGAGCGAGTATCCCAGTATTTATATACTTGGGGAAACTCGAGGAAATTCTATTCAGAATTTTTCGCTGGATAGTTAGAATTGTTTGTTTGGATGATTGGTTGCTATGATTGTTAGCATATGGATGATAATATATGGTTGTGATTTAAATAGATTATTAAATTACCTTTGTTTTAAATTTCGGGGACGAAATTATTTTAAGGGGGAAGGAATGTAATATCCCGGAAATTTGGGCAATATCAATTTAATAATCTGTTTAAATAATTAAATTGATTTGATAATTTTTGATAATAAATATTTGAATTTATTTAATAATCTAATTAAATGAATATTTAATTAGTGAATTTATCCTTTAAAAATTAATAAGATAATTTCTATTTATAATGTATATATATAATTGTATATATTGTAAATAGATAAGCTTTAATTTGGAATTTGATAAATAAATAAAAATCTTGTTTTAAATTTCTAATGTATATTCTTATAGTTTGGAAATTATGATTTATTTAATAGTAGCTTTTCAAAGTTATTTAACAAATAACTATATGGTTTTAAATAAAATTAATAATAAAGTTATTTTATTTTCTTTTTGAATATTGCTTAATAAATCAGATTTAAGAGTGTATATATATATATAGGTTTAAAATACAATATTAATAGTGTATTGTTTTATATATAGATATAAATTGACTTTAATAAAAATATTGTTATTTCAAGTTTAATGTGTTGTTTTAAATTTACTTTAAATTGAATTTTTAAATACAATTTGAATTTGAATGTAAATTATTTTTGAAATTCAAAAGAGGTAAGATTTTAAATAGTTTTGGATTTTAAATTATATGGATAAACTTTTATTTATAAGTATAATTGGTATATCTCTTTAAGAAGTTATCTATATATATATAGATAAGTAATTGTATTTAATAAATAAAGAAAAAGGTTTTCACATTTAAAATAAATATAAATTAAATAAAAGGACATGTGTAAACATATAAAGGCTTGTTTAAAACAAGTGTAAACCAATTAACACATATAAAGACAAGTGTCAATCTTTTAATTTATATTTTATTTTATTTTTAAGAAATTATTTTCAGCCTACATATGCATGTTTTCCTCATCTATATTTCTTTCTAATCTTCAATTCTAAAATCTGAAATTCATTTTCCCCTTCTAAGAGCAAACCAGAAAATAAATCTCTCAAAAACAAATCTGTAATTAAATTTTCTTCTCAACCAAAATCCTCTCAAAAACAAACCTGCAATTCTTTCCAACATCAAAGTTCAACCTGCAAATCCCTTCTTCAAAACCCAGAAAATCAATCCCTGAAATGCATGTTCAAAAGCAAGTTTAAGATCAAGATCTAAGCATTTCAGTTTCAAGTTACAATTCGAATCAAACAAAATGCTACTAAATCAAAGTCTGCATCTTTTTCAAAACCTGGAATCAAAAGCCTGTTCTTTCTTTCAAATCTGGAAGCAAGATCATTTCAGTACAACTGATCTAAGCAACATCTCAACAAACAAGATTTTAGAGCATGCATGCAAGTTTCAAAATCAGCATTCAAGTTTTAAAAAGTTTTCAAAGCAGTTTCAAAATGAAGCTCTGTTCTTCATTTCAAACCTGTGAGTAACACTTTCTAAAAGCTTAAGTATTCTATAAGATCTTGTTGTATGCATATCTCCTAAAATAAGTTATCTGTGAGTATAGTTTTAAGTATATCTCTGTGCATGTTTGTATATATGTTGGTGTGCATGTATGTTATCTGTGATACCTCTGTTCCCAGTTTTCAAATTCAGTTTTGGTTTAAATTTTGTATCTCTGGACCTAGGCATTGTTATGATTAAAAATTATAAACAATAATTGATGGTTTAATCATAGATTGGTGTTTAAATTATAATTAAGTTAAAATATATATGAATGTCTCTAGAAACTAAAGGAATAACAGTGCATGTTTAAATAACTGAAAATTTAAGTATCTTTATTTATAAATTCAGGTTTATAAACTGATTCCTTATACAAATTAATGATTTCTGAAAGAAAAATCACGATTTTTAATTGGGTATATCTCGAGAATTAGTAATATGAACGTGAAATGGGTTTTGTCGAAATTCTGGTGATCGGTGGGTTTTCAGGTCTCGTGATTGAAGTAATAGTTTGCTAAGTGGTTGGGAATCATCACAAAAATGCTCGTTGATTTTATAAATCATTGTAGAGGATGAACGAGGGTAATTTAGGGTTTAAGGCTAATTTTTGTCGTGGGTTGTATTTGGGTTTCGTTCGCCTTTGATTGGTGATCGAGTTCGATGCGCTTATGGGGATTGGAAGAGGGGACGTTGACGAAGCTTTGGCTGGAAGCGCTGGCGTTCTGATGATCGGCATTGGGAGGACGGAGCGTTGACAGGGTTGTGGTGATGTTGCTCAGAATGTTTCCAGGTTTGGGATTAGCACTCGAATTCGATTGTTGAGGTTATTCGAGGTTCTGGTGATCGAGATCGTGAGTGGTGGTCGTGGTCGTTATACCGGCGTTGGCATCGATGGTCGGAGGCAATCGTTAAGCCTGTGCACGTGAACGAGTGTCAGGAGTATCAGTGAGTTGTTTGGGTTTTAACAGAGGAGTGGTACTCGAGATTTTTGCGTGAGTGACTCGGGGCAATTAGGGTTTTGACTCGGGGGAAATTTAGTTGGTCTCGGGTAGATTTGTGATGTTCTAGTTTAAAACCTGACAGTTTTTTTTTAAAATTTAAAATGAGTTTTAAAACTTTGAAAATAGGATTTAAATCCAGATTTAAATCAAGTTTAATTATGGGTTCAAGTTTAAATGTGTATCCTAGAATTTGAGACAAATAAAGTTTTATAAAAATAATGTTTTAACAAATTTAAATTGTTAAAAGTATATTTTAAAAAGGTTTTGAATTTAAATAAATTGGTTTAAAAATCTTTTAAATGTTAAGTGTTTCTTAACATTTGGAATTTAAGAAGATTTTGTAAATTAGATTCAAATTATGGTTAAAGTTAAATTGTAATTTATTTTAAAGCATTAATTTAAGATAAATTAAAAGAAAGATTTTAATGTAAATGTTTTAAAGTCTTTGTAAGTAATAATTAAAGTAGTTAAAGGTTAATACTTTAATTTAGAAAGTGATTAAGGTTTAATGATAAAGGAGTCATTAAATTAATAAGGTAATTAAAGAATAATTAGGTAATTTAATTAATTAATGATTTAGTGTTAATTAATTAAATAATTAGGATTATAAGTTAATAAATTAAGGTTAATTAATTTGGGATTAATCATTTATTTAGATAAGTATAGATTTTAATAAATGATAAATCTTTTATGAATTGGTTAAGTATAATTACTTAATGAAAGTAATTAAAGAAATTAATTACTTAAGGTAATTAATTAAATAAATTTGATAAGTTTAAATTAATTAGTTAAATTAATTTAAGATAATGATTTGGAAATTTGATAATTACTTAAATGTAATTAGTAAAAGTATAATTACTTAGAAAGTAATTAAAGGTAATTACTGGATATAATTAACTAAAGATGATTTTAATAATGAAAGTAATTTGAGTTTAATTACTTTTGAATAATTAATCAAAGGATTAATTAAAGGATAATTAATTAAGGAGTAATTAATTTATGAAGTGGAGTAATTAAGGGAAGTTAATTACTAAATGAGATTAATCAAAGGTGATTAATAAATGTGACTAATTAATTATTAAATGTAATTAATTTAAATAAGATAATTAATTAAGAGTAATTAAGGATCATTAATTAATAAAATTAATGATGTAATTAAGAATTGATTAATTAAGATTAATTAATAAATAATAAGTGATTAAAGTAATTAATTAATTGTAATTAATTAAGGATTAATGTAATTAAGTATAATTAATTAATTAATGAAGTAATTAAAGATTAATTACTGAATGGTTTAAGATAATTAATTTGTGAAATTAATTAAGTATTAATTACTTAAAGTAATTAAAGGATTATTAATCAGGAATGATTAATTAAGATGGATACTTAGAGTAATGATTAATTAATAATTAAGTAAGCAGGATTTATAGAATGAAGTAATTAGTTTAATTCACTTTAAATTAATTAGATGATATAAATCATTGCTTAAGGATGGATGAATGAGATTGAATGTATTTCATTGTTTGATATCTCTGATGAGATATGATTGATATATGATATGGATGTTTGGTTGAATTATAATGATAATGTGAATTATCTGTTTGGGATGATAATGTAGATTATCTATTGAATTATCTATCTTTGTGTATATAGATAAGAATTGAATTGTTTTAACCTTAAAACAACTTGGCCCTTAAAAGATACGTTTTGGATTTCGATGAGACCGGGATCGGGTTTCCGTATACCGGAATTCCAGGTCTGGAGACCCGAATACCACATCGATCCAAATTAACGATAGGTCGTGAATCTCAAGTAAAGATGAAGATTCAGAGTGCAAGGGTTATTGTCGTTAACTCTGAGGGTGATTCCAAAACGAGTGTAACGAGATAATGCCTTCGGTTTCGTTCGAACCCAGAACGAACTTATATGGATTGAATGCTTTCAGCACATCGTCAGGCGGACGATGAGCATTCTAAGCGATATGTTCTGATTAAAGGTAATCGTAACCTCAAGCCTCATCAACCGGGAATGGCTAAAACAGGGGAGGTGCAGCAAGGTTTCGTGGGTAGCACCCACTGAGAGCAAGATAGATCCCTGTCTAGAGGTCCCTTTTCTTTTATTCGGCTTAGTGTGTGGTTGGTTGCGCCAACTACGGGATTATCTTGTTCGGGATTATCCAGTAAGGGATGGTTCCGGCTTTGTGTTGCAGGGGAGCGGGCGTACTCCTCGATACGGTGATCTAGGCCACGTACTGTGACGGGCGGTACCCCAGTAGCCCTGCCATTGTATGGAATCCAAACTCCAATAAGTGCCGTACGTATTAGTTGTGCCCAACTATGTTGGAATGTGAGATGTAAGCATTTCAGCTATTTCCGTAATTTACTTGAAAACCCTAGACCCTATTATAATAAAATCAGATTTCCTATCAAATGTTTTGGTTAGCGTAAGGTAAAAACTTACCCATGTTTATTTGTGGGGAGTCTTACGTGATACCTTTTCTTGCTAAAGGTTTTGAAGTTAAGCAAGTTTAACCTGTTACTCACACCAGACCCATGTCTGACCCAAGTGTTTATTTCTGTTTTATAAACTCTTGGGTACTCAAATTTTTACGAGTAGCCAAGGGATTCAGGTTTAGCTTTGACGAATATTCTGGAGGAGCAATGGAGCAGGAGGCTTCGGCGTTCGTAGATATAGTATTCCGCTGTGTTGATATCTGTGATAGTGTCTTGTCTTGTATTTGAGTTGTAATGTCTAGACAGATGATTATAACTGTCTAGTAAGTGATGTATATGCTGTGTAACTCTGTAAATTGCTGTATACTATGTATTAGTTTATGTTATTAATATAATTTATTCGTTCCGCTGTGAGATCGTTGTTGTTGTTTCTTTCTTTCTTCTCTTCTTTTCTATTTTCTACCCCTTTCTTTCTTAATAATGATGCGACTTTCTGGGCATAGGAAGCCTAGGTCGTCACACAATCACTGCCTTGCGAATTTCGCCATGATAAAACTGTAGACCGCGGATACACAATGGTTACGCCTAGATCCCCCAAGAAACATCCGTACCCTTTAAGCAATCTTTGCCTTGCGGATTACGCTACTAAAACGACCATAGATCGCAGATACACAATGGTTACGCATGGATCCCCCAGGAAACATCCGTACCTTTTAAGCAATCACTGTCTTGCGAATTACGCTATGCAGTCGAGTTCGTAAGACCATGGGTAATGCCATGGAATTCGAAGGACATTCGAGTATTATATCCGGAAAACCTAAATCAGAGAGAATAATATCGATAGAATGAATCCAAAATGTGGCCACAAAGAGGATATCAAGCAGAGGGCACTTTCCATATCTTTACTTCGAAAATATGTATCATATAGTACCTTTTCAAATCAATTTCAAATATCATACTTATATAAAGTCAATTATATATAAGATTTCATTTTCAAATCGAATACTTTCCAAAATCAATGGTATATCAAATCACACTTACTTAGACTTCGATTATATAACGTTTCGGTTTTCAAATTTGAGTACCTTTCCAAATCAATAGTTTTCGAATCAACTACATACTTATACAAATCAATTTTTATATAAGTTCGATAATTCCAAATCAAGTATTTAGTAAAATAAGATTCTCAATTTCAATTTGTTTCAATATCAGTTTAGTTTTAAAATCATATACGATTTCACCAAATTATTTCTTCCAAATTAAATATCTTCAGTTTCAAAGTTTCTGAAATAATAGGTTTAGAAAATAATCCAAGTTTCCAAATCAACATAATTTAAGTCAAACAAATTCATTTCCAAAAATCATCATGTAAATACTGGGTTTTAAATTCCAATCTATTTTCGAAACCAGATATTTTTCTCAAAATCAATTATACCCAAAATGATTACCAAGTTTATAACCATCCCTTTAAAACCTTTTAACTATTTATTTCTATTTGCAAGATCCAATTTACCTTTTGAAAATTATTATTCTATATATATATATATATGGTTTTATAAAAGATGTTACTAAGTTAAAACATTTAAAACTAAATTTTATTCAAAACATTTTAAAACTAAATTTCATATTAGTATAATTCAAAATAGTCTTATTCATTTACTTAACAAAACATTTTCAAACTTATTTAAATCATATTAATTCATACTTAAACATACAAAACTAAACTTATATACTTATCAAATAATTTATACTTTTCGAAATTACTTAGCTTTGAAAAATTAAACCTCGATTTGGAAGTGTTCGAACATTCAAAATAGTCGGAGAAATCAAATTTCCAATCCAAGAGTTGGAAATCAGCAACCAATCAGTAAATCAATTTCAAAAGATAGGGTTATACCAAATCAAATCCGAAACTCGAGAACTGAACACCGGGCTCACTTCAAATCGTTTCAAATATATATACATATATCTTTCGAATATCAAATCGTACTTCAAAATTTGAAATCAAAATTGGTTTCACAAAATCAATCGCATAGCAAAGCTACTAAAGTGGCCTCTCCCCCACTTTGAAACTCGAAAATCAATGTCGATGATGCGTGCACTCATCACTGAAATTATTTTCCAGCGACATAAGTGAGTTCTGGACTTCTATTTTCTTGAAAACTTCTTTGAAATTTCTTCGAAATCATTGGAACTCATTTGAAGTCATTTGAAATGTTTCTTATTCGGAAAATACTTTCAAATCGTATTATTATATATTTTCAAAATCTTAAAACCAATTTCAAAATACCGGAATTCAGTTTCTCAAGTTTCCAATTTAAAACCCTTCAGTTATAAATCATTTTTATATAAATCAATTTCTTATATAATTTTCAAATTTCAAATCCTTTCGAAACTTCAAATTCTCATTTTTAAAAGGTGTATAATCCTTATCGAAAACATTTTCACTTTTATATATAGAATAAAATCATACTTATCAAAATAATAATTTCGATATATAAAACAATTTTCTAAAATACAAACAAACACGGTTTTTTTCAAGGGATGATTCAAGAATGGATTCCAAACAAGGATAAAGATTCAAATTAGAGGGACTCTATAACGACCTACTATTTTGGACCATTCAAATCGACAATAAATCCACACATGTCTGACTTGAATAATTCAAAATATCAGATTGTTAATTTAAATTTGGCAAAACTCAGCATATGCAGTAAATAAATCAATCACAGAATCACAGACACAGAGTAATACAATAATACGCAGCGGAATAGATAAAATAGTAGTTCATGAAGCTACTATATAAACATCAGAGTTAGGAATAAAATACAACAGAATATCTCAAATGCAGTGAAAAGTCTCCAGTACAACATATGACTTCTCTGGACAAATCAACTAGAAGAGCTGAAAGCTGAGGCGATAGTTGGATCTCCAAAGGAAGCTCCAAACTCCAAGGGTGAGTCTCAAATGCTGTATCACTCGGTCTGACCCGAGCGTAAAGCAAAACACAAAACACTCGAGTCAGGATTAACATTCTTATACTAATAAATCCAACTCAAGTGAAATATCAACTGAAATACAAGTAACTTAAAGGATGTTTGGGATAACCATCCTCTAAGGATCTGCGGAACTATCTACAAGGTGGAAATATACACTATAACACCGTGGTCATTTTAAATTTATTTACTTCAAAATCAAAATATCATTTTCATTCAATATATCTATTTTCCAAAATAGTGTATGTTCATTAAATAATTTATAAAGTAAAGTATTTATAATTTTCTCACGTCTCACAAATCGATTCAAACTAAATCAAATTCAAAATTCAAATTTATTCAAAGCTCAATTCATCAATTCCATTCAGTTCTAAATATACCATTTAAATTTTCAATATATTTCAAAGCTTTAATATTCAACATTTTCAAAGTTAAATTTAACAGTTTCATATAGCACTTGATTTAACTTTATTATTATTTAATCAGGGAATATTCACTTAATAAATTCAATATCATTTAACTAGCCTTAAATTTCATTTTACTACGTATTTTCTTAAATTTATTTAAATAAGAAATATTCATTAAATTAAATCAAACTCAAGTTATAAATCATATCTTAAATCCCAATTTCAATAAGTTTAAATCGGTTTAATTAAATAAAATTCTTTACTAAATTCAAATTATCTTCCCAACCTTAACTTATTCAAATTATTACTGAAATCTATTTTGAAACATAAATTTAAATACTCAACCATATTATATATATTTAATCAATCATTCCCATTTATATAATAATTTAATGCTCAACATTTTAAAACCATATATTCTTCCCAAAACCATAGAATTCATTTTCAAAATATTTATATATATGGACCAACGGTGTCTGTATATATATTCATCATATGGTTAAGTGATACGGATATTTATCATTTCAATCCGAAATTTAAATATATACGGGTATATATCATTTCGACCCGTAATCCCAATTCAATTCAAATGAAAATCGCTTGGGTCTATCATTTCAACCCATAACGATTTTATCCTATTCTAAAGTCCGTTCGGGTATGTATCATTTCAACCCATAGTGAATTCTATACTAACAGGGAACTTGCAGAGTGATAACAGATACTAAAAAAATATAACAATAGGCATATATCATCAGTATAATAACAAATACGGGTGTCAGATGTCACAGGTGAACAGATACAAATAATAGTAATAACAGGCATATAATACTAGATACTGGTGTCAGATGTCACAGGTGAACAGTTATAGATAATAGCACATATAACAATGTAAATAACTACAGCAGCATATTCAATTGCTATTTCAAATGAAATCAAATTTAAATAGTAAAAGAACGTTAATCGTGAGTGATTGCTCACCTTTCGAGGCTAGAGATGAACGAGAATGAGATGAGTCACGAATCTAAGCACGAATTTCAAAGCAAAGTAAGATTGGCACAAATTCAGCGAACAAGGCTGATATATAAGGAATCGATGGAAATAAATCAGAAACTGCTTGATGTAGACTGAAACGAAATATATATATTAAAAAAATACACATATCTATTTATTTTCAAATCACTGTTATTATATACTTTTTTTGAAATATATACTAAAATAACCTGAAACTTTATATATTAGAAACTATGACCATAACTACACATATATATTTTAAAGCCATACCCATGACATTTTCTTTTAAAAATCAAATATATTGTAATACTTCCAAATCACCTATATAGTATAACATAGTAACTTGTAAGCAACTATATATATATATAACTTAATACGTTTTATAATATACAAACTGTATAAACTACAAACAGGTTATAAGATCTTATATAAACCTATATACAATAGACTACAAACTTTGACACTATCAACACCCAACACTATATACATATGCACTGTAAAACAAATGTTCTAACAACTATACTTAGATATAAATTTGTATAACAAAACTTATAACAAACTATACAATTTTATAAATTGTAGACTAGACTTAGATACAAATAACTTTAACTATACTTATAATTTTTCTTTCCTCGACTACAAGTAGACAGTAAGGTGAATACACCTTTATAACTTTCTAAACTAACAGACTTAAATACACAATGACTTATATTTTAAAATCACACCGTTATCTTATACAAAAAAAATATATATATGTGAGACGACCGCCCATGACCCCTGCACCGAGTCTAGAGATAGTGCGCTGTAAAGTGTGCCAGGCGACCATGGACGATTGTCAAGGTAAGATTTAAAACAAAAGAATCTATCGTATTACTCACAGCGCATGGACAAAATACAATAGAACATATGTATAGTGAAGCTTTACAGAACAAAATGACATCATATAAAACTCCATAATAGTTGAATACAAGCATCCACATAGTCGATACATCCAGCCTCACTACAAATCTCTCAGAGAATACAAAACAGCGGAATACCCAGTACATATAAGAAAATAATATGCAACCCTCTAGCTCGTCTTCGATATCAGCATCGTGAGAAGAGAACAGCACCTGTCACCTGCTACCTAGTCTGCCCGTCCCAAAATGGACGAACAGCCCAAGGCAATAAGAATTAAAACATAAAGCCTTGAGTCAGACAACAGTCTTAGTGAGCAGTAAATTAACTAACAACATACCAAAAGAGCATAAAGGAAAAGGAATAGGAATACAACCCTCCCACTCCATCCTCATTCTACAGTGATAGCCCCCAGACACACACTAAGCAGAAGCAAACATAGCAGAGCATACAATTTAAAGTAAAACTACTATCACTCGAGTCAAGGGCGATGTTTTCCAAGTACCAAGGCCTAAATCAGATAAGCACCCAGAAAATACCGCTCTTGAGTCCGAATGATGATACAACCAAACATCCATGACTCTGGCTATCACTGTTATCATTGCTTCGATATCACCGTTAATTGAATGACCGGCACATTCTTTCAGCCGTCCGTCAAGGGCTAATGGAAACCCCGGTTCTAGACATAACTCCCGCACGTCGTCGCAGCCCGTGCCTAGGACTATCGAATCTGCCCAGAGTACTCGACCATCAACAGTTGGCCGTTGGGACTATCGAATCTGCCCAAACGTACTCTTGCTTAGAGCATGCTAGAACCTTCAACAACGATGCTATCCAAGCCTCCTAGTCATCCTCCTCGACGACTATTCTCATATCCATTCATTATCTTCAACTCGAATCATATCACCGAGTTACCAACATGCTTGGAATGATCCCGTCTGGATTAGACCAAGTCTTCATCATATGATTGCCTCGCTTCATTACATCCTCGCAAAGCCTCATCTCATCATCACGTCATCGAATCTATGCATAAGAGCTTCATCATCCCGCTACATATGCCACGAGCAGCTTTTCCAATTCAAGAGCCTTTCCCTTAGCTTTTGAATCATCTTCGATCTAATCTAATCATCAATCATCTAGTTCATAACAATCAATCAAATCAAACATCAATCCAAGCAATCAAGCATTCAAAAATGATCTAAGTAGACAATTATAACAATAATGGCATTTTCGTAATTAAAGAGTTGAAAGTCCAATAAGCATGAAAACAGGTATTATATCTCTACAACTTGATGAATGAACTTGCATAGGTTAACATATGATAAAATGGATGTAACATCATCATGAACAATGGATCTATATGGATCTATACATAGGATGAAGAAAATGCATGGAAATCACTATTTTAACACCAAATCGGGCCAACAATCCGATATACTCCTTTGGATCCGTGTGAGAGATAATCACCACTCACCAAATCACCTAAACAATCCAAAAGATATCAACTTCAGATCTGGACAGCGAAGAACTAAGCTAGATCCGACAAGATCTCACTTCAAACGAAGAAATCTCTCTTGAAAAGATGAAGATCTTCAATCTAAGCTCTTGAATCTTCAATCTTGATCTTCGATTTGGATGGACGGAAGCACTAGATTAGAGTGGAGAAAAGAAGTGAAGAAGTGTAGAAGTCGAGCTCTCAAAATGGCAGCACTTCGTCGCTTCAAAATCCGGATCCCAAAAATAAAGAGAAGCTTTCCTATTTATAGCTGAAAACTGCCCTTAAGTCGTAACTCGGCTATCTCCTTAAGTCGGTGCCGACTTAACACCATGCCGACCTAGTGCCTTGCCGACCTAGTGCCTTGCCGACCTAAAAACTCATCTGCCTATGACTCGCAACAAAACAGCTGTCTCCTAAGTCGGTTACGACTTATGGCATGCGCCTACGACTTACTGCTATGCCGAGTTAACCAGCCTATACGACCTAACGACTTAACTGCCTCGCCGACCTACGACTTAACCATATGACCGACCCAACGAAGCAGACTCATCATACTGCCGCAAAACCCAAGTCCTAAGTCGGTTGACGACTCAACAACTTAACACAGGAGACGACCTACCGACTCATAACTCAACACACACTGCCGACCTAACACTTAACACCCAAACACTTAGGTCGCTCACAACATGTCCCTAGGTCGTTGCCGACCTAACTCTACTCCAGAGTACTTAGGCTGCCTACTATTCTTCCTTAGGTCGCCCTAACCTCTTAAGTCGGTCAACCCCACTTCCTTAACTCGGCAACGACTTAACAAATAATATGTCAGATATGCTAACTACTAAGTCGTCCAGGTCTTAAGTCGACCACTATCTTAACTCGTCAGCCGACTTAACACTTAACTCACCACTATCCTTAAGTCGGTTAATACTATAAGTCGGTCACTTCCTTAGGTTGTTATCCCTTAACTCGGCAACGACTTACAACCTACGACTTAACACTTGCCGAGTAAACTCCAACCTACTAACCTAGTCCAGCTACGACTTATCTCCTTAGGTCGTCGCCGACTCACCCCTTAGAGTCCTTAACTCGCCCAGAACTCCTCTCCTAAGTCGTATACGACTCACGACTCATGCTAAGTCGTGAACGACTTAGGACTTAGGCAAAATTTGCCTAAAATCTGAAATGGCTTAAAAATGCAAAAATTCCAGATTTGACGAACTTTTCGATCCGTGAAAAATACGGGTCGTTACATTCTCTCCCCCTTAGGAATTTCGCCCCCGAAATTCCAAGCAAACAAAGCAATCAAAGACTATTCTGTACGCCTACCATCCATAGCAATCAACAAACCATGCATCCAATTCTAACTTAGCGTACAGAATTCTAAAATTAGAACAAGTTACAATATCGCGAGATGACACGACACCTTAGGGCCATACCTTGAAGAGTTCAGGATGAGCTGCTTTCATCCTCTCTTCCACCTCCCACGTACAGTCGTTATCATCATCACTCCATTGTATCTTGAGCAACTTAACTATCTTCCTCCTAAGCTGTTTCGTGTCGGTTTCCACAACACGAAGTGGCTTACGAGGTCTTCTATCAACTGGATCAACTTCTAAGTCTTCACAGCTATCAGCAGAAACCACTGTTCTCGAGTCGTGCACATACTTCCGTAGATACGATACATGAAAAACATTGTGCACACCCGACATCTTCTCCGGTAACTCCAATCTGTAAGCGAGCTTTCCAATTCGCTCGATAATCGGGAATGGTCCGACAAATCTCGGAGTCAATTTTCCTTTCTTCCCGAATCGAATAACATTCTTCAGTGGAGAAATCTTCACAAAAACCATATCTCCTACGTCGAATTCCAAATCCTTTCGACGCTTATCCGCATAACTCTTCTGACGGTCTTGGGCTGCCTTCATTCGTTGCCGAATGATCTCTATGCAATCCGAAGTCTGTCGAATCATCTCTGGCCCAAGCATCAGCTTTTCTCCAGTTTCCAACCAACATGTCGGAGAGTTACACGGTCTTCCATATAATGCCTCATACGGTGCCATACCAATGCTTGACTGGTAACTGTTGTTGTAGGCAAACTCCACCAAATGAAGGTGATCTTCCCAAGATCCTCCGAAATCCAAAACACAAGCTCTGAGGAGATCTTCCAAAATTCGGTTGACTCTCTCAGTCTGACCATCTGTTTGGGGATGATAAGCTGTACTCAAACACAACTTGGTTCCCAAAACTTCCTGGAAGCTCTTCCAAAATCCACTAGTGAACAATGGGTCTCGATCGCTCACTATGCTCTTCGGAATACCATGGAATCGAACTATCCACTTAATATACAACTCAGCCAACTTTGATGCAGTCCTAGTCGATCGAACAGGAATGAATCGTGCACTCTTAGTCAGACGATCCACAATGACCCAAATCCCTTCATTTCCCGTTCTGGTTCTAGGCAATCCATCGATGAAATCCATCGACACTTGTTCCCACTTCCATGTAGGAACTTCTAATGGCTGAAGCAATCCACTAGGCTTCTTCTGTTCGGTTTTTACCAACTGGCAATTCATACACTTGGAAATGAAATTTCCAACATCCTTCTTCATGCCTTCCCAGTAGTAGGTTCTCTTCATATCCCGATACATCTTATTTCCACCTGGATGAATTGTCAACTTCGAGTGATGACTTTCCTTCAGAACTTCACTCCTCAACTCATCTATATCGGGAACAACTAGTCGTCCTTGCTTCCGAAGCCAACCCTCTCGATCGACCTCGAATCCTTTATCCTTTTCTGGATCCAATCCAGATTCCAACTCACGGATAATCTTGACAAGCTTATCATCTCGCTTTTGGCTCTCACCAATCCTTTCCACAAGAGTGGGTCTTATTGATAAGTTTGCCAGCATCTCAGGTTCCAATTCGCATCTAGGCCTGAAGTCAAATCCAGCTAAATACTCGAGACTCTTCCATTCAGAAAACATGGCTCCCAATCCTGCATGTCTTCGACTTAACGCATCTGCCACTGCGTTACCTTTTCCCGGAGTATAAGCTATTCCAAAATCATATGATGCCAAAAACTCTAGCCAACGTTGCTGCCGAAGATTCAAATCCTTTTGGGAGAAAAGATACTTCAACGACTTATGATCCGTAAACAACTCGAATCGAACTCCCAACAGATAATGCCTCCACATCTTCAGAGCAAATACAATTGCCGCCAATTCCAAATCATGAGTTGGGTAATTCCTTTCATGCGGCTTCAGTTGTCGACTGGCATACGCAACAACTTTATCCTTCTGCATCAGCACTGCTCCAAGTCCCGTACCACATGCGTCGGTGTAAACCACCATCTCATCATTCCCACTTGGAATAGTCAAAACAGGAGCACTCGTCAATCGCTCTTTCAGGATTCCGAAAGCTTGCTCACACTTAGCATCCCAACTGAACACTTGGTTCTTCTTCGTCAATCCTGTTAACGGTGCAGCTATCTTGGAGAAGTCTTTGATAAACCGTCGATAATATCCTGCTAGTCCAAGAAAACTTCTCACATCAGATGCATTCTTAGGTCTAACCCAATCCTGGATTGCTGCCACCTTAGCGGGATCAACCGCTATTCCATTTCCAGAAATCACATGGCCTAAGAACCTCACTTCACTCTTCCAGAAGTGACACTTCGAAAACTTAGCCTTCAGCTGATGTTTCCGTAAGATCTCCAAAACAATACGCAAGTGCGTCTTGTGCTCTTCCTCCGTTCTGGAATAAATCAGAATATCATCCACGAACACAAGTACGAACTTGTTCAACTGATCTCTGAACACTCTATTCATAAGATCCACAAAATATGCTGGCGCGTTAGTCAATCCAAACGGCATTACCAGCCACTCAAAGAACCCGGATGGTGTCCTAAAAGCAGTCTTCGGCACACTATCCTTAGCCACTCTCAACTGGTGAAATCCCGTTGCCAAATCCATCTGAGAAAACACCTTAGCCTCATGAAGCTGATCAAACAAGTCATCTATTCTCGGCAATGGATACTTGTTCTTCTTAGTCACCTTGTTCAGCTCACGATAATCGACACACAATCTCAATGATCCATCTGCCTTGGTTGCGAACACAACTGGTGCACCCCACTCGGACACACTACGCCGAATGAATCCTTTCTGTAAAAGGTCGTCAACTTGCACCCTCAACTCCTGCTGTTCCCTAGGCGCCATCCGCCTAAGAGGCATCACAACAGGTCTGGCTCCTTCAACTAGATCTATACGAAACTCGATCTCTCTATGCGGCGGCAACCCTTTGACTTCGTCAAAGACATCCTCGAATCTATTTGCGATCGGCACTAAAGACAGTCCATCCCGTGGAACAACTAGCGAATACATGAAGCTCATGAAGACGCCTTCTTCATGCTTACATCGTATCACAATCTTTCGCCCCTCCACATTCTCGACTGTCACCTCCAGCCTCTCACAATCAACCTTAGCCGCATACTTCCTAAGCCAGTCCATACCCAAGATAATTCCGAACCCCGCAAAGTTCAGAACAAAGCAATCACAAACAAAAGAGCAACCATGACTCGATACAACTAGAGCACGGCATAACATACACAAACAAGACGAACCCCCAACTGGATTAGTCACAACCAATGGCCTATCAACAATATCCGGCTTCAAATTTAACCGGCCTACTAGTTCATTACAAACAAACGAATGCGAAGCTCCAGTATCAAACAAAACTCTAACTGGAATACCACATAGGAAAAGAGTACCTTGAACAACCACACTCTTTCCCTTCTCTTCAGCAGTAGGAGCTTTCGAAGACGACGGAACAGCTCCTAAAGCATAGGCTTGCACAATCTGCCTGTCCTTCCTCGGTTCTGGACAATTCTTCCTGAAATGCCCCGGTTTGTCACAGTTGTGACACTTCATCGGCACCTTAGGATTCTTACAATCCTTAGAGAAATGACCCTTCTGCTGACAATTGTAGCAAGTCACCTCGCCTTTCGGCTTCTTCTGGCCATCCTTACCCTTTTGCTGCTGCTGCTTCCTCTTCTGGTTTCCACCCTGCTGTGGTTTAGATTCTCCCTTGGTAACAGCAACAACAGGTCCTTCCTTAGGAAACAGACTCTCATGCCTAAGAGCTTTCTCCACAAGCTTCTCAAATGAATCGTCCAAATGATCCACCAACTGTCTCCCAAGATAACTATCCAAGCCGGTCACAAACTTCTCATTCTTCTGATAAGCAGATTCAATATATGACCGGGCATACTTGGACAAAGCTTCAAACTCAGAAACATACTCAAGAACTGATCTTCCACCTTGCTTGAGCTCCACAAACCTCTTGAACAGAACAGACTTCTGAGCTGTAGAAATGAACTTAGCTTCAAATCTAACTTGGAATTGCTCCCAAGTAATCTCTTCTTCCGGAGTAGTAATGGTAATAGAGTTCCACCAATCAGAAGCTCTCCCTTGAAGCTGCCTTGATGCCAACTTCCTCTTAGTTGCATCATCAATTCCCAAATCACCAAAGATTCTTCTACAAGCATCTATCCACCTCTGGACCTCAATAGTTGATTCTGTTCCCAAGAAAACCTTCCCTCCAAGAGCAGTATAATCCTTGCACAACTTAGCAAAATCCACTGGTTTCGGAGTTTGGACTTGAACTCCAACATCAACTGCCGCCCCCTGAACTGGTATCCTTCTCATGATCGAAGTCATCATAGCTTCGAACATGGCTGCATAATCAGCAGTCTCTTCAGTAGCACGACCTCCCCTAGCAGCTGGTCTCCCTCTTCGACTCATTCTTAATATCTATAAAAAGGAATGATTAGAACATCTAGAGAAACAACTGCATAAAGGACTCAAACTCTACTAAGCTACTATATTATATATAGTAATCATCCATCAAAATACAATTACGTCTCTCATACGTAGTTATGACGGCGAGCGTTGGGTAAAATCGATTAACCAATGCTCTGATACCAAATGAGACGACCGCCCATGACCCCTGCACCGAGTCTAGAGATAGTGCGCTGTAAAGTGTGCCAGGCGACCATGGACGATTGTCAAGGTAAGATTTAAAACAAAAGAATCTATCGTATTACTCACAGCGCATGGACAAAATACAATAGAACATATGTATAGTGAAGCTTTACAGAACAAAATGACATCATATAAAACTCCATAATAGTTGAATACAAGCATCCACATAGTCGATACATCCAGCCTCACTACAAATCTCTCAGAGAATACAAAACAGCGGAATACCCAGTACATATAAGAAAATAATATGCAACCCTCTAGCTCGTCTTCGATATCAGCATCGTGAGAAGAGAACAGCACCTGTCACCTGCTACCTAGTCTGCCCGTCCCAAAATGGACGAACAGCCCAAGGCAATAAGAATTAAAACATAAAGCCTTGAGTCAGACAACAGTCTTAGTGAGCAGTAAATTAACTAACAACATACCAAAAGAGCATAAAGGAAAAGGAATAGGAATACAACCCTCCCACTCCATCCTCATTCTACAGTGATAGCCCCCAGACACACACTAAGCAGAAGCAAACATAGCAGAGCATACAATTTAAAGTAAAACTACTATCACTCGAGTCAAGGGCGATGTTTTCCAAGTACCAAGGCCTAAATCAGATAAGCACCCAGAAAATACCGCTCTTGAGTCCGAATGACGATACAACCAAACATCCATGACTCTGGCTATCACTGTTATCATTGCTTCGATATCACCGTTAATTGAATGACCGGCACATTCTTTCAGCCGTCCGTCAAGGGCTAATGGAAACCCCGGTTCTAGACATAACTCCCGCACGTCGTCGCAGCCCGTGCCTAGGACTATCGAATCTGCCCAGAGTACTCGACCATCAACAGTTGGCCGTTGGGACTATCGAATCTGCCCAAACGTACTCTTGCTTAGAGCATGCTAGAACCTTCAACAACGATGCTATCCAAGCCTCCTAGTCATCCTCCTCGACGACTATTCTCATATCCATTCATTATCTTCAACTCGAATCATATCACCGAGTTACCAACATGCTTGGAATGATCCCGTCTGGATTAGACCAAGTCTTCATCATATGATTGCCTCGCTTCATTACATCCTCGCAAAGCCTCATCTCATCATCACGTCATCGAATCTATGCATAAGAGCTTCATCATCCCGCTACATATGCCACGAGCAGCTTTTCCAATTCAAGAGCCTTTCCCTTAGCTTTTGAATCATCTTCGATCTAATCTAATCATCAATCATCTAGTTCATAACAATCAATCAAATCAAACATCAATCCAAGCAATCAAGCATTCAAAAATGATCTAAGTAGACAATTATAACAATAATGGCATTTTCGTAATTAAAGAGTTGAAAGTCCAATAAGCATGAAAACAGGTATTATATCTCTACAACTTGATGAATGAACTTGCATAGGTTAACATATGATAAAATGGATGTAACATCATCATGAACAATGGATCTATATGGATCTATACATAGGATGAAGAAAATGCATGGAAATCACTATTTTAACACCAAATCGGGCCAACAATCCGATATACTCCTTTGGATCCGTGTGAGAGATAATCACCACTCACCAAATCACCTAAACAATCCAAAAGATATCAACTTCAGATCTGGACAGCGAAGAACTAAGCTAGATCCGACAAGATCTCACTTCAAACGAAGAAATCTCTCTTGAAAAGATGAAGATCTTCAATCTAAGCTCTTGAATCTTCAATCTTGATCTTCGATTTGGATGGACGGAAGCACTAGATTAGAGTGGAGAAAAGAAGTGAAGAAGTGTAGAAGTCGAGCTCTCAAAATGGCAGCACTTCGTCGCTTCAAAATCCGGATCCCAAAAATAAAGAGAAGCTTTCCTATTTATAGCTGAAAACTGCCCTTAAGTCGTAACTCGGCTATCTCCTTAAGTCGGTGCCGACTTAACACCATGCCGACCTAGTGCCTTGCCGACCTAGTGCCTTGCCGACCTAAAAACTCATCTGCCTATGACTCGCAACAAAACAGCTGTCTCCTAAGTCGGTTACGACTTATGGCATGCGCCTACGACTTACTGCTATGCCGAGTTAACCAGCCTATACGACCTAACGACTTAACTGCCTCGCCGACCTACGACTTAACCATATGACCGACCCAACGAAGCAGACTCATCATACTGCCGCAAAACCCAAGTCCTAAGTCGGTTGACGACTCAACAACTTAACACAGGAGACGACCTACCGACTCATAACTCAACACACACTGCCGACCTAACACTTAACACCCAAACACTTAGGTCGCTCACAACATGTCCCTAGGTCGTTGCCGACCTAACTCTACTCCAGAGTACTTAGGCTGCCTACTATTCTTCCTTAGGTCGCCCTAACCTCTTAAGTCGGTCAACCCCACTTCCTTAACTCGGCAACGACTTAACAAATAATATGTCAGATATGCTAACTACTAAGTCGTCCAGGTCTTAAGTCGACCACTATCTTAACTCGTCAGCCGACTTAACACTTAACTCACCACTATCCTTAAGTCGGTTAATACTATAAGTCGGTCACTTCCTTAGGTTGTTATCCCTTAACTCGGCAACGACTTACAACCTACGACTTAACACTTGCCGAGTAAACTCCAACCTACTAACCTAGTCCAGCTACGACTTATCTCCTTAGGTCGTCGCCGACTCACCCCTTAGAGTCCTTAACTCGCCCAGAACTCCTCTCCTAAGTCGTATACGACTCACGACTCATGCTAAGTCGTGAACGACTTAGGACTTAGGCAAAATTTGCCTAAAATCTGAAATGGCTTAAAAATGCAAAAATTCCAGATTTGACGAACTTTTCGATCCGTGAAAAATACGGGTCGTTACAATATGCAGACTCTATGAATGTATACAACAATATAAATATATAAAGCCCAAAACCCATATTTTTCAAAAAATCACCATTGTTATAAAAGAAAGACAGTGAGCAACATTTCAACACATAAATAGATAACGTACTATATATATATTTAACTACTCGACCTATACACTTGTACGCGCATATGCAGACCTACATACTTAATAGCAGCAAATATAGCTTCACACTTTTATATCTATAAGATTATATATACCAAAATTTTCACATATATATTAAAAAAAACAGTACTTAAACCAGAAAAAAAAATCCTATAACTATATATTTACGACCATAGACTAGGCTTTTAAAACAATATATATATATATATATATATATATATATATTACCTTTATCATATAATGCACTGTAACTATATACTAACGAACAGAGGGGATGATGATGGAAAAGCTTAGGCAACAAGGTGAAGGTGGGAGTGAATGAGATGTAGAGGCTGGGTACGTGGCCTAGAAAGCACGACAGAGGAAGAAGAAGGTGGCTGCGATTGTAGTTGATCTCGGTGAAGGAAGGAGTGCTGTTGGTTCGGCTACAAGTCACGGTTGGTGGCAGTGGGAATGTCAGGGCGAGGTCAGGTTTGAGGAGGCTTCGAAAATTTTGAGGAGAGTTAAGAAGATGGGAGGAGGTGAGGTACAGGCGGAACAAGCTTCAGAGAGGAGGAAGGTGGAGAGGAGAGAGGAGACGGTTGCGAGGTTGGCTATGCTTGGAGATGAGGGAGCGGAGGTGTTGGATCGGTTCAGGCGATGGGGAGGAAGAGAGGAGGGGAGCGAAGCAGCTGCGTGGATCTTGAACAATGGTGAAGGCGAACAAGGTCAGGGAGAGCTAAACGAATGTTGAATATCATCTATGCAAAAAAGAAAAAAAAAGAAAAAGGAAGAGAAGATATAAATGTGAACAGTTGCCAAAATGAATGAATAAAACGTAGACAACGTTTTGATTTTCGAACCCAAAATGAAATTGCAACAGATAGAAATTAAAAGCTACAGCACGAATCCAGGGAGTAATAAAGGTAAACTATTCGTTGTTTGTAACTGATATAAAATTTGAAGTGGACAGAAAAGAAATAAGATTCATAACAATCCATTCCCTTGATTTTTTGCAAATTACTGAAGCAATTAATTATTTGTTTGGGTTACACTTCAGAGATTTGAGAACCAAGGAAAAGTGTAAAGTTACAATGGGGTACCGCTACGGTGAACAGTTTATTGTTTCCATAGCGTACCGGACCTCAAAATACCGAAATAAATATACCGTTGAGATCAGCACGACGAGACGATCGAACCGGTACACAGATATCAGTGGTACGATAATCCGATCAAAAGTCGATAGTCGGTACCGAAAAATGCTGCTATTTCGTACGGGAAAATCCAAACGGAGCTAGAAACGTCAGAATTTCACGAAACGAATTTCGCAGTCTGATTCAGAATGCTCTAAATAAATTTTCTCCTGTTGACATATTTTGGTTTCGGAAAACTTTTAAATTCACTGTTATTAACCGGTTTGATTTGAAATAAAATTTCACAGGAAAATAAACTTCAATATTATCAGATGAAAATTTACCAGTTGCTATATTAAAATAGACGTATTCCAAATAATAAATTTTTATTTTCAAATTTTATTGTTTAAAATTTCACAAAATTTCAATAAATTTAACAAATAAAATCACTAAAATTTATGGGTCGTTACACTCTCCCCCACTCAAAACTTTTCGTCCCCGAAAAGGAAGAGGGTAGGAGAATAGAAACAACCAGAAAAATATAGATTGAAAAAAACAAGGATAAACAACTATATAAATTTTACTTGGAATATTCATTTGAAAACTTCATTCGCAATTCAATTATCTTTAATACTTTAAAACTTTTCAAAACCCAGTTGTAAAATTTCTTACTTCCTTTATAGATACCATTTATATGTTTAAACAACACTTTTATAAATATATGAAAAATATTTGAAAACAATTTATTTACATTATTACTTATATTTACAAAAACCTTAAATCCATAATTTATAAATTTATTAATTTTTATCTCAAGATACTTTTCAAATATTATCAATAATCATTTACTTTAAATATGTTTTATTTTATTAAAACTCCTAAAATATTTATAACACTAAGAATTTTCTATTAAACCATGTAGTATAAGAATAAACTAGATTTAAAAAGGATATAGTCAACAAGTAAAGGAGGATTTGGAAAAAAGAATATAGGTGAATAAATAAAGCTGAGCAGATAAGGTAGATTCAAAAGAATAGAATCGGGCACGAATAATTAATTTAAACCATGAGAATTTCAATTTCGAATATCAATACAGAATTTCTTTGTTGGAAATACTTTTATAATAAAATATTTTTTTATAACGAAACAAATTTTATTTCAAAAATACTTTTATAACTTGATGTTTCAACAAGTTTATCCTTGTTCCTGTAGACTCTGGTAGTGCGTTGATCAGGCACAAAACTAGAATTCTCCAGGTACTTAGTAGACCTGTTTCAACACCCAGTGAAAATACTGGAAAAACTTTTAAAAACAGATATGGAAAGTACAATCCAATCAAAAACACAAACAAAACCTTTTGTCCAACCATGGTTCGCAGATACACAATGGTTACGCCTGGGTCCCCCAGGAAACAATCCATATCCGTAAGCTTTCTCAGCCCTGCGAGTTACGCCATGATGACTAGTAGAATGCAGGATACACAATGGTTACGCCTGGATCCCCCAGGAAACAATCCGTACCCCCAGGCAAGACTCAGCCAAGCATTTGCGCTACTATTCGCGACCTACACAGATTGCAGGATACACAATGGTTACGCCTGGATCCCCCAGACAATCCGTACCCCTAGGCAAGATTCAGCCAGGCAGTTGCGCTATGCAGTCACGATCGTAAGACCATGGGTAACGCCATGGAATTCGAAGGACACTCGAGTATCATATCCGGAAAACCAAAAATCAGAGAGAATAATATCGATAGAATGAATCCAAGATGTGGCCACAAATCGGATATCAAGCAGAAGGCACTTTCCATATCTTTACTTCGAAAATATGTATCATATAGTACCTTTTCAAATCACTTTCAAATATCGTACTTATATAAAATCCATTATATATAAGATTTAATTTTCAAATCAAATACTTTTCCAAAATCAAAAGTATATCAAATTGCACTTATATAGACTTCAATTATATAAGATTTCACTTTCAAATTGAGCACCTTTTCAAATCTATAGTTTACGAATCAATTTCATACTCATACAAATCAATTTTATATAAGTTCGACAACTCCCAAATCAAGTATTTAGTAACACAAGGTTCTCAAATTTCAATTTGTTTCAATCTTAGTTTAATTTCAAAATCATATACAATTTCACCAAATTATTTCTTCTCAAATTAATTATCTTTAGTTTCAAAGTTTCCAAAATAATAGATTTAGAAAATAAATCCAAATTTCCAAATCAATAATTTAAGTCAACCAATTCATTTCCAAAATCAAATGTTTTCAAAATCATCTTATACTTACGTAAGGTCCATCTTGTATAAGGATCAAATTTTTCAAAATAAATTTCGCTGTATGAAGAGCCATATGGGATTTGAATATCTTTGCTTTTATGGGTTATATATCTTTGTAATTTAAATTGGAAATTTTCTTTTTGTAACGACCCGATATTTTTAACCATTCACATCCATTATAAGTGTATAGGTAGACACTCATGCCGGAGTTGAATTGCTCAAAATACCGCGTTGTAATTAAAATTTGGTAAATCTCAGAATATACAGTAAATAAATATAAGCACAGATCACCGACACAGAGTAAAAAAAATGCAGCGGAAGTAAAAGAGATAGTAGTTCATGAAGCTACTATATAAATATAACAAAGTTACATAAGATACAACAGGAGGAATAGAGTACAACAGAAGTCTCAAGACATAGAAGTCTACTAATACAAGAGCTTAAATAGAACAACAGACTAAACAGATAAAACCAGATAGTAGATGGATAAGGATGATCTCCAGTACTCCTAGCTCCGTGAAGATGAAGTCCAACTGATACTCAGGCTGACCCGAGCGTAAAAGAAAACATAAACACTCGAGTCAGGATATACATACTTATACAATGTAAACCAACTCAAATGAACTGTAGTAAAGGTACAAGTAACTTAGAAGATGCTTGGGACCGCCCATCCTCTAAGGATCCGTTAAAATATCTACTATGTAGTAATATTCGCTATTATAATAGTGTCTAAATAAGTAAAGTATAATCATATCGGAAAATAGCGTTAAGGGGATGGAGAACCTTAACGCGGTCGGATCATAAAATCATAATCGTAGTAAAGCTCGATATGGTAGGTGACACGGCACAACTAGGCAATGCCAGGGTAGATATACCAATTACGCACACGGACTGATGGATACGCATAGCAGCCACTACCGTTCCACCTCGAACAACATTCCCAAATCGGAGGATGGCCATCTAGTCAAATCACAAGTAAGAGTATAATATCGAAGAAATGTGTCCGAGAAGAGGTGCTACCTCACTGGTCCGAGATCGCTCCTGTTTTAGCCACCTTATGCCAACTCACGGGAGTTGGGTCCACGTAACATACCTTAAGAACGTCGCCACCATCCTACTTCATTCTGGAATCTCCACCGCGTACACAGTTGCCAAAGTGGTTTTCGGTAAGACAGAGAGTATGTCCATATCCGATCCCGGTCTCTTTAACAACCCAACGTTATTATAACCCGTGGTTATAAGTTTAAAACAGTTTATACTTCAAAATAGAATATCATCTCAAATCCAAATCTTTATCAAAACAAAGATTAAATCAATCCTAAACCATTTCCATATTTTTAAAATATCATATCATTTCAAAACTTCATTTCAAATCATTTTAATATTCCAAATATCATTTGAGTTCAAATCTAAATATTCAACTTTAAATACCTTTTAAATTTAAAGGTATACTTCATTTATTATCATTTCAAGTCACCTTTTAAATAGTTTATATTCCAATCAAATAATTCATTTAAACCTTTTAAAAGTGTAATTATTATATTTTCAAATCAAGTATTCAATTTCCAAAGTTTCAAACCATTCTGAGTTCGTTTACGAAGTCAAAAACCCTAATTATTAAAATTTCAGCATTTCACAGCATTTCATAACAACTGCTATAAGTTATATTAGAAAACATTTTTAATTCAGCAAAACAACATTTAAACTGCTATAATAGTTCAGTTTTAAACAAAATCATATTTCAGCCTACTGCAGTCCTTAACAAGTGCTACAGTAGCCCTTTTATTAGTTCAGGTTCAATTTTAGTTTCTGCTACAACAGCACTTACCAAGTACTATCACAGCCTTAGTTCATTTTAGTCTTTTGGTTCACTTATATAACCACAGCACTTAACAAGTGCTACAGATTCTACCTAGTTTAGAACTTATAAAATCATACATTAAAATGTTCATTTAACAAATTTATTTTTAAGAGAAATTTTACAAGGTAAAACCAAACTTGCTTATTACATTCATTTCAACATTTACAATTTAATCTCCATTTTTTTTCCACCAATTTAAAACTAAATTTTCATTTCAATTTAATTAACTTAAGTTTCCATCTTTCTTTTAATCAAAATTTCAAATTTAAGTTTCGTTTTAAAATCAATATTATTTCATTTATTTATTTTTAACACATATAAAAAAAATCATTTCTATTCTAAATAAATCACTTAAAAATTCGATTTAAATCAATTTAATATCATTACGATATTTAAATTATATAAAATTATCCAGAAAATACAGAAAAATAACCATGGGTCTGTATAATATTTTCTAGCCTAAGTCAAGTGATACAGATACTATATCATTTCAATCCGTAATTTACAACGAAAAATCCGGGTTTTATCATTTCAAACCCGCAATCCCAAGTAAATAAAATTTAATTGAAAATCGTTCAGGCCTATCATTTCAGCCCATAACGATCTTCCCTTATTCTAAAGTCCGTTCGGGTATGTATCATTTCAACCCATAGTGATTCTATTCTACAGGGAACTTGCAGTGTGATTTAACAAAATAGAATAACAGTAAAATAAGAACATAATATGACAGATGATACGATATGCAGTTTTAACAATCTAACATCAACTATAAATAAATCACAGGTGGTTATAACATCATTTATTTATTTATTTATTTCTACACATTCAGTTGTGGTCGTTTCACAATCATATAAGTATGAATATTCATGTGAGATTTACTCACCTCTACGGATCTGGAGATTCGGAAAAAGAAATACGATGTAAATCGAAAGCACGCGGATAGCACGATCAGTCGTTAGCGGATGCGCCAACTGGATTCAAACCAAAAGCACAATAAATAACCAACTCTAAGATTGCACGAATAACGAAATTCAAATAAGCAAACAAACGAAAAAGAAACAAGTTGACAAATCGAAAACAATAGCACGACTACTACTAGAATTTGATTATAACTTTAAAATTTTCAAAGTGACAAAACACATTTTTTTTTCAAAACAAAAGTTCAGAAAAATATAAACTAAAACTTCACAATACAAAGCTCGACCATTTCTTTTTTTTATATAAATAGACTATACTTCAAAAATACAAAGTGGCAAAAGCAAAATTTTTCTCATTCCTTTTCTTTTCAAAACAAAGGTCAGAGGCAATATAACTTCAAAATAAAATGCAAAGGCTCAACCACTTTCAAAATAGACTAGAATGTAAAAATACAGAGGTGACAAACAAAGTTTGTTCATTTTCTTTTTTTCAAATACAAGGCCAGTCTGGCAATAACTTTGAAAATAAAATGTAAAGGTGACAAAACAATTTTTCATTGCTCTGGTTCACATACAAGGGGGCTCGGACTTGAGGAGGGGTTGGAGTCGTGTGGTCTCGGTGGTGGCAGGCTGGGGTAGGGGCTGACTGGGTTCGGTCTCGGGTAGGTCAGGCAGATGGTTTCGGCAGGGTATAACATGGGTGGAGGAAGGGCTGTGGCTTTAGCATGGTGGTGTGGTCACGGTTGGGGTGGGAAAGGTGATGACGAGGCTGGGTTCGGTCTGGATCCGTGGGTAGGTTGTGGCGAACTGTCGTGGGCAAAGCATGGTACGGCGATCATATGGGTTTCTCTGGCGATGGCAGGTCACAGCCTGGGGTAGGGGTGGGTGGTAGCGAATGGGTGGGGTTCGCGGGCTGGTTTTCGGTCTGCCGTGGATTCCTGGGCGTGATGGTGGCTGTAGTGGGTCGCCTGGATGGTAGGCTGGTCACGTGGTGGGTGGTGATCTAGTGATGAATGGTAGCATGGCGTTGGGTCGCCTGGGTGGTAGGCTGGCGAGTGGGTGGTGGCTAATCTGGTGGCGGATGGTTGGTCTCGGCCAGGAGAGGGAACGTGGCCAGGCTCGGTCTGGTGGTGGGTCAGGCGAAGGGGTTGGTGACGTGGTGGATAGGGTGGGGTTCGTGGAGGAGGTGTGGAGCACGGCATGGTTTGGAGAAATGGGTATGAACAAACAGCAAACTGCCTAGACAAAAATAAAATAGAAGAAGAAAAAAAATAATAAAAGAAGAAGGTATGCCTAACTTTGGTTGCTCACGAGATTTGAAACAAAAGATGCAGAGAAACTTTTGTGAATGGAGCTTTTTGAACGAAACAAAATGAACAGCTGCCTATAACTTTTGTAGAAAGAAGGCAACGAAAAGTTTGAAACGGCAGAGAGGATTAATTGCAATTTAAGTGGAACGAAAAGTATGGAAGGCAAAGGAGGAAGTGGAATAATTCTCACAGCAAAGTAAGGCAAGATTTGAAATTTTCAAACAGAAATATACAGCTGAAATAAATGGACCCTGGAACAATGCACGTACAGTGTAACGCCCGAGTAACGTACAATTTGATTTATTTCTTTTATCAATTAAAAATTTAAACAAATGCTAACGATTTTCTTTAATAAAATAACGTATCATTTTAAACCAACAATTAAATAGCTATTACCATAATAAATAAATTTGATTGTTTAAAATAAATTAAAGAATGGATATAAATAAACGTAACGAATTGCCAAGTTTAAATTTCCCGTTTCACATAAATTATCACACTTTTAATTCAAATCAATATTCAAAAGTTTATTTTTAAAGAAAATTTCGTTAAAATTTTTGGGCTGTTACACTCTCCCCCACTTAAAACTTTTCGTCCCCGAAAAGGAATGAGGTACGGGAAAGCACAGAAAAGATAGAGTGAATAGAATTAAGACAAGATGATAAGAAGATTGGAATTATACTTGATAACTATTGTTATAGGTAAGTTTAACAAAATGGAGGTGATCAAATCAAGAACACAAACACGAAAAAGATCCTCTAGAGTCTGAATCACCCCTTTCACTTGACCGACGGTCTATGAATGGAAAAACAGTGTTCAGATCCAGATGAGTAACAAAGATTATCAAAGATTATAGAAAGATTTCTAAACAGAAAGATTATAGAAAGATGCTTATACCAGTCTGTAGCAAGATGAGGGAAAATAAGGACAACCAAAAGATGGTTTGAAAAACCAAATAAGATAATAGTTTGAAACTGTAATGCTTTGAAATCATAATACTTTGAAATCATAACAATTTAGAGGTGTTTATCATTTGGAAATCATACTACTAAAATCATAACACATTGGAAATGTTATTCTAAAAAAAACATAATACTTAGAAAATCATAACACCTTTTAAAATAATCTTCATTTAAACCATTTTAATTCAAGGTCAAATAATATTCATTTTAAAGTTGTAGCATTTCTAAGTTCATTCAATTATAAAATTTCCAACACATTGTATTTTCAAACAGCTGCACTTATAAAATGCTACAGTAGATATATTAGTATTTCAAATCAGTTTTATTCCAGAAATATTCATTTATTAAGTCAAAAGTTCATTATTTTACTTAGCTCTTTATTTAACAAATAACCTAACACTTTATTTAAAATGCCCATTTCATAAATAGATATTCCTTTAATAAGTTACACTTAAATTTTCCATTTGAAAAACCAAATTCTCAATTATCCAATTTAGTGATGTTAAAAATACATTTTAACTATCATAATTATTCATTATTCAAGACATATCAATTCATAAATAAAATATTTATCATAGCATATATAACAATCAAATTTTTATTCATTTAGACATCACTTAAACTATGAATTCAAATTAAATAAACTTTATTACAAAATGTCCAATTCCAATGTATTTTATTTTATCTATCCAAAGATACTTATTATACAACATATTCATTTCATGGAATAACCATTATTAAAATTCCTAGGTTAGACTTAAGGTTCTATATTAAATCAAATTTGATTATTAAGTTATTTAAATAAAATCTCTTTAAATTCCCTTTTTCAATATTTACCTCTTGTTAATCTTTTATAACTAAAATTTAAGTGTATAACATGTATTATAACCACTCAAATTTTATTTATAAAAATCCCTTTTTATATTGTATATTATCCAGTTCCATATTCAACTTCTGTGTAATTTAGGTAAGTTATATTGGAATTAAATTGTGTGTTATACAAGTAAAACTTTCCAATTAAATTATCTCAAGTTTGAATCATTCATTCAAATTTTTGATTTTTCTTTTTTTTTTAACTGAAATTATTCTTTAAGATGAAATTTAAGAATTAATTTTCCGGTTTCCTTCAAACCAGTTAGAGATAAATAAATATATGTACATAGTATGTCAAATCAATTTAAATCATATATCTATATATATTATAAATCAAATCATATTTAGAAATTCAAATAAATTAAATCTTTCAAAACAAAGTTGTAGTAAGACTACAGAACGGTCTCTTCAGTTCAAAACTCGAAAATGAACGTCGATGATGCTGCAGTCATCACCGAAATTATTTTCCAGCGACAAAGAGAAGAGCACTAAATTTTTAAACTTAAAAATCCTTTAGAGACAATTTTTTTTTTATTCAAAAATACTTTAAATTATATCCTTTTTTAAAATTTTAAACACAAGGTTTGAAACCATCGGAAATTAAATTCTTTAAATTTCTTGTTTTAATTTCAGTTCCCAAATAAATTTATAAACAACTATTTATAAATTCATTTGTAGAACAACAAATGATAAATAAAGTATTATCACTTCAAATTATCAATTTAAATCAATTTATTAAGTTCCATAAATTTACCTATATCAAAATTTATTTCATTAACAATTTTAAAATAATATTGTGTCAGTCTATTCTGTCAAAGTGTTTTAGAAATCCTATCGATAGCGTTGATCAGACGAATCGATCGGAAACCCAAATCATCATCAACAACTCAAACAACACAATATATAAAACAAAACATAGCTTTACTAGTACAATTTAAAATGTTTGGAGATAGTTTAGAAACAAAAGACAAGATGGTTAAACAGAGTAGAGAGATGGGTAAGCTTAGGTAAATCGCAGACAACCTTAACCGGATCAACCGTGACTTAAAGAATAAGATCGATGTGGATTTTTGTAGGATAAATCTACGTTCGATCTCAAGAGATAGAGTTTGGAATAATAAAAGATATTAGCATCTAAACCAAGGATAGATAAAATCTCTGGTGAATCGATGCTGACTGTAAAGGATTTTCACCCTTTTACAAGAAAATTAGAATATTGGCGAGACCGCCAATTCACTATAAAGACCATTCGAAGTGGAGTTATGTGATACTCCAAAATCAAAAGAAGATGAATAGTGAGGGACAAGAATGAATTTTGGAACCGCAGGAAACGTTCCAAAATTCAAAGGAAATCGAATCAAAAGGAAGAGATTCAAACTCGAACGAAAGTGATTCTGTAAATAAATTTACCATACATTCTAAGTTTTGCCTCAAAGCCAAAGCTCTGATACCAACTGTAACGACCCGATATTTTTAACCATTCGCATCCATTATAAGTGTATAGGTAGACACTCATGCCGGAGTTGAATTGCTCAAAATACCGCATTGTAATTAAAATTTGGTAAATCTCAGAATATACAGTAAATAAATATAAGCACAGATCACAGACACAGAGTAAAAAAAATGCAGCGGAAGTAAAAGAGATAGTAGTTCATGAAGCTACTATATAAATATAACAAAGTTACATAAGATACAACAGGAGGAATAGAGTACAACAGAAGTCTCAAGACAAAGAAGTCTACTAATACAAGAGCTTAAATAGAACAACAGACTAAACAGATAAAACCAGATAGTAGCTGGATAAGGATGATCTCCAGTAGTACTAGCTCCGTGAAGATGAAGTCCAACTGATACTCAGGCTGACCCGAGCGTAAAATAAAACATAAACACTCGAGTCAGGATATACATACTTATACAATGTAAACCAACTCAAATGAACTGTAGTAAAGGTACAAGTAACTTAGAAGATGCTTGGGACCGCCCATCCTCTAAGGATCCGTTAAAATATCTACTATGTAGTAATATTCGCTATTATAATAGTGTCTAAATAAGTAAAGTATAATCATATCGGAAAATAGCGTTAAGGGGATGGAGAACCTTAACGCGGTCGGATCTTAAAATCATAATCGTAGTAAAGCTCGATATGGTAGGTGACACGGCACAACTAGGCAATGCCAGGGTAGATATAGCAATTACGCACACGGACTGATGGATACACATAGCAGCCACTACCGTTCCACCTCGAACAACATTCCCAAATCGGAGGATAGCCATCTAGTCAAATCACAAGTAAGAGTATAATATCGAAGAAATTTGTCCGAGAAGAGGTGCTACCTCACTGGTCCGAGATCGCTCCTGTTTTAGCCACCTTATGCCAACTCACGGGAGTTGGGTCCACGTAACATACCTTAAGAACGTCGCCACCATCCTACTTCATTCTGGAATCTCCACCGCGTACACAGTTGCCAAAGTGGTTTTCGGTAAGACAGAGAGTATGTCCATATCCGATCCCGGTCTCTTTAACAACCCAACGTTATTATAACCCATGGTTATAAGTTTAAAACAGTTTATACTTCAAAATAGAATATCATCTCAAATCCAAATCTTTATCAAAACAAAGATTAAATCAATTCTAAACCATTTCCATATTTTTAAAATATCATATCAATTCAAAACTTCATTTCAAATCATTTTAATATTCCAAATATCATTTGAGTTCAAATCTAAATATTCAACTTTAAATACCTTTTAAATTTAAAGGTATACTTCATTTATTATCATTTCAAGTCACCTTTTAAATAGTTTATATTCCAATCAAATAATTCATTTAAACCTTTTAAAAGTGTAATTATTATATTTTCAAATCAAGTATTCAATTTCCAAAGTTTCAAACCATTCTGAGTTCGTTTACGAAGTCAAAAACCCTAATTATTAAAATTTCAGCATTTCACAGCATTTCATAACAACTGCTATAAGTTATATTAGAAAACATTTTTAATTCAGCAAAACAACATTTAAACTGCTATAATAGTTCAGTTTTAAACAAAATCATATTTCAGCCTACTGCAGTCCTTAACAAGTGCTACAGTAGCCCTTTTATTAGTTCAGGTTCAATTTTAGTTTCTGCTACAATAGCACTTACCAAGTACTATCACAGCCTTAGTTCATTTTAGTCTTTTGGTTCACTTATATAACCACAGCACTTAACAAGTGCTACAGATTCTACCTAGTTTAGAACTTATAAAATCATACATTAAAATGTTCATTTAACAAATTTATTTTTAAGAGAAATTTTACAAGGTAAAACCAAACTTGCTTATTACATTCATTTCAACATTTACAATTTAAACTCCATTTTTTTTTCCACCAATTTAAAACTAAATTTTCATTTCAATTTAATTAACTTAAGTTTCCATCTTTCTTTTAATCAAAATTTCAAATTTAAGTTTCATTTTAAAATCAATATTCTTTCATTTATTTATTTTTAACACATATAAAAAAAATCATTTCTATTCTAAATAAATCACTTAAAAATTCGATTTAAATCAATTTAATATCATTACGATATTTAAATTATATAAAAGTATCCAGAAAATACAGAAAAATAACCACGGGTCTGTATAATATTTTCTAGCCTAAGTCAAGTGATACAGATACTATATCATTTCAATCCGTAATTTACAACGAAAAATCCGGGTTTTATCATTTCAAACCCGCAATCCCAAGTAAATAAAATTTAATTGAAAATCGTTTAGGCCTATCATTTCAGCCCATAACGATCTTCCCTTATTCTAAAGTCTGTTCGGGTATGTATCATTTCAACCCATAGTGATTCTATTCTACAGGGAACTTGCAGTGTGATTTAATAAAATAGAATAACAGTAAAATAAGAACAGAATATGACAGATGATACGATATGCAGTTTTAACAATCTAACATCAACTATAAATAAATCACAGGTGGTTATAACATCATTTATTTATTTATTTATTTCTACACATTCAGTTGTGGTCGTTTCACAATCATATAAGTATGAATATTCGTGTGAGATTTACTCACCTCTACGGATCTGGAGATTCGGAAAAAGAAATACGATGTAAATCGAAAGCACGCGGATAGCACGATCAGTCGTTAGCGGATGCGCCAACTGGATTCAAACCAAAAGCATAATAAATAACCAACTCTAAGATTGCACGAATAACGAAATTCAAATAAGCAAACAAACGAAAAAGAAACAAGTTGACAAATCGAAAACAATAGCACGACTACTACTAGAATTTGATTATAACTTTAAAATTTTCAAAGTGACAAAACACATTTTTTTTTCAAAACAAAAGTTCGGAAAAATATAAACTAAAACTTCACAATACAAAGCTCGACCATTTCTTTTTTTTTTATAAATAGACTATACTTCAAAAATACAAAGTGGCAAAAGCAAAATTTTTCTCATTCCTTTTTTTTTCAAAACAAAGGTCAGAGGCAATATAACTTCAAAATAAAATGCAAAGGCTCAACCACTTTCAAAATAGACTAGAATGTAAAAATACAGAGGTGACAAACAAAGTTTGTTCATTTTCTTTTTTTCAAATACAAGGCCAGTCTGGCAATAACTTTGAAAATAAAATGTAAAGGTGACAAAACAATTTTTCATTGCTCTGGTTCACATACAAGGGGGCTTGGACTTGAGGAGGGGTTGGAGTTGTGGGGTCTCGGTGGTGGCAGGCTGGGGTAGGGGCTGACTGGGTTCGGTCTCGGGTAGGTCAGGCGGATGGTTTCGGCAGGGTATGACATGGGTGGCGGAAGGGCTGTGGCTTTGGCGTGGTGGTGTGGTCACGGTTGGGGTGGGAAAGGTGATGACGAGGCTGGGTTCGGTCTGGATCCGTGGGTAGGTTGTGGCGAACTGTTGTGGGCAAAGCATGGTACGGCGATCATATGGGTTTCTCTGGCGATGGCAGGTCACAGCCTGGGGTAGGGGCGGGTGGTAGCGAATAGGTGGGGTTCGTGGGCTGGTTTTCGGTCTGCCGTGGATTCCTGGGCGTGATGGTGGCTGCAGTGGGTCGCCTGGGTGGTAGGCTGGTCACGTGGTGGGTGGTGATCTGGTGATGAATGGTAGCATGGCGTTGGGTCGCCTGGGTGGTAGGCTGGCGAGTGGGTGGTGGCTAATCTGGTGGCGGATGGTTGGTCTCGGCCAGGAGAGGGAACGTGGCCAGGCTCGGTCTGGTGGTGGGTCAGGCGAAGGGGTTGGTGATGTGGTGGATAGGGTGGGGTTCGTGGAGGAGGGGTGGAGCACGGCATGGTTTGGAGAAATGGGTATGAACAAATAGCAAACAGCCTAGACAAAAATAAAATAGAAGAAGAAAAAAAATAATAAAAGAAGAAGGTATGCCTACCTTTGGTTGCTCACGAGATTTGAAACAAAAGATGCAGAGAAACTTTTGTGAATGGAGCTTTTTGAACGAAACAAAATGAACAGCTGCCTATAACTTTTGTAGAAAGAAGGCAACGAAAAGTTTGAAACGGCAGAGAGGATTAATTGCAATTTAAGTGGAACGAAAAGTATGGAAGGCAAAGGAGGAAGTGGAATAATTCTCACAGCAAAGTAAGGCAAGATTTGAAATTTTCAAACAGAAATATACAGCTGAAATTAATGGACCCTGGAACAATGCACGTACAGTGTAACGCCCGAGTAATGTACAATTTGATTTATTTCTTTTATCAATTAAAAATTTAAACAAATGCTAACGGTTTTCTTTAATAAAATAATGTATCATTTTAAACCAACAATTAAATAGCTATTACCATAATAAATAAATTTGATTGTTTAAAATAAATTAAAGAATGGATATAAATAAACATAACGAATTGCAAAGTTTAAATTTCCCGTTTCACATAAATTATCACACTTTTAATTCAAATCAATATTCAAAAGTTTATTTTTAAAGAAAATTTCGTTAAAATTTTTGGGCTGTTACACTTTTAGTAAGCAAAGATATTCTAACTCGACAGCTTTCAATTTCAGCGCCAAAATATATCAATGATAATAGAATATAAGGTGTACATACGCCATCCTTTCGCAGAATCACATTTTATCGCTCGCTCGGTCACACAAGTTCGCTTTCGAACTAGTATTGTCCATTCGACTTTCCTAATGCGGACTTCGATATGGTTTCTCGACTAGAAGCCATCAGTCTCCTTGCATAGCCATATACTATGATAGAGAATTCTAGAATCGAGCCCAAAATCCATATCAAATATTCGCCATCAAGAATCGAATGAAAAATCCTAACACGAAATGGTGTAATCCACCTCGAACTTGTGTACTCAAACTTGGATCAAATTAATTATGCGAATAAAACAGCATACGTACAACTTATATTTTTATTCCAACTTGTTACATATATAGTTTCATAAAGATGTTAATAATTTAAAACATTTAACTACTTTATTCAAAATAATTTGAAGACCAAATTCTTTTCAAAACATTTCAAATCTAAATTTCATATTAGAAAATTTTAAAATTGCTTTATTAATTTACTTAACAAAACAGTTTCCACTTATTTAAATCATATTACAACATACTTTAACATACATACCAAACCTATATACTTTATACTTTTCAAAATTTCTTAGCTTTGAAAAGTTAACCTTGATTTGGAAGTGCTCGAACCTTCAAAATAGTTGAAGAAATCATTTTCAAATCCAAGAGTTGGAAATCAACAACAAATCAGTAAATCAATTTCAAAAGATAGGTTTCAAATCCGAAACTCAAGGACTGAACACCGGCTTACTTCAAATCATTTCAAATATACATACATATATCTTTCGAATATCAAATATTACTTTGGAATTTGAAAATCAAAACCGGTTTCACAAAATCACTCGCGTAGCAATGCTACTATAGTGGCCTCTCCCCCACTATGAAACTCGAAAATCAACGTCGATGATGCGTGCACTCATCACCGAAATTATTTTCCAACGACATAAGTGAGTTCTGGACTTCTATTTTTCTCAAACTTCTTTTGAAATTTCTTCGTAATCATTCGAAACTTATTAAAATCATTTGAAACATTTCTTATTCGGAAAATACTTTTAAATCATATTATTATTATATATTTCAAAATCTTAAAACCAATTCCAAAATACCGGAGTTCAATTCTCGAATTTCAAATTAAAAATCCTTCAGTTATAAATGAAATTTCTTATATAGTTTTTTTCAAAATTACAAATCCTTTTGAAACCTCAAATTCTTGTTTTTAAAAGGGTATATAATCTTTATTGAAAACATTTCACTTTTATATGTAGAATATAGTCATACTTATCAAAATAATAATTTCGATATATAAAACACTCTCTAAAAATACAAACAAGCCCGATTTTTCAAAAGGTGATTCAAGAATGGATTTCAAACAAAGATAGAGATTCAAATTAGAGGAACTCTAATCAAATAAAATTCAGATTCGAAGATAGGCTCGAACGAAGACGAGATAATTAAATTTCAAAATAGAATATGAATATACTTATATAAATCGCGGATGACCGTAGGGTCAACCGTGACTTCAGGAACAAGATCGATGCAGAATTCCAAGAAAAACCAACATTCGATCGCAAGAGATAGCGGCATCTAAACCAAAGATATAGAAATCTCCGGTGAATCAATGCTAATTGTGAAGGAGTTCCACCCCTTTACAATCATTCAAAGATTGGCGGGATCGCCTATTCTTATAGAGATCATTCGAAGTGGAGTTATGGGGATACTCCAGAATCAAAAGAATACAAAGAGGGAGAGACAATAATGAATTTTGGAACCGTAGGGAACGTCCCAAAGTTCAAAGGAAATCGAGTCAAAAGGAAGAGATTAAACTCGAACGAAAGTGATTCTGTAAATAAATTTACAATATATGCTAAGTTTCGCCTAGAACCAAAGCTCTGATACCAACTATAACGACCCACTATTTTGGACCATTCAAATCGACAATAAATCCACACATGTCTGACTTGAATAATTCAAAATATCAGATTGTTAATTTAAATTTGGCAAAAATCAGCATATGCAGTAAATAAATCAATCACAGAATCACAGACACAGAGTAATACAATAATACGCAGCGGAATAGATAAAATAGTAGTTCATGAAGCTACTATATAAACATCAGAGTTAGAAATAAAATACAACAGAATATCTCAAATGCAGTGAAAAGTCTCCAGTACAACAGATGACTTCTCTGGACAAATCAACTAGAAGAGCTGAAAGCTGAGGCGATAGTTGGATCTCCAAAGGAAGCTCCAAACTCCAAGGGTGAGTCTCAAATGCTGTATCACTCGGTCTGACCCGAGCGTAAAGCAAAACACAAAACACTCGAGTCAGGATTAACATTCGTATACTAATAAATCCAACTCAAGTGAAATATCAACTGAAATACAAGTAACTTAAAGGATGTTTGGGATAACCATCCTCTAAGGATCTGCGGAACTATCTACAAGGCGGAAATATACACTATAACACCGTGGTCATTTTAAATTTATTTACTTCAAAATCAAAATATCATTTTCATTCAATATATCTATTTTCCAAAATAGTGTATGTTCATTAAATAATTTATAAAGTAAAGTATTTATAATTTTCTCACGTCTCACAAATCGATTCAAATTAACTCAAATTCCAAATTCAAATTTATTCAAAGCTCAATTCATCAATTCCATTCAGTTCTAAATATACCATTTAAATTTTCAATATATTTCAAAGCTTTAATATTCAACATTTTCAAAGTTAAATTTAACAGTTTCATATAGCACTTGATTTAACTTTATTATTATTTAATCAGGGAATATTCACTTAATAAATTCAATATCATTTAACTAGCCTTAAATTTCATTTTACTACGTATTTTCTTAAATTTATTTAAATAAGAAATATTCATTAAATTAAATCAAACTCAAGTTATAAATCATATCTTAAATCCCAATTTCAATAAGTTTAAATCGGTTTAATTAAATAAAATTCTTTACTAAATTCAAATTATCTTCCCAACCTTAACTTATTCAAATTATTACTGAAATCTATTTTGAAACATAAATTTAAATACTCAACCATATTATATATATTTAATCAATCATTCCCATTTATATAATAATTTAAGGCTCAACATTTTAAAACCATATATTCTTCCCAAAACCATAGAATTCATTTTCAAAATATTTATATGTATGGACCAACGGTGTTTGTATATATATTCATCATATGGTTAAGTGATATGGATATTTATCATTTCAATCCGAAATTTAAATATATACGGGTAGATATCATTTCGACCCGTAATCCCAATTCAATTCAAATGAAAATCGCTTGGGTCTATCATTTCAACCCATAACGATTTTCTCCTATTCTAAAGTCCGTTCGGGTATGTATCATTTCAACCCATAGTGAATTCTATACTAACAGGGAACTTGCAGAGTGATAACAGATACTAAAAAAATATAACAACAGGCATATATCATTAGTATAATAACAGATACGGGTGTCAGATGTCACAGGTGAACAGATACAAATAATAGTAATAACAGGCATATAATACTAGATACTGGTGTCAGATGTCACAGGTGAACAGTTATAGATAATAGCATATATAACAATGTAAATAACTACAGCAGCATATTCAATTGCTATTTCAAATGAAATCAAATTTAAATAGTAAAAGAACGTTAATCGTGAGTGATTGCTCACCTTTCGAGGCTAGAGATGAACGAGAATGAGATGAGTCACGAATCTAAGCACGAATTTCAAAGCAAAGTAAGATTGGCACAAATTCAGCGAACAAGGCTGATATATAAGGAATCGATGGAAATAAATCAGAAACTGCTTGATGTAGACTGAAACGAAATATATATATTAAAAAATACACATATCTATTTATTTTCAAATCACTGTTATTATATACTTTTTTTGAAATATATACTAAAATAACCTGAAACTTTATATATTAGAAACTATGACCATAACTACACATATATATTTTAAAGCCATACCCATGACATTTTCTTTTAAAAATCAAATATATTGTAATACTTCCAAATCACCTATATAGTATAACATAGTAACTTGTAAGCAACTATATATATATATATAACTTAATACGTTTTATAATATACAAACTGTATAAACTACAAATAGGTTATAAGATCTTATATAAACCTATATACAATAGACTACAAACTTTGACACTGTCAACACCCAACACTATATACATATGCACTGTAAAACAAATGTTCTAACAACTATACTTAGATATAAATTTGTATAACAAAACTTATAACAAACTATACAATTTTATAAATTGTAGACTAGACTTAGATACAAATAACTTTAACTATACTTATAATTTTTCTTTCCTCGACTACAAGTAGACAGTAAGGTGAATACACCTTTATAACTTTCTAAATTAACAGACTTAAATACACAATGACTTATATTTTAAAATCACACCGTTATCTTCTACAATATATATATATATATATATATATATATATATATATATATATATATATATATATGCAGACTCTATGAATGTATACAACAATATAAATATATAAAGCCCAAAACCCATATTTTTCAAAAAATTACCATTGTTATAAAAGAAAGACAGTGAGCAACATTTCAACACATAAATAGATAACGTACTATATATATATATATATTTAACTACTCGACCTATACACTTGTACGCGCATATGCAGACCTACATACCTAATAGCAGCAAATATAGCTTCACACTTTTATATCTATAAGATTATATATACCAAAATTTTCACATATATATTAAAAAAAGCAGTACTTAAACCAGAAAAAAAAATCCTATAACTATATATTTACGACCATAGACTGGGCTTTTAAAACAAAATATATATATTACCTTTATCATATAATGCACTGTAACTATATACTAACGAACAGAGGGGATGATGATGGCAAAGCTTAGGCAACAAGGTGAAGGTGGGAGTGAATGAGATGTAGAGGCTGGGTACGTGGCCTGGAAAGCACGGCAGAGGAAGAAGAAGGTGGCTGCGATTGTAGTTGATCTCGGCGAAGGAAGGAGTGCTGTTGGTTCGGCTACAAGTCACGGTTGGTGGCAGTGGTTATGTCAGGGCGAGGTCAGGTTTGAGGAGGCTTCGAAAATTTTGAGGAGAGTTAAGAAGATGGGAGGAGGTGAGGTACAGGCGGAACAAGCTTCAGAGAGGAGGAAGGTGGAGAGGAGAGAGGAGACGGTTGCGAGGATGGCTATGCTTGGAGATGAGGCGGCGGAGGTGTTGGATCGGTTCAGGCGATGGGGAGGAAGAGAGGAGGGGAGCGGAGCAGCTGCGTGGATCTTGAACAATGGTGAAGGCGAACAAGGTCAGGGAGAGCTAAACGAATGTTGAATATCATCTATGCAAAAAAGAAAAAAAAAGAAAAAGGAAGAGAAGATATAAATGTGAACAGTTGCCAAAATGAATGAATAAAACGTAGACAACGTTTTGATTTTCGAACCCGAAATGAAATTGCAAGAGATAGAAATTAAAAGCTACAGCACGAATCCAGGGAGTAATAAAGGTAAACTATTCGTTGTTTGTAACTGATATAAAATTTGAAGTGGACAGAAAAGAAATAAGATTCATAACAATCCATTCCCTTGATTTCTTGCAAATTACTGAAGCAATTAATTATTTGTTTGGGCTACAGTTCAGAGATTTGAGAACCAAGGAAAAGTGTAAAGTTACAATAGGGTACCGCTACGGTGAACAGTTTATTGTTTCCATCGCGTACCGGACCTCAAAATACCGAAATAAATATACCGTTGAGATCAGCATGACGAGACGATCGAACCGGTACACAGATATCAGTGGTACGATAATCCGATCAAAAGTCGATAGTCGGTACCGAAAAATGCTGCTATTTCGTACGGGAAAATCCAAACGGAGCTAGAAACGTCAGAATTTCGCGAAACGAATTTCGCAGTCTGATTCAGAATGCTCTAAATAAATTTTCTCCTGTTGACATATTTTGGTTTCGGAAAACTTTTAAATTCACTGTTATTAACCGGTTTGATTTGAAATAAAATTTCACAGGAAAATAAACTTCAATATTATCAGATGAAAATTTACCAGTTGCTATATTAAAATAGACGTATTCCAAATAATAAATTTTTATTTTCAAATTTTATTGTTTAAAATTTCACAAAATTTCAATTAATTTAACAAATAAAATCACTAAAATTTATGGGTCGTTACAGACTCTAGTCAAAAATAGAATCCTGATTCGAAGATAGGCTCGAATGAAGATGAGATGATTAAATTACAAAATAGATGATGGATATACTTATATAAATCGCGGGTGACCTTAACCGGGTCAACCGTGACTTCAGAAATATGATCGATGCAGAATTCTAAGGCAAATCGACATTCGATCGCCAGAGATAGAATTTGGCATAGCAAAAGATGGCAGCATCTAAACCGAGAGTATAGAAATCTCTGGTGAATCAATTCCAATTTGTAAAGGAGTTTCACCCCTTTACAAATCATTCAAAGATTGGCGGGATCGCCGATTTTTATAAAGATCATTTGAAATGGAGTTATGGGATGCTCCAGAATCAAAAGAATTTGGATAGGGGAAAACAAGAATGGATTTTGGAACCGAGGGGAACGTTCCAAAATTAAAATGAAACTGAGTCAAAGAGGAAGAGATTCAAGCTTGAACGAAAGCGATTCCGTAATTAAATTTTACAATATATGCTAAGTTTTGCCTAAAACCTGGTTCTGATACCAACTGTAACGACCCGGTATTTTCAACCATTCGCATCCACACATGTCGGACTTGAATTGCTCAAAATAGAGAAAGAAAAAAACTCAACTTCACTCATAATAAATCTTACATTGTCCAACAAAGTTCAATTACTCCTTATTGATGCATCATTATGTATCACATTGTAACCACCCGGTATTTTCAACCATTCGCATCCACACCTGTCAGACTTGAATTGCTCAAAATACCAGATTGTTAATTTAAATTTGGCAAAACTCAGCATATACAGTAAATAAATAAATCACAGAATCATAGACACAGAGTTATATAATAATAATGCAGCGGAATAGATAAATAGTAGTTCATGAAGCTACTATATAAACAACACAGTTTGAAATAAAATACAACAGAATATCTCAAATACCGTGAAGTTTCAAATACAAACTGATGACATCTCTAAACAAATCAACTGGAAAAGCTGAAAGCTGAATCGATAGTTGGATCTCCAAGCGAAGCTCCAAACTCCAAAGGTCAGTCTCAATTGCTGTATCACTCAGTCTGATCCGAGCGTAAAGCAAACACAAAACACTCGAGTCATGATTAACATTCTTATACCAATAAATCCAACTCAAGTGAAATATCAACTGAAATACAAGTAACTTAAAGAATGTTTGGGATAACCATCCACTAAGGATCCGTGGAACTATCTACAATGTAGAAATATATGCTATTAACAACCAAACATCATTATAACACCGTGGTCATTTCAAATTAATTTATACTTCAAAAACAATATATCATTTCCATTTCAAATATATATATATATATTTCCAAATTATAGCACTTTCAAAACTAAATTGATAATTTCATATATATATTATTTTAACTTCATTATTATTTAGTTTTGAAATATTCACCTAATAAATCCATTATCATTTAAATAACCTTAAATTTACATTAAACTAAATATTCCCTTCGATTTATTTAAAACTTGAAATATCCATTTAATCACTTTAAATCGAAACCAAGTTATAAAATCATATCTTAAAACCCTCAAATTCAATAAGTTTCAAATCAATTTAATTAAACAAAATTATTAATTAAATACAATTTCGAATATATTCAAATTTATCTTCCCAACCTTAACTTATAAAATCATTATAAAGATATATTTTTAAAATAAAATTTTAAATAAATACTTATACATATTATATATTAATTAAATCATACTTTATTACATTAAAACTTATTATCAAATCTACTTTATATTAAAACTTATTTATATATAAAATATTTCAATATTAAATAATACCATATATATTCCCTTTGAAAACCATAGAGATCATTTTCAAAATATTTATATATAAACCGACGGTGTCTGTATATAATTTTCTATCCTATGGTCAAGTGATACAGATATTTATCATTTCAATCCATAGTTTAAATATCTACGGGTATATATCATTTCAACCCGCAATCCCAAATTCAATTCAGTGAAAATCGCTTGGGTTTATCATTTCAACCGGTAACGATTTTCTCCTATTCTACAGATCGTTCGGGTATGTATCATTTCAACCCATATTGAATTCTATACTAACAGGGAACTTGCAGAGTAAGAACAGATATGATAATAATTTAATATATCATTAACAGGCATACAATATTTATAACAATAAAATAAAATACAAACAACGGAATATGGTGTCATATCCCACAGGTGAACAATTGTAGATAATCGTATCTCATATATAACAATTAAATAATTACCAGTTAAATTTAGCAGCATATTTCAATTGTCGTTTCAATTGAGATCAAATTTAATAAATATAAGAACGTTAATCGTGAGTGATTGCTCACCTTTTGAGGCTAGATAGATTTTGACAAAGAATTGAGCTACGAATTTAGGCACGAATCTCAAAGCAAGGCAAGATTGAACTCGAATCGAAGAACGAAGCTGAAAGCTTGAAATTGATGAAATCAAATCAAACTGGATTGATGAAGATCAACGGTATAAGTGAACATATATAACTATATATATACAAAATTATAGACAACCTATAAAAATTTAAATACATAACTTTCAAAATATATACACACACACATATAAATAACAGAAATTGAAAAATTAAAACATACCATATCTATATAGAACTGTATAGATTCAATATTTAATTTAAATCATATAATAAAATAAAGATCTATACATATCAATTTTTATAAATTTTGCTTCATACAAAATATAACTGGTATACAATACAAAGTATATATATCTCTCTGTATAAATATGCAGGCCGACCTATACATACAAAACAAACATCAAACTATAACTGTATACAAACTGTCATGTTATACTATACATATATAACTATATAGATCTTATATTGATTTATATATATACAAGTAGACCTGAAGCCAACCAATATACAACATACAAAAGTTATATACTTTACACATAAGCTGACCTCATCTATACTATATAAACTAGAACATACCACTGTTAATATAAAATCAGCATTATTTATACAAAACAAGTATAACTTTTACAGACCGTATATATACATAGTATAACCTTTTCAGTTTTATATAAATCAACATTATTTATATAAAACAAGTAATAAACAAGTGTAACTTTTCTATTCATATAACAGTTATTTGCAAACAATCATATAAAACAAAATATTTTCGAGCAATATATATACATGCAAACCTATTCAATATACAACCCATATATATACATAAACCGAAGAGCAAAGGGAAACTACACACCTGAAAACTATATATATATTATTTAACAACTATATGTATACACAAACAACTATATACACTTATGTATATATTATATATAAGAATCATTATAAACTGGCTATGTATATAATATATAACAATTATAAAGAACATATATTTTATAAACTTATATATACAGCTTACTATATACATAGACAAATATATAAATACATATGTACCTTATATATATTCAAAAATCAATATAATATAAACTAACTTATTTCATTCCAGACTAATATATACAACCAACTTAAACTTATATATAAACTTTTACAAATAAATAAATAAACTAATATATATACTATATACTTACATGCGAGAGAAGAAGGCTGTGGGGAGGCAAAGTCTGGGAATAGTGGCGAAGTGGTGAGGTGGAAGGTCATGCCGATGCAAGGAGGAGTTGGGCCGATGGGAAGTTGAAGCAAGGAGAAGAGGGAGGTGCTCGGGATGGTTTCAAGAGGAGGAAGAGGAGCTTGAGCTTGCGGCTGTTGTTGAGATGGTGGATGTGGCCGGGCGTGGGAGATTGGGTGGCCAATGTTTGATGGAGGCGGAAGGGAGAATGGCGGGTGAGGCTGCTCGGTTGAAGCGGCCGATGGTTGTAGGCTCGGTGACGTGGGAGGTGTGAGTGAAAGTGTGGTCACGGCTAAGGGCTACTTCGGCCGAAGTGGAGGAAGGCGGGCCTGAGGAGATGGCGGACGTGATGTGGGTTTGGGAAGAACGAAAGTTGTAGAGAAATTAAAGAAAAAGCTTTGTATAAAATTTTTTTTTGAAGTGGTAGAGCAAAGAAGAACAAACAGGGGAAAACAAGTTTGGTTTCCTAAATTTTTTCAGATTACAGGATGACAGATAAAAGGTAGGAGATAAATAGTTTTTATTTCAGATCTCAATGCAAAGCTGTAAATATAATTATTATTATAAAACGTTAGAAGTGACCACATAATGAACAGCTAAAAGGGTAAAAGAAAAGTCACCCAATATACAATAATGACATAGCAACGGTCAGATGTTTTGATTTCGGAAAGTGAATAAAGCAATTAATGGTTCCTTGGACTGCACGTTTAAAGTTTGAAATCCAAAAAAAAAAAGGTCAAGGATCTGGTACTCATACGGTTACTGTAATGACCCAAGATTTTAGGAATTTATTTTGAAAAATATAAATAAGTTTAAAATAATTTTTAAACCAATTTTAAAGGGGAATTGATATAGCTTGATATGGTGTATCTGTATGTGTGTACATGTGTGCACAGGAAATACACATGAACTAAAGCTTAATTCCTGAATGCTAAGAATGAACACATGTTGATGTGTATGGAAATATTATATATATATATATATAGATTAAATCCTTAAAAGCTATATGCATAAATATATATATATATATATGGATGCTACTGAGTATTTTTGAGTGTACATGTGCATATGTGTCAGTACAAAATAATGTATAAATATATATATAGGTGTACTAATTATTTCAAAAAGACTTATATACATATATATATATATGTTAATAAAATACTAGAGTTCAAATCAGCAAAATAAAATATATATAAACGTATTTTAAATTATAGGCAGAAAGAAAAAGAATGAAGATATAAAAAGGAGAAATCCTCTTATAAATAAATAAAGGAAGTACATGCTATTTAAATGAAAGCTAAAAATAGAAAAATAAGATAAAACAGAGAAATGTTTTGTATAGGCAGAGTTAGGAAGAATATTTGATAAATAATAAAATCAAGTCACACTTTTAGCATGATAATAGACAAGAGGAAAAGTATTTTCTAGGAAAGAAAAATTTCTGAAAATAACCAAAAGAATATAACCACTTTTCTTTCCACAAACTCAAGCCGGGGAGGGTAAGATTTAGGGTTTAAAAACTAAATGCAAATGGCATGATTTCTGATGGGCAAAAATGTCTTTATCTAGTGCCTTAAACCCTAAGAAAAACCCTGCATAAATAGGCAGTGATATGGGGAACCTTCTCTTCTTCTCGGATAACTCTTGAGAAAATATATATCACCTAAATATAAATTAAGTGAAGAAAAGGGTTTGAAGGCAGAAGCTTACCAATCAACTAGGAAGTGAAAGAGAGCTAGGTGAGAAAACTCACTCATAAAAATCTAAGGCACTAAGTCCTAATGTAGGCAGCCAGTTTATAAGTTAATTTTTCTTAAAAATGTATTTTCATATGTGATTGTCTATCTGTGATTTCAGAGATGAAAATGTTTTGATTTTTAATTGGTTGTTCTGCTTGTTTTATTATATGAAAGTTTTAAGTATTATTAATATATATGTGTTTTATAAACTCAGATCTCTCTGATATGTTAATGTTTAGAAATATAAGTAAATACCCAGAGGATAAAATGTTGAATATAGGCAAGTAGTGTTGGTTTTGGCTCAACCCAGAAAATATAAACATGATTGAGCTGCAATATACTTATGTATAAGTGTTGAGGCTTGAGACAAAAAGGAATTAGGGGTGCAATGGGGTTGCCTATGTGCTGATGCTCCTGATTCAATGAAAATATATAAATATTCATATAAATAGCAAATAAATTTTGGGATTCAGTGAAACTTGGTCATTCTGAGTTCAACTTAAGCACAGATGTTTGGAAAAAGAAAAACTCTCTCTCAAAAGCCAAAAGCCAATGTTAGTTTCCTATACCCCTTTTAAAATACAAGAATATATATATATATATATGCAGAATCTTATTTAAATAGACACCAATGATTGCTTGCCTGTTTGTCTCTGTTTGGTTATGAATAATATGAGATGCCATGACATGGATGTTTATGTTAGTGAAATGAATCACTGAATGGTTTAGTCATGAAAAATCAAAAGAGTTATTATTAACTTAAACCTGATTAGGAAATGGGGGTCAAGAATACTGCAGGAATGACTTGTTTTCTTGAGTAATACAAGTTGACACATGGCTTGTTTAAGTCCTGAGATCTTTGTGTAATGGAGTGAATTAGTCCATTACAGTGTGTCCATTGATTCAATTAATTGCAGATGAGACCAAGATAGATAAATATATCAATGTAGGAGAAGTTGATATAAAGAGGAACTAGAGTCTTCCTGGAATGAAATCTGAATAGTGAATAAATGATTTAATTCATTTTGGTGATTTCCCTGTTTTGTATGGATGTTTATTTGATTTATGATTGAATTATATGAATGTATGAATGTACCGTATCTTCTTGAGGTTCCTGAAAAGGCAGACTTAAGTGTGCACCTGTACACTGACACAGAACATGCACACATGAATTACTTGTTTTCTAAAGGCAGAGTTATATACATATATCCATGTTTTAACTTTAACTTGATTTACAAATTGTTTTAGTGGATTTTCTCATACCAGACATGTGTCTGACCCTAGTGTGCTAATGGCATATGGGGTGTCTCATTTAATATGGGGCAGCTTCAAATGCATTTTCAGGGACTGCAGCAACTAAGTAGGAGTAGGAGCAAGGATTTGAGAAGAAGATTATAGCATGCTAAACTTAGTTAGATAAGAGCCTAAATGAAGAAATCTGCATGTATTGATAATTTAAATTGCTACTTGTATTGAGTATTGAATATTGGATGGATATTTTGCTAAGTATTTTGCTAAGAAATTGACTTGTAACTGGAATCTATAAATCTAGATATTATCTGATATGTTGAAGAAGTTAATCTAAATCTTGTAAGTGAATTGAGAAAGAACACTATGATAAATAGGGTGGTTACATTTTATAAATGTATTAGTCAATCTTGAGTCTTTGAAAAGGGTTAAGTTTTGGGAAATCTGGATAGTTGAATCTCAGAAAATTAAATGGTTTTATTTTTCTACCCTGACATATGAATACAAGGGATGATAAGCATAGGGAGAATGTATTTATGTGTCTGTAATGTTTCCTTAATTCAACTTGTTTTACACAAATGTTTTTATACCTTATTTTTAAAATAAAGGAAGAATCTGTAATATAGGAGTTGAAAGCAAGGTCCATAATAGTTGCATATACATGCACAATTAAACATGTTTTGTACAGATATTAACACACATGTTACCTTTGTATTTTTTAACATGAATCTGAATTCCATTTCACTCAGGTTTTGATCAAAAATGCATTTTTAAGACCCTATGGGTTACACCAGAACAAAGAGCCTGGTTGAACCATGTTATGGATTCCCATGGTTACAGGAAACCCACTTAAGTTTGCATTTCATTTAGTTTAGCATACTGGCATCAAAGAATCAAGCCTTTGAAATATGATATCTCACTTAAAAATATTCCAGAAAAGAGTTAGTACTCTAAACAGATTTTATAAGAAAATCAAACATAGATAATGATAGAAACTTATATCATTTTCCAGAGCACAAGCACTACACCATTAATTTATAGATAATCATAACACAACTATCTGGTTTCTAGGAATTATACTCCATAGAGAATTTAGCAAGGAATCGGGAGTTTAAAATATATATTGATACTTATATGGATGGAATTTTATTGTATATATTAAACTGAACTATGTGTGGATTGACTAAACTTAATCAATCAAATTATCCTCTTGTTTCCCAGAACTCTGATTCAAACAAGAGAGGCATATACATCTTCACATGTATGTGCATGTCTTTGTGAATGCACTGATATATTTATATTGGCAAAGATTTTGATCCTGGATAAGTTGTTTAGATAAAAAGAAAAAAAATGACTCTAGGCTTCAGAAATATATATATATATATATATATATATATGAAAATCTATATATATATATATATATATCTATGTAAAAAAAATCCTTACAAATTCAGGTATAAAAGAGAGGGTCATTTCATTTGGTATCAGAGCTATGTTACTAAAACATAGTTGATAATTAAAATCAAATCCTTCTATGAAATTAAAAATTTAAGAAACAAAGTATAAGTAAAATATTTTGTAGAGATTGATCACTGGATGATCAAGTTTGAGTTAAAAAAATATATAAAACTAACCAGCTATGTAAATTATTATTAGCAAACTATGGTAGGAAGACCACCAAATCAGGGAGCAGGATCCTCCAATGCACCACCAATGGTCAATCTGCAAGATTTGGTGAGAGCATTTAGGGATGGGGCAGGATAAAGGCAAGAAAATCCCCATGAAGAGCTCTCCAAATTACTCAAGACTTATACTCATTTAGGAGGCAAAAGCTTTGAAGGGACAGAAAGTATTATGGAAATTCAAGCATGGTTGAGAACATTGGATAGGATTTTCTATAACATGCAGCTTGATGATCAAAGGAAGAGGCAAGTGGCTTCAAGACAGCTGAAAGGAGCAGCTTTAAGCTGGTGGGAAGTAATCATTACAGGGAGAAATGAGAATGAAATCACTTGGAATCAATTCAAGGAGATTTTGGAAGCAAGATTTGTACCAGTAACAGCTAAGACCACCTTACTAGAAGAATTTATTAGACTCAGGCAAGGAACTTTGAGTGTCACTGAATACACTCAAAAGTTTGAGGGGCTTTCCACATATGGAGCAATGCTAGTGGTAGATGAAGCATCCAAGAATGATAGATACATTAAAGGTTTGAACCCAGGACTTAGCAGAGCCATGTTACCTTATGCTGACAGGACATTTGATCAAGTAATAGACTTGGCTTTGAGGTTAGAGCAGCATGACAAGGAGAGGGAAAAGTTCAGAAATTTTAAGAATAATAACACTAAGAATGGTAAGGGAAGATATCACCCTTATGATAAGAAGAAAGAAGAGGCCAGTAATAAAGGCACTGGAGATGTCAAAGCTAAGGAAACCAAGAAGAAAATTGTGTGTCATCAATATGGAAAGGAAGGACATATCAAGCCAAGGTGCCCAGAATTGAAAGGAGGAGCTTTCAAGTGATATCTATGTGGGAAAGAGGGGCATATGAAGAGGAATTGTCCTGAGTATAAACAGCAAGGAAAATTGGCAAATTTGGAAGGCAAAGGCAAATCCACAGTGGAGATTAATGCTGAAAACCATAGCCAAGTGGAAGGTACATTACTTATTTGTACCATACCCATAGCAGTAGTATATTATACTGGGGCAACTCACTCTTTGATTTCTTATGAACTAGTTAAAATGCTAAAATTGAATTGCATATTGGTTGAAACCCCATTGCATATACAAAGTCCACTGGGGAGTTCTAGTGTTTTAAATATGATTTGTGTGGATGTGGAATTAAACATAGGTGGAAACAATTTCATTTCCAATTTATATGTTTTAAACTACCCAAATATAGGTGTTATATTGGGGGTAGACTGGTTAAGGCAATTTAAAGCCATAATTAACTTAGAATCATCCACCATATCATTGCAAAATCTTAGGAGCCAGAGAATCATAATTTTATGTGAAGTGGCTAAAGAAAGGAAATTATATCATTTAATTGACTTGGAAAAATATTCCAGTGAACTTACTATTGAAGAAATTCCCATAGTTAATAAATACTTGGATGTGTTTGGGGAGGTTAAGGGTGTTCCACACTATAGACCAGTAGAATTCCAAATTCATTTAGTTCCAGGAGCAAGTCCAGTGATTAAAAAGCCAACTAGAATGGGGCCAAATGAACTAAAAGAATTAAAGAAACAGTTAGAGGAATTGGAAGAAAAGGGTTTTATAAGACCAAGTAATTCTTGCTGGGGAGCACCAGTGGTATTTGTTAAGAAACAAGATGGTTCCTTAAGACTTTGTATAGATTATAGGGAATTGAACAAAGTAACTATTAAAAATAAATATCCATTCCCAAGAATAGATGATCTTTTTGATCAATTAGCTGGGGCAAGAGTGTTCTCTAGACTAGATTTAGCATCTGGTTTTCATCAAATGAAGGTGGCGGAGTCAAGTGTTAAGTACACTGCCTTTAACACTAGGTATGGGTTGTATGAATTTCTAGTTATGCCATTTGGTTTGACTAATGCACCATCATACTTTGTGGATTTAATGAATAGAACTTTTAGAGATTATTTAGACAAGTTTGTGCTGATTTTCATAGATGACATTTTAATTTATTCCAAAACAGTGGAAGAACAAAAAAATCATTTGCACCTGGTTTTGTCTAGATTAAGGGAAAAAGATTTAAAGGCAAAATTTTCAAAATGTGCATTTTGGAAAGAGGAAGTACATTTCCTTGGCCATGTCATTACTGCCAAAGGAATTTCTGTAAACCCCAATAAAGTAGTGGCTATTCAAGCATGGAAGAGGCCTAGCACAGTGAGTGAAGTGAGATCATTTATGGGGATGGCAGGATATTATAAGAGATTTATAAAAGATTTTTCAAAAATTTCTACACCACTTACTAACCTAACCAGGAAGAACCAAGCTTTTGTTTGGTCAGAGAAGTGTGAGAAGTCTTTTGAACAGTTGAAGGAGGCTTTGGTGAATGCTCCAATCTTGAAAGTACCCCAGGGAAATGAAGAATTAGTTGTATGTACTGATGCTAGTGGGTTTGGCTCTGGTGCAGTGTTGATGCAACAAGGCCAAGTCATTGCATATGCATCCAGACAACTTAAACCCCATGAAGTAAGGTATGCCACACATGATCTTGAATTAGCAGCTGTGATCTATGCTTTGAAAGTTTGGAGACATTATTTGTTAGGAACTAAGTTTGAACGTTACACTGACCACAAGTCTTTAAAGTATTTATTTTCACAAAAAGATTTAAACATGAGGCAACATAGATGGGTGGAGTTCTTAGCTGCTCATGACTTGGACATACTCTATATACCAGGTAAAGCAAACAAAGTTGCTGATGCTCTAAGTAGACAACATGCTAAATTAGCTATGATGATGATAGAAGAATTTAAGGACTTGTCCTTGCTTGCCGAGTTAGAAATTGGGGAGAATGACTGTGTGCACATGGATGTACATGTGCATGGTTCACAGGAAAATAGAGGGAAGTTGAGCTTGATGACACTTCAATTTGAATTAATTTTGAAGGTAAATAAAATGCAAGACCAAGACCCTATTATAGTTGAGAAGAAGATTCTCATATCAAAAGGGGAAGAGGTGACAAATTACCATATTGACAAAAATGGTTATTTAAGAAACCAGAATAGAATATGTGTGCCAGAAAACATGGAGTTAAAGGAGGAAATATTGAATGAATATCATAGAAGTAAATACTCCATACACCCAGGCAGTACAAAGATGTATCAAAATTTAAAAAGAAATTTATGGTGGAAGGGAATGAAATCAGATGTAGCCAAATATATTGCAAAATGTATGACTTGCCAACAAGTCAAGGATGAAACACAAAAGCCATCAGGGTTGTTGCAACCTCTTACCATACCCCAATGGAAATGGGAAGATATATTTATGGATTTCTGATGCAGCCCAGGAAGAAGAAGTCATAGGTCGTGTACGACCTAACATGTTGGTAAGTTGGGTACGACCTAAGGAGGAGGCTAATGAACTAGGTTCTGGTAAAGAGTCACTAAAAGTTGAAGTTCTAGGTCGTATGCGACCTACCAGTTCCAAAGATCCCATGGTACGACCTAACAGACTAGGAGGAAATGAGCTATGACTTAAGGGAAGTGCTGAGCTACGACCTAAGGGAAGTGCTGGGCCACGACCTAAAGCTACAGGAACAACAAATGATAAGTCGATGACGAGATACGACTTAGTTAAGTTGTCAAACCGACCTAACGAGTCACCCAGAGGAAAGGCAAAACAAATTGGTGAAGTATTAGGTCGTGAACGACCTAACGAGTCGGGAGTTAGGTCGCAAGGCTTAGGTCGTGAAGTTTCTGATGCCGCTTTTGTTTTAGGTCGCAAAGCTCTGGATACCGTTGAATCTTCTGACGAGTTAATCTCTGCCATTGATCTTCTTAAGTCGCGTAAAGATGCTATGATCTTAGGTCGCGAAGCTATGATCCTTAAGTCGCAAGGTCTTATCTTTAAGTCGCTACAGCTGGATGCCGTTGAATCTTCCGCGAGTTAATCTCTACCGTTGAGTTCTTTAGGTCGCTGATCTGGGATGCGCATGTTTAAGTCGCGGAAGCCTGTTGCCGTTGTTTTTCTCTGCCGAGTTAAGCTGGACCGTTGATTCCTTAAGTCGCTACTAAGTTGAGTTATGTAGCATTGTTAAGTCGGCAACGACTTAAGTGGTTGTCTGTTTGTATTTTGTCTAAGTTGTTAAGTCGCTGAAGGTTGTAACGAGTTGTAACTATTTGTTGTTAGGTCGCTGCCGACCTATGCTAAGTCGCGCCTGTTCTAGGTCGCACCATTCTAGGTCGTAGGTCGTTTCCGACCTAAGTACTTGTATTTTTTTGAAGTTTTTGCATGTTGAGTTGTAAAGCTATAAATAGCAAGTGAGAGTCATTTGTAAAGGTTGTTGAATATGGAATAAAATTCTCTTTTGATTGCTTTGTGCTTTCATTCCAAATTGGTAGTTGAGTGTAATCTCCTATCTCCTCATTCGGATAATCGAGTGCGCTCGATTCAACGATTGTAGAAGCCGATTCGCGGAATCTAGTGCGCTAGATCAACGCTCGAAGAATTGAAGATCTTTGAACCCGGTATCGTGCGCGATCAACGAGTTCGGGATAGCTAGAGTTCGGTATCTTCGGATCAACGAATTCGGGCATTTCAGCATCTTCCAATCCACCGATTGCTACATTCAATGATCTACATTGTTTTTGTAATATCCGCAGCGTCAGTTTTGGTATCAGAGCGTGTTCTAACCAATCATAGTTAGATCGAGACTTGGAGCCTATTCATTTTGAAGATTTGAAGTTTCATTATTTACGGCCGAGAGTTTGAAGAATTGGGTCGTGCATTGATTTGAAGATTGAAGTTCGGATTTGCATTGGAGGCCGAAACTTTGTCCATCGTGTTCATCGCGATTTGGTACAAAGTGGAAGTTTTCGATCCGTTTCATTTTGGATCAAAGTCCGAATTGTGTTTGAATTTTGAAGTGTTGAAGAGTTGTGAAATTTTCAAGAATGCCGCCAAGAAGAGCTAATCGCCACCAAAACATAGAAGCTTTGTATCGAAGAGAAGAAGCTGATGAGATGGAGCAAAGAATCAATGAGAATTTTAGTGAAAAGCTTAACGAAGGAATTGGCCGGTTAGAGAAGCTTATGACGGAGATGAATCAAAATCGGAGAAGGGTTTCACCAGAATCTAACCATGGGGGTAGCAGAGTCTCGCCACATTCCAATCGAGACAGAAGTGTTGAAAATGATCAAGGACGTGGGAGGAACGTGAATGATCGTGAACGGAGGAACGTTGATAGAAGGGATGATGGTGGAAGGCGTAATGGTAGTAGAGATGTGGGTGGACGAGATAGAGAACGATATACATCTGATTTTGAAGAGGAGTATGAAGATGGTAGTGTTCGAGGACAAGGACGAGGCCAAGGAAGAAATCACTCTGAATATGATCACAAGTGGGAGTCGGGGATGAAAACTGAAATTCCTGAATTCAAAGGTGGTATGCAAGCAGAGGAGTTCCTAGATTGGATGGCTAATGTTGAAGAGATTTTTGACTTCAAAGAAGTTCCAGAACATCGTAGAGTGAAGTTGGTTGCTACGAGGCTGAGGGGTAGAGCTTTGGCATGGTGGCAGTAGACCAAACTTACACGTGAACGAATGGGGAAGTCAAAGATTGAATCTTGGGAGAAGATGAAGAAACTGATGAAAGCAACGTTCTTACCTTACAATTATCAATCTTTGATGTATCAACGTTTGCAGAACTTGAGACAAGGGACGAAATCTGTGAATGACTATGCTGATGAATTCTATCAACTTATTGCAAGGAATGATATTATGGAAACGGAAGAGCAGCTGACATCTAGATTCATTGGGGGATTGAGAATGCAGATACAGTATATGGTGAATATGTTCGATCCAAGATCTGTAGCGGAAGCACATCAGAAAGCGTTGGCTTGGGAGAAGCAGGGTAGACGAGGAGGTGGTGTGTTTACAAATTCCAACAATCCAGTGAAGGGAGTTAGTGGGAGTTCTAATGTTTCAAAAGCTGTTGCAAAATCAGTTGTGAATGAGGTTGGGAAGGCGAAAGTCAATAACAGTTTCAAATGTTATAATTGCCAAGAGTTGGGCAACAAAAGTAATGAATGTCCAAAGCCGAAGAAGAGAGCTATGATAGCTGAGGTTGAGGATGAGGATGAAGAAGCTGAATACTCTAATTCTTTACCAATTGAGGAGGAAGACTTGCTGTCAGGAGATGACGGGTACGCATTGATGATGAGGAGAAGTTGTTTAACACCGAAGCAAGAGGAGGAAAGTAGTTGGTTGAGGAACAATATCTTTCAATCTACATGCACTATTCTGGGAAGAGTTTGTAAATTTGTTATTGATGCTGGGAGTTGTGATAATATTATCTCTACAGAAGCGGTGAAGAAGTTGGAGTTGAAAACTGAGAAACATCCTAAACCGTACAAGTTAGCTTGGTTGAGGAAGGGTGGTGAAGTGAAAGTTGGACGTAGAGCTTGTGTGAAGTTTTCAATTGGGAAGAAATACAAAGATGAAATCTGGTGTGATGTCGTAGATATGGACGTTTGTCATTTGTTGCTGGGGAGACCGTGGCAGTATGATCGAGCTGTGCAGCATGACGGACGGACCAACAGTTACAGTTTCATGTTCGAATGTACAAAGATTACTCTGGTTCCGAAGAAACGCCAACAGGAAGAAAACAAACTGGAGGAGATTGAAGAGCTCAAAACTTTGTTATCATTGAAAGAGTTTGTGAAGGAAGTAGAGGAGGAACCTGAGGTGTTTTTGTTAATTGGGCGAGAGAGTCAGGAAGTGGTTGAAATTCCAGAAGAAGTTAAGCCAGTTTTGAAAGAATTTGACGATGTATTTCCAGAAGAGTTACCAACGGAGTTACCGCCATTGAGGGATATACAACATCAGATAGATCTTGTCCCAGGTGCTGTGTTGCCACACAGACCACATTATCGAATGAGTCCGAAGGAACATGAAGAGTTGCGGAGGCAGGTAGAGGAATTGCTTGAACAGGGGCGTGTGCAGGAGAGTTTAAGTCCTTGTGCTGTACCAGCTTTATTGGTACCCAAAAAGGATGGAACGTGGAGGATGTGCACTGACAGTCGAGCATTGAATAAGATTACTGTGAGATATAGATTTCCAATGCCGAGGTTGGATGACTTGTTAGATCAAATAAGCGGAGCTACTATCTTTTCTAAGATTGACTTGAAGAGCGGTTATCATCAAATTCGCATTAGACCAGGGGATGAATGGAAGACAGCATTCAAGACGAGGGAAGGATTGTATGAATGGTTGGTAATGCCGTTTGGTCTATCGAATGCACCGAGTACTTTTATGAGGGTGATGAATCAGATTTTTCGACCGTTCATTGGGAAATTTGTGGTGGTGTATTTTGATGATATTCTAATTTACAGTGGGAGTCCAGAGGAACATCTGAATCATCTTAGAGAAGTGCTGATGGTACTGAGACAAGAACAATTTTATGCTGCAACGAAGAAATGCGTGTTCATGACGCATAGTGTGTTATTTTTGGGGTATGTTGTTTCAGAGAAAGGAATACAGGTTGACCAAAGTAAAGTTGAGGCGATCAGAAATTGGCCGCAGCCCAAGACGATAACGGAAGTTCGTAGTTTTCACGGGTTGGCTTCATTTTATCGAAGGTTTATTCCACACTTTAGTAGTGTGATGGTGCCTGTTACAGATTGCATGAAAGGTAAACAATTTGCATGGACAGCGGAAGCAGGGAGTGCTTTTGGGAAGATCAAGGAATTGCTGACGTCTGCACCAATTCTTATATTACCTGATTTTCAGTTAGTGTTTGAACTACATACTGATGCATCCAAGGTTTGGATTGGAGGAGTGCTGAGTCAGAGGGGACGTCCAATTGCATATTTCAGTAAGAAGTTGTCAGGAGCGAAGATGAGATACAGTACATACGATGTGGAATTCTATGCTGTAGTACAATCTATTAAACACTGGAGACATTATCTATTTCAGAAAGAGTTTGTTCTGTATACTGATCATGAAGTATTGAAGCATTTACAAGGGCAAGACAAGATTTCAGCGAGACATGCATCGTGGATTGCATATCTACAACAGTTTACTTTCGTTGTTAAACACAAGTCAGGGGTGACGAATCGAGTGGCTGATGCTTTGAGTAGGAGGAGTCATTTGTTGACTACGCTGAAAGTTGAAGTGACGGGGTTTGAAATGTTGCCGGAACTATTTGTTGAAGATCCTTACTTCATGAAGTTTATTGATAAAGTTAAGGAGGGAAAGACGGATGAGTTTTTGATGGTAGATGGTTTTCTTTTTAAAGGAAGTCGATTGTGCATACCGGAGGGTAGTCTGAGAATGAAGATTATCAAAGAGTTACACGAAGAGGGACATGTTGGGAGAGACCGTACCTTACAGTTGATTTCACAATCCTACTTTTGGCCATCAATGAGAAAAGAAGTAGAGAGGTTTGTTGAGAGATGTCATATCTGTCAAGTTTCGAAAGGAACTGCGACTAATGCTGGTTTATATATGTCGTTACCTGTACCAACTAAACCATGGGTTGATGTGAGTATGGACTTTGTGTTGGGGTTGCCGAGAACACAGCGTGGTAATGATTCCATTTATGTGGTGGTTGATCGATTCTCGAAAATGGCACACTTTATTGCTTGTAAGAAGACGGCGGATGCTGTTCATGTTGCTCAATTGTTTTTCAAGGAGATCTATCGACTTCATGGATTGCCAGAATCTATTGTGTCGGATAGAGATACTCGATTTCTGAGTCACTTTTGGTTAAGTTTGTGGAAGATGGTGGGGACGAAGCTGAAATTTAGTAGTGCTTATCATCCACAAACTGATGGACAGACTGAGGTGGTAAACAGATCATTGGGAAACTTGTTGAGGTGTCTTGTTCAAGATAATCTGAAGAGTTGGGATGTGAAGTTATGCCAGGCAGAATTTGCTCATAATCATGCTATGAATCGAAGTACTGGGTTCAGTCCATTTCAGATAGTATATTCGAGTTTGCCGAAGGGACCGTTGGATTTAACGGTAGTGCCACAATCAAAGAAGACAATTAAGAAAGCTGCTGATTTTGTTGAAGGGATGACGGAATGTCATAAAATCGTTCAAGAACGATTAGAGAAAGCAAATGAGAAGTATAAACAATCTGCAGATTTGAAACGAAGGAGTGTTAAATTTCAGGAAGGTGATTTGGTTTATGCAGTGTTAACAAAAGATCATTTTCCGGTAGGCACTTACAATAAATTGAAAGCACGGAAAATAGGTCCGGTGGAAGTTGTGAAGCAAATTAATGAAAATGCTTACAAATTGAAGCTACCAGATGATGTGTATACGTCCGACGTGTTCAATGTCAAACATCTCGTACCGTATCACGGGGATGAATTTGTTATGGAGGAAGAGAGTACAAATTCGAGGTCGAATTTTTCTCAACCTGGGAGGATGATGCAGCCCAGGAAGAAGAAGTCATAGGTCGTGTACGACCTAACATGTTGGTAAGTTGGGTACGACCTAAGGAGGAGGCTAATGAACTAGGTTCAGGTAAAGAGTCACTAAAAGTTGAAGTTCTAGGTCGTATGCGACCTACCAATTCCAAAGATCCCATGTTACGACCTAACAGACTATGAGGAAATGAGCTACGACTTAAGGGAAGTGCTGAGCTACGACCTAAGGGAGGTGTTGGGCCACGACCTAAAGCTACAGGAACAACAAATGATAAGTCGATGACGAGATACGACTTAGTTAAGTCGTCAAACCGACCTAACGAGTCACCCAGAGGAAAGGCAAAACAAATTGGTGAAGTATTAGGTCGTGAACGACCTAACGAGTCAGGAGTTAGGTCGCAAGGCTTAGGTCGTGAAGTTTCTGATGCCGCTTTTGTTTTAGGTCGCAAAGCTCTGGATACCGTTGAATCTTCTGACGAGTTAATCTCTGCCATTGATCTTCTTAAGTCGCGTAAAGATGCTATGATCTTAGGTCGCGAAGCTATGATCCTTAAGTCGCAAGGTCTTATCTTTAAGTCGCTACAGCTGGATGCCGTTGAATCTTCCACGAGTTAATCTCTACCGTTGAGTTCTTTAGGTCGCTGATCTGGGATGCGCATGTTTATGTCGCGGAAGCCTGTTGCCGTTGTTTTTCTCTGCCGAGTTAAGCTGGACCGTTGATTCCTTAAGTCGCTACTAAGTTGAGTTGTGTAGCATTGTTAAGTCGGCAACGACTTAAGTGGTTGTCTGTTTGTATTTTGTCTAAGTTGTTAAGTCACTGAAGGTTGTAACGAGTTGTAACTATTTGTTGTTAGGTCGCTGCCGACCTATGCTAAGTCGTGCCTGTTCTAGGTCGCACCATTCTAGGTCGTAGGTCGTTTCCGACCTAAGTACTTGTATTTTTTTGAAGTTTTTGCGTGTTGAGTTGTAAAGCTATAAATAGCAAGTGTGAGTCATTTGTAAAGGTTGTTGAATATGGAATAAAATTCTCTTTTGATTGCTTTGTGCTTTCATTCCAAATTGGTAGTTGAGTGTAATCTCCTATCTCCTCTTTCGGATAATCGAGTGCGCTCGATTCAACGATTGTAGAAGCCGATTCGCGGAATCTAGTGCGCTAGATCAACGCTCGAAGAATTGAAGATCTTTGAACCCGGTATCGTGCGCGATCAACGAGTTCGGGATAGCTAGAGTTCGGTATCTTCGGATCAACGAATTCGGGCATTTCAGCATCTTCCAATCCACCGATTGCTACATTCAACGATCTACATTGTTTTGTAATATCCGCTGCGTCAATTTCATAGATGGACTGCCTAGATCTAAAAGAGGAAACACAAGCATATGGGTGATAGTTGATAGGCTAACTAAAGTGGCACATTTCATCCCAGTCAAATCAGAAAGGAATGCACCAAAGTTATCACAAGTATTTGTGAAAGAAGTGGTAAGATTGCATGGCATTCCCAAAACTATTGTGAGTGATAGGGATACCATCTTCACCTCAAGATTCTGGAGAAGTTTTCAAGAAGCCATGGGAAGTGAATTGTGCTTAAGCACTGCCTACCATCCACAATCAGATGGGCAGGCTGAGGTGGTGAACAAGGTTTTAGAGGACTTGTTAAGGGCATGTGCACTGGATTTTGGAGGTAACTGGGAAGACTATCTCCATTTAGCTGAATTTACATACAATAACAACTATCAAAGCACCATAGGAATGGCTCCATTTGAAGCCTTAAATGGCAAGCCATGTTTGTCACCTGTATGTTGGGTAGAAGCAGGGGAAAGAGCTATTTTAGGGCCTGAGTACATACAAGAAACTAAAGAGAAAATTGAGTTGGTAAGGAGAAGAATGGCAGCAGCTCAAGATAGGCAAAAGAAATTTGCAGACATGAAAAGGAAGCAGGTGGAATATGAAGTAGGAAATTTTGTTTTCATCAAAATATCACCTATGAAAAATGTACTGAGGTTTGGGAAACAAGGCAAGTTAACCCCAAGATATATTAGGCCATACAAAATTCTAGAAAGAATTGGTTCCTTCGCATACAAGTTGGAATTATCAGAAAACATGCAAGGGATGCATGATGTTTTTCATGTATCACAATTGAGAAGATGGGTCCATGATAAGGCAGAAATTCTTGAGACCCCAACCCAAGTGCAAATAAATCCTAATTTGATTTATGAAAAGGATCCAGTGGGAATTTTGGCAAAAGATGTGAAGAAGTTTAGGAATAAATCTATGAAACCTGTGAAGGTACAGTGGAGTCTTGATCCTAGTGATTGCACATGGGAATTAGAAGACAAAGTTAGGATGAATTATCCTAAGCTATTTTTAGATTAAAGGTAATTCTGATTTTTAATTTGTTTTCCTTTTTAGATGCATATATTTTTAATTATTATGATAGAACTAAAAATCTATTTCGTTGAGAATGTATTTGTTCTTTGAATTAAGTTTGAAATTTATTTAAGCTTAGGAAAATTATGGGACACAATTTCTAAAAGGTAGGCTGTATGTAATGACCCAAGATTTTAGGAATTTATTTTGAAAAATATAAATAAGTTTAAAATAATTTTTAAACCAATTTTAAAGGGGAATTGATATAGCTTGATATGGTGTATCTGTATGTGTGTACATGTGTGCACAGGAAATACACATGAACTAAAGCTTAATTCCTGAATGCTAAGAATGAACACATGTTGATGTGTATGGAAATATTATATATATATATATAGATTAAATCCTTAAAAGCTATATGCATATATATATATATATGGATGCTACTGAGTATTTTTGAGTGTACATGTGCATATGTGTTAGTACAAAATAATGTATAAATATATATATAGGTGTACTAATTATTTCAAAAAGACTTATATACATACACATATATATATATATATATGTTAATAAAATACTAGAGTTCAAATCAGCAAAATAAAATATATAAACGTATTTTAAATTATAGGCAGAAAGAAAAAGAATGAAGATATAAAAAGGAGAAATCCTCTTATAAATAAATAAAGGAAGTACATGCTATTTAAATGAAAGCTAAAAATAGAAAAATAAGATAAAACAGAGAAATGTTTTGTATAGGCAGAGTTAGGAAGAATATTTGATAAATAATAAAATCAAGTCACACTTTTAGCATGATAGTAGACAAGAGGAAAAGTATTTTCTAGGAAAGAAAAATTTCTGAAAATAACCAAAAGAATATAACCACTTTTCTTTCCACAAACTCAAGCCGGGGAGGGTAAGATTTTGGGTTTAAAAACTAAATGCAAATGGCATGATTTCTGATGGGCAAAAATGTCTTTATCTAGTGCCTTAAACCCTAAGAAAAACCCTGCATAAATAGGCAGTGATATGGGGAACCTTCTCTTCTTCTCGGATAACTCTTGAGAAAATATATATCACCTAAATATAAATTAAGTGAAGAAAAGGGTTTGAAGGCAGAAGCTTACCAATCAACTAGGAAGTGAAAGAGAGCTAGGTGAGAAAACTCACTCATAAAAATCTAAGGCACTAAGTCCTAATGTAGGCAGCCAGTTTATAAGTTAATTTTTCTTAAAAATGTATTTTCATATGTGATTGTCTATCTGTGATTTCAGAGATGAAAATGTTTTGATTTTTAATTGGTTGTTCTGCTTGTTTTATTATATGAAAGTTTTAAGTATTATTAATATATATGTGTTTTATAAACTCAGATCTCTCTGATATGTTAATGTTTAGAAATATAAGTAAATACCCAGAGGATAAAATGTTGAATATAGGCAAGTAGTGTTGGTTTTGGCTCAACCCAGAAAATATAAACATGATTGAGCTGCAATATACTTATGTATAAGTGTTGAGGCTTGAGACAAAAAGGAATTAGGGGTGCAATGGGGTTGCCTATGTGCTGATGCTCCTGATTCAATGAAAATATATAAATATTCATATAAATAGCAAATAAATTTTGGGATTCAGTGAAACTTGGTCATTCTGAGTTCAACTTAAGCACAGATGTTTGGAAAAAGAAAAACTCTCTCTCAAAAGCCAAAAGCCAATGTTAGTTTCCTATACCCCTTTTAAAATACAAGAATATATATATATATATGCAGAATCTTATTTAAATAGACACCAATGATTGCTTGCCTGTTTGTCTCTGTTTGGTTATGAATAATATGAGATGCCATGACATGGATGTTTATGTTAGTGAAATGAATCACTGAATGGTTTAGTCATGAAAAATCAAAAGAGTTATTATTAACTTAAACCTGATTAGGAAATGGGGGTCAAGAATACTGCAGGAATGACTTGTTTTCTTGAGTAATACAAGTTGACACATGGCTTGTTTAAGTCCTGAGATCTTTGTGTAATGGAGTGAATTAGTCCATTACAGTGTGTCCATTGATTCAATTAATTGCAGATGAGACCAAGATAGATAAATATATCAATGTAGGAGAAGTTGATATAAAGAGGAACTAGAGTCTTCCTGGAATGAAATCTGAATAGTGAATAAATGATTTAATTCATTTTGGTGATTTCCCTGTTTTGTATGGATGTTTATTTGATTTATGATTGAATTATATGAATGTATGAATGTACCGTATCTTCTTGAGGTTCCTGAAAAGGCAGACTTAAGTGTGCACCTGTACACTGACACAGAACATGCACACATGAATTACTTGTTTTCTAAAGGCAGAGTTATATACATATATCCATGTTTTAACTTTAACTTGATTTACAAATTGTTTTAGTGGATTTTCTCATACCAGACATGTGTCTGACCCTAGTGTGCTAATGGCATATGGGGTGTCTCATTTAATATGGGGCAGCTTCAAATGCATTTTCAGGGACTGCAGCAACTAAGTAGGAGTAGGAGCAAGGATTTGAGAAGAAGATTATAGCATGCTAAACTTAGTTAGATAAGAGCCTAAATGAAGAAATATGCATGTATTGATAATTTAAATTGCTACTTGTATTGAGTATTGAATATTGGATGGATATTTTGCTAAGTATTTTGCTAAGAAATTGACTTGTAACTGGAATCTATAAATCTAGATATTATCTGATATGTTGAAGAAGTTAATCTAAATCTTGTAAGTGAATTGAGCAAGAACACTATGATAAATAGGGTGGTTACATTTTATAAATGTATTAGTCAATCTTGAGTCTTTGAAAAGGGTTAAGTTTTGGGAAATCTGGATAGTTGAATCTCAGAAAATTAAATGGTTTTATTTTTCTACCCTGACATATGAATACAAGGGATGATAAGCATAGGGAGAATGTATTTATGTGTCTGTAATGTTTCCTTAATTCAACTTGTTTTACACAAATGTTTTTATACCTTATTTTTAAAATAAAGGAAGAATCTGTAATATAGGAGTTGAAAGCAAGGTCCATAATAGTTGCATATACATGCACAATTAAACATGTTTTGTATAGATATTAACACACCTGTTACCTTTGTATTTTTTAACATGAATCTGAATTCCATTTCACTCAGGTTTTGATCAAAATGCATTTTTAGGACCCTATGGGTTACACCAGAACAAAGAGCCTGGTTGACCATGTTATGGATACCCATGGTTACAGGAAACCCACTTAAGTTTGCATTTCATTTAGTTTAGCATACTGGCATCAAAGAATCAAGCCTTTGAAATATGATATCTCACTTAAAAATATTCCAGAAAAGAGTTAGTACTCTAAACAGATTTTATAAGAAAATCAAACATAGATAATGATAGAAACTTATATCATTTTCCAGAGCATAAGCACTACACCATTAATTTATAGATAATCATAACACAACTATCTGGTTTCTAGGAATTATACTCCATAGAGAATTTAGCAAGGAATCAGGAGTTCAAAATATATATTGATACATATATGGATGGAATTTTATTGTATATATTGAACTGAACTATGTGTGGATTGATTAAACTTAATCAATCAAATTATCCTCTTGTTTCCCAGAAAACTCTGATTCAAACAAGAGAGGCATATACATCTTCACATGTATGTGCATGTCTTTGTGAATGCACTGATATATTTATATTGGCAAAGATTTTGATCTTTGATAAGTTGTATAGATAAAAAGAAAAAAAATGACTCTAGGCTTCAGAAATATATATATATATATATATATATATGAAAATCTATATATATATATATATCTATGTTAAAAAAAATCCTTACAAATTCAGGTATAAATAAGAGGGTCATTTCAGTTACCGGTTTCGCGGATTCCGCTGTGTGCCGGACTTCAAAATACAGAACTGAATATAACTTAGAGATTAGCATGACGAGACTATCAAAACGGTATACAAATATCAGTGGTATGATAATCCTATCAAAAGTCGATAATCGGTACCGAAAATGCTGCAAATTTCCCAAAATTAAGATAAACGGAGCAATAACAGTCAAAATTTGAAGAAACGAAATATGATGTCTCTCACAGAAGATGATTTGAAAATTTTCTATATAAAAATATTTAGGTTTGGAAAGCATTTTATTTTCATCAATTATTAGCTGATATAAATTTAAATAAAACTACACAACAAAATATACTTTTATATTATCCGATGGAAATTTACCTTTTACTACATTTAAGTAGACATATTCCAAATATCAAAATTTTATTTCCAAATTCAAATATATAAAATTTCACAAAAATTCAGTTAATTACATTATAAAAACCGTTAAAATATCTGGGTCATTACACACATGGAGGACTAACTTTTAAGATTGAATATTTATTCATTTTTAGGTACATTCGAAACTTTTTCCAATATACTCGCTCATTCGATCAAATCAAATCATTTCTATTGCATCTTATTTTATTTACTTCTATTTTATACTCTATGAGTTTACCATAGACATACTGCATGTGTATCAAATACACATGTTGTGAAAACTCATCGGTGAATGTGACGAAGTACGTGGAGCCGTTTTGGTATTGATAGACTTACGATTGCATACATCTATATGTATAAATTCGAAGAGTTCATTAAGTCTTGTGATGCTCCCACTAATTGGGTGTGTAGCTCTTTAGTTGTTTAAGATATAATTAACCAGCATCATATGATTCATAATCATATTAAAAAAATAAACTACGACTTAGCATATAATTTCAAAATAATTGTAGATAATTTTAGATACTTTTGTATTTTCAATGCATCACTATTTTTGTGAAAACAAATACCACATTACAGTATTATTTTATAACGAATATTCATAATATTCACATTCAAATATAACTATGTCTATTTTTCAGTGGGCATTAATAATAGTCATTATTTCATAAATAATATTCGGTATGTTTTATGAAATAATTTTCGTAATTTGATACAATCAATAAGTGTTATATAGGACGCTCCCACTATTTCCGCCATTCTTATAATAGCATACTGAGTTCGGAGGTCCATTATTCACTTAATGTAGATTATTTATTTCATGTACTATAGCTAGTTTGCAGTAAAGAGTTCTTTGATTAAATATCTTGAACTCAAAGAAATAAATCTTATAGAAAACAATTTTTTATATGAAAATACATTTGGAAATAGAAATCGTATTTCTTATTCCAACGTTAAGTATCAATAATTATCATCACAATTCTCATTTCTGATGTTTCTTTATGATGCAGAATTGACCATTCACTCTTTTCATCCCAACTATACCTTAAATCACAACTACTCTTATACATTCATTATCTCTTCTAAATGGTCAAATCGTTCAGAAGAACACCCTTTACTACAATATCATGAAAAACTTTTTACAAAAGCGCACTTGGTCATCCTTAACATTTGAGGACATTAAATATGCTGCACTTTGCATAAACTGATCAAACTGACATATCAATAATCAAGCTTTTAAATTTATTGAAATGACCCGATTTTTCATTCACAAAAAATCGAACCATCAGGCTTAGAAGAATGAGGTAGAAGAAGAAAATAAAACAACAACAGAATCTAATTATCGCAGCGAAATAAAATATAATAGATAATAAATGATCTTTACACAAAAGAAAATACATCTGTTTATATATTACATCATCAGAGTACAAAATCAGAGTATAATACAATCAACATCATAATTCAGGACAGTTATAATAACTTGTCCCACACAGAATACACAACATACACAACACAGCGGAATATACATCATATACGTGTGATACGTCTAGCCATCCAGCTCGTCTCCTGAGCTCCACAGCATCATAACCTGTATTTGAAATACTCAGTCTGACCCGAGCATTATAATAAAATAACACCCGAGTCAGTCTGGAAAACCAGCGTGAGAAAACACACTCAATTAGATTATAAAGTTTTCCAAACCTTTGAAGTCAAAAGCATCTCATAAGACCACGCCACAAATAAACATGTCGGGTTTTTACGATAGCCAAAACACTTTTTATCAAGTCCGTCTGATATTATAATAGTGTCTATTGAAAGTAAAATAGAATCTAGCTGAAATGCTTGCATCTCACGTTTCAGCAATAGTTGGGCACAATCAAAACCGTATAGGCGCGTAGGGAGAATGGATTTCCAACTAATGACTAGGCACTGGGGTACCACCTGTCACAGTACCTGGTCTAGATCAGCGTACCGAGGACCACGCCCGATCCCTTGCAACACAAGACCGGAACTACCCCTTACTGGATAACTCCGAGTAAGATCACCCCATGGTTGGGATCAGCAACCGCACCACTAAGCCGAATAAAAAGGGACATCTAGACAGGGATGACCTCACCCTAAGGGGTGCGACCCACATAGCCTTGCTGCATAACCCCTGATTTTCAATCATTCCCGGTTGATGAGGCTCGAGGCTAAGTGTTACCTTTTTAGAACGTTTCACTTAGAATACCCATCGTCCACCTGACGATGTTCCGAAAGCATTCATCCATACAAGTCCGTCCCGGGTTCGAACGGAACCGAAAGCACTATTCCTACTACATCCATTTTGGAATCATCCACAGGATTAGTAGCGACTAGCCCTTGCACTTCACTGCTCCATCTTCGATTCCAAACTCGTTTTCCCACGAAAACGTATAAACCGGATCGAAGTGGTTTTCGAGAAATTAATCCCGATTCCGGTCTCTTCGAAACGATCAGCGCATTGGCCAATATTGATAGTCGGTTATTTAACTATCAAATAACATCCACAAACATCCATTAAACAATAAATAATTTTCCAAATTATTTATTTACCTCTCAAATAACTTTTCAAGATATATTTCCATTTTCAATCCTTTTGAAAACAGTTTCAAACCATTCGTTTCTCATGGAATAAATTTCCCAAATATTTTCTATTTCCACTAAAATCACCAAGTACAAAAACTTTAGATTTTTAAAATAATTTAAAACACTTTATTATAAAATATCCTTTAGGACATTTAAGTTAAAATCTACTTTAATACTTATCCAAAAATATATACTTTAAGAATATTTAAAATAAAGCTACTTTAGAAAATATAAAACTAAATTTTTATCTTTTTCAAACAAAATACCAAGTCACCTTTAAATAATTACTACTAGAATAAATTTGAAGAATACTTACTTTAAAATATAAACATTTAAAAATAATAGATTTTCCAAAACATACTTTTAAAACAACTTTGAAACTTTAACTTATACTTAAGAATTTGCTTTGAAACCGTACTTGGCTATCCAGGGAAATATACTTCTCTTTCACATCTTTAAAAATAAATCATTATTTATTTTTAATCAAATTTACCCATTCCTTTAATAAATTCCCACCGTGAATTTATTCTTCCAAATATCCACTGATATACCACTTCACTTTTATAAACCCGGTTCCTAAATTTCGAAGTCTCACTTCTCTTTTAAAATCCCACTTTTATACACTTAAATCAATTTCAAATTGATTTCCAAATTTCTCCATTTTGAAATAAATCCCTTTACTTACTCAATTTATTTCAAAACCCATTAACTTCCGATTTTATTTCTTTATTATGATTTAAAACCCTTTTTATATGAAAATACCAATTTCATATTATTTTTCCAAATTCCTTCTTTATCCTTTTTAAATAAATTTAAACCTTGAATTTTAAAGTAAATTCTTTATTACTTTAAATAATATCACTTAAGTTTAAATTTCCATTATTTCTATGTTTGCTCAAAATCCTCTTTTCCCATACTCGGAATTTATTTATTAGAATTTTAAAATCACTTATATTCTTTTACAATTCATTCTTAAATTTATTCAAATTCTCTATAATTATTTTACTTGAAAATTTACTCTTTTATTTTCTTTTCAAAAATCCAATTTTATATATTTTGATAACTTAGAGTACGAAAATATTCAAGCAAACCATAGCATTCAATATTCCAATTATCAGTATAATTCATCACAGAATATCAAATATTCATAACACAGAATATTAAACAATCTAAATAATTTTGAGGAATCCAGTTGGATCCCTCCAACCTGTTTCACTGCATCCACAGATGTTAGCACAATACCAATTCCACTTCGAGGTGGAATATCACGGTATATGGGTTTATATAATATCATCTGCTATTATGCGGCGCATATGGTCTCATCCGCTATACAATGCGGGAAATCAATCACTCCAATATATATATTATATATAGAACTATATATAATATAACACATCAAATCAATTCAATCATTCAACCAATTATTTAAATTCAACCATTTAAATTTAAATAGCAATCCAGAAGAGTGAGATTAACTCACCTTTGTTTTTAATTTGCAATCTAATCCAAACCCGAATTGCTTTCTTCACAGTTTTAGACCTTGTAGAAACATTTACGATATATTACTATTTGAATAAATCGAACAATCAATTTCCTTTTTAATAAATTAATCAACTCTTAATTTATTTTAAACCAATTTCCCTTTAAAATATCTTTTAGTAACTAAATAATTAAACAAGTTTGATAAACAAATAAATTTCATTTTTTTCATTTTTTTTATTATTATTATAAATTTTGAAACAACCTATATACACTTTAAAAATATACTTTTTATAAACTCTATATAACATTTTTAAAATTCCTATATTTACCCAAATCTTATATATTTCCTGTTTATACACATTCTATCTAATAAAATTCCTATTTGTTTCCATTAACTTCTTTGCTTTTTTCCTGTACAAAATTATGTGTGTGAATCTATGTATATATATTTATAGTAACTTAAAACAGAATTACTTTATACCCTCTGTAATTATTATTTTTTCCTGTTTACTGTACCTATATATATATATGTGTGTGTGTGTTGAAAAATCTGCGTATATACTTCACTGTAAAAAAATTTATCTTATCTATATCTATATATATATTATAAAAATTTAAATCTTAAAAAGAATGGTTTATAAATCACTAACTCGATCGATGAACTCAACGTTGCTCAAACCACTGCTCGTGCCTCATTCTACTTCGTCTCGCAAGCCACCCAAGCCATCGCGACCTTGTGACGCCGCCGCCTCTCGCGCGCCTCTCCATTGCAACCATCCTCCTCGCGACTACGCAGCCACAACCTGACCGACTTCCCATCCTCTGCCACTCGAACGCAAGTTCCTCTTTGAGACTGGCGATGCCGACTTTGAAGCGCAAACTTCCAAGTTATTTTCCCCCAAGCCTCGCGTGACTAGATCAATGGGGAACGTACCGCTCGATTTGGGGAGACTGCCTCGCGCGATTTTATTTAGCTGCCATTTTTTTTCTTAAGTATCGACCATGATTTTACTTCCAATTGGGAAGAAAAGAGAATAAATGTGACGACCGCCCATGACCCCTTCACCGAATCTAGAGAAAATGCGCTGTAATGTGTGCCAGGCGACCATGGACGATTGTCAGGGTAAATTAAAAACAACAGAATCTATCGTATTACTCACAGCGCATGGACAAAATACAATAGAACATATGTATAGTGAAGCTTTACAGAATAAAATGCCATCATATAAAATTCCATAATAGTTGAACACAAGCATCCAAATGATCAATACATCAAGCCTCACTACATATCACTCAGAGAATACAAAACAGCGGAACATCCAGTACATATAAGAAGATAATATGCAACCCTCTAGCTCGTCTTCGATATCAGCATCGTGAGAAGAGAACAGCACCTGTCACCTGCTACCTAGTCTGCCCATCCCAAAATGGACGAACAGCCCAAGGCAATAAGAATTAAACATAAAGCCTTGAGTCAGACAACAGTCTTAGTGAGCAGTAAATTAACTAACAACATAGCAAAAGAGCATAAGGGAAAAGGAATAGGAATACAACCCTCCCACTCCACCTCTTTCTACAGTGATAGCCCCCAGACACACACTAAGCAGAAGCAACACAGCAGAGCATACAATTTAAAGTAAAGTAATAATCATTCGAGTCTAGGGCGATGTTTTCCAAGTACCAAGGCCTAAATCAGATAAGCACCCAGAAAATACCGCTCTTGTGTCCGAATGACGATACAACCAAACATCCATGACTCTGGCTATCACTGTTATCATTGCTTCGATATCACCGTTAATTGAATGACCGGCACATTCTTTCAGCCGTCCGTCAAGGGCTAATGGAAACCCCGGTTCTAGACATAACTCCCGCACGTCGTCGCAGCCCGTGCCTATGACTATCGAATCTGCCCAGAGTACTCGACCATCAACAGTTGGCCGTTGGGACTATCGAATCTGCCCAAACGTACTCTTGCTTAGAGCATGCTAGAACCTTCAACAACGATGCTATCCAAGCCTCCTAGTCATCCTCCTCGACGACTATTCTCATATTCATTCATTATCCTCAACTCGAATCATATCACCGAGTTATCAACATGCTTGGAATGATCCCGTCTGGATTAGACCAAGTCTTCATCACATGATTGCCTCGCTTCATCACATCCTCGCAAAGCCTCATCTCAACATCACATCATCAAATCTACGCATAAGAGCTTCATCATCTCGCTACATATGCCACGAGCAGCTTACCTAATTCAAGAGCCTTTCTCCTAGCTTTTGAATCATCTTCGGTCTAAATCAAACCATCAATCATCTAATTCATAACAATCAATCAAACCAAACATTAATCCAAGCAATCAAGCATTCAAATATGATCTATGTAGATAATTATAACAATAATGGCATTTTCGTAATTAAAGAGTTGAAAGTCTAACATGCATGAAATCATAAGAAATATCTCTACAAGCTTGATGAATGAACTCGCATAGGTTAACACTTAGTAAAATGGTTGTCAAATCATCATGAACAATGGATCTACATGGATCTACACTTAGGATGAAGAAAATGCATGGAAATCACTATTTTAACACCAAATCGAGCCAACAATCCGATATACTCCTTTGGATCTGTGTGAGAGATAATCACCACTCACCAAATCACCTAAACAACCCCAAATTAACACGCTTCAGATCTGGACAGCGAAGGATCAATCTTGATCTATCACGAATCCGCTTCAAACGAAGAAATCTCTCTTGAAAAGATGAAGATCTTCAATCTAAGCTCTTGAATCTTCAATCTTGATCTTCGATTTGGATGAAAGGAAGCACTAGATTAGAGTGGAGAAAAGAAGTGAAGAAGTGTAGAAGTCGAGCTCTCAAAATGGCAGCACTTCGTCACTTCAAAATCCGGATCCCAAAAAGAGAGAAAAACCCTTCCTATTTATAGCAGAAATTTCCTTAAGTCGTAACTCGGCTATCTCCATAGGTCTTTTCCGACCTAAGCCTCTCCGACCTAAGCCTCTCCGTCCTAACAGATATGCATGCACGCCCCAACTCCTACGACCTAACACTTACCTGTCTATGACTCACGACATAACAGCTATCTCCTAAGTCGGTCACGACTTATAGCATGCGCGCCTACGACTCAATTGAGAAGCGACCTAACAACATTACGACCTAACTCCTTAAGCTACCACGCGACTTAACATAAGTCGCAAACAGTTGGACTGCGACCTAACTACTAAGCCAAAGCCCAGCGACCTAGCAACTCGCGCGACCTACGACTTAACAAGTGCGAGACTTACGACTTAGAAATCACGCGACCTAACATGTAACGACCCGTATTTTTAACACTTTAAAAATACGAATTAAAATGAAAATTTTGGATAAAAATCCGAAAGAAATAAAATTTTGTGTTGTTAAATGTGAATTACAAGTTAAATTACAAAACTGAATTCTGAAATAACTTATTTGTAAATTAAATATGGATGATAACTTGTAGTGAATGTAAATAATGAATTGAATTTGATTGTAAACCAAATTGGTTATGATTGTAAACAACGAAATAAATAAAATGTTACATTTAATATTGAAGTTATAATATTGAAATCAACGTAAATGAATGTAATTTAATATTACTGTGAATTTAAATAAGATGATAGCTGAAGAAAATGGAAGTAAATGAATTATAAACTATTGATAATAATGTATAAGTAAATGGTTGATTCAATAATGAAAGTGTAAATCGAAATAAAAGAATTCATTTGGAATTAAATAACTTGAATTTGAATTACAATAAAATTGAACGCTGAATCTAATATAATCTTTTATATTGGATTTATAATGGAAAACTGCATTGTAAAAGATTGTTAATTACTGTGAAATTAAAAATGGGATTTGTGAACAATTAAGATTTGATTTAAAAGTTAATAATTTAAAATTGGGAATTTTATATTGAAATTAGACTGTAGAAATAGCCATTTTTACAACTGTCTCGGATTTCGACGAAACCAGTTTCATCGGATCCGTAACAGTGAATTATTGTAAGGTTTCAATTTTCGTAGCAATCGGACTTGTCGTTTGGTCGTGCGAGCTTGAAACGCGTAGAAATTTAACGTCGTTAATTAAAATAATCGACTTCAAAAAAGCTATCTTCCATATACGATTGAATTAGGCCTTGAAACTAGTTCCATTGCGTCCGGAACGGGGGTAAAACCTTATAAACGCCTGGCGGCACGTCTCGTTTGGAGTTCGGACGATTTTGGACCTAACTTTATAAATACACACTCAAAACCGAGACAGTTTTATCATTTTCCATTTCAGAAACCCTACTTCTATCTCATGGCCGCCACCTATTCAATGGCCAGAATTTGCTCGAACTTCTTTCCTCTTTATCTCTCAATCCGTTCAACGAAATCGAAAAATTCCAAAAGCAAAAGTGTAGATCTCGACGAGCTCTTCAAATCCATACGGTTGATTAGTGCTAATTCGTCACGGATTGGTCCAGATCTGGCTTTGAAGTCGTGCGTATTTTCTTGGTTTGCGTGCAAACGGCGGCGACTGGTGATGCGAAACTTCTGGCGTTGGTGGCTCTCCTGGAGGCGCTCGCATGGGGACATCTTGATCGAACCCCGGCTGCCTCGAGTTGCGTGCGTTTTGTGGTGGTTGTTGCGTTCATGGGTTCGGCTGTGCTAATGCGCGTAAAGAAGAAGAAGAAGGTTAAACGATTAATTAATTGCTAATCATGTTTTAAATTATATCGTTATATTAATTTAAGCGTAACTTTTGCATACGAGGTCCGCTTCGAAGCGAAACATCTGGCGACGTTGGAATCGCAGCGATGAGAGCTACGCTGCCGTTTAGGTCCGAAGACATTTGGAGCTCGTTAAAATTTTAGGTTAAATCGAACGTTGTTCGATTTGATTTAAAAATCGAAACTCAAGGTGAGTGTTTATACGCTTACAATTGACTGAATATCTTTATGGTAGTTAAATCTGACATTATGAAGTGATATGGATTTATTTGTCGTTGTTTGATAAAAATTTAATTGTCATATAGATTGTCATTTGAATTCACCGTTGAAAATTAAATTGACAGTCAAATTGAAGTTAAAATTTAATTGCGATCTAATTACCTGATATTGATAATTATGAAGTTGTTGTGAATGTTATTGGCTTTATGGTTGATTTGTTGTGATGGATGCTATTGGTCGATATTGGTTGTTTATTTATTTTGATATATCATGCTATCATCATGTATATTGTTTATTGCATATAAACTGTAAACTAAATCATTTCAAATAAATTAAGAAATAGGTTGAAATGATATACCTATGACATCTATTTGGATTGAAATGATATATGTCCATCCTTGAAATTAAAATTGAAATAATTATCCACTTGGCCATAGGTTAGGAAATTATATACGGACACCGGGATGGTTAAATTAAATGATTTTAAAAAAGTTGTTTTGAAATTATTTAAATGAATTGATTTTAAGAATAAAAATCCAATTTATGGAAATTGAATTATTTTGAATTGAAGCTCGAAATGTTGGAATTTAAACTTGGTAAATGAAATTATTTAATTATTCGAAGTTTAGATTTTAAGAAAAAATCGAAATACGGCGTAAATTTTCGAAAGTTGATTTGTTGTAAAAGATTGGACTTTTTATCGAACTCTGAATATTTCTAAGAAAATTTATATGAAATGATATTTCAAGTTTGAGTTTGGAATTGAAAATTAATTTGAAATTGAGATTTAATTAATTTGAAATTTAATTGAAATTCAAAGAAATTTGTGAATTGGACTAAATTGAAACTATTGAATTAAATTTGAAGATAAAATTGATTTGAATGTGATTTGAACTGAAATTGATTTGGAATGTAATACTTAAATGAATTCTTGAAATCCGAATGTGAATCTAAGTTTATTGAATTGGAATTGCTCCAGAAATTAAGTAAACTACTTAATACGGATGTTTAATTTGAAGTATATTCTAATTTGAATACGAAATGGTTTTAAAGCGAATCTTATATTCTTATACAAATATATGAACTGTTTTGAAATGTGAAATATTTAAAGTTTCGAAATATATTGGAAGTGAAATTGTTTATTTTGTGGTTCAAATATGTATTTGAAATTGATAATTTGAAATGGTTTATTGAGAAGCTGAATCGAGTTGAAATTGACGATTTGAAATTTGATTAAATTTTAATTTTGGAATTCGAGTTTATGTGAATCGATTTGTGAAATTTGAGGAAGCTATATTTTATATAAAGTGTTTCGATTTCCAAAGTGTTTTGATTTTAAAGGACTTATGATTTCGAAAGCGGTATAACTTTGGAAAGTGATACGATTTTGGAAATGGATTTATTTAAAGTGAAATGTTTATATTTAAATCTTGAATTTAAATACGAATTGGGTTAAATGAAGTTGCAACCTAAATTGAAATTCGAAAATGATTTTGAAATCGAAATGAGATTTTGAGGCGAAAATTGATTTTGAAATCGAAATGAGATATTGAGGCGAAAAATGATTTTTGAAATGAAATTGTATACTTTGAGTAGATATGATGATTTTGAAATGGATTTGATTTTGAAGCGAATATGATATTTTGATATCAATTATGAATCGATTTGAAATGTAAAAGAGCCATCGGTGTAATAATACGTAGTTATTAAAGAGACCGGGATCGGATATGGACATACTCTCTGTCGATACCGAAAACCACTTTAATAACTAGTATACGCGGAGTGTTGATCCAGAATGAAGTGGATGGTTTTGGTGAACGTGTTGATTTGAAGAAAGAGAACGATATTGGTTGACCCCTGACATGACTAAAACAGGATCCGCGCCGGGCCATTGAGGATCGCCATCTCTAGCGGACACACTCCTTCGTTACCATGTCTATTGCTTTTGTGATTCGATTTGGGTGCACCCCGCGATTTGGGAGTGTTGTTTCGCGGTGTTGGGGTAGTAGCTGCTATGCCCAACATCAGTCCGGATCACGCAACTACTAGTATCCTAGTTGGTATTGCCTCATGTACCTTGTCATACTGATTATCCTATTCGCGACCACTACGATTTTGATTTGTACCTTTAGTATATGGATTGCCCTCTGGTGACTTCCGGTTTTGGGGAAACTACGGTCTTGTATATGCTCTTGGGAATATAAACTGTGTTAAGGGTGGAATGGGCCATGGCTTAACGCTATTTTAATACTTTTACTTTAATGTAGACATAATATAATAGCGTATTGTACTACATAGTAGATAGTTTAACGGATCCTTGAGAGATGGAAAAATCCCGTAACATCTCTTAAGTTATTGCACTCACGTTGACACTGGATAGGAGATGTCAAAACCCGTAAACATCTCTGACGCCGTCACACTCATATTTTCTTATTCGATTTGACTTACATGAGATATTTTAGTCCTGACTCGAGTGTTTTGTCTTTTCATTACGCTCGGGTCAGCCTGAGCATTTCAGATAAGTTGAAGATCTATTTTGGAGGACGAAGACGGAGTTTGGTATTACATCATTTGTATTCTACTACTATATTATTTTTTCCGCTGCATTATTGTATTATCTCTGATATGTATGTAACTGTGATTTATGATGTATAATAATAATCAAATTTATTTATTTAACAGCTTCATGAACTGTTATTTTATTATTATATCTTGTTCCTTCCGCTGCGAGATTCTGAGTTTGTTTCTGTTCTTTCTTTTCTTTTCTTATTTAACCTAATAACCATCTGCCTTTTTGAACGGTTTGAGTTGGACATGTGTGGATTATTGTCGACTTGAACGGTCGAAAATGGCGGGTCGTTACAGTTGGTATCAGAGCTTTGGTTTAGCGATAAACCTTGGCTCTTGTGGGGAATAACTCATTGAAATAGAGGTAAACTATATGAATGAGTTGAGTGTATATGAGAGAGCGTATTTGTAATTTTGATATAAAAATGATTTTATATTGTGTTAATTTGTTCCGTTGAGTATTTATGAATTCTGGTTGGTACTTGGGACGCCAAGGCATCGATAGGAATTTCTAAACACTCGAATAGGACAGATTGACATAATATTGTTTTGGGTTATATTCTATATATAAAAGACTTATCTTGAAAATTTATAAATGTTGATTGTATTGGTTAGAGATGATAATATTAGATTATCATCGTTTATTGTTGATTAGTCAATATTTCTAACTATTGACTATTGAATGATTTTAAGAAATGAAACTTGTAAATATGATTGACAATGAATATAAATGGTAAATAAAATAAAATAAAAATGAATTTAAATTAAGATGGAGAATTTAAATTCCGGTGTTTTGAAAATTTATTATCAAAAATTTGAAATGTATAATATAAGTATTATATGATAGTATATTCGATTAGAAATTGTTTTCAAAGGATTTTCAAATGAAGTAAGTGTTATACTCCCCTCTTGACACTAGAAAATGATTCCGGTGATGAGTGCACGCATCATCGACTTTATTTTCGAGAGTCCAAGTGGGAGAGATCACTTAATAGTTTTTCTAAACACTGTTTTGATTAAAATTGAATTTTATTTTATATTCTCTATAGTATGACTTGATATATATTAATATAAGTATATATTATTTCAAACTTGATTTGAATTGAAACCGGAGTTGAAATTCTTAAGTTCTTTAATATTTAATAATTTTAAACTATTGAGATAAACAAATACTTGAATCATTACGGAACTTTTGAATTGTGAAATGAGAAATAAACCTAAGAGCTAAGTGAAAATATCAATTGAAGTAGATATCCTTAGAATTAGGAAATTATGAATTTAAAATAAAATTGAAACTGTAAAACTCGCATAGTATTAAATTTCATTCTATAGCATAAATATAACTTACCAAAATATTTAAGAAGTTCAAAAATTTTATATGAATTGTTAATTGGATAATATACAAGTTTAGGTTTGAATAATGAAATATGCATTTAATTAATGGTTTGCAAATATAAATAAAATTGTTAGTAAATAATTGGAATTTAAATTAACATTTAAAGGTGATTCACAATTATGTTAATATAAAATGGAAATACTATATGTGAATGTAAATGTGAAATTAAATTATAGTGAAATTTAAGTAATGACTTAAGAATTAATTAATTGAAAATTCAACTTTGAATGAAAAGAGGTTGTATGTTGTTTAACTACATTCTATTTGCATAACTATAACTTACCAAATACTTAAAAAGTTTAAAATGCTAATAAGGATAAGTAGAGGAATAATATACCAGTGTGAGAGTGAATAATAAAATGTGAAGATCTATTGATAGTTGTAAATATAAAGGAAATTTAAGTTGTAAAATGAATTAAATTTAAAATTAATTAAATATAGAATTAGTAAATGGAAACTAATTAAATTTGAATAAAACTAAATGTCAATAAACTTGGAAGTGTATGAAATTAAAATTTTGACTTGGAAATGTATAATTGATTTATTATAGATTTGGATGGATGTTAATGTTTGATATGCATTGGTTGTTAGATGGATGATAATTGATTAAATAAGAATTCATTAGTGTTAATGGAATTGAATAAACGGAATAAAATTTTAAATAATTAAATTCAAATTTGAAGCAAAGTGAAATTAAATATAATTGAATTCAAATTAAATTGAAGCAAATTGACTTGAATTTAAATTATGAATGAAACAAACTTGAATAAATTGGAAACAAATCGAATGTAAACTTATTTCATGGATATATAAGAAAATAAACGACTTTGTGTTTGTGATTGTTTCTTTAGAAAATTTGAAGATTGATGGTTTGTACTTTGTAATAACAAAAGCAAGATTTGAAAAATCCAAAATACTCAAAGAGAGCTGAAATAAAAATAGCCATAACTTTTAAATGGTTGAACGAAATTAGACGATCTTAGACTTTTCAGAAAGCCTGGAAACTGTGCTACATGTTTTGTTTAGAATGTTTTGATAAATACCTTCATCCACTAGGCTTAAAACACCAATATTAGTCGCTGGCCTGTGCGAAGTAGAAATCTGAAGCACCTTAGTATTCTTGCCATAACTTTTTACTGGTGTATCGGATTTTGACGATCTTGCCCTTTCTGGAAAGCTTAGAACTTAAGCTAAAACTTTTCTTTTAAATGTCTTGTGTTTTTCTGTCATTTATAGGGTAGAAAACGTGAGTGAACGCCGCTGACTTGCGCAATGCATTGCCCAGGCTGAGGCGTATCCATTTAGTAAAACGGCCTTAACTTTTGAAGGGATGGTCTGAATTTGATGATTTTGGACATTCCGGAAAGCCTGAAACGAAAGCAACAACTTGTATTTAGATTCCATTTCAAAATTTTATCGTTTAGGTGATAAAAAAACTGGGATTTGTTCGCTGTCCTGAATTTAAAAAATTTCAGTTTGAAGAAAAACATGTTATATGTATGTTGTTTATGCTAAGTATATCGATCTATCTTTATATGCATGGTTCTAACTTGGTTATTGAGCATTGTAGTAGGTAGCAAAGAGGTTGCGCTTCGCTTGTGGAGCTCGCTTCCGCGCTAAATGCAAAATGTAAGTTAAAATGCTAATAACCGCTTAATAAAAGGTACGTTCTCGGATTACGGTTTATGTTGTGGTATATTATTGTGTTCCCCATGTTTTGGGATGCCTCATTCTTGTAATGAGATGTATATCATGCAATTATTACCACTGTGAAATTTTTCGGTCCTAGCCGCGCAAAGGAGGTGCTGCCGAAATTTTTCAAAAATCCAGGAGTTAGAAAATTTTGTGAAAAATAAAATCCTATAACTAAATTTTGCAAATAAGTAGAATATTTTGAATGAATTATATCTAAATGATGGTTTCCCCTTCTCCGTTCCTTTTCGAGGACGAAAAGTTTTAAGTGGGGGAGAATGTAACGACCCGTATTTTTAACACTTTAAAAATACGAATTAAAATGAAAATTTTGGATAAAAATCCGAAAGAAATAAAATTTTGTGTTGTTAAATGTGAATTACAAGTTAAATTACAAAACTGAATTCTGAAATAACTTATTTGTAAATTAAATATGGATGATAACTTGTAGTGAATGTAAATAATGAATTGAATTTGATTGTAAACCAAATTGGTTATGATTGTAAACAACGAAATAAATAAAATGTTACATTTAATATTGAAGTTATAATATTGAAATCAACGTAAATGAATGTAATTTAATATTACTGTGAATTTAAATAAGATGATAGCTGAAGAAAATGGAAGTAAATGAATTATAAACTATTGATAATAATGTATAAGTAAATGGTTGATTCAATAATGAAAGTGTAAATCGAAATAAAAGAATTCATTTGGAATTAAATAACTTGAATTTGAATTACAATAAAATTGAACGCTGAATCTAATATAATCTTTTATATTGGATTTATAATGGAAAACTGCATTGTAAAAGATTGTTAATTACTGTGAAATTAAAAATGGGATTTGTGAACAATTAAGATTTGATTTAAAAGTTAATAATTTAAAATTGGGAATTTTATATTGAAATTAGACTGTAGAAATAGCCATTTTTACAACTGTCTCGGATTTCGACGAAACCAGTTTCATCGGATCCGTAACAGTGAATTATTGTAAGGTTTCAATTTTCGTAGCAATCGGACTTGTCGTTTGGTCGTGCGAGCTTGAAACACGTAGAAATTTAACGTCGTTAATTAAAATAATCGACTTCAAAAAAGCTATCTTCCATATACGATTGAATTAGGCCTTGAAACTAGTTCCATTGCGTCCGGAACGGGGGTAAAACCTTATAAACGCCTGGCGGCACGTCTCGTTTGGAGTTCGGACGATTTTGGACCTAACTTTATAAATACACACTCAAAACCGAGACAGTTTTATCATTTTTCATTTCAGAAACCCTACTTCTATCTCATGGCCGCCACCTATTCAATGGCCAGAATTTGCTCGAACTTCTTTCCTCTTTATCTCTCAATCCGTTCAACGAAATCGAAAAATTCCAAAAGCAAAAGTGTAGATCTCGACGAGCTCTTCAAATCCATACGGTTGATTCGTGCTAATTCGTCACGGATTGGTCCAGATCTGGCTTTGAAGTCGTGCGTATTTTCTTGGTTTGCGTGCAAACGGCGGCGACTGGTGATGCGGAACTTCTGGCGTTGGTGGCTCTCCTGGAGGCGCTCGCATGGGGACATCTTGATCGAACCCCGGCTGCCTCGAGTTGCGTGCGTTTTGTGGTGGTTGTTGCGTTCATGGGTTCGGCTGTGCTAATGCGCGTAAAGAAGAAGAAGAAGGTTAAACGATTAATTAATTGCTAATCATGTTTTAAATTATATCGTTATATTAATTTAAGCGTAACTTTTGCATACAAGGTCCGCTTCGAAGCGAAACATCTGGCGACGTTGGAATCGCAGCGACGAGAGCTACGCTGCAGTTTAGGTCCGAAGACATTTGGAGCTCGTTAAAATTTTAGGTTAAATCGAACGTTGTTCGATTTGATTTAAAAATCGAAACTCAAGGTGAGTGTTTATACGCTCACAATTGACTGAATATCTTTATGGTAGTTAAATCTGACATTATGAAGTGATATGGATTTATTTGTCGTTGTTTGATAAAAATTTAATTGTCATATAGATTGTCATTTGAATTCACCGTTGAAAATTAAATTGACAGTCAAATTGAAGTTAAAATTTAATTGCGATCAAATTACCTGATATTGATAATTATGAAGTTGTTGTGAATGTTATTGGCTTTATGGTTGATTTGTTGTGATGGATGCTATTGGTCGATATTGGTTGTTTATTTATTTTGATATATCATGCTATCATCATGTATATTGTTTATTGCATATAAACTGTAAACTGAATCATTTCGAATAAATTAAGAAATAGGTTGAAATGATATACCTATGACATCTATTTGGATTGAAATGATATATGTCCATCCTTGAAATTAAAATTGAAATAATTATCCACTTGGCCATAGGTTAGGAAATTATATACGGACACCGGGATGGTTAAATTAAATGATTTTAAAAAAGTTGTTTTGAAATTATTTAAATGAATTGATTTTAAGAATAAAAATCCAATTTATGGAAATTGAATTATTTTGAATTGAAGCTCGAAATGTTGGAATTTAAACTTGGTAAATGAAATTATTTAATTATTCGAAGTTTAGATTTTAAGAAAAAATCGAAATACGGCGTAAATTTTCGAAAGTTGATTTGTTGTAAAAGATTGGACTTTTTATCGAACTCTGAATATTTCTAAGAAAATTTATATGAAATGATATTTCAAGTTTGAGTTTGGAATTGAAAATTAATTTGAAATTGAGATTTAATTAATTTGAAATTTAATTGAAATTCAAAGAAATTTGTGAATTGGACTAAATTGAAACTATTGAATTAAATTTGAAGATAAAATTGATTTGAATGTGATTTGAACTGAAATTGATTTGGAATGTAATACTTAAATGAATTCTTGAAATCCGAATGTGAATCTAAGTTTATTGAATTGGAATTGCTCCAGAAATTAAGTAAACTACTTAATACGGATGTTTAATTTGAAGTATATTCTAATTTGAATACGAAATGGTTTTAAAGCGAATCTTATATTCTTATACAAATATATGAACTGTTTTGAAATGTGAAATATTTAAAGTTTCGAAATATATTGGAAGTGAAATTGTTTATTTTGTGGTTCAAATATGTATTTGAAATTGATAATTTGAAATGGTTTATTGAGAAGCTGAATCGAGTTGAAATTGACGATTTGAAATTTGATTAAATTTTAATTTTGGAATTCGAGTTTATGTGAATCGATTTGTGAAATTTGAGGAAGCTATATTTTATATAAAGTGTTTCGATTTCCAAAGTGTTTTGATTTTAAAGGACTTATGATTTCGAAAGCGGTATAACTTTGGAAAGTGATACGATTTTGGAAATGGATTTATTTAAAGTGAAATGTTTATATTTAAATCTTGAATTTAAATACGAATTGGGTTAAATGAAGTTGCAACCTAAATTGAAATTCGAAAATGATTTTGAAATCGAAATGAGATTTTGAGGCGAAAATTGATTTTGAAATCGAAATGAGATATTGAGGCGAAAAATGATTTTTGAAATGAAATTGTATACTTTGAGTAGATATGATGATTTTGAAATGGATTTGATTTTGAAGCGAATATGATATTTTGATATCAATTATGAATCGATTTGAAATGTAAAAGAGCCATCGGTGTAATAATACGTAGTTATTAAAGAGACCGGGATCGGATATGGACATACTCTCTGTCGATACCGAAAACCACTTTAATAACTAGTATACGCGGAGTGTTGATCCAGAATGAAGTGGATGGTTTTGGTGAACGTGTTGATTTGAAGAAAGAGAACGATATTGGTTGACCCCTGACATGACTAAAACAGGAGCCGCGCCGGGCCATTGAGGATCGCCATCTCTAGCGGACACACTCCTTCGTTACCATGTCTATTGCTTTTGTGATTCGATTTGGGTGCACCCCGCGATTTGGGAGTGTTGTTTCGCGGTGTTGGGGTAGTAGCTGCTATGCCCAACATCAGTCCGGATCACGCAACTACTAGTATCCTAGTTGGTATTGCCTCATGTACCTTGTCATACTGATTATCCTATTCGCGACCACTACGATTTTGATTTGTACCTTTAGTATATGGATTGCCCTCTGGTGACTTCCGGTTTTGGGGAAACTACGGTCTTGTATATGCTCTTGGGAATATAAACTGTGTTAAGGGTGGAATGGGCCATGGCTTAACGCTATTTTAATACTTTTACTTTAATGTAGACATATTATAATAGCGTATTGTACTACATAGTAGATAGTTTAACGGATCCTTGAGAGATGGAAAAATCCCGTAACATCTCTTAAGTTATTGCACTCACGTTGACACTGGATAGGAGATGTCAAAACCCGTAAACATCTCTGACGCCGTCACACTCATATTTTCTTATTCGATTTGACTTACATGAGATATTTTAGTCCTGACTCGAGTGTTTTGTCTTTTCATTACGCTCGGGTCAGCCTGAGCATTTCAGATAAGGTTGAAGATCTATTTTGGAGGACGAAGACGGAGTTTGGTATTACATCATTTGTATTCTACTACTATATTATTTTTTCCGCTGCATTATTGTATTATCTCTGATATGTATGTAACTGTGATTTATGATTTATAATAATAATCAAATTTATTTATTTAACAGCTTCATGAACTGTTATTTTATTATTATATCTTGTTCCTTCCGCTGCGAGATTCTGAGTTTGTTTCTGTTCTTTCTTTTCTTTTCTTATTTAACCCAATAACCATCTGCCTTTTTGAACGGTTTGAGTTGGACATGTGTGGATTATTGTCGACTTGAACGGTCGAAAATGGCGGGTCGTTACATAACACTTAAGCTATACCCTGCGACCTAACAACCCATACATAAGTCGCTTACGACTTAACACCTTAACTCGTCCACGACTTAACTCCCATAGGTCGTACCCTCCTTAAGTCGCTAACTCACTTAAGTCGCACTATTACTTAACTTGCTAACTCGCTATTTCTTAACTCGGTCACTTCCTTAGGTTGTATATCCCTTAGGTCGTTAACTCACCCAGTCGACTTAACTTGGCAACGACTTAAATACTTAACTCGGTAACAATTTAACTCGCCACTATCCTTAAGTCGCGCCTACCTCTTAAGTCGTCCAAACGACCTATCTCCAATCTCTTAACCCGCCATTTCCCTGGGTAGCTCCTATCCCCTAAGTCGTATACGACTTACGACTTATACTAAGTCGTGAACGACTTAGGACTTAGCCATATTTTTGCCTAAAACTCATATGTCACCACCTTAACCCAGTTAATCTCTTAAGTCGGCAACTCGACCCAGACTTCTCTTAACTCGTCCAAACCGACTTAGGACTTAGAAAAATTCTGAATGACTTATCAACAATGTAACCAATTGTCAACTGGTTTACGATGTTCCGATCTGTAAAATACGGGTCGTTACATTCTCTCCCCCTTAGGAATTTCGCCCCCGAAATTCCAAGGAAACAAAGCAATCGAAGACTATTCTGTACGCCTACCATCCATAGCAATCAACAAACCATGCATCCATTTCTAGCTTAGCGTACAGAATTCTAAAACTTAGAACAAGTTACAATATCGTGAGATGAGACGACACCTTAGGGCCATACCTTGAAGAGTTCAGGATGAGCTGCCTTCATCCTCTCTTCCACCTCCCACGTACAGTCGTTATCATCATCACTCCATTGTATCTTGAGCAACTTAACTACCTTCCTCCTAAGCTGTTTCGTGTCGGTTTCAACAACATGAAGCGGCTTACAAGGTCTTCTATCAACTGGATCAACTTCAAAGTCTTCACAGCTATCAGCAGAAACCACTGTATTCGAGTCGTGCACATACTTCCATAGATATGATACATGAAAAACATTGTGCACACTCGACATCTTCTCTGGTAACTCCAATCTGTAGGCGAGCTTTCCAATTCGCTCGATGATCGGGAATGGTCCAACAAATCTCGGAGTCAATTTTCCTTTCTTCCCGAATCGAATAACATTCTTCAGTGGAGAAATATTCACAAAAACCATATCACCTACGTCGAACTCCAAATCCTTACGACGCTTATCAGCATAACTCTTCTGACGGTCTTGGGCTGCCTTCATTCGTTGCCGAATGATCTCTATACAATTTGAAGTCTGCCGAATCATCTCTGGCCCAAATATCAGCTTTTCTCCAGTTTCCAACCAACATGTCAGAGAGTTACACGGTCTTCCATACAATGCCTCATACGGTGCCATACCAATGCTTGACTGGTAACTGTTGTTGTACGCAAACTCCACCAAATGAAGGTGATCTTCCCATGATCCTCCGAAGTCCAAAACACATGCTCTAAGAAGATCTTCCAAAACTCGGTTGACTCTCTCGGTCTGACCATCTGTTTGAGGGTGATAAGCTGTACTCAAACACAACTCGGTTCCCAAAACTTCCTGGAAGCTCTTCCAAAATCCACTAGTGAACAATGGGTCTCGATCGCTCACTATACTCTTTGGAATACCATGGAATCGAACTATCCACTTAACATACAACTCAGCCAACTTTGATGCAGTCCTAGTCGATCGAACAGGAATGAATCTTGCGCTCTTAGTCAGACGATCCACAATGACCCAAATCCCTTCATTTCCCGTTCTGGTTCTAGGTAATCCATCAATAAAGTCCATCGATATTTGCTCCCACTTCCATGTAGGAACTTCTAATGGTTGAAGTAATCCACTTGGCTTTTTCTGTTCAGCCTTTACCAACTGGCAGTTCATGCACTTGGAAATAAAATTTCCAACATCCTTCTTCATGCCTTCCCAGTAGTAGGTTCTCTTCATATCCCGATACATCTTATTTCCACTTGGATGAATTATCAGCTTCGAGTGATGACTTACCTTCAGGACTTCACTCCTCAATTCATCTATATCGGGAACAACTAGTCGTCCTTGCTTTCGAAGCCAACCCTCTCGATCGACCTCGAATCCTTTATCCTTTTCTGGATCCAATCCAGATTCCAATTCACGGATAATCTTGACAAGCTTATCGTCTCGCTTTTGGCTCTCGCCAATCCTTTCCACAAGAGAAGGTCTTATCGATAAGTTTGCCAACATCTCAGGTTCCAATTCACATCTAGGCCTGAAGTCAAATCCAGCTAAATACTCGAGACTCTTCCATTCTGAAAACATGGCTCCCAATCCTGCATGTCTTCGACTTAACGCATCTGCCACTGCGTTACCTTTTCCCGGAGTATAAGCTATACCAAAATCATATGATGCTAAAAACTCTAGCCAACGTTGCTGCCGAAGATTCAAATCCTTTTGGGAGAAAAGATACTTCAACGACTTATGATCCGTAAACAACTCGAATCGAACTCCCAACAGATAATGTCTCCACATCTTCAGAGCAAATACAATCGCCGCTAACTCCAAATCATGAGTCGGGTAATTCCTTTCATGCGGCTTCAGTTGTCGACTTGCATACGCAACAACTTTATCCCTCTGCATCAGCACTGCTCCAAGTCCAGTACCACATGCGTCGGTGTAAACCACCATCTCATCATTCCCACTTGGAATAGTCAAAACAGGAGCACTTGTCAATCTCTCTTTTAGGATTCCGAAAGCTTGCTCACACTTAGCATCCCACTTGAACACTTGGTTCTTCTTCGTCAATCCTGTTAACGGTGCAGCTATCTTGGAGAAGTCTTTGATAAACCGTCGATAATATCCTGCTAATCCAAGAAAACTTCTCACATCAGATGCATTCTTAGGTCTAACCCAATCCTGGATTGCTGCCACCTTAGCGGGATCAACCGCTATCCCATTTCCAAAAATCACATGGCCTAAGAACCTCACTTCACTCTTCCAGAAGTGACACTTCGAAAACTTAGCCTTCATCTGATGTTTCCGCAAGATTTCCAAAATGATATGCAAGTGCGTCTTGTGCTCTTCTTCAGTTCTGGAATAAATCAGGATATCATCCACGAACACAAGTACGAACTTGTTCAACTGATCTCTGAACAATCTATTCATAAGATCCACAAAATATGCTGGTGCGTTAGTCAATCCAGACGGCATTACCAGCCACTCAAAGAAACCGGATGGTGTCCTAAAAGCAGTCTTCGGCACACTATCCTTAGCCACTCTCAACTGGTGAAATCCCATTGCCAAATCCATCTGAGAAAACACCTTAGCCTCGTGAAGCTGATTAAACAAGTCATCTATTCTCGGCAATGGATACTTGTTCTTCTTTGTCACCTTATTCAGCTCACGATAATCCACACACAATCTCAACGACCCATCTGCCTTGGTTGCAAACACAACTGGTGCACCCCACTCGGACACACTATGCCGAATGAATCCTTTCTGCAAAAGATCATCAACTTGCACCCTCAACTCCTGCTGTTCCCTAGGCGCCATCCGCCTAAGAGGCATCACAACAGGTCTGGCTCCTTCAACTAGATCTATACAAAACTCGATCTCTCCATGCGGCGGCAACCCTTTGACTTCGTCAAAGACATCTTCGAATCCATTAGCGATTGACACCGATGACAGTCCATCCCGTGGAACAACCAGCGAATACATGAAGCTCATGAAGACGCCTTCCTCATGCTTACATCGTATTACAACCTTTCGCCCCTCCACATTCTCGACTGTCACTTCCAACCTCTCGCAATCAACCTTTGCCGCATACTTCCTAAGCCAGTCCATACCCAAAATAATTCTGAACCCCACAAAGTTCAGAACAAAGCAATCACAAACAAAAGAGCAACCATGACTCGATACAACTAGACCACGTCATAACATACACAAACAAGACGAACCCCCAACTGGATTAGTCACAATCAATGGCCTATCAACAATATTCGGCTTCAAATCTAACCGGCCTATGAGTTCATTACAAACAAACGAATGCGACGCTCCAGTATCAAACAAAACTCTAACTGGAACACCAAATAGGAAAAGAGTACCTTGAACAACCACACTCTTTCCTTTCTCTTCAGCAGTAGGAGCTTTCGAAGACGACGGAACAGCTCCCAAAGCATAAGCTTGCACAATCTGCTTGTCCCTCCTCGGTTCTGGAAAATTCTTCCTGAAATGCCCCGGCTTGTCACAGTTGTGGCACTTCGCCGGCGCTTTCGGATTCTTGCAATCCCTGGAGAGATGGCCTTTCTGCTGACAGTTGTAGAAAGTCACCTCGCCTTTCGGCTTCTTCTGGCCATCCTTACCCTTCTGCTGCTGCTGCTTCCTCTTCTTGTTTCCACCCTGCTGGGGTTTAGACTCTTCCCTGGTCACAGCAACAACAGATCCTTCCTTAGGAAACAGACTCTCATGCCTAAGAGCTTTCTCTACAAGCTTCTCAAATGAATCGTCCAAATGATCCACCAACTGTCTCCCAAGATAACTGTCCAAGCCTGTCACAAACTTCTCATTCTTCTGGTATGCAGACTCAATATATGACCGGGCATACTTGGACAACGCTTCAAACTCAGAAACATACTCAAGAACTGATCTCCCTCCTTGCTTGAGCTCCACAAACTTCTTGAACAGAACAGACTTCTGAGCTGTAGAAATGAACTTAGCTTCAAACCTAACTTGGAATTGCTCCCAAGTAATCTCTTCCTCCGGAGTAGTGATGGTAATAGAATTCCACCAATCAGAGGCTCTCCCTTGAAGCTGCCTTGATGCCAACTTCCTCTTAGTTGCATCCTCAATTCCCAAATCACCAAAGATCCTTCTTCAAGCATCCATCCACCTCTGGACCTCAATAGTTGATTCTGTTCCCAAGAAAACCTTCCCTCCAAGAGCAGTATAGTCCTTGCACAACTTAGCAAAATCCACTGGTTTCGGAGTCTGAACCTGAACTCCAACATCAACTGCCGCCCCCGGAACTGGTATCCTTCTCATGATCGAAGTCATCATAGCTTCGAACATAGCTGCATAATCAGCAGTTCCCTCAATAGCACGGCCTTCCCTAGCAGCTGGTCTCCCTCTTCGACTCATTCTCAATATCTATAAAAAGGAATGATTAGAACATCTATAGAAACAACTGCATAAAGGACTCAACTCTACTAAGCTACTATATTATATATAGTATTCATCCATCAAAATACAATTATGTCTCTCATACGTAGTTACGTCAGTGAGCGTTGGGTAAAATCGATTAACCAATGCTCTGATACCAAATGTGACGACCGCCCATAACCCCTGCACCGAATCTAGAGAAAATGCGCTGTAAAGTGTGCCAGGCGACCATGGACGATTGTCAGGGTAAATTAAAAACGACAGAATCTATCGTATTACTCACAGCGCATGGACAAAATACAATAGAACATATGTATAGTGAAGCTTTACAGAATAAAATGCCATCATATAAAACTCCATAATAGTTGAACACAAGCATCCAAATGATCAATACATCAAGCCTCACTACATATCACTCAGAGAATACAAAACAGCGGAACATCCAGTACATATAAGAAGATAATATGCAACCCTCTAGCTCGTCTTCGATATCAGCATCGTGAGAAGAGAACAACACCTGTCACCTGCTACCTAGTCTGCCCGTCCCAAAATGGACGAACAGCCCAAGGCAATAAGAATTAAACATAAAGCCTTGAGTCAGACAACAGTCTTAGTGAGCAGTAAATTAACTAACAACATAGCAAAAGAGCATAAGGGAAAAGGAATAGGAATACAACCCTCCCACTCCACCTCTTTCTACAGTGATAGCCCCCAGACACACACTAAGCAGAAGCAACACAGCAGAGCATACAATTTAAAGTAAAGTAATAATCATTCGAGTCTAGGGCGATGTTTTCCAAGTACCAAGGCCTAAATCAGATAAGCACCCAGAAAATACCGCTCTTGTGTCTGAATGACGATACAACCAAACATCCATGACTCTGGCTATCACTGTTATCATTGCTTCGATATCACCGTTAATTGAATGACCGGCACATTCTTTCAGCCGTCCGTCAAGGGCTAATGGAAACTCCGGTTCTAGACATAACTCTCGCACGTCGTCGCAGCCCGTGCCTAGGACTATCGAATCTGCCCAGAGTACTCGACCATCAACAGTTGGCCGTTGGGACTATCGAATCTGCCCAAACGTACTCTTGCTTAGAGCATGCTAGAACCTTCAACAACGATGCTATCCAAGCCTCCTAGTCATCCTCCTCGACGACTATTCTCATATTCATTCATTATCCTCAACTCGAATCATATCACCGAGTTATCAACATGCTTGGAATGATCCCGTCTGGATTAGACCAAGTCTTCATCACATGATTGCCTCGCTTCATCACATCCTCGCAAAGCCTCATCTCAACATCACATCATCAAATCTACGCATAAGAGCTTCATCATCCCGCTACATATGCCACGAGCAGCTTACCTAATTCAAGAGCCTTTCTCCTAGCTTTTGAATCATCTTCAGTCTAAATCAAACCATCAATCATCTAATTCATAACAATCAATCAAACCAAACATTAATCCAAGCAATCAAGCATTCAAATATGATCTAAGTAGATAATTATAACAATAATGGCATTTTCGTAATTAAAGAGTTGAAAGTCTAACATGCATGAAATCATAAGAAATATCTCTACAATCTTGATGAATGAACTCGCATAGGTTAACACTTAGTAAAATGGTTGTCAAATCATCATGAACAATGGATCTACATGGATCTACACTTAGGATGAAGAAAATGCATGGAAATCACTATTTTAACACCAAATCGAGCCAACAATCCGATATACTCCTTTGGATCCGTGTGAGAGATAATCACCACTCACCAAATCACCTAAACAACCCCAAATTAACACGCTTCAGATCTGGACAGCGAAGGATCAATCTTGATCTATCATGAATCCGCTTCAAATGAAGAAATCTCTCTTGAAAAGATGAAGATCTTCAATCTAAGCTCTTGAATCTTCAATCTTGATCTTCGATTTGGATGAAAGGAAGCACTAGATTAGAGTGGAGAAAAGAAGTGAAGAAGTGTAGAAGTCGAGCTCTCAAAATGGCAACACTTCGTCGCTTCAAAATCCGGATCCCAAAAAGTGAGAAAAACCCTTCCTATTTATAGCAGAAATTTCCTTAAGTCGTAACTCGGCTATCTCCATAGGTCATTTCCGACCTAAGCCTCTCCGACCTAAGCCTCTCCGTCCTAACAGATATGCACGCGCACCCCAACTCCTACGACCTAACACTTACCTGTCTATGACTCACGACATAACAGCTATCTCCTAAGTCGGTCACGACTTATAGCATGCGCGCCTACGACTCAATTGAGAAGCGACCTAACAACATTACGACCTAACTCCTTAAGCTACCACGCGACCTAACATAAGTCGCAAACAGCTGGACTGCGACCTAACTACTAAGCCAAAGCCCAACGACCTAGCAACTCGCGCGACCTACGACTTAACAAGTGCGCGACTTACGACTTAGAAATCACGCGACCTAACACTTAAGCTATACCCTGCGACCTAACAACCCATACATAAGTCGCTTACGACTTAACACCTTAACTCGTCCACGACTTAACTCCCATAGGTCGTACCCTCCTTAAGTCGCTAACTCACTTATGTCGCACTATTACTTAACTTGCTAACTCGCTGTTTCTTAACTCGGTCACTTCCTTAGGTTGTCTATCCCTTAGGTCGTTAACTCACCCAGTCGACTTAACTTGGCAACGACTTAAACACTTAACTCGATAACAATTTAACTCGCCACTATCCTTAAGTCGCGCCTACCTCTTAAGTCGTCCAAACGACCTATCTCCAATCTCTTAACCCGCCATTTCCCTGGGTAGCTCCTATCCCCTAAGTCGTATACGACTTACGACTTATACTAAGTCGTGAACGACTTAGGACTTAGCCATATTTTTGCCTAAAACTCATATGTCACCACCTTAACCCAGTTAATCTCTTAAGTCGGCAACTCGACCCAGACTTCTCTTAACTCGTCCAAACCGACTTAGGACTTAGAAAAATTCTGAATGACTTATCAACAATGTAACCAATTGTCAACTGTTTTACGATGTTCCGATCCGTAAAATACGGGTCGTTACAATAAAGGAGGCCGATATTTTACTTTGCAGGCAAACATATACTGAATATTTTTTTTCTCTGGCTTCAACAAGAAGACACGATTAGAAGGTAACGTATTTGAATTAACCAGCTACAGTGATTTTGAAAAGAGGTGTAAAAGGCCTGATGTGAAAGAAAAACAGCTGCAATTGACCAGTATATATATATATATATATATATATATATATATATATATATATTAAATTCAAATTCAAATTGTCTCAAAATTTGCAATTCAAAATCTCGACCTCTTATCGAGACATGCCGCTAGGCGTTTATAATGTTATACCCCTATTCCAAACGCAATGGAAAAGGTTTCGAGTCCTAATTCGATCGTATGGAGAAGATAGCTTTTCGGACCCAATAATTATATTAAATTTTCGTTATAAATTCAACGTGTTTACTTATCGTACGCTCACACAATAACTCCAATCACTACGAAATTTGGAATCGGATAATAATACAATATTACGGATCCAATGGAACCGGTTTCGTCGAAATCCGAGACTATGCCCCAAAAGGCTATTTTTAGATATCAACTTAAACGATAAAATTTCAAAACTTAACAAAACGCTTCCAAATTCAAGTTTAACACTTTTACTATCTTCAGTACTATCAATATAAATTTTATAAGCCTTCAAACTATTTTTAACAAGCTTAAAATTCCCGATTTAGCATTTTACCCAATTCATAGTAATTTAAATTAAATAATTAAATTGTCCAATAAATAGTGATATTTGAAATTCACGTTAAAAATTCACATTTGAATATTTAAAATCAATTAAATATTCCCATTTGAAATATCCAAAATTTCGGGTCGTCACATTCCTCCCCCCTTAAAAGAATTTCGTCCTCGAAATTGCTAGTTAAGAAGAATGGTTCAAAACCCGTTTACTTTTTCCCAAAACCAAACAGTTTTTAATGACTTTCCAAAACAATCTTTTATTTAAGACACAATATCCCTCTTATTAACTTTCAAACTTATCCACAAGTCCCAAACAACAATACTTACTTAACAATTCAAATTTTAAGTTCAAAACCAATTTTTGAATTATCAAAATTTTCTAACTCCTTAAATTTTCGAAAAATTTCGCCAGCGTCTCCTTTGCGCGGCTAGATCGGTACGACTACAATATGCCTCTACAGGCCCCTAGATTTCAAAAGAAAAAAAATGCCAAGTGGCTAGATCGGAAAACCATCAAATTTCATACAGAAATTTAAATACATACCTTTGTCGAGCAAATTTCGATTTATCTTCTGAAATCAAAAATCAATTTTCCCTTTGCCTTTATTTACCTGTGCCTTACTAAGCAATACTATCCAATTACAGAATTCAAAATCATTTTATTCACTTCCTTTACACATTTTCAATATTTGCTTTACTTAAGCCTGTACGATGCACATATATCATCTGTACACAATACCAAATCTGATCGCTCACTCGATCACACAATCTCACTTCCGAACTAGTATTGTCCACCCGACTTCCTAGTGCGGACTCAGATCTGGTTTCTTGATCAGAAACTATCATCCTCCTTGCATAGCCACAAACTATGATAGAGAAATTCCAGAATCAATCAAAATTCCATATCCAGGGTTCGCCGTCGAAAATCGAGTGAAAAATCCCAACTCGGATCGATATAACTATCTCGAAATTCTATGCTCGAATCTGGATCAAATTTCTATGCGAATAAAATAATATACGTACATCTTACGTATTTATATCCATTGATTATTTCTATATCAATTTTCTTTTATTCACGTTCATTTGATATCTATCCACTCATTCACAATTATCAGTTTTAATCTTCATTCTACTATTCACTTAGTATACTTTCAATACCAAATTTACTTAAGAATTTCACCTTTCATTTCTTAAGTTCAATATAAATATTTCTTATATTTATTTTCACTACTTCACTACTGAAGTTTATATCCATTTCTATTCACTTTGCCTTCACAATTCCATTTGAATTCAATTTGCTTCAATTTATAAATTATTTCAAATCTAAATACTTTTTCCCCATTTTCATTCAGATTCCATCTTCAATTCTACTTGAATTCAATTTGTCTTCAAACTTTGAATATTGAATTTTGTCAACTATCTTCCATTTGCAATTGGTTCATATCATTATTTAAATTAGTTTCTCCTACTAATTTATTTTAAATGTAAAAGTTTTGTTTCCAAACTTAAATTATTTTAGTCCTCCTCGAACTAATTTTTTTCCCAACTTCACTTTACTTTACACACACAATTTTAAATTAGATTTTAATATTCAGTTTCAATTCTATTTGCTTACCAATTTTAAATCATTTTTCGTTAGTGAAAATTTTAAAAATTTTCTAACTCCCAAAATTTTTAGAAAATTTTGGCAGAGTCTCCTTTGTACGGAGGAGCTTTTGCAATTTGACAAGAGATATAAATATATATACATCGACCCACACAGTCGGAAAACAAGAAACAAACAACAGTTCATATTTCCTATCTTTGTATTGCGTAGGCGTACCTTTATTTAGCATTTTTAAGCAAGCGACTTATTATTTTAGCAATTAGCGCAACCAAATCCAGCCACATGGCTTCCCTATACCCATACTAACTCAATTTAAATATGTAAGTGCCATATATAGAAAATTTATTTCACATTTCACTCATTTTCAATAGCTAACACATGGATTTCATAAGCCATACATACCAAACAGCACTTATATGTAATTAATAAGGTTTCAATCACCAATTCAATTTCTTTCACTAGCTATTCTTACCCTTGCATTCAATTTAAGTGATGTACAACTCACCTACGTACCTCCAATTCATTTATAATTCCAAACAACTCATATTCATGTCAATTGATTCAAAAATCAATTTTGTTTACTTCTATCAATTCATAGAATTTTATTCAATTCCATTTTATTTTACTAATTTAATTCAATTAGTATACTCATTCAATCCATTATAAATTCTAATTTGCATTCACAATTTATTTCTGAATTCATTTTATTAATAACAAGGCCATTCAATTTATTTCTACTCACTTGGATATTATTTGCAATTCAAACCATCTTTATCCTAATCCAACTTCATTTCATTTGACACCGCTTCAATCATATTTTAATTTATTAACACTTCGAGTCGAATTTTTTTACTTGAAACCCAAGTTCATTTCCAAACTCCATTAATAACTCACAATTCAACGTTTATTTAACCACTTTAAATCCCATTAACAAATTCGACTTACTAATTTATTCCAAATTAGTTATTTCTAATTTACTAATAATTTCCAAATTCACTTTCATTTAACTATTCCCCAAGACAAATTTTATTATAAACAAATTTCAAGTTTTTATAAGTTTTTCAAACCCATTTATTATTCCATAAACATTTTTAATTAACTTCCAGAGTTTTAAGCAATTTCTCGACACTTCAAAATCACCTTTGAAATCAATTATATCCAAAATCCTTTGGTATAATCTACTATTTCTTTGAATTTCAAAACCAAAACCCAGTTTTGCAAACAAACACCAATCCAAAACATCCAGGTAGCAATTCCTCTCTTGGAAACTCGGAATTGAACACCGATGATGTTGCAGTCATCACCGAATTTATTTTCCAATGACCGAAAGACAGTTAAATGCTTTTATCTCTTTAAAACCCCTCCAAATATTTTTAAATCCCAAACCTCACCAGATTTCCAATCCAATTCAAAAATATTTCTAAAATAACTAAAATAATATCACTATTATTTCTTCAAAACCCTTGAAAACTATTTTCAAACCCAAAAGAATTTAAACCTTTCCCAAAATTCCAAATTCGAAATCCATCCAATTCAGATTCAAACATTACTCTGGAATTTTTATTTCAATTTCAATTATAAATCACATTTATAATTCACATTTTCAAATTCCATTTTATTATCTGAATTTATTTCCTTAACTTTGGTTATAATTCGATTTCTTATTCAATTTTACAGTTAAATTATAATAATTTAATATTATCGCTTCCTAACAACCAAGCAACAATACATATCTATAATAATTTACGAAGAATTAATTCCTTTATATACAGAAATAATTTGGGTAAAATTATTTCATTTACCCTATTTTAAAACAATACTGTGTCGGTTTATCTCATTCAAAAGTTTAGAAACCCCTATCGATGACATGGCATCCCACATATCGACCAGAATCCATAAACACTCAACCGATAAGTCAACACAATATAAAAACAATTTTTATATCCATTAACAAATACGCGCTCATATCTATTAATACACAAACTCATTCTAGAGTACTACTGACTCTATCTCTAATGAGTAATTCCCACCAGAGCCAAGGTTCTCGCTTAACCTTCAGCTCTAATACAAAGTGAAATGACCCGATTTTTCATTCACAAAAAATCGAACCATTAGGCTTAGAAGAAGGAGGTAGAAGAAGAAAATAGAACAACAACAGAATCTAACCATCACAGCGGAATAAAATATAATAGATAATAAATGATCTTTACACAAAAGAAAATACATCTGTTTTTATATATTACATCATCAGAGTATAGAATCAGAGTATAATACAATCAACATCACAATTCAGGACAGTTATAATAACTTATCCCACACAGAATACACAACATACACAACACAGCAGAATATACATCATATACGTGTGATACGTCTCGCCATCTAGCTCATCTCCTGAGCTCCACAGCATCATAACCTGTATCTGAAATACTCGGTCTGACCCAAGCATTATTGTGACGACCGCCCATGACCCCTGCACCGAATCTAGAGAAAATGCGCTGTAATGTGTGCCAGGTGACCATGGACGATTGTCAAGGTAAATTAAAAACGACAGAATCTATCGTATTACTCATAGCGCATGGACAAAATACAATAGAACATATGTATAGTGAAGCTTTACAGAATAAATTGCCATCATATAAATCTCCATAATAGTTGAACACAAGCATCCAAATGATCAATACATCAAGCCTCACTACATATCACTCAGAGAATACAAAACAGCGGAACATCCAGTACATATAAGAAGATAATATGCAACCCTCTAGCTCGTCTTCGATATCAGCATCGTGAGAAGAGAACAGCACCTGTCACCTGCTACCTAGTCTGCCCGTCCCAAAATGGACGAACAGCCCAAGGCAATAAGAATTAAACATAAAGCCTTGAGTCAGACAACAGTCTTAGTGAGCAGTAAATTAACTAACAACATACCAAAAGAGCATAAAGGAAAAGGAATAGGAATACAACCCTCCCACTCCACCTCTTTCTACAGTGATAGCCCCCAGACACACACTAAGCAGAAGCAACACAGCAGAGCATACAATTTAAAGTAAAGTAATAATCATTCGAGTCAAGGGCGATGTTTTCCAAGTACCAAGGCCTAAATCAGATAAGCACCCAGAAAATACCGCTCTTGTGTCCGAATGACGATACAACCAAACATCCATGACTCTGGCTATCACTGTTATCATTGCTTCGATATCACCGTTAATTGAATGACCGGCACATTCTTTCAGCCGTCCGTCAAGGGCTAATGGAAACCCCGGTTCTAGACATAACTCCCGCACGTCGTCGCAGCCCGTGCCTAGGACTATCGAATCTGCCCAGAGTACTCGACCATCAACAGTTGGCCGTTGGGACTATCGAATCTGCCAAAACGTACTCTTGCTTAGAGCATGCTAGAACCTTCAACAACGATGCTATCCAAGCCTCCTAGTCATCCTCCTCGACGACTATTCTCATATCCATTCATTATCCTCAACTCGAATCATATCACCGAGTTATCAACATGCTTGGAATGATCCCGTCTGGATTAGACCAAGTCTTCATCACATGATTGCCTCGCTTCATCACATCCTCGCAAAGCCTCATCTCAACATCACATCATCAAATCTACTCATAAGAGCTTCATCATCCCGCTACATATGCCACGAGCAGCTTACCTAATTCAAGAGCCTTTCTCCTAGCTTTTGAATCATCTTCGGTCTAAATCAAACCATCAATCATCTAATTCATAACAATCAATCAAACCAAACATTAATCCAAGCAATCAAGCATTCAAATATGATCTAAGTAGATAATTATAACAATAATGGCATTTTCGTAATTAAAGAGTTGAAAGTCTAACATGCATGATATCATAAGAAATATCTCTACAATCTTGATGAATGAACTTGCATAGGTTAACACTTAGTAAAATGATTGACAAATCATCATGAACAATGGATCTACATGGATCTACACTTAGGATGAAGAAAATGCATGAAAATCACTATTTTAACACCAAATCGAGCCAACAATCCGATATACTCCTTTGGATCCGTGTGAGAGATAATCACCACTCACCAAATCACCTAAACAACCCCAAATTAACACGCTTCAGATCTGGACAGTGAAGGATCAATCTTGATCTATCACGAATCCGCTTCAAACGAAGAAATCTCTCTTGAAAAGATGAAGATCTTCAATCTAAGCTCTTGAATCTTCAATCTTGATCTTCGATTTGGATGAAAGGAAGCACTAGATTAGAGTGGAGAAAAGAAGTGAAGAAGTGTAGAAGTCGAGCTCTCAAAATGGCAGCACTTCGTCGCTTCAAAATCCGGATCCCAAAAAGTGAGAAAAACCCTTCCTATTTTTAGCAGAAATTTCCTTAAGTCGTAACTCGGCTATCTCCATAGGTCGTTTCCGACCTAAGCCTCTCCGACCTAAGCCTCTCCGACCTAACAGATATGCACGCGCGCCCCAACTCCTACGACCTAACACTTACCTGTCTATGACTCACGACATAACAGCTATCTCCTAAGTCGGTCACGAATTATAGCATGCGCGCCTACGACTCAATTGAGAAGCGACCTAACAACATTACGACCTAACTCCTTAAGCTACCACGCGACCTAACATAAGTCGCAAACAACTGGACTGCGACCTAACTACTAAGCCAAAGCCCAGCGACCTAGCAACTCGCGCGACCTACGACTTAACAAGTGTGCGACTTACGACTTAGAAATCACGCGACCTAACACTTAAGCTATACCCTGCGACCTAACAACCCATACATAAGTCGCTTACGACTTAACACCTTAACTCGTCCACGACTTAACTCCCATAGGTCGTACCCTCCTTAAGTCGCTAACTCACTTAAGTCGCACTATTACTTAACTTGCTAACTCGCTGTTTCTTAACTCGGTCACTTCCTTAGGTTGTCTATCCCTTAGGTCATTAACTCACCCAGTCGACTTAACTTGGCAATGACTTAAACACTTAACTCGGTAACAATTTAACTCGCCACTATCCTTAAGTCGCGCCTACCTCTTAAGTCGTCCAAACGACCTATCTCCAATCTCTTAACCCGCCATTTCTCTGGGTAGCTCCTATCCCCTAAGTCGTATACGACTTACGACTTATACTAAGTCGTGAACGACTTAGGACTTAGCCATATTTTTGCCTAAAACTCATATGTCACCACCTTAACCCAGTTAATCTCTTAAGTCGGCAACTCGACCCAGACTTCTCTTAACTCATCCAAACCGACTTAGGACTTAGAAAATTTCTGAATGACTTATCAACAATGTAACCAATTGTCAACTGTTTTACGATGTTCCAATCCGTAAAATACGGGTCGTTACAATTATAATAAAATAACACCCGAGTCAGTCTGGAAAACCAACGTGAGAAAACACACTCAATTGGATTATTAAAGTTTTCTAAACCCTTTGAAATCAAAAGCATCTCGTAAGACCATGCCACAAATAAACATGTCGGGTTTTTACCTTACGATAGCCAAAACACTTTTTATCAAGTCTGTCTGATATTATAATAGTGTCTATTGAAAGTAAAATAGAATCTAGCTGAAATGCTTGCATCTCACGTTTCAGTAATAGTTGGGCACAATCAAAACCGTACAGGCGCGTAGGGAGAATGGATTTCCAACTAATGACTAGGCACTGGGGTACCACCTGTCACAGTACCTGGTCTAGATCAGCGTACCGAGGACCACGCCCAATCCCCTGCAACACAAGACCGGAACTACCCTTTACTGGATAATTCCGAGTAAGATCACCCCACGGTTGGGATCAGCAACCGCACCACTAAGCCGAATAAAAAGGGACATCTAGACAGGGATGACCTCACCCTAATGGGTGCGACCCACATAGCCTTGCTGCATAACCCTTGATTTTTAGTCGTTCCCGGTTGATGAGGCTCGAGCCTAAGCGTTACCTTTTTAGAACGTTTCACTTAGAATACCCATCGTCCACCTTACGATGTTCCGAAAGTATTCATCCATACAAGTCCGTCCCGGGTTCGAACGGAACCGAAGGCACTATTCCTACTACATCCATTTTGGAATCATCCTCAGGATTAGTAGCGACTAGCCCTTGCACTTCACTGCTCCATCTTCGATTCCAAACTCATTTTCCCACAAAAACGTACAAACCGGATCGAAGTGGTTTTCGAGAAATTAATCCCGATTCCGGTCTCTTCAAAACGATCAGCGCATTGGCCAATATTGATAGTCGGTTATTTAACTATCAAATAACATCCACAAACATCCATTAAACAATAAATAATTTTCCAAATTATTTATTTACCTCACAAATATCTTCGCTAGATATATTTCCATTTTCAATCCTTTTGAAAACAGTTTCAAACCGTTCTTTTCTCATGGAATAAATTTCCCAAATATTTTCTATTTCCACTGAAATCACCAAGTACAAAAACTTTAGATTTTTAAAATAATTTAAAACTCTTTATTATAAAATATCCTTTAAGACATTTAAGTTAAAAACTACTTTAATACTTATCCAAAAATATATACTTTAAGAATATTTAAAATAAAGCTACTTTAGAAAATATAAAACTAAATTTTTACCCTTTTCAAACAAAATACCAAGTCACCTTTAAATAATTACTGCTAAAATAAATTTGAAGAATACTTACTTTAAAATCTAAACATTTAAAAATAATAGATTTTCCAAAACATACTTTTAAAACAACTTTGAAACTTTAACTTATACTTAAGAATTTGCTTTGAAACCGTACTTGGCTATCCAGGGAAATATACATCTCTTTCACATCTTTAAAAATAAATCATTATTTATTTTTAATCAAATTTACCCATTCCTTTCATAAATTCCCCAGTGAATTTATTCTTCCAAATATCCACTAATATACCACTTCACTTTTATAAACCCAGTTCATAAATTCCAAAGTCTCACTTCTCTTTTAAAATCCCACTTTTATACACTTAAATCAATTTCAAATTGATTTCCAAATTTCTCCATTTTGAAATAAATCCCTTTACTTACTCAATTTATTTCAAAACCCATTAACTTCCGATTTTATTTCTTTATTATGATTTAAAACCCTTTTTATCTGAAAATACCAATTTCATATTATTTTTCCAAATTCCTTCTTTATCCTTTTTAAATAAATTTAAACCTTGAATTTTAAAGTAAATTCTTTATTACTTTAAATAATATCACTTAAGTTTAAATTTCCATTATTTCTCTGTTTGCCCAAAATCCTCTTTTCCTATACTCGGAATTTATTTATTAGGATTTTAAAATCACTTATATTCTTTTCCAATTCATTCTTAAATTTATTCAAATTCTCTATAATTATTTTACTTGAAAATTTACTCTTTTATTTTCTTTTCAAAAATCCAATTCTATATATTTTGATAACTTAGGGTACCAAAATATTCAAGCAAACCATAGCATTCAATATTCCAATTATCAGTATAATTCATCACAGAATATCAAATATTCATAACACAGAATATTAAACAATCTAAATAATTTTGAGGAATCTAGTTGGATCCCTCCAACCTGTTTCCCTCCATCCACAGATGTTAGCACAATACCAATTCCACTTCGAGGTGGAATATCGTGGTATATGGGTTTATATAATATCATCTGCTATTATGTGACGCATAAGGTCTCATCCGCTATACAATGCGGGAAATCAATCACTCCAATATATATATTATATATACTACTATATAATATAACACATCAAATCAATTCAATCATTCAACCAATTATTTAAATTTAACCATTTAAATTTAAATAGCAATCCAGAAGAGTGAGATTAACTCACCTTTGTTTTTAATTTGCAATTTGATCCAAACCCGAATTGCTTTCTTCAGAGTTTTAGACCTTGTAGAAATATTTACAATATATTACTATTTAAATAAATCGAACAATCAATTTCCTTTTTAATAAATTAATTAACTAATAATTTATTTTAAACCAATTTTCCCTTTAAAATATCTTTTAGTAACTAAATAATTAAATAAGTTTGATAAACAAATAAATCTCATTTTTTTCATTTTTGTTATTATTATTATAAATTTTGAAACAACCTATATACACTTTAAAAATCTATTTTTTATAAACTCTATATAACATTTTTAAAATTCCTATATTTACCCAAATCTTATATATATTTCCTATTTATACACATTCTATCTAATAAAATTCCTATTTTTTTTCCATAAACTTCTCTTTTTTTTTCCTGTACAAAATTATGTATGTGAATCTATGTATATATATTTACAGTAACTTAAAACAGAATTTCTTTATAACCTCTGTAATTATTATTTTTTCCTGTTTACTATACATACATACATATATATATATGAATTGAAAAATCTGCATATATACTTCACTGTAATTTTTTTTCTCTTATCTATATCTATATATATATATATGTATATATTACAAAATTTTAAATCTTCAAAAAAATGGTTTATACCTCACTAACTCAATCGATGAACTCAACGCTGCTCAAACCACTGCTCGTGCCCCATTCGACTTCGACTCGCAAGCCACCCTAGCCATCGCGACCTTGTGATGACGCCGCCTCTCGCGCGCCTCCCCATTGCAACCATCCTCCTCGCGACTACGTAGCCACAACCCGACCGACTTTCCATCCTCTACCACTCGAACGCGAGTGCCCCTTTCAGACTGGCGATGCTGACTTTGAAGCGCAAACTTCCAATTTATTTTCCCCTAAGCCTCGCGTGACTAGATCAATGAGGAACGTACTGCTCGATTTGGGGAGACTGCCTTGCCCAATTTTATTTAGCTGCCATTATTATTATTATTATTTTCTTAAGTATCGACCATGATTTTACTTCCAATTGGGAAGAAAAAAGAATGAGGGAGGTCGATATTTTACTTTGCAGGCAAACATATACTGAATATTTTTTTTCTCTGGCTTCAACAAGAAGACACGATTAGAAGGTAACGTATTTGAATTAACCAGCTATAGTGATTTGGAAAAGAGGTGTAAAAGGCCTGATGTGAAAGAAAAACAGCTGAAGTTGACAAGTATAATATATATATATATATAATTCAAATTCAAATTGTCTCGAAATTTGCAATTCAAAATCTCGACCTCCTATCGAGACGTGCCGCTAGACGTTTATAATGTTATACCCCTATTCCGAACGCAATGGAAAAGGTTTCGAGTCCTTATTCGATTGTATGGAGAAGATAGCTTTTTGGACCCAATAATTATTTTAATTTTTCGTTATAAATTCAGCGTGTTTACTTATCGTATGCTCACACAATAACTCCAATCACTACGAAATTTGGAATCCAATAATAATACAATATTAAGGATCCAATGGAACTGGTTTCGTCGAAATCCGGGACTATGCCTCGGAAAGCTATTTTTAGTATCAACTTAAACGATAAAATTTCAAAACTTAACAAAACGCTTCCAAATTCAAGTTTAACACTTTTACTATCTTCGGTACTATCAATATAAATTTTATAAGCCTTCAAACTATTTTTAACAAGCTAAAAATTCCCGATTTAGCATTTTACCCAATTCCCAGTAATTTAAATTAAATAATTAAATTGTCCAATAAATAGTGATATTTGAAATTCACGTTAAAAATTCACATTTGAATATTTAAAATCAATTAAATATTCCCATTTCAAATATCCAAAATTCCGGGTCGTCACATTTATATTGTAGTTTTGGTCTTGTGTTATATTTAACACAACACGATCTTTATTACAATCAATCAAATTGAATACTCGATCTCATGGTACGGTTTATTTGTTTCTTTTGAATGAACTAATTCATCGAAGTATTGTACATTACAAACTGTGATTGTTCATTATATAATATTCATATGTGATAGTATATGGACCAAATATTCATAGCCTTATATTGCTTTTAGGGTTCGAAACTTATAGAATGCAATACTCGGTCTCAACCAAACAAAATGTAAGTGACCATGTTACGAACGTATTACATAGTTGTAAAATTAGGCACTTGCATGGGTATAGAAAACATTGACATGCAATAGGGGAGTATATGTTATATTTCCATTTGTCAATATTCAATTTAGTTCACTTGTATATATTAGTTCATAAACGTTTTATCAATCATATTAAATCCACAAACTCATCATTATTGATAATTGTAACATTATTTAGCATATGTTCTTAAAATATTATAAAGGTTAAATGTTACAATTTCATTTTTCTAATAAGGCTCCCACTAGTCTTTTATGTTTCTCCAAACCCTAAGATGAAACATAAAAGTATTTTGACTTCACTAGTGGGTGTTACGACTCGTTTGTCTTGGTATTCTGATCTTGAGTTTGCTCAACAAATCATAGCCTCACAAACGATGGATAACTCCTTATCGGTTTTATCACATACACCTCCTAACCCATATTTTCTTGTCCTAATCTCATTTCGACCTTGAGTTTGCTCAACAAATCGAAACAGATTATTCATTCGTACCTACCATATCGCAACGACCTAAGTATAGTATATCTACCTTGAGTTTTCTCAACAAATACATATAGTTATCTTACCTCGTTTATTGATAGATTAATAATGCTACACATATCTACCATAGCTTGAGTTTGCTCAACAACTAAGGAGTATGCAAGTAATTTAACATATATACGATAGAGGACAACATTATATTAAAGATTCATAATCTTCAATATTGAGTGATATCGACTTATGAAATACCCTCGTGATTTAAGTGTTGCACACATCAAAAATCACGGTATACGTACATTTTACATATGCATTTATCCCTTAAGTCTATTTGGGTTTCTTTAATTTTCCACCTTTAGTTTATACATTCATATCATATAAGTTTTATTATTATAGTACTTTTATATTTCATATCACTTATATAATAGTCTTATGTATAATATTATATTAATTAAATCTTACTTAACAAAATTTCTAATTAATTAACTCTAGTATTCCGATACAACTTTTATATTGGACATATCTACTATAACCTTTATAGTGTAACATATATATCTTATGTATGTGTATTTTTATTTAATTAATTAACCTTTAATTAAACTATTTTTTAATAAATTAGATATATTTTGAAAATTTATCTTATATACATACATGTATACTTATGTTATCTTAAACACTTTAAAATAACATAACATATATCAACATATATAATACATGCATTGTAATGCCCTACCTTTATGTCAATATTACCCAAGAATATTACAAGTAATATTGTCGAGTAATACGAAGAATAAGGCTAGATAGGAGCGACCACCCCTGCCTATTCCCTTAGGCTAACACTATCACATCGTTCTTTACCTCATTTCACCATATACAGATGTGAATAGTCTCGAAACAAAGCAATAAGCATGTTGGCTAAACTAGAATAGAACAATATACAACATTGTATAAAACACAGAATCATAGATCACATCAACAAATATAGTACAAGACATATCATATAACATAGTGAGTAAAAAAGAGATTAACTGGACTCGTATATATACATACATATAGACTAAGATAAGTCTCAAAAATTCAAAATGAATCTACATCTCAAATAAGATACATGCCAAAATGAACCCTTGACATAAACATATACTAGCATAACTTCTACCCAAGCTAGCCTATGTCCAAAGCCATAGAGTCCAAGCACCTGTTAAGTCTCGGTTTGACCCGAGTATTATAAAAATAAACGGGTCAGACTATCTCTAGTTATCATAAAAAGGTGAGTCCATAAACATAGCAAGCTTGCATAACCATCAAGGGTAAAATGTTAATAAGTTCTACTTCACTAATACACTAAGACATCATATAAAGCTTCATGACTTAAAGTTAAACTATCTCACTCACAACAAAACATCAAAGTTATAGCAACCTTCAAAATAAGAGCACTGAAATTCGTAATCATATATCCAAGCGAAAGGCATGCACTTCACAAGTCAATAATCATTGATGTGTGCTTCGTACGTAATTAAATAAGCACTTGGCCAATCGACTATAAGATAAGCACTTCGTAAGTCACTACAAGAGACGAGCACCTCGCAAGTCATAACTAATATCTAGCCTAATAAACAAGCACTTCACAAGTCAACACAAGAGACACGTACTTCATGCGGCCAACACAAGAGACGAGCACTTCGCAAGTCATAACTTGTTTGTAAACAAGTATACCAAGATCGGCCTAAAATCCCATTTAATCGGCCTAAAATGGATTACCCAAGGAAAAGTATGAAAACTCGACAAAACAAATGTTATATATTCATAATAGTAATCATTCGAGTAACGACCGTGTGTCTCATACCACATGGGTTTACTTGAATATTTACTACAATTTAGTAAACCCTACTCGATTAGTGTAATATATTTTCAATTAGTAACTAAGTGAGTATCGCACAATGTCCCATAACCACTTAACGATACTTAAATATTTTCTAAGCGATGGTAAATCCCCACTCGTGCAAATAAATGTTTATTTGAAAAAGTCCAAGAACCAACCGGTGAAGTAAATGCAAGCGTTCCATATCACTTGTTTTACTAGACCATTAAATTTAATTTCTCATTCAAGTGAGATTATGTGTTTGTATAGGAAAATAGTTTTGCTTCGAAATCTATTTTGAAATAGTAGTTTATACAAAATTAAATTATATAGTAGAAAACATGATTAATTTCGTATCTTTAATTATATAAAACTTCCTTTGCAACTACTTTGAAATTAAGGGTACTCTATTTATCTATTTGTTTTCCCAAAATCATTTCAACATAGATATATATGTGTATGTATATGTATGTTTGTTTACATAACCATAGAAAGCAATGTATACTTATATACATATTTACTTCCCAAAATCCTTTTTATAAAATAGATATATGTCACTTATAAAAAACAATTTGATTTGAAATATTTCTAGTTGTGAAACGCTATTAAAACTAGTTCTATAAGTAGTGTGTTCAATACAGCAACATATAACAACATCTCTATAGAAACAAAGGCACCAAGGGAGGATTCAAGCAACCAGAATGGTTAAGAAAAATCATCTCATCGTGTAGAAAATTATGCAACAAGTCATCAAAACAACTAAATAAGGCTAAGCAAACAAACCTAGGGACATTATGCTAAAGAAAAGGAGCAAGGCACCTGGAGCAAGCTCGAGGCTTCTGTTCAGTCGATTGGACCAAGTGGTTCAGTCGTGTAACGACCTGGTGTTTCGAACCATTCGCATCCACACATGTTGGACTTGAATTGCTCAAAATATCAGATTGTTAATTTATATTTGGCAAAACTCAGCATATACAGTAAATAAAATCAATCACAGAATCATAGATACAGAGTAAAATAACAATCAGTAGCGGAAGGATAAATAGTAGTTCATGAAGCTACTATATAAACAACAGAGTTTGAAATAAAGTACAACAAAATATCTCAATTACAATGTAGTCTCGAGTACAAACAAATGCCAAGTCTGAACAAAACCACTGGATAGCTGAAAGCTGAATAGATACAGATGGATCTCCAAGTGAAGCTCCAACTCCAAAGATGAGTCTCAAATGCTGTGGCACTCAGTCTGACCCGAGCATAAAGCAAAACACAAAACACTCGAGTCAGGATTAACATTCTTATATTAATAAATTCAACTCAAGTGAAATGTCAACTGAAATACAAGTAACTTAAAGGATGTTTGGGATTTCCATCCTCTAAGGATCCGTGGAACTATCTACTATGTAGTAATATACACTATTATAATATGTCTATAGTAAAGTTGATGCAGCCCAGAAGGATGCCTAGAATGATGAAGAGTTAGGTCGCGTACGACCTAACGAATCCTTTAAGTCGTTACTGGTTGATGAAGCACAAATGGGTAAAGTGTTAGGTCGCAAACGACCTAACAAGGCCTTTAGGTCGCACCAACGACCTAGTGAAGATCGGCAACGACCTACTGAAGACTCGCGAGCTAACGAACTCAAAGGAAAGGCACACAAACAACCTAACAGGGACTTAGGTCGTGGACGACCTAACGGGTTTGAGAATGGCGAGCTAAAGCAAAGAGATAGGTCGCTGGAACGACCTAACATGTTTTTGGGTCGTGTACGACCTAACGAGATAAGAAATAGGTCGCTGGAACGAGCTAACATGGTGCTACGACCTAACAAATCACGAACTATGCTAGGTCGTAGGAAACAGTCACGACCTATGATAGGTCGCAGGAAACAGGAACGACTTAAGATAAGTCGCTGGGTGATCTGGGGAGATAAGTCGCACACTATAGGTCGCAAGGTATTAAGTCGCGAGGACTTAGGTCGCAAGACTTAGGTCGCGCAGTTTTATGAAGTGCTCTTTTAAGTCGCTGAAGCTTGATGCTGTTGAATCTTATGCCGCGTTAATCTCTGCCGTTGATTCTTTAAGTCGCTGAGGGAAGCTGGAGCATTGAAGTTAGGTCGCGTACGACCTAAGTTGAGTCGTGAGAAGTTGATAGGTCGGCAATGACCTAAGTGATGTATTTTTCTGTCTGTATTTTTCGGTTTGTTAAGTCGTATCTTTTAGGTCGTGTGTTTTGTTGAGTCATGGTCTTTGTTAAGTCGGAGACGACCTAAGAGTTGTACAGATTTTTGTTTTTGATTTGTAACTTCTATAAATAGGCCGGTGGTGCCATTTTAATAGTTTAGTTGATTTGAAATAAAACTCTTGTTTTGTTAGCTTTGTGCTTTCACCCAATTGGTAGTTGAGTGTAATCTCCTATCTCCTCTTTCGGTTAATCGAGTGCGCTCGATTCAACGACTGCAGAAGCCGATTCACGGAATCTAGTGCGCTAGATCAACGTGCGAAGAATCGCAGATCTTTGAACCCGGTATCGTGCGCGATCAACGAGTTCGGGATCAACGAATTTAGGCATTTCAGTATTCATCAATCCATCGATTACTACATTCATCGATCTACATTGTTTTTGATTAATCCGCTGCGTCAGTTTGGTATCAGAGCATTTTTAGCCAATCATAGCTAAATCGAGTCTTGGAGCCAATTCTTTTGAAGAATTTTGAAGTTGAAGTGATAGCCGAGCTTGAAGTGAGAAGCCGAGCTTAGTAGAAGTGTTGGAGATCAAACTTGCCTCATTTGGAGAAGTTGTGTTCATCGTGTTCATCGCGAAGTTGCAACAAAGTGTGAAGATTTCGATCCATTTCGTTTTGGATCAAAATTCGAAAGGTGTTTGAGTTTTGGCCGAGAGGAGTTAAGTCGCGAACCACCATTTTCGAGCTAGGGGAAGCAAGGAAGGCCGTGTACATCACTTTGAAAGTCAAAGCCGAGAATTGGAGAGTTTGTAAAGTTTCAAATCATGCCGCCAAGAAGAGCTAATCGTCACCAAAACGTTGAAGCATTGTATCGAAGAGAAGAAGCTGATGAGATGGAGCAAAGAATCAATGAAAACTTTAGTGAAAAGCTTAACGAAGGAATTGGACGATTAGAGAAGATGATGTTAGAGATGAATCAGAATCGGATAAGGGTATCACCTGAATCTAACCATGGAGGAAGTAGAGTCTCACCACAATCCAATTGAGAAAGAAGTGTTGATGATGATCAAAGACGTGGGAGGAATGTGAATGATCGAGAACGGAGGAATGTAGATAGAAGGGATGATGGTGGAAGACGCGAAGGGAGTAGAGATGTTGGTGGTCAGGATCGACATCGATATACATCTGATTTTGAAGAGGAGTATGATGGTGGTAGTGTTCGAGGACAAGGACGAGGACAAGGAAGAAATCACTCTGAGTATGATCACAAGTGGGAGTCGGGGATGAAGACTGAAATTCCTGAATTCAAAGGTGGTATGCAAGCTGAGGAGTTTCTGGATTGATTGTCTAATGTGGAGGAGATTTTTGATTTCAAGGAAGTTCCAGAACATCGTAGAGTGAAGTTGGTTGCTACGAGATTGAGGGGTAGAGCTTTGGCAGGGTGGAAGCAAACCAAACTTACACGTGAACGGATGGGGAAGTCAAAAGTTGAGTCTTGGGAGAAGATGAGGAAAATGATGAAAGCCACATTCTTACCTTATAACTATCAGTCGCTTATGTATCAGAGGTTGCAAAACTTGAGACAAGGGACGAAATCTGTGAATGACTATGCTGACGAATTTTATCAACTTATTGCAAGGAATGATATTATGGAAACGGAAGAACAACTGACGTCTAGATTTGTTGGAGGGTTGCGAATGCAGATTCAGGATATGGTTAACATGTTTGATCCCGGATCTGTAGCGGAAGCACAGCAGAAAGCGTTGGCTTGGGAGAAACAGGGAAGACGAGGAGGTGGTATGTTTACAAATTCCAACAATCCAGTGAGGGTGTTAGTGGAAGTTCTAATGTTTCAAAAGCTGTTGCAAAACCAGTTGGGAAGATGAAAGTCAGTAATGGTTTCAAGTGTTATAATTGCCAAGAAATGGGCCACAAAAGTAGCGAATCTCCAAAGCCGAAGAAGAGAGCTATGATAGCGGAGGTTGAGGATGAGGATGAAGAAGCTGAATGTTCCAATTCACCACCTGATGAGGAGGAAGAAGAAGTGTCGGGACGAAGGTTATAATCTAATGATGAAGAGGTCCTATTTAACACCAAAGCAAGAGGAGGATTGTAGTTGGTTAAGGAGCAATATTTTTCAGTCAACATTTACCATTCTGGGGAAGGTTTGCAAATTTGTTATTGATGTTGGAAGTTGTGATAATATAATTTCTTCAGAAGCTGTGAGGAAGTTGGCGTTGAAGACTGAGAAACATCCAAAACCGTACAAGCTAGCTTGGTTGAGGAAAGGCGGGGAGGTGAAGGTTGGACGAAGGGCTTGTGTGAAGTTTTCAATTGGAAAGAAATACAAGGATGAAATCTGGTGCGATGTGGTAGATATGGATGTCTGTCATTTGTTGCTGGGGAGACCGTGGCAGTATGATAGGGCGGTGCAACATGATGGGCGTACCAACAGTTACAGTTTCATGTTTGAAGGCACAAAGATTACTCTAGTTCCAAAGAAGCGACAACAGGAGGAAAACAAGTTGGAGGAGATTGAAGAGCTTAAAACTTTGTTATCTTTGAAGGAGTTTGTGAAGGAAGTAGAGGAGGAGCCTGAAGTGTTTTTGTTGATTGGGCGAGAGAGCAGTGAAGAGGTTGAAATTCCGGAAGAAGCGAAGCCAGTTTTGAAAGAATTTAACGATGTATTTCCAGAGGAGTTACCAACGGAGTTGCCACCGTTGAGGGATATACAACATCAGATAGATCTTGTTCCAGGTGCTGTGTTGCCACACAGACCACATTATCGAATGAGTCCAAAGGAACATGAAGAATTGAGGAGGCAAGTGGAAGAATTGCTTGAACAGGGGCGTGTGCAGGAGAGTTTAAGTCCTTGTGCTGTACCAACTTTATTGGTACCCAAAAAGGATGGACCGTGGAGGATGTGCACAGATAGTAGAGCATTGAATAAGATCACAGTCAGATACAGATTTCTGATGCCGAGGCTTGATGATTTATTGGATCAAATCAGTGGGTCCGTAATATTTTCAAAGATTGACTTGAAGAGCGGTTATCATCAGATTCGCATTAGACCAGGGGACGAATGGAAGACATCGTTCAAGACGAGGGAAGGATTGTATGAATGGCTGGTAATGCCGTTTGGTCTATCAAATGCACCAAGTACATTCATGAGGGTGATGAATCAAATTTTCAGGCCATACATTGGGAAATTTGTGGTGGTTTACTTTGATGATATTCTGATCTACAGTGCTAGTACAGAAGAGCATGTTCAGCATTTGAAGAAAGTGTTAATTATTCTTCGTGAAGAACAATTCTATGCTGCTACAAAGAAGTGTGTTTTTATGGCGAGGAGTGTTTTATTTCTGGGGTATGTTGTGTCGGAAGAAGGAATACAGGTTGACCAAAGTAAAGTCGAAGCAATTAGAGATTGGCCGCAACCCAAGACGATAACGAAAGTTCGGAGTTTTCATGGGTTGGCTTCATTTTATCGGAGGTTTATTCCACACTTTAGTAGTGTGATGGCGCCTATTGATTGTATGAAGGGTAAACAGTTTGCATGGTCAGAGGAAGCAGGGGTGCTTTTGGGAAGATCAAGGAGTTGCTGACATCTGCACCAATTCTAGTATTACCAGATTTTCAGTTAGTGTTTGAACTACATACTGATGCATCCAAGGTGGGGATTGGAGGAGTGTTGAGTCAAAAGGGACGTCCGATTGCATATTTTAGTGAGAAGTTGTCAGGAGCGAAGATGAGATATAGTACTTATGATGTGGAATTTTATGATGTTGTACAAGCTATCAAACACTGGAGACACTATCTATTTCAGAAAGAGTTTGTTCTTTACATTGATCATGAGGCATTAAAGCATTTACAAGGGCAAGATAAGATTTAAGCGAGACATGCATCATGGATTGCATATCTGCAATAGTTTACTTTTGTTGTTAAACACAAGTCAGGAGTGACGAATCGTGTGGCTGATGCTTTGAGTAGAAGGAATCATTTACTAACAACAATGAAGGTTGAAGTGACGGGGTTCGATGTGTTACCAGAATTATTTGACGAAGATCCTTACTTTGCAAAGTTTGTTGATAAAGTCAAGGAGGGAGTGACGGATGAGTTTATGATGGTAGACGGTTTTCTATTCGAAGGAAATCGATTGTGCATACCTGATTGTAGTTTAAAGAATGAAGATTGTGAAAGAGCTACATGAAGAAGGACATGTTGGGAGAGACCGTACATTACAATTGATTTCTCGATCTTACTTTTGGCCGTCAATGAGGAAAGAAGTGGAAAGGTTTGTGGAAAGATGTCATATCTGTTAGGTTTCGAAAGGAACTGCGACCAACGCTGGATTATATATGCCGTTACCCGTACCAACTAAGCCTTTGGTTGATGTGAGTATGGGCTTTGTGTTGGGGTTGCCGAGGACACGGCGTGGTAACGATTCCATTTATGTGGTGGTTGACCGATTTTCGAAAATGGCACATTTTATTGCTTGTAAGAAGACGGCGGATGCTGTTCATGTTGCTCAGTTGTTTTTCAAAGAGATATATCGACTTCACGGATTGCCAGAATCGATTTTGTCGGATAGGGATACTCGTTTTCTAAGTCATTTTTGGCTAAGTTTGTGGAAGATGGTGGGAACGAAGTTGAACTTTAGCAGCGCTTATCATCCACAAACGGATGGACAGACCGAGGTCGTGAACAGATCGTTGGGAAATTTGTTGAGGTGTCTTGTACAAGACAATTTGAAAAGCTGGGATATGAAGTTATGTCAAGCAGAGTTTGCACATAATCATGCAGTCAATCGAAGTACTCGGTTCAGTCCATTCCAGATTGTTTATTCAAGCTTACCAAAGGGACCGTTGGGTTTAACGGTCATACCACAACCAAAGAAGACAGTCGAGCGAGCTGCTGATTTTGTTGAAGGATTGACAGAGTGTCATAGGATCATTCAAGAACGATTGGAAAAGGCAAATGAGAAATACAAACAATCCGCAGACTTGAAGCGAAGAAATGTTGAATTTAATAAAGGAGATTTGGTATATGCTGTGTTAACCAAGGACCTTTTTCCAGTAGGCGCTTATAACAAATTGAAAGCCAGAAAAATTGGTCCTATAGAAATCGTCAAACGGATTAACGAAAATGCTTATAAATTGAAACTGCCGGAGGGTGTGTACACGTCGGACGTATTCAATGTTAAACATCTTGTACCATATCATGGGAGTGAGTTTGTTAGGGAAAAAGAGGGTGCAAATTCGAGGACGAATTTTTCTCAACCTGGGGAGGATGATGCAGCCCAGAAGGATGCCCAGAATGATAAAGAGTTAGGTCGCGTACGACCTAACGAATCCTTTAAGTTGTTACTGGTTGATGAAGCACAAATGGGTAAAGTGTTAGGTCGCAAACGACCTAACAAGGCCTTTAGGTCGCACCAACGACCTAGTGAAGATCGGCAACGACCTACTGAAGACTCGCGAGCAAACGAACTCAAAGGAAAGGCGCACAAACAACCTAACAGGGACTTAGGTCGTGGACGACCTAACGGGTTTGAGAATGGCGAGCTAAAGCAAAGAGACAGGTCGCTGGAACGACCTAACATGTTTTTGGGTCGTGTACGACCTAACGAGATAAGAAATAGGTCGCTGGAACGAGCTAACATGGTGCTACGACCTAACAAATCACGAACTATGCTAGGACGCAGGAAACAGTCACGACCTATGATAGGTCGCAGGAAACAGGAACGACTTAAGATAAGTCGCTGGGTGATCTGGGGAGATAAGTCGCACACTATAGGTCGCAAGGTATTAAGTCGTGAGGACTTAGGTCGCAAGACTTAGGTCGCGCAGTTTTATGAAGTGCTCTTTTAAGTCGCTGAAGCTTGATGCCGTTGAATCTTATGCCGCGTTAATCTCTGCCGTTGATTCTTTAAGTCGCTGAGGGAAGCTGGAGCATTGAAGTTAGGTCGCGTACGACCTAAGTTGAGTCGTGAGAAGTTGATAGGTCGGCAATGACCTAAGTGATGTATTTTTCTGTCTGTATTTTTCGGTTTGTTAAGTCGTATCTTTTAGGTCGTGTGTTTTGTTGAGTCATGGTATTTGTTAAGTCGGAGACGACCTAAGAGTTGTATAGATTTTTGTTTTTATTTTGTAACTTCTATAAATAGGCCGGTGGTGCCATTTGTAATAGTTTAGTTGATTTGAAATAAAACTCTTGTTTTGTTAGCTTTGTGCTTTCAACCAATTGGTAGTTGAGTGTAATCTCCTATCTCCTCTTTCAGTTAATCGAGTGCGCTCGATTCAACGACTGCAGAAGCCGATTCACGGAATATAGTGCGCTAGATCAACGTGCGAAGAATCGCAGATCTTTGAACCCGGTATCGTGCGCGATCAACGAGTTAGGGATAGCTAGAATTCGGTATCTTCGGATCAACGAATTTGGGCATTTCAGTATTCATCAATCCATCGATTACTACATTCATCGATCTACATTGTTTTTGATTAATCCGCTACGTCAAAAGTAAACTATTAAAATAGCGTTAAGGCGTTACCCTTATCCTCCTTAACACATTTTATATATTCCCATAGTCTATACAGTACCGTAACTCCCCCTATAAACTGGAGGGCTATCAGAGGGCACTCCATAGGTATGGTACAAAACAAACTCGTAGAAGGCGCGATAGGGCATGCGACAAGGCACTCGAAGCAATGCCAGGGTAGATATACCGTTTGCAGATCCGGACTGGTGGTAACGCATAGTAGCTACTACCGTCCACCTCGTGACACACTCCCAAATCAAAGGGTGCACCCAATCAAATCACAAAAACAATAGAATGGTGTGATATCCCGGAATTTTTGGCAATAACAATTTAATAATCTGTATTGAAATTTAAATTGATTTGATAATCTTTGTTAATAAAATTTGAATTGATTTAATAATCTTCTTTTAATAAATATTTAATTGGTGATTTTATCTTTTTAAAAGCTAATAAATTGTTTTCTATTTATAATGTGTATATATTTGTATATATTGTAAATAGAAATCTTTGGTTTGAATTTAATAAATAAATAAATCTTGTTTCCAAATTCTAATATATTTTTGTAATTTGGAAATTATGATTTAATTTAAAATATATAGTTTTAAAATATTTGAGATAAAAGTTTAATTGATTAAATTATATCTTAGCTTAAGTTTAAGATTAATTAAAAGGTTTGTTTTAAAATATTGTTTAATAAACATGATATATTAATCCATTTAATAATAATAGGAATTTATAATCTCTTTTATAAATTATTTAAATTTGACAAATTATTATTTTCAAATAACAATATTAATGTATTTTTTATATATAAATATAAATAGACTTTAAAATAGAAGTGTTATTTTCAAATTAAATATGTGGTTATATATGTATTAAAAAGGGTAGATATTTAAAATGTTTTGGGATTTTAAATATATTTGTATAAGCTTTTATTTGTATACATATATATATATATATATAAATAGTTTTATTTTATTTTCTCTAAAAATTAATTTATAAGAAATAAAAAAAAGTATTTAAGTTAGAAATAGAAATAAATACAAGTTAACATAATAACAATAACTATAACATGAACACTTGAGATAATTCTGGAAAACATATGTTTGCAATGCAAAAAGGAAAATGTATTCATGTTTGTACAGCAAAATTAAGGGATAAGTTTGTAGACATGGAGGACAACTTCATTTATTGCTATTATCTCTAGTACACAATATAGATCATATCAGCCTCCAAGTAGAAAAATCTCTGACCAAACTTAAAAAAATCTTGTACCTGTAAAATAATCATCTTGTAAACTCTTTTCTATATCAATCTTCCCTATCTCATTTCGTTCATCAAAAGACTTAGCATTCCAGAAAATATATTTCAACTGAAGCTTTATAACAATTCAACTTAAACAACAATTCAACTCAACACAAACATGAAGATCAAAAAGAGTTTCAGCCAGCAACTTTCAAAGCAATTTCCAGTTTTAAAGTATCAAAGCCTGTTTCAAAAATGTACTCTGTTCTGCCTTCTCAAATCTGTGAGTAACATCACATTTTTATTTAAATCATAAGTAAGAATAAATGGTTGCATGTTAATCTTGTGTTAAATATTGTTTTGAGTATATTCATAAGTATGTTTGTGTATTTACAACGTTGTTTTCCTGGATGTATAGTATGCATGTTGTTTTCCAGAGTACTCTCTGTTTATAGCTTTCAGTTTTTTTAGTTTTGATTTAAATTCAAAACCTTTTGATCTTGACTCTGTTTAAATTTAAGATTCAAGTGAAACTTGTTTGTTTAATCACAAACTTTAGTTTAGAATTTTACTTAAGTTAAAATAACTTTAGATTATCACTGGAAACCAAAGTAAATTATCAAGTTTTAAAGTAAGTGAAATTTAAATATCACAGTTTATTTTTTCAGGGTTAGGATCTTAAACAACATTTAAAAACATGAATTTTAAAACTAAAATCAAGATTTTTAGTTTGGGATTAAGGGTGCAGTTCTGAGATGAACTAAAAATGGAAATTTGGTGATTTCTGGTGATCTCGACGGTCTGGGAGGTCAGGGTTCTTCCTGGAGGTGGAAGAGTGATCGGAGCTTAGAGGAAAAATGCCAGGAAGGTTATCCAGGCATGGTGGTTGATGATTGAAGTCGGTAAACCTAGTTTGGAGCTCGATCAGAAATTTGATCACCTTGGCACATAGGGTTGATCGAGTGCCACAGGATTCTGGTGAATGGAAGTAGGTGGGTTGGCGAAGGCTTGGACGGAATCTCAGACGTGACGGTGGTCGGAAGCGCAAGAACGATGGTGTTCCAGGTTTTGCATTTGGGTTCAGATTTGGATTTGAAAGCTTGAATTCGATTTCGAGTTTGAGAGGATGATCTGATGGTAAGAATAGGATGCGGAGTTGATCGCTGATGTGGTGAGGCCATCGTGGTTGGCCGGAGATGGTCGGAGCACCGTGCATGTGCACGGTGCATTCTTATTTTCTGGTGGTGCCTGTGTTGAAGCAGGATTAAGTACTCGGGTTTTTACTCGAGTTATTTTGTGAAATGCCCGAGTCAAGTGGGGTTGGACTCGAAGTTATTTGAGGGTGGCTCGAGTCATTTATTTGTGTTACAGGTTTTGTTTTAAACCTGTCTGTTTAAATTTTAAATGATTTTAAAATTTGAAAATAAAGATTTAAACGAAGTTTAAATCAAAAGTTTTAATCTGGATTCAAATTTAATTTGTATCCTAGTTTTTAAAATAAAATTAATAATTTTTTAAAATTTAAAATGTTTAAACAACTTTGGATGTTAAAGCATAATCTAAAAAGTTTGGATTTAAAAATGAATTTGGTTTCAAATTCTTTAAAACTTCTTTTATAAGGTAAGTATTTTTTTAACATGAGATTTAAAAGGATTTTAAATTGTTTAAACTTTGTTAAAGTTAAATTTGTATTCATTTTAAATCTTAAATTTAAAATGGAATTTAAAAGTAAATTTAAAGGTAAATTGTTTTTAAAATGTTTTTGATAATGATAATTTAATTATTCATAAGAATAATGTTTATCTTAAAGTTAATTAGGATTTAATGATTTATGATTCATTAAAATTTTATGATAATTAAAAATGGATAATTAATTAATTTAATTAATTAATGATATGGATGATTAATTAAGTAATTAAGGTTTTAAATCAATTAATTAAGGTTTAAGATTAATTATTTAAGGAATAATTAATTTGTAATTAAGGATCATTAATTGGATAAAGATTTGATTTTTTTTAATTAATGATTAAGAATTAATTAATGAAGTAATTAAAGATTAATTAAGTTACAGTTAAAACTTAAATTAATTTAATAAATTAGAGGTTAATTAATTGATTATTAAGGATAAATAAATTTGTAATTAATAATGATTAATCTAAGTTTAATTTCTTAAGAAAAGAAATTAAGAATTGTTAATAGTTAATGAAGGTCATCAACTAGGATTATTAAATAATTAATTAATGTGATTAATTTTAGTAATTAATTAGATTAATTAATTAAGGATAATCATTTATGAAATTGTTTAAGTGTAATTACTTAATGGAAGTAATTAAGGCAATAATTACTCAATGTAATTAATTGAGTTAAATGTGCTTAGTTTTAGTTAATTAATTAAGTTTAATTAATTTAAGATAAACACTAGATGATTTGATAGGTAATTACTTAATGTAATAAAGGAAGTGTAATTACTTAGTGAAGTAATTAATGGTAATTACTGGATGTAATTAATTGAAGAGGATTTAAATAGGGAAGTAATTTGGATTAAATTACTTTGTGTAATTAATCAAGGGATTAATTAAGATAATTAATTAAGGAGTTATTAATTTATATAATGAAGTAATTAAGGGTAGTTAATTACTGGATGGGATTAATCAAGAGTGATTAATAATTATGGTTTAATTAAAGATTAATTACTTAATGCAATTAATTTAAATAGAATAATTAATTAAAAATGTAATTAGGGATCATTAATTTATATAATTAATGATGAAATCAAGGGTTGATTAATTAAGATAAATTAATCAATAATAAGTGATTTTGAGTAATTAATTAATGTAATTAATTAAGGATTAATGTAATTAATTATAGTTAATTAATTTATGAAGTAATTAAAGATTAATTACTGTATTTGGGTAAGGATAATTAATTTGTGAATTAATTAAAGGATAATTACTTGAATGTAAATAAAGGATAATTAATCAAGGGTGATTAATTAAGATGGAAATTAAAGAATGATTAATTAATTGATCTGTAATTAATTAATGGTTATTTAAGCAAGATTTATAATGATGAAGTAATTAATTTAATTTACTTTAAATTAATTAGAGATAAGGTAATTAATTTAATTCATTTTAAATTAATTATAAATGGTGTGATTATTAATCCTTGCTTATGTATGATGGATGATATTGATTTGCCTTGAGTGGTTTGAAATCTCAGATATGAGATAAGTGATGTTGTGTGTTATGGATGCTTTTGGTTGAAGTATGATGATAATGTGAATTATCTATTTGTGATGATAATGTAGATTATCTATTGTGATATTGTGAATTATCTATTTGTGTGTATATGGATAATAGAATTGAATTGTTTTAACTTTAAACAACTTGGCCTTAAATGATACGTTTTGGATTTCGATGAGACCGGGATCGGATTTCCAGATTTGGATATCCGAAAACCACATCGATCCAAATTAACGGTAGGTCGTGAATCTCAAGTGAAGATGAAGATTCAGAGTGCAAGGGTTATTGTCGTTAACTATGAGGGTGATTCCAAAATGAGTGTAACGAGATAATGCCTTCGGTTTCGTTCGAACCCGGAACGAACTTGTATGGATTGAATGCTTTCAGAACATCGTCAGGTGGACGATGAGCATTCTAAGAGATGTGTTTTGATAAGGTAATTGTAGCCTCAAGCCTCATCAACCGGGAATGGCAAAACAAGGGAGGTGCAGCAAGGCTAAGTGGGTAGCACCCAAGTAGGATGAGATTTTCCCCTGTCTAGATGTCCCTTTTATTTCGGCTGTGTGGGCAGTTTTAAGCTCCAACTGCTGGGGTTGTCTTATTCAAGATTGTCCAGTAAGGGATCGTTCCGGCCTTGTGTTGCAGGGGATTTAGGGTGGATCCTCGGTACGTTGATCTAGGCCACGTACTGTGACGGGCGGTACCCCAGTAGCCCTGCCATTGTATAGAATCCAATCTCCAATAATTGATCGCGGATTTGATTGTATTACCCACTTTGTTAGCTAGTATGCTGGAATTTAATCATGCAACAATTTCAGCTATTTCTTATTTACTTGAAAACCCTAGACACTATTATGATATCACTGGATTTCCTATCAAATGTTTGGTTAGCGTAAGGTAAAAACTTACCCGTGTTTATGTGTGGGAAGTCTTATGTGATACCTTTTGTTTTCAAAGGATTTTCAAAGTTAAGCAACTTTAACCTGTTACTCACACCAGACCCATGTCTGACCCGGAGTTTATCTTCTGTTTTTCTTAAACTCTTGGGTACTCAAATTTTTACGAGTAGCCAAGGGATTCAGGTTAGCTTTGACGAATTGTGGAGGAGCAATGGAGCAGGAGGCTTCAGCGTGGTAGATATATATATAGTGTTCGGCTGTGTTGGTATCTCTGTGTAGTTTCTCTGTATTGTATTAAGTTGTAATAACTAGACGGGTGTTTATAACTGTCTAGTATGTGATGTATTATCTGTGTAACTCTGATTGATGTTGTAAACTATGTAATATTTATGTGATTAATATAATTTATTCGTTCCGCTGTTGAGATTCTGATGTTGTTTCTTCTTTCTTCTCTATCTTTTCTCTTTTCTATCCCTTTCTTTCTACAAGATGATATGACTTTCTGGTGATAGAAAGTCGGGTCGTTTCAGTTGGTATCAGAGCGCTAGGTTGAGTGAGTACCTAGGCTTTGGAGTGATTTCTTTTCTTAAGAGAGCGTACTTGTAATTTTGATATACATATATATATATATATATATTTATATATTTCTACCTATTTGTTGGGTTACCTGTTCGGGTTTTCCAATATAAGATATAAGATATAAAGGTAGATAGGCTAGTGGTGTGTGTAACACGACTACCAATGGTTGGAGTTTGTTGAGGTTGGAAGTGTATCTGCCGAGACTGTAGACCTAATACTGTCTCAAGTGAATTTTTGTTGTGGTGAAAGGATTTCACCAATCTCTGAAGGAAACCTGTTAGGTTCAGAGTCCATTTTTGAAGTGCAAGTTTGGATGAGTAGAATTTGGATTCTGACAGTTGATCAGAAGCGAGTGATGGTATCTTAGTAACTCAGGAAGTACTAGTTGTGTGATGAGATGCAGTGGCTATGGATTGTTTCCGAAGATGTTTCTCATGGAGCTTTGGATGAGGAAGTGTGTCTGCATCGGTGTTGAGGCTGATTTCAGCTGGGTGTTTGTGTTTGGCTTTGAGGCCTGAGTTTCTCGAGGAGTTTGGATTAGGAAGTTTTTGGCATCAGTGGCAGCATCGCAGCTCAGATTGATCTGTGTGCAGGCAAGGAGGTCATCTGTCAGCAGTTTTCTAGAGGTGAAGTTCAGAAGCAGCAGCTATGTGGACCCATTTCTTCGATGGATTGGCTAGATAGGCTTAAGCTGTTCTGAATGGTAAAGAGAGAACAGTTTTCTTTGGATATTAGATTGGGTTGATCGCAAAAGTAACTTGCGATAGTTGAGTGTTCTCTTGGTTTGTCAGAGATCTTTCAGGATGTCTTTGAAAAGGTTAGTGGTTTTCCTTAGCATGTGGAGATTGAGTTTTCATATCGACTAGGATTCCAGGAGTGGTACCGATGGTCCAGCTAGTTGAAGGAGGGTTCCTAGAGAGAGGTTTTTGGGTGAAGCAGATCAGGATATCATGGGATTTCCGAGTTTTCTCTTTACGGATTTGTTGAACCATATTTCTGGGATGTGTTGTCCAGTTTGTGCTCGTGTGCATCATTAGCATTTTCATCTACTCCAAATCAGAGTTGTGCAGCGGAAGCAGTTGGGAGTGTATCTGTTTTCTTTTCCGGAAAGGAGAAGTTGTTTTCTACTGATGATAGTAGAGGTTGTGTTCTTGATTGTTTTGGTCCAAGTTGTTTTGTGCGGCATCATAGAAGGTTGAGCTGATCAGTAGAGATGGAGGCAGCCTAGGATCGTCAGATGAGTTTTGTGGATAAGAGACGGAGGAATTTGGATTTCGAAGTCGAAGATTTGATTTTGGATAAGTTTTCTCCGATCAAAGGAGCTATATGATTTGGTAAGATTGGGAAGCTAGCTCCGAGGTATCTTGGATCTTTTCTGTGTTATGGTGAGGATAAGTGTTTGGTCTTCTGGAGTGAATTGCCAGTTTGGATAACTGGGATTCGATGTATTTCACGTATCTCTGAGGGAGTACGTGTATAATCCATCTCTGGTTTTGGAACCAGCAGTCCTAGAGGTTTGGTTGTTGAGTCAGACTTGTCTATAGTCTGATATCCTGTCTAGTTTTGTAGATCTAGATGAGTAGGAGCTTTGTAGCTTAGTAGTATAGTTTTGTTTGGATTCTGTAGGGCGAGTATCCCGGTATTTTTACTTGGGAAACTCTAGGAAATTCTATCCACAATTTTGTCTGGATAGTTAGATTTGTTTGATTGGATTGGTTGGTTACTATGGTTGTTAGCATATGATTAATATATGCTTGTGTTTTTAAAATTAAATCATTAATGAGATTATTAAATTACATTTGTTTTAAATTTCGGGGATGAATTTCTTTTAAGGGGGAAGGAATGTGATATCCCGGAATTTTTGGCCATAACAATTTAATAATCCGTATTGAAATTTAAATTGATTTGATAATCTTTGTTAATAAAATTTGAATTGATTTAATAATCTTCTTTTAATAAATATTTAATTGGTGATTTTATCTTTGTAAAAGCTAATAAATTGTTTTCTATTTATAATGTGTATACATTTGTATATATTGTAAATAGAAATCTTTGGTTTGAATTTACTAAATAAATAAATCTTGTTTCCAAATTCTAATATATTTTGGTAATTTGGAAATTATGATTTAATTTAAAATATATAGTTTTAAAATATTTAAGATAAATGTTTAATTGATTAAATTATATCTTAGCTTAAGTTTAAGATTAATTAAAAGGTTTGTTTTAAAATATTGTTTAATAAACATGATATATTAATCCATTTAATAATAATAGGAATTTATAATCTCTTTTATAAATTATTTAAATTTGACAAATTATTATTTTCTAATAACATTATTAATGTATTGTTTTATATATAAATATAAATAGACTTTAAAATAGAAGAGTTATTTTCAAATTAAATATGTGGTTATATATGTATATATATAACTTGATTTTTAAAATTGGATTTTAGAATTTATTTTGAATTTAAAAGTCTTGAAATTAAAAAGGGTAGATATTTAAAATGTTTTGGGATTTTAAAGATATTTGTATATTTTATTTGTATGTATATATATAAATAGTTTTATTTTATTTTCTCTAAAAAGCAATTTATAAGTAATAAAAATAAGTATTTAAGTTAGAAATAGAAATAAATACAAGTTAACATAATAACAATAACTATAACATGAACACTTGAGATAATTCTGGAAAACATATGTTTGCAATGCAAAAAGGAAAATATATTCATGTTTGTACAGGAAAATTAAGGGAAAAGTCTGTAGACATGGAGCACAACTTCATTTATTGCTATTATCTCTAGTACATAATATAGATCATATCAGCCTCCAAGTAGAAAAATCTCTGACCAAACTTAAAAAAATCTTGTACCTGTAAAATAATCATCCTGTAAACTCTTTTCTATATCAATCTTCCCTATCTCATTTCGTTCATCAAAAGACTTAGCATTCCAGAAAATATATTTCAACTGAAGCTTTATAACAATTCAACTTAAACAACAATTCAACTCAACACAAACATGAAGATCAAAAAGAGTTTCAGCTAGCAACTTTCAAAGCAATTTCCAGTTTTAAAGTATCAAAGCCTGTTTCAAAAATGTACTCTGTTCTGCCTTCTCAAATCTGTGAGTAACATCACATTTTTATTTAAATCATAAGTAAGAATAAATGGTTGCATGTTAATCTCTGTGTTAAATATTGTTTTGAGTATATTCATAAGTATGTTTGTGTATTTACAATGTTGTTTTCCTGGATGTATAGTATGCATGTTGTTTTCCAGAGTACTCTCTATTTATAGCTTTCAGTTTTTTTAGTTTTGATTTAAATTCAAAACCTTTTGATCTTGACTCTGTTTAAATTTAAGATTCAAGTGAAACTTGTTTGTTTAATCACAAACTTTAGTTTAGAATTTTACTTAAGTTAAAATAACTTTAGATTATCACTGGAAACCAAAGTAAATTATCAAGTTTTAAAGTAAGTGAAATTTAAATATCACAGTTTATTGTTTCAGGGTTAGGATCTTAAACAACATTTAAAAACATGAATTTTAAAACTAAAATCAAGATTTTTAGTTTGGGATTAAGGGTGCAGTTCTGAGATGAACTAAAAATGGAAATTTGGTGATTTCTGGTGATCTCGACGGTCTGGGAGGTCAGGGTTCTTCCTGGAGGTGGAAGAGTGATCGGAGCTTAGAGGAAAAATGCCAGGAAGGTTATCCAGGCATGGTGGTTTATGATTGAAGTCTGTAAACCTAGTTTGGAGCTCGATCAGAAATTTGATCATCACGGCACATAGGGTTGATCGAGTGCCACAGGATTCTTGTGAATGGAAGTAGGTGGGTTGACGAAGGCTTGAATGGAATCTCACACGTAACGGTGGTCGGAGGCGCAAGAACGATGGTGTTCCAGGTTTTGCATTTGGGTTCAGATTTGGATTTGAAAGCTTGAATTCGATTACGAGTTTGAGAGGATGATCTGATGGTCGGAATAGGATGCGGAGTTGATCACTGATGTGGTGAGGCCATCGTGGTTGGCCGGAGATGGTCGGAGCACAGTGCATGTGCACGGTGCATTCTTATTTTCTGGTGGTGCCTGTGTTGAAGCAGGATTAAGTACTCGGGTTTTTACTCGAGTTATTTTGTGAAATGCCCAAAGTCAAGTGGGGTTGGACTCGAAGTTATTTGAGGGTGGCTCGAGTCATTTATTTGTGTTACATGTTTTGTTTTAAACCTGTCTCTTTAAATTTTAAATGATTTGAAAATTTGAAATAAAGATTTAAACAAAGTTTAAATCAAAAGTTTTAATATGGATTCAAATTTAATTTGTATCCTAGTTTTGAAAATAAAATAAATAAGTTTTTAAAATTTAAAATGTTTAAACAACTTTGGATGTTAAAGCATAATCTAAATAGTTTGGATTTAAAAATGAATTTGGTTTCAAATTCTTTAAAACTTCTTTTATAAGGTAAGTATTTCTTTAACATGAGATTTAAAAGGTTTTTAAATTGTTTAAACTTTTTTAAAGTTAAATTTTATTCATTTTAAATCTTAAATTTAAAATGCAATTTAAAAGTAAATTTAAAGGTAAATTGTTTTTAAAATGTTTTTGATAATGATAATTTAATCATTCATAAGAATAATGTTTATCTTAAAGTTAATTAGGATTTAATGATTTATGATTCATTAAATTTTTAAGATAATTAAAAATGGATAATTAATTAATTTAATTAATTAATGATATGGATGATTAATTAAGTAATTAAGGTTTTAAATCAATTAATTAAGGTTTAAGATTAATTATTTAAGGAATAATTAATTTGTAATTAAGGATCATTAATTGGATAAAGATTTGATTTTTTTTAAATTAATGATTAAGAATTAATTAATGAAGTAATTAAAGATTAATTAAGTTACAGTTAAAACTTAAATTAATTTAATAAATTAGAGGTTAATTAATTGATTATTAAGGATAAATAAATTTGTAATTAATAATGATTAATCTAAGTTTAATTTCTTAAGAAAAGAAATTAAGAATTGTTAATAGTTAATGAACGTCATCAACTAGGATTATTAAATAATTAATTAATATGATTAATTTTAATAATTACTTAGATTAATTAATTAAGGATAATCATTTATGAAATTGTTTAAGTGTAATTACTTAATGGAAGTAATTAAGGCAATAATTACTCAATGTAATTAATTGAGTTAAATGTGCTTAGTTTTAGTTAATTAATTAAGTTTAATTAATTTAAGATAAACACTAGATGATTTGATACGTAATTACTTAATGTAATAAAGGAAGTGTAATTACTTAGTGAAGTAATTAATGGTAATTACTGGATGTAATTAATTGAAGAGGATTTAAATAGGGAAGTAATTTGGATTAAATTACTTTATGTAATTAATCAAGGGATTAATTAAGATAATTAATTAAGGAGTAATTAATTTATATAATGAAGTAATTAAGGGTAGTTAATTACTGGATGGGATTAATCAAGAGTGATTAATAATTATGGTTTAATTAAATATTAATTACTTAATGTAATTAATTTAAATAGAATAATTAATTAAAAATGTAATTAGGGATCATTAATTTATATAATTAATGATGAAATCAAGGGTTGATTAATTAAGATAAATTAATCAATAATAAGTGATTTTGTGTAATTAATTAATGTAATTAATTAAGGATTAATGTAATTAATAGTTAATTAATTTATGAAGTAATTAAAGATTAATTACTGTATTTGGGTAAGGATAATTAATTTGTGAATTAATTAAAGGATAATTACTTGAATGTAATTAAAGGATAATTAATCAAGGGTGATTAATTAAGATGGAAATTAGAGAATGATTAATTAATTGATCTGTAATTAATTAATGGTTATGTAAGCAAGATTTATAATGATGAAGTAATTAATTTAATTTACTTTAAATTAATTAAAGATAAGGTAATTAATTTAATTCATTTTAAATTAATTATAAATGGTGTGATTATTAATCCTTGCTTATGTATGATGGATGATATTGATTTGCCTTGAGTGGTTTGAAATCTCAGATATGAGATAAGTGATGTTGTGTGATATGGATGCTTTGGTTGAAGTATGATGATAATGTGAATTATCTATATGTGATGATAATGTAGATTATCTATTGTGATATTGTGAGTTATCTATCTGTGTGTATATGGATAATAGAATTGAATTGATTTAACTTTAAACAACTTGGCCTTAAAAGATACGTTTTGGATTTCGATGGAACTAGGATCGGGTTTCCAGATTTGGATATCCGAAAACCACATCGATCCAAATTGACGATAGGTCGTGAATCTCAAGTGAAGATGAAGATTCAGAGTGCAAGGGTTATTGTCGTTAACTCTGAGGGTGATTCCAAAATGAGTGTAACGAGATAATGCCTTCGGTTTCGTTCGAACCCGGAACGAACTTGTATGGATTGAATGCTTTCAGAACATCGTCAGGTGGACGATGAGCATTCTAAGAGATGTGTTCTGATAAGGTAATCGTAGCCTCAAGCCTCATCAACCGGGAATGGCTAAAACAGGGGAGGTGCAGTAAGGCTAAGTGGGTAGCACCCAAGTAGGATGAGATTTTCCCCTGTCTAGATGTCCCTTTTATTTCGGCTGTGTGGGCAGTTTTGAGCTCCAACTGCTGGGGTTGTCTTGTTCGGGATTGTCCAGTAAGGGATGGTTCCAGCCTTGTGTTGCAGGAGATTTAGGGTGGATCCTCGGTACGTTGATCTAGGCCACGTACTGTGACGGGCGATACCCCAGTAGCCCTGCCATTGTATGGAATCCAATCTCCAATAATTGATCGCGGATTTGATTGTATTACCCACTTTGTTAGCTAGTATGCTGGAATTTAATCATGTAACAATTTCAGCTATTTCTTATTTACTTGAAAACCCTAGACACTATTATGATATCACTGGATTTCCTATTAAATGTTTGGTTAGCGTAAGGTAAAAACTTACCCGTGTTTATGTATGGGAAGTCTTACGTGATACCTTTTGTTTTCAAAGGATTTTCAAAGTTAAGCAACTTTAACCTATTACTCACACCAGACCCATGTCTGACCCGGAGTTTATCTTCTGTTTTTCTTAAACTCTTGGGTACTCAAATTTTTACGAGTAGCCAAGGGATTCAGGTTAGCTTTGACGAATTGTGGAGGAGCAATGGAGCAGGAGGCTTCAACGTTGTAGATATATATATAGTGTTCCGCTGTGTTGGTATCTCTGTGTAGTTTCTCTGTATTGTATTGAGTTGTAATAACTAGACGGGTGTTTATAACTGTCTAGTATGTGATGTATTATCTGTGTAACTCTGATTGATGTTGTAAACTATGTAATATTTATGTGATTAATATAATTTATTCGTTCCGCTGTTGAGATTCTGATGTTGTTTCTTCTTTCTTCTCTATCTTTTCTCTTTTCTATCCCTTTCTTTCTTCAAGATGATACGACTTTCTGGTGATAGAAAGTCGGGTCGTTTCAAATGGTATCGAAGAAATGTGTCCGATAGGAGGAATTACCTTACTTGGCCCGACGTGGCTCCTATTTTATCCGCATCAAGCTGACTCACGTGAGTCAGGGCTACGTAAATACCATACAGAATTGTCACCAAACCATCCTACTTCATTCTGGAATCTCCATTACGTACACAGTTGTTAAAGTAGTTTTCGGTATTGGCAGAGAGTATGACAATATCCGATCCCGGTCTCTTTAACAACCAAACGCTTATTTCACAACGTGGTCATTTCATTTCAAATAGTTCATATTTCATATTTCATATTTCATATCAAAATATCATATTCATTTCAAAACCATATCAATTCGATATCATTATTCACTTTAAATTATATTCATTTCCAGAATCGTAACACTCTCAAAATTATAACACTTTTGAAATCATAACACTTTTGAAATCATAACACTTTGGAAATCATTACACTTAGGTAAATCGTAACACTTTCTACTTAAACAGTTTAGATATTGAAAATAGTATATATGTAACGACCCGATATTTTCAACCATTCGCATCCACACATATCGGACTTGAATTTATCAAAATACAGAATTATAAATATAAATTTGGCAAAACTCAGAATATACAGTAAATAAATAATCACAGATCACAGACACAGAGTAATATAACTATGCAGCGGAAGAAAGAAATAGTAGTTCATGAAGCTACTATATATATACATCAGAGTTAACAAGATACAACAGAAATCACGAATACAAAGATGTCTCAATACAATAGTCAAATACAAGATCTGAATACATCACTGGAATCAACTGAATATCTGAAAGTGCAATAGATAGATGGATCTCCCAGCAAAGCTCCAACTCCAAAGGTGAGTCTCGAATGATGTATCACTCAGTCTGACTCGAGCATAAAGCAAAACACAAAACACTCGAGTCAGGACATACATACTTATACAATGTAAACCAACTCAAGTGAACTGTAATAGAATGCACAAGTAACTTAAAGGATGCTTGGGATCGCCCATCCTTTAAGGATCCGTTAAACTATCTACTATATAGTAATATACGTTATTATAATAATGTCTAAAGTAGAGTAAACTATCAAAATAGAGTTAAGGCGTTACCCATATCCCCCTTAACACATTTTATATATTCCCATAGTCTATACAGTACCATAACCCCACCCGTACTGGGTGTCGTCAGAGGGCACTCCATAGATATGGTACAAAACAAACTCGTAGTAAAGCTCGCTATGGTAGGTGACACGGCACAAAGAGGCAATGCCAAGGTAGATATACCAATTACGCACACGGACTGGTGGTAACGCATAGCAGCCACTACCGCCCACTTCGGAACACACTCCCAAATCAAAAATCGAAGGGTGGCCGTCAAATCAATCATAAAGTAATAGAATGGTATCGAAGAAATGTGTCCGATCAGAGGTGCTACCTCATTGGCCCGAGACCGCTCCTATTTTAGCCATCTTATTCCAACTCATGGGAGTCGCGTCCACGTATATACCTCAACAGGATCGTCGCCACCATCCTACTTCATTCTGGAATCTCCACCGCGTACACGGTTGTCAAAGTGGTTTTCGGTATCGACAAAGAGTATGCCCATATCCGATCCCAGTCGCTTTGCCAACCAATCGTTATTATAACCCATGGATATTTATTTTGAAATAATTTATACCTAAAAAAAATTATCATATCCATTTCAAACTAGTTTATACTTCAAAACCAAAATATCATATTCAAAACTAGTTTATACTTCTGTAACGACCCGTCATTTTGGACCATTCGCATCCATTATAAGTGTATAGGTAGACACTTATGCCGGAGTTGAATTGCTCAAAATAACGCGTTGTTAATTTAAATTTGGCAAAACTGAACATATACAGTAAATAAAATAATCACAGAACACAGACACAGAGTAATAATTGCAGCGGAAATAAAAGAGATAGTAGTTCATGAAGCTACTATATGAATATATATAAAATACATCAGAGTTTACAACAGAAGAGTAATACGATACATCAGAGTTAAACCAGATACAACGGAAGAGTAACACGATACATCAGATACAAATCAGAATACATCACTGGAATCATCGAATACTGAAAGCTGGATAGATAGCTGGATCTCCAAGCGAAGCTCCAACTCCAAAGGTGAGTCTCGTAAGCTGAACCACTCAGTCTAACCCGAGCGTAAAGCAAAACACAAGACACTCGAGTCAGGATTAACATTCTTATATTAATAAATCCAACTCAAGTGAAATAGCAATTGAAATACAAGTAACTCAAAGGATGTTTGGAATAACCATCCTTTAAGGATCCGTTAAACTATCTACTATGTAGTAATGTACGATAAGTAGATAATGTCTATCAGTAATAATAAGATATCAAAATAGCGTTAAGTCATGGCCCATTCCACCCTTAACACATTTTTATTCCCACAAGTATATACAAGACCGTAGTTTCCCCAAAACCGGAAGTCACCAGAGGGCAATCCATATACTCAAGGTACAAAACAAATTCGTAGTGGTCGCGCATAAATGGAATACAAGTATGACAAGGCACATGAGGCTATACCCAAGGTAGTGATACTACCGTTCGCCTGATCCGGACTGGTGAGAACGCAACGCCGCAGCGCCCGCAACACCGTGAGACAACACTCCCAAAATCAAGGGTGCACCAATCGACAACAAGTATAAGTAGTTCGAAGAAGTGTGTCCACTTGAGGTATCAATCCTCCATTGGCCCGGCACAGCTCCTGTTTTAGTCATTTCCAATTTGACATAAGTGTCAAGGCTATCCATTATCGATCTCTTTCTTCAGTCAACACGTACATCATTCCTACCACTTCATTCTGGATCATCACTCCGCGTATAGTTATTAAAGTGGTTTTCGGTTTAGATAGAGAGTATATCCATAACCGAATTCCGGTCTCTTTAATAACTTCCGTAATTATTTCACCGATTGGTCGTTTATATATTTCAAAACCAAATCAAATTCAATTTCAATTTCAATTCGCAAATCAACATTTCATTTGTCTATCAAAACAGTTTCCATACTTTACGTTTCAAAACTTCCAAATTACCATTTCAAAATCTTATAATTCAATTTCAATCTTATATTGAAAACAATTCAAATATTGATTCAAGTTCGTACAAAAGTTTCATTTCGAAATCATTAGAATCAATTTAGTTTTACATTCCAATCAATTTACATTCATTTATCGATTTCATTCAATATCCATTAAGTAAATTTGCCATTCAAATAATCTCTATTAAATTTCCAGTTCATTAAATCCATTATTTAAATTCAACTTCATTACATCAAAACTTACAATTTGAATTAAATTAAATTCATCAAACCAAATTCTTAAATTTTCAAGTCTTACATTAATTTTTAATAAATCACATTTTTATTTCTTGCTAAAGAAATTCAATTTCACTTATTTACTTTCTTAAATAATTTTCCAAAACTTAATTAATAAAGAAAACTCAATTTCAATTATTTGCGAAGTAAATTCACTTATTCAAAAGTTAAATTTTCTTATTAAGGAATTCAATTCAATTTGATCATTAAATCATTCAATCTCATTAAATTATTAAATTGTTCAAAACTCAATTATTAAATAATTTCAAGGTTTAATAATTTCACACTTAATTATAATTTCAAACTTAATTATTAAATCATTTCAAAGTTTAATAATTTCAAACTTAATTATAATTTCAGACTTAATTATTAAATCATTTCAAAGTTTAATAAATTTCAAACTTAGTTATAATCTCAAACTTAATTCAATAATTTCTCAAATTAAACAACATTCATTCATCAATTACATTGTTAATATTTTGTTTCAGATTATTAAACATTAACATTTTCCTTTCATTAAAATTCGAATTTCAACTTCCTTTCAAAACCATATTATTTATTCAAATAAAATCTTCGTTTTATTTTTAAATCAAAATTATTGACCAATCGGGTTTTATTTAATTTCCTATCCTAGGTAAAAATTCAATTTGGGTATTTATCATTTCAACCCAATTCCAATTCAATTCAAAATCAAAACATAACAAAGGGAACTTGCAGTGTGATAACTGGGATGGTGTCAAAGTAAATAAACAAGCAATAACAACAATCAATAACAATCCAATCATCAATTCAAATAATCCCGAAATAACCGTATTAATTCGCATTGTTATTTGTACGAATTAATATAATTATTTCTAGAACCTACACTATCATTTCATATAGATTAAAGATTATTACATTACGGTTTTCACTTGTCATTCAATTTACAATTTCATACATCATCAATTTATCAACATACATTTAGTGGTTCAAAATGTAATTAAACAAATCCTACGTGTCAATAAATTCAACAGTTAAAGGGGTCATATTATACAAATGTCAGTTAATCAAATTTAACATTTAATTATCCTATATCAAGTTCAATTTCACACTATTTATCAATTTACATTAACAGCTTAACGTCCAATATAAACATCAACAATCAATCAATTATCAGCCAAACAGTATTATCATTGCATAAATAATTAACAGATAATGGTGTCAGATGTCACAGGTGAACTGATACAGGCAATAGCATATATAACAGTGTAATTAACTAATAGCAGCATATTTCAATTGTCGTTTAAATTGAAATCAAATTTAATAAATAAAAGAACGTTAATCGTGAGTGAGTGCTCACCTTTCGAGGCTAGAGATATTTAACGATGAAAGAGTTGTGAGTCCAAGCGCGAATTCCAAAACAAAGCTAGATTGGCACGGTTCGACGATCAAAGCTGATAGATATGAATCGATGAGAATGAGTCAAATAAGCTCGATGCAAACGGAATATATATATCAATTGTTATTATTATAATTATTATTTTTCCAAAATCCAATGTTCAATTTAAATTACATAATTAAAATGGCATACATATATATCCCATGTAAATTTAAAATTTTAAAACATATAACATAAAATCCATATACCATATTACAACAAATATCTAAAACTAATGTTAAATAAAATATATAAACGAAAGATATATATAACTCAACATATATTTTAAACAAACTGTACACCTGAAACTTGTAATAAAACTACTATACTTAAATCTATGTTCTAAAAAAAACATATATATACATATAAGAACAATAAGGCGACTGATTTTAAAGTTTTATACATAACAAGCTTATATACTTCATAAACAAACAACTGCTACAAAATTATATAAACATCTATAAACAGATCTAGTATATATAGTTATTTCTAAAACCAACTCATAAACCACTTATACGTACATAACTTATAATATATAAAATTGACATTTTTATAAGGTACTCTATATACTGGAACAGATTTCAACATAGACACCTATTGGTTATAACCTATAAAATATATGTATAAACGCTATGCACCTCAAAGCAACTTACTTTATAATACATAATATAAGTTGACAAACCAATATATATCCATCACAAAATATATTGCAGTCCATACATACGCAACTGGTTTTACAAAACCGCATGTATGTATACACGAAAAATGAAAACACTGTAATCTGAATTATAAAACAAAAGACCCCAAACCAAAGTTTAACTATATATATATATTAATCTAAAAAGGACTAAAATCAAACTTCATACGACTTACATATGTATCAATCACGTTTTATACTTGAACTGACACTAACTTCTTTTTGAAAATAATTGCCTAGCCTAGTATTTTATATCTTTCAAACTTAAAATATGAAGCCTGTCCTTTATTTTGTTGAGTCTAGCTGTGCACGTTGATGTTTGTAACAACAACTCATATAAACCAAACCATTTATAATAGTATATTACCTTACAACTTCATAAATAGATATAGACTTTATAAACTTTATAAGTGTACACTCTGTAAAAAAAAAGAACCCATTCGAAAATCAAACATCAACCGCATGATATATATTTATATATATTATATTATAACTCACCTTCATAATACATAACATGTATTCGGCTATGACACAAAGAAGTCAAGCGGGCTGTGAAGGCGGAAGTTTATGGAGTGGGTAGCGGAGGACAACGTGAAGAAAAAGGGGAGCAGGTGTTGAGGAGGGGAACTGGGGAGGAATGATGATGGTCGGCGTCGGTGTTCGAGATGCAGAGATGCTTAGATGATGGGGACCAGATGGGTCCGCTGGTGCATGGATGGGGTGGTCGCACGTGGTGGAGGCCGAGTGGAGAAGGCTCGGAGCGGATTCGAGAGGCTAGGTGGCGAACTAGGCAGGCGGTGGAGGAACGGGGAAGGCAGATGGTGATAGTTGCTAGTGGTCGGAGAGGGAATAAGAAGAGAACCAGGGAAGAGTTGAAGGGTTTGCGAAAAATATATGGAAGCGAACATTTTTATATGAACTTTCATTTATCTATTTTCTTTCTTTTTGAAGCAACAGAGAAGCGAACTAAAAATGAAAGGACGACCTATATTATTGAACAGTTGGAATCACAAAAGTCAGAACGTTGAATTCAATAAATAATAAAGGCTAATGGCTGTTCAGATCAGGATGGATAAACGAAAGGTCATCCGGAAATCAAAAAGGTCAAATACATAACCGATACGGTAGGCGTTACGCAAAGTGCAACGTACACCGGAACTCTGAATTTGACAATCGAATATACCGTAGAGATCAGCACGACGAGACGATCAAAACGGTATATAGAAATCAGTGGTACGATCATCCGATAAAAATCGATATCGGTACCAGAATACTGCTATTTTGCAGAAAATAAGAACGACGGAGCCAAAGATGTCCGAATTTGGAAAAACGACAAACTGAAACCTTGCTCAGAAGATGGTTTAGAATTTTTCTATGTAAAATATTTAGGTTTTGAAAACGTTTTATTTTCAACGCTTTTTAACTGATTGAATTGAAGTGAATTTACGCGCGAAATAAACTTTCGTAATTTCGGACGAAAATTTACCAGTAGCTATGTTTAATTAGGCGTATTCCAAATATAAAATTTTTATTTCAAAATTTTATCGTTTAAAATTTCACAAAATTTCAACAAATTACGTTATTAAACGGTTGAAATTTACGGGTCGTTACATTCTCCCCCACTCAAAACTTTTCGTCCCCGAAAAGGAACGAGGTAGGAGAATAGAAACAACCAGAAAGAAAGCAGATTTGAAATACAAAATAACCATTAATTTAAACCATATAAATTCAAATTTAAATTAATTGATATTCAATAATTTGATTTAATCCATTTGATTTCACTAAAATCAATCTCAACTATTTCTAAATTCATTTCTTATTATCCCATTTTCTTAAATTTACACTTTCTAAAACCATAATTTGAATAGTCTTTTATTATAATCATATTTTCTTCAACAATTTTAAATTCTTCTTTATTCCAAATTACTGTTAAATTTATTCTACTTAATACATCTACTCACATATATTTAACCCCTATAAATTAATTTAAATCATAATAGTTCCGATTTGAATAAATTTACATCTATTAATTTCTTTAAAATTCAAGGTATTTTCATATGTTGATCAAATTTAAATTTATTAATTAATCTTAAAATTTATTTTTCAATTATCTTATTATTCTATTTATCTTTATTAACATTTTATAATTAAAGTTTAAGTGTATAACATTTGTTATAACTACTCAAATTTTATTTATAAATTCAATTTATCTTATATATTATCCAATTACATATTCAACTTCTGAATGATTTAGGTAAGTTGTATTAGAATGCAGTTGAACAATATACAAATAAAATTTTCCCAATTCAATTATTCAAGTTTAAATATTTATTCCAAAATTTGGTTTTATTTATAATTAAAATCATCCTTTAACAAAATTTAAGAATTAGATTTCCGATTAACTTTAAACAATTTAGAGATATATATAATATATTTAGATCAAATCAATTTAAAATTTTAAAATAAGATCAAAATATACTGAAGAAATTCAAATCAAAATATTTTCCAAAACAAAACCGTAGCAAAGCTACTGAATAGTATCTCCACTTCGAAACTCGAAAATGAATGTCGATGATGCGGCCGCCATCACCGAAATTATTTTCCAGTGACAAAAGAGAAGAGCACTGATTTCAATATTTTAAAATTTTTTTGAAAACGGTTTCTATTCGAAAATACTTCAATAATATATACTTTAAAATTTTTAAAACCAAAGTTCGAAATCACCGGAAACTAAATTCTCAAATTTCTGAATTAAATTCATTTCAAATTCCAAATCAATTTATAAACCGTATTTATAAATTTATTTAGAACAATAATTGATAATCAAATATTATCATTTCAAATAAACAATTTAATTAACCTATTAAATTCCAGAAATTTTTTTTTTTACTTATATTTTCACAATATAATCAAACAAATTTATTTCATTTTCCAAATTTGAAAATAATATTGTGTCAGTTTGCTCTGTTCAAGTGTTTTGGAAATCCTATCGATAGCGTTGATCAGACGAATCGATCGGAAACCTAAATCAACATCAACAACTCAAACAACACAATATAAAACATTTTAAATATTAATTTACAAATACACTTCCTCGCTCGACTATACCAGAATAGATTTCAAAGCAAAGACAGAGATTCAAATTTGATGGACTCAAATCAAAGAGAAATTTGATTCGAAAATAAGTTTGAAACAGAAGATAAGATAATTCAATTACCACAATCGGGAGATGGATAAGTTTATTTAATTTACGGGAAACCTTAACCGGGTCGTCCGTAACTTCAAGAATAAGATCGATGCTGAATTCCGAGGTAAATCAACACTCGATCTCTAGAGATGAGATTCAGGTATAGTAGGTAATAGATAGCATCGTAAACCGAGGATACAGAAATTTCCGGTAAATCGACGCGACTGTGAAGGAGTTTCACTCCTTTACAAATAAATTTGAAATTGGAGAGATTGCCGACTCATTATAAAGATCATTCGAAGTGGAGTTATGAGATGCTCCAGAATCGAAAGAAGACGAATAGTGAGGGACACGAATGAATTCCGAAACTGAGAGAACGTTCCAAAATTCAAAAGAATTGAGTCAAAGGAAGAGATTGAAACTCGAATGAGTGTGATTCTGTAAATACATTTACTCTATATGTTAAGTTTTGCCTAGAGCTACCAAAGCTCTGATACCAACTGTAACGACCCGTCATTTTGGACCATTCGCATCCATTATAAGTGTATAGGTAGACACATATGCCGGAGTTGAATTGCTCAAAATAACGCGTTGTTAATTTAAATTTGGCAAAACTGAACATATACAGTAAATAAAATAATCACAGAACACAGACACAGAGTAATAATTGCAGCGGAAATAAAAGAGATAGTAGTTCATGAAGCTACTATATGAATATATATAAAATACATCAGAGTTTACAACAGAAGAGTAATACGATACATCAGAGTTAAACCAGATACAACGGAAGAGTAACACGATACATCAGATACAAATCAGAATACATCACTGGAATCATCGAATACTGAAAGCTGGATAGATAGCTGGATCTCCAAGCGAAGCTCCAACTCCAAAGGTGAGTCTCGTAAGCTGAACCACTCAGTCTGACCCGAGCGTAAAGCAAAACACAAGACACTCGAGTCAGGATTAACATTCTTATATTAATAAATCCAACTCAAGTGAAATAGCAATTGAAATACAAGTAACTCAAAGGATGTTTGGAATAACCATCCTTTAAGGATCCGTTAAACTATCTACTATGTAGTAATGTACGATAAGTAGATAATGTCTATCAGTAATAATAAGATATCAAAATAGCGTTAAGTCATGGCCCATTCCACCCTTAACACATTTTTATTCCCACAAGTATATACAAGACCGTAGTTTCCCCAAAACCGGAAGTCACAAGAGGGCAATCCATATACTCAAGGTACAAAACAAATTCGTAGTGGTCGCGCATAAATGGAATACAAGTATGACAAGGCACATGAGGCTATACCCAAGGTAGTGATACTACCGTTCGCCTGATCCGGACTGGTGAGAACGCAACGCCGCTTCGCCCGCAACACCGTGAGACAACACTCCCAAAATCAAGGGTGCACCAATCGACAACAAGTATAAGTAGTTCGAAGAAGTGTGTCCACTTGAGGTATCAATCCTCCATTGGCCCGGCACAGCTCCTGTTTTAGTCATTTCCAATTTGACATAAGTGTCAAGGCTATCCATTATCGATCTCTTTCTTCAGTCAACACGTACATCATTCCAACCACTTCATTCTGGATCATCACTCCGCGTATAGTTATTAAAGTGGTTTTCGGTTTAGATAGAGAGTATATCCATAACCGAATTCCGGTCTCTTTAATAACTTCCGTAATTATTTCACCGATTGGTCGTTTATATATTTCAAAACCAAATCAAATTCAATTTCAATTTCAATTCGCAAATCAACATTTCATTTGTCTATCAAAACAGTTTCCATACTTTACGTTTCAAAACTTCCAAATTACCATTTCAAAATCTTATAATTCAATTTCAATCTTATATTGAAAACAATTCAAATATTGATTCAAGTTCGTACAAAAGTTTCATTTCGAAATCATTAGAATCAATTTAGTTTTACATTCCAATCAATTTACATTCATTTATCGATTTCATTCAATATCCATTAAGTAAATTTGCCATTCAAATAATCTCTATTAAATTTCCAGTTCATTAAATCCATTATTTAAATTCAACTTCATTACATCAAAACTTACAATTTGAATTAAATTAAATTCATCAAACCAAATTCTTAAATTTTCAAGTCTTACATTAATTTTTAATAAATCACATTTTTATTTCTTGCTAAAGAAATTCAATTTCACTTATTTACTTTCTTAAATAATTTTCCAAAACTTAATTAATAAAGAAAACTCAATTTCAATTATTTGCGAAGTAAATTCACTTATTCAAAAGTTAAATTTTCTTATTAAGGAATTCAATTCAATTTGATCATTAAATCATTCAATCTCATTAAATTATTAAATTGTTCAAAACTCAATTATTAAATAATTTCAAGGTTTAATAATTTCACACTTAATTATAATTTCAAACTTAATTATTAAATCATTTCAAAGTTTAATAATTTCAAACTTAATTATAATTTCAGACTTAATTATTAAATCATTTCAAAGTTTAATAAATTTCAAACTTAGTTATAATCTCAAACTTAATTCAATAATTTCTCAAATTAAACAACATTCATTCATCAATTACATTGTTAATATTTTGTTTCAGATTATTAAACATTAACATTTTCCTTTCATTAAAATTCGAATTTCAACTTCCTTTCAAAACCATATTATTTATTCAAATAAAATCTTCGTTTTATTTTTAAATCAAAATTATTGACCAATCGGGTTTTATTTAATTTCCTATCCTAGGTAAAAATTCAATTTGGGTATTTATCATTTCAACCCGATTCCAATTCAATTCAAAATCAAAACATAACAAAGGGAACTTGCAGTGTGATAACTGGGATGGTGTCAAAGTAAATAAACAAGCAATAACAACAATCAATAACAATCCAATCATCAATTCAAATAATCCCGAAATAACCGTATTAATTCGCATTGTTATTTGTACGAATTAATATAATTATTTCTAGAACCTACACTATCATTTCATATAGATTAAAGATTATTACATTACGGTTTTCACTTGTCATTCAATTTACAATTTCATACATCATCAATTTATCAACATACATTTAGTGGTTCAAAATGTAATTAAACAAATCCTACGTGTCAATAAATTCAACAGTTAAAGGGGTCATATTATACAAATGTCAGTTAATCAAATTTAACATTTAATTATCCTATATCAAGTTCAATTTCACACTATTTATCAATTTACATTAACAGCTTAACGTCCAATATAAACATCAACAATCAATCAATTATCAGCCAAACAGTATTATCATTGCATAAATAATTAACAGATAATGGTGTCAGATGTCACAGGTGAACTGATACAGGCAATAGCATATATAACGGTGTAATTAACTAATAGCAGCATATTTCAATTGTCGTTTAAATTGAAATCAAATTTAATAAATAAAAGAACGTTAATCGTGAGTGAGTGCTCACCTTTCGAGGCTAGAGATATTTAACGATGAAAGAGTTGTGAGTCCAAGCGCGAATTCCAAAACAAAGCTAGATTGGCACGGTTCGACGATCAAAGCTGATAGATATGAATCGATGAGAATGAGTCAAATAAGCTCGATGCAAACGGAATATATATATCAATTGTTATTATTATAATTATTATTTTTCCAAAACCCAATGTTCAATTTAAATTACATAATTAAAATGGCATACATATATATCCCATGTAAATTTAAAATTTTAAAACATATAACATAAAATCCATATACCATATTACAACAAATATCTAAAACTAATGTTAAATAAAATATATAAACGAAAGATATATATAACTCAACATATATTTTAAACAAACTGTAAACCTGAAACTTGTAATAAAACTACTATACTTAAATCTATGTTCTAAAAAAAACATATATATACATATAAGAACAATAAGGCGACTGATTTTAAAGTTTTATACATAACAAGCTTATATACTTCATAAACAAACAACTGCTACAAAATTATATAAACATCTATAAACAGATCTAGTATATATAGTTATTTCTAAAACCAACTCATAAACCACTTATACGTACATAACTTATAATATATAAAATTGACATTTTTATAAGGTACTCTATATACTGGAACAGATTTCAACATAGACACCTATTGGTTATAACCTATAAAATATATGTATAAACGCTATGCACCTCAAAGCAACTTACTTTATAATACATAATATAAGTTGACAAACCAATATATATAACCATCACAAAATATATTGCAGTCCATACATACGCAACTGGTTTTACAAAACCGCATGTATGTATACACGAAAAATGAAAACACTGTAATCTGAATTATAAAACAAAAGACCCCAAACCAAAGTTTAACTATATATATATATTAATCTAAAAAGGACTAAAATCAAACTTCATACGACTTACATATGTATCAATCACGTTTTATACTTGAACTGACACTAACTTCTTTTTGAAAATAATTGCCTAGCCTAGTATTTTATATCTTGCAAACTTAAAATATGAAGCCTGTCCTTTATTTTGTTGAGTCTAGCTGTGCACGTTGATGTTTGTAACAACAACTCATATAAACCAAACCATTTATAATAGTATATTACCTTACAACTTCATAAATAGATATAGACTTTATAAACTTTATAAGTGTACACTCTGTAAAAAAAAAGAACCCATTCGAAAATCAAACATCAACCGCATGATATATATTTATATATATTATATTATAACTCACCTTCATAATACATAACATGTATTCAGCTATGACACAAAGAAGTCAAGCGGGCTGTGAAGGCGGAAGTTTATGGAGTGGGTAGCGGAGGACAACGTGAAGAAAAAGGGGAGCAGGTGTTGAGGAGGGGAACTGGGGAGGAATGATGAGGGTCGGCGTCGGTGTTCGAGATGCAGAGATGCTTAGATGATGGGGACCAGATGGGTCCGCTGGTGCATGGATGGGGTGGTCGCACGTGGTGGAGGCCGAGTGGAGAAGGCTCGGAGCGGATTCGAGAGGCTAGGTGGCGAACTAGGCAGGCGGTGGAGGAACGGGGAAGGCGGATGGTGATAGTTGCTAGTGGTCGGAGAGGGAATAAGAAGAGAACCAGGGAAGAGTTGAAGGGTTTGCGAAAAATATATGGAAGCGAACATTTTTATATGAACTTTCATTTATCTATTTTCTTTCTTTTTGAAGCAACAGAGAAGCGAACTAATAATGAAAGGACGACCTATATTATTGAACAGTTGGAATCACAAAAGTCAGAACGTTGAATTCAATAAATAATAAAGGCTAATGGCTGTTCAGATCAGGATGGATAAACGAAAGGTCATCCGGAAATCAAAAAGGTCAAATACATAACCGATACGGTAGGCGTTACGCAAAGTGCAACGTACACCGGAACTCTGAATTTGACAATCGAATATACCGTAGAGATCAGCATGACGAGACGATCAAAACGGTATATAGAAATCAGTGGTACGATCATCCGATAAAAATCGATATCGGTACCAGAATACTGCTATTTTGCAGAAAATAAGAACGACGGAGCCAAAGATGTCCGAATTTGGAAAAACGACAAACTGAAACCTTGCTCAGAAGATGGTTTAGAATTTTTCTATGTAAAATATTTAGGTTTTGAAAACGTTTTATTTTCAACGCTTTTTAACTGATTGAATTGAAGTGAATTTACGCGCGAAATAAACTTTCGTAATTTCGGACGAAAATTTACCAGTAGCTATGTTTAATTAGGCGTATTCCAAATATAAAATTTTTATTTCAAAATTTTATCGTTTAAAATTTCACAAAATTTCAACAAATTACGTTATTAAACGGTTGAAATTTACGGGTCGTTACAACTTCAAAACCAAAATATCATTTGAATAAACCCAAATTTCCAATCACTGAATATTTCTTTCAATTTATTTAAACTTGAAATATTCTTTTTTTTTAAATCATCTTAAACCAAAACCACTTTATAAAGCCATGTTCTTAAATGTTAAATTGCAAATTAATATATTCAAAACAATTCTTTATTAAATACTATTTCAAATAAATTCATTTCCAAAAGTCATAGTACTTTCAAAGTTATAACACCTTTGAAACCAAACACTTTGAAACCATAATACTTTGAAACCATATCAATTTTAAAATGTTATCATTTGGAAATCATAGTATTTAGAAAAATCATAACACCCTTAAAATAATATTCATTACCAAAGTTATAGCATTATTAAGTTCATTCGTTCAATTATACCAATTTCGGAAACATTGTATTAACTTATAAATTTCAAAAATGGTTTATATTTCACCTCAAAACATATTCATTTAAACCATTTAAATTCAATGTCAAAATCTTCCAAAATAATATTCATTTCCAAAGTTCATTGAAATTTAAGCCACAACAGCACTTATAAAGTGTTACGGTAAATATATTAACATTTCAAAAACATTATCAAATTCAAAATAGTAGCACTTACAAAGTGCTACTGTAACAACCTGCATATTTTACCATTTTATAATTAAATATAGCGTCGTTAGTCGGATTTAAGTCCGAAAAGCTACTTTTTGCAAATAGTCGAATTGGGACTCGAGACCACTTCCATTGAGCCCAAAATTTCATTTGCGATCTTTTTGAGTATAAGCATCGATATGTTTTGAGTTGGGTAGAATTTTGCTATTTTCTATTTGGGATTTTGGGTTTGGGTTTCACCAACTCATCATATACCCTAACTCAGCCCCCTCTCTTCATCCATTCACTCATTTCATTTCTTTTTCTCAAGCTCAACTGAAAATGGTGGAAGAGAAAAGGAATTAGAAATTCCAAGCCCTAGATTCATTTGCAAACTCAAATTCAAGTCCAAAATCCAAGAGAAGCTTAGGTAAGAATCCTTTTCTCCTTCTCCATCTCAATTCCTCTTCGATTCTGAAATTTCCTAAACCTTAATTTAGGAAATACTTGTTTTGATCTTAGATTGAAGCTTGTAGAGTAGAAGTGAAGAGTGGTTGATCTTTTCTTTGTGTTTGAGCATCTCATCTTTGTTTTTGAGTTACAAGGTGAGATTTTTGAACTCACATCTAAGCCTATAGCTTTGGCTGTGGTTGGGTAAGAATTCCTAACATCAACTCATGTTTATTTGTGTTCGATTTGGATCGATATGGTGAATTGTCCAATTTTTGGTTTTTGGAATCCAATTTTGTGAAATCCATTCTTGATGTTTGAACACGTTAGTGGGGTGTTTCGAAGAGCCATACAAGGCTGGATTGCCGCTTGGCGTAAATCTTTGGCCGTTGTTGCTCGCTCATCGCTCCCGTTCCGTGTTATCGAATTTGCCCCAAAGGGGGCTAGGCTGATTCTGCTCCGGTAGCAGGTTCAGTCGACTGAACCAGTAGGTCAGTCGACTGAACCAGACCCCAGGAAATTGCCTGGGTCTGTATCAGTCGACTAACCTTCTGGGCCAGTCGACTGACCCTGGGGCAGAAAATTGCATACCCCAGTGTCAATCGACTGACCCACTGGTTCAGTCGACTGACCTGGAAACTAAAAGTTTCCAGGCACTGGGCCAGTCGACTGACCTCCTGGTTCAGTCGACTGACTTGCTTGTCTCAGCCCAATTTGTTATTTGCTTGGTTTTCCAATTTTTGATCGATTCGTGTCGATCCAATCAGTTGTTATCGCATTTTCGACTTTGATGATTCCTTTTCAGATTTTGTACATGGGTTTTTATGAAATGATCTTTTTTTTTAAATTGTATTAAAAGCTTGTTTCTCTAACTTCTAATTTCTATTTAAAACACACACACAATTTTGCACTTCGAGCGAAGAGGGAGGAAAATTAAATGATTAAATAAAACGCGTGCTATGAACACGTGTGTTTATCTTTTCAGTTAATTCCTAATCTATTCGTTTGACTGTTTTGACCTTTGGGTCTGGTTTATCGATGAGATGAGGTGAACTTTGTACTGCTTTGAGTGTGAAATTGACTAACGGGTAGTAAACCGTTTAGTGCGAACGTGTGGTATGGGACTCACGTTAACATTTTCCGAGTTCCTTTCTGAGAGTTGTGACACATTCCGCCAGTTAGTGGTGTCCAGTACTGGGTCTCCGGACATTCGCCACTACGGTTTGTTGCCATCGGGCGTTGCCTTCGGGCGTTGCCTTCGGGCGTATGGATCCTTGTTATACGGTACTGAGCTCGAGCATCTTTTGTTTCTTTGACAATTATAATTCCCTAGTGTATCGCCTTTCGGTGTAGGTTCTTTGAACCACACGATATATAGCGATTACCTTGTGGAAACTTGTGTTAACTTTATTGGTATTTGTTATTTGCCTTTTGGCTTGTTTGGGATATGATATCCTTTGTTATTTGAGTTGCCGATGATATGAGGCTTGTTATGATTCATCTTATGTTAGATGATTTGGTTATCTCTTTTGGAGATATTTGTGGTACTTTATGACTTTGTATGTTCATTATCATTTAGTATATCTATCTGATTTGTTTAGCTAGACTGACGCGTGTATTTTATACTCGGATCAGACCGAGATGTTTCAGGTTAGGTACATTGGACTTAGCATATTTTGCTTCCGCATGGACTATTCCGCTAGCTCCTTTTTGTTATAGCTTTTTGTGTAGTCCTTTTTGGTTGTAACTCTGATATGTATTCTTTTGACTCGGCTGTATATTGTTGTTTGCTTTACCACTTGTCGAGTATCATTTTGTAAACTCTGTAATGTATCTGTATATGTGTAAATGTATGATGATCCACTGTTCTGTGATGTGTATTACATTTAAGTTGTTATATTTTATTCTGATAGATCCTTCAGCCACCTATGGCTTTGTATTAAGTATTAATTGGAGATGTCGATCCATTTGAGAAAGAAGTGGCAATTGTCGGCGTATTCAATAGATAATTAAGATAAGGCTATAGATGGTCGCTCCTATCCAGCTCTATTCTCCGTATTAGCAGACGGTGTTACTTAGTAGACACATATTACGGTACATCAAAGGGTAGTACGAATGTTACGAATCTTTGAATCATCGTGCCTTTATTCTTTCCGTGCCTTTGGGGTAGATAGAATATTGGGAATACGTCTAGGAATGCATTTTATTCCGTAGTATTCCATATTTTAATTAATGATATCTACCTTGTGAATAATCTTTTTCTTATCTTATCTTTCAGCTAATGGCCGGAAGAGGCAGAGGACGACGCTCGGATGCTGGGCAATCCAGCGGCTCGCATCCGAACGGTGTTTATATGTCTGCTGATTGGTTTTTGGAGTTATTTAGGAGCACTCAGCCTCCAGCTCCTATTCGTGCATCTCCTCCATGCAAGTCTACCTTTGCACGCCTGTGTAGTGATTTTTCTCATCTTGGTGGAAAGCCATTCAAAGGCTCCAAGTCTGTTCTTGAGGTCCAAGCTTGGATTCCCACATGTGAACATATCTTCTCTCGCATGGATCTTTCTGACCATGATCGAGTTCTTGTAACTTCTAGCTTATTGCAAGAGTGTGACCTTGATTGGTACAAACTTCGTGTAGCCGAACTTGATGAGTCTATTCTTTCTTGGACTCAGTTCCGGGAGCGATTCGAACTCAAATTCGTTACTGAATCTGAGAAAGTTTTATTAGCCCGTCGCTTCCTTGAGTTGAAGCAAGGGAAGTCCTCCATTTCTGAATATGTTGCATCATTCTAGGCCTTATCTAAGTATGGTCTTGAATTCATTAACACTTCTTATAAGAAGAATATGAAGTTTGTCTTTGGTCTTAAGAAATATCTTAAGAAATCTTTAATGCTTCAGCTTAAGCTTTCTTTTGAGGAATTGGTTGATTCAGCACTTCATCTCGAGGCCATCGAGAAGGAGTGTGATAGTGGTGATGATGTTGAGGTTCGCAAGAACCCCAATAAGAAGAAGTTTCCATTTCATAAGCAGGGATTTCTCCCTTCCAAGAAGAAAAAGCCTATTGAATCTGGTTCTAACTCTCAATCTGCTGGAACACCTTCCATCCGGAAGTGTTTCAATTGTGGTTCTCCTGATCATATGATTTGAGCTTGTCCTAAGCCTCTCTTCTGCCATTATTGCAAGAAGGAAGGTCATCGTGTTTCCTCATGCCCTACTGCTCTTGCTAGTGCCAAGTCTGGCAAGCTTTATGTTGCTAAGGCTTCTGGAGCTTCTTCTCAGCCCAGAGGTATATCTCCATCTATTTTGGAAGGTTCTATTTTATTTCATGACCATAGTATTCGAGTTCTTTTCGATATGGGTGCTTCGCATTCTTTCGTACAAAAAAAGCTCGTCGATGATTTGTCTTTGGATGTTTCTTGTATGGTTACTTTGTTGAGGATTGCGAATCCTATTAGGGGATCCGCAACCCTTAACATGCTTTGTGATGATGTTGAGATTATTTTATGTGGCTTTTCTTTTCGTGCGAATATTGCACATTATTTCTTATTTGGGATTTGATATGATTTTGGGTATGGACTGGCTAGTGAGATACGATGCCAGGATTATTTGTTCTGATAGAATTTTATATCTTCGACACCCGGATTCGTCTACTCAGCTGTCACTTGTTCTTTGGAATGTGAATAATTCCGAAATGGCTTTATATTCTCTTGACTCACGAGATGATGATGATATATCTTATATTCCTATTTTTTGTGACTTCTCTGATGTTTTTGAGCCGGTTTCGGGTTTGCCACCCAAGCGAGCGATCGAGTTCCGCATTGACCTCATTCCAAGCGCGCAGCCAGTTGGCCGTCCTCCCACGAGGATGTCTACAAAAGAAAATGAGGAACTCAAGAAGCAGCTTTTAGAGCTTGAGTACAAACAGTTGATTCAGTCCAGTTTTTTAACCGTGGGGTGCCGCGGTCGTCTTCGTGAAGAAGTCCGATGGAACTCTTAGGCTCTGCATCGACTATCGCAAGCTTAACAAGTTGACCATCAGGAATAGGTATCCTTTGCCTAGGATCGATGATATGTTCGATCTATTGAGTGGCGCTAAGGTCTTCTCTCAGCTCGACCTTGCCACTGGTTTTCATCAGCTCCGAGTCATGGAAGATAGCATACCTCTTACAGCTTTCCGCACTCGATATGGTTCTTTCGAGTGTCTCGTTATGCCGTTCGGTTTGACGAACGCCCCTGCTTTCTTTGTTGATCTTATGAATCTAGTATTCCGGGAGTACCTCAATAAGTTCATCCTTGTGTTCATTGACGACATTCTTATTTATTCTAAGTCTAAAGCCGAGCATGCTAATCACTTGAGAATTGTCTTGAGTACTCTTCGTCACCATCAGCTTAAAACCAAATTCTCCAAGTGCCATTTTTGGGAGAATAAGGTTTAGTTCTTAGGCCATGTTGTATCTTCCGACGGCATTTCGGTCGATCCCTCAAAGATCGAAGCTATCCAGAATTGGAAGAGGCCTGAGAATGTTCATGAGATTCGTAGTTTCCTCGGATTGGCGGGTTATTACCGTCGGTTCATTAAGGATTTTTCCCGTGTTGTGCTTCCTCTCACCAGCCTTACTCAGAAAGGCATTCGTTATATTTGGTCCGATAAGTGTGAAGCTTCCTTTCAGACATTAAAGGAACTTCTCACTGATGCTCCTATTCTTGTGGTTCCCGAGGGGAATCATGATCTTGTTGTCTACACCGATGCTTGTGGTAGTGGTCTCGGTGCCGTGCTTATGCAGAAGGATCAGGTAGTTGCTTATGCTTCTAGTCAACTGCGCCCGAATGAAGTTCGCTATGCCACTCATGATCTTGAGTTAGCCGCCATTGTCTTCGCCTTGAAGATTTGGCGACGCTATTTATTAGGCGAGCGCTTCATTCTCTATACCGATCATAAATCCTTGAAGCATTTGTTCACTCAGAAGGAACTCAATATGAGGCAACAGCGTTGGCTTGAGTTTCTTGCCTCCTATGACTTTGATATCCAATATACCCCTGGTAAGGGTAATCGTGTTGCTGATGCGGTTAGTCGTAGACATTCGGCTGTCGTTTCTATGATGCTTGCCGAATGGGGTATTCTTGAGACTCTATCCTTTTGTGATATTCGTGATCGAGCTCCATCCTCTGACTCTCCGATAGTATTATTCAGTTTGGAAGCTCGACCCCCTCTATTGGATCGTATTGCCAAAGCTCAGCGGCGTGATCCTGATCTTGTGCATCTTATTCAGCTTTGTGAGATTGAATCCCGTGATGAGGCGTTGCGGGATTTCAGCATTGATTTTCGTGGGTGTCTTCGCAAGAAGAACCGTCTTGTTGTGCCTTCTAATTCTGCACTTAGGCATGACATTCTTGATGACTGTCATCGTTCTAAGTAGACCATTCATCCTGGCAGTAGTAAGATGTATGCCGATATGCATCGCCTTTATTACTGGGAAGGCATGAAGCGCGATGTGGCGAGTTATGTGAGTAATTGCATGACTTGTCAACGTATTAAAGCCGAACATCAGCGCCCTTCTGGTCTCCTTCAGCCTCTAGAGATTCCATTATGGAAGTGGGATCAGATTTCGATGGATTTCATTGATGGCCTACCTCGTACGAGATCGGGCCATTCTAGCATCTGGGTTATTGTTGATCGCCTCACCAAGTTAGCTCATTTTGTCCCTATTAAATCTAATAGGACTGATCCTCTTTTGGCTAAGTTATATATCAAGGAAATCGTGAGACTACACGGTGTTCCTAGTTCGATTGTGAGTGACCGTGATCCTTTATTCACCAGTCATTTCTAGCAGAGTCTTCAGCAAGCTTTGGGAACAAAGCTTAATTTCAGCACAGCTTATCATCCACAGTCTGATGGACAAACTGAACGGGTGAATCGTATCTTGGAAGATCTCCTCCGTATTTGTATTCTTGATTTCAGAGGTGGTTGGGAGGATCATCTACCCCTTGTAGAGTTCTTCTACAACAATAGTTTTCAGTCCAGTATCGGTATGGCTCCTTTCGAAGCCTTATACGGAAGGCCATGTCGATCACCTTCTTGTTGGTTGGAATTAGGGGAGAAGCTTATTCTTGGCCCGGAGTTTGTTCATGATTCTTCTGAGAAGATTGATCTTATTCGTCGGAGAATGAAAGAGGCACAAAGCAGCCAGAAATCCTACGTGGATAATCGTAGGAAGCCTCTCGAGTTCTCGGTTGATGATCTCGTCTTTATTCGTGTTTCTCCTTTGAAAGGGGTTATGCGCTTCAGTATGACAGGGAAATTGGCTCCTCGCTTTGTAGGACCATTTCCTATTACTGAACGTATTGGCCCTGTGGCTTATAGAGTTTCACTTCCAGCTCATCTATCCGGTGTTCACAACGTGTTTCACATCTCCCAGCTTCGGAAGTGTCTTCGAGAATCAGATTCTGTTATTGACTCTCCTGATTTGCAAGGGCTTGAGATCTCCCCAGACTTATCTATTGTACAGCAGCCTATTCGCGTACTTGCCTCGGAGGTGAGACACCTTCGAAACAAGGACGTGCCGCTCATTAAAGTTCAATGGTCCGCTAATCCCAATGACTGTACTTGGGAAACCAGAGAGTTTATCGAGCGATCCTATCCAGGTTTTCTATCTTTGCTTAGCAATGGTGAGAATATCTTTTTACCATAAGCTTATTCTCTTTCCTTTTTGGGTAGTGTAAGTATGTAGTTGTTACAAATTCTTCTCTAGAAATTGCGCGGACGCAATTTTGTTAAGAAGGGGAGATCTGTAACAACCCGCATATTTTACGATTTTATATTTAAATATTTTATTTAAATATAGCGTCGTTAGTCGGATTTAAGTCTGAAAAGCTACTTTTTGCAAATAGTCGAATTGGGACTCGAGACCACTTCCATTGAGTCCAAAATGGCGTTTGCGATCTTTTTGAGTATAAGCATTGATATGTTTGGAGTTGGGTAGAATTTTGCTACTTTCTATTTGGGATTTTGGGTTTGGGTTTCACCAACTCATCATATACCCTAACTCAGCCCCCTCTCTTCATCCATTCACTCATTTCATTTCTTTTTCTCAAGCTCAACTGAAAATGGGGGAAGAGAAAAGGAATTAGAAATTCCAAGCCCTAGATTCATTTGCAAACTCAAATTCAAGTCCAAAATCCAAGAGAAGCTTAGGTAAGCATCCTCTTCTCCTTCTCCATCTCAATTCCTCTTCGATTTCTGAAATTTCCTAAACCTTAATTTAGGAAATACTTGTTTTGATCTTAGATTGAAGCTTGTAGAGTAGAAGTGAAGAGTGGTTGATCTTTTCTTTGTGTTTGAGCTTCTCATCTTTGTTTTTGAGTTAAAAGGTGAGATTTTTGAACTCACATCTAAGCCTATAGCTTTGGTTGTGGTTGGGTAAGAATTCCTAACATCAACTCATGTTCATTTGTGTTCAGTTTGGATCGATTTGGTGAATTGTCCAATTTTGGGTTTTTGGAATCCAATTTTGTGAAAATCCATTCTTGATGTTTGAACACGTTAGTGGGGTGTTTCGAAGAGCCATACAAGGCTGGGTTGCCGCTTGGCGTAAATCCTCGGCCGTTGTTGCTCGCTCGTCGCTCCCGTTCCGTGTTATCGAATTTGCCCCAAAGGGGGCTAGGCTGATTCTGCTCTGGTAGCAGGTTCAGTCGACTGAACCAGTAGGTCAGTCGACTGAACTAGACCCCAAGAAATTGCCTGGGTCTGTATCAGTCGACTGACCTTCTGGGCCAGTCGACTGACCCTGGGGCAGAAAATTGCGTACCCCTGTGTCAGTCGACTGACCCACTGGTTCAGTCGACTGACCTGGAAACTAAAAGTTTCCAGGCACTGGGCCAGTCGACTGACCCCCTGGTTCAGTCGACTGACCTACTTGTCTCAGCCCAATTTGTTATTTGCTTGGTTTTCCAATTTTTGATCGATTCGTGTCGATCCAATCAGTTGTTATCGCATTTTTGACTTTGATGATTACTTTTCAAATTTCGTACACGGGTTTTTATGAAATGATCTTTTTTTTTAAATTGTATTAAAAGCTTGTTTCTCTAACTTCTAATTTCTATTTAAAACACACACACAATTTTGCACTTCGAGCGAAGAGGGAGGAGAATTAAATGATTAAATAAAACACGTGCTATGAACACGTGCGTTTATCTTTTCAGTTAATTCCTAATCTATTCGTTTGACCATTTTGACCTTTGGGTCTGGTTTACCGATGAGATGAGGTGAACTTTGTACTACTTTGAGTGTGAAATTGACTAACGGGTAGTAAACCGTTTAGTGCGAACGTGGGGTATGGGACTCACGTTAACATTTTCCGGGTTCCTTTCTGAGAGTTGTGACACATTCCGCCAGTTAGTGGTGTCCAGTACTTGGTCTCCGGACCTTCGCCACTACGGTTTGTTTCCTTCGGGCGTTGCCTTTGGGCGTATGGATCCTTGTTATACAGTACTGAGCTCGAGCTTCTTTTGTTTCTTTGACAATTATATTTCCCTAGTGTATCGCCTTTCGGTGTAGGTTCTTTGAACCACACGATATATAGCGATTACCTTGTGGAAACTTGTGTTACCTTTATTGGTATTTGTTATTTGCCTTTTGGCTTGTTTGGGATATGATATCCTTTGTTATTTGAGTTACCGATGATATGAGGCTTGTTATGATTCATCTTATGTTAGATGATTTGGTTATCTCTTTTGGAGATATTTGTGGTACTTTATGACTTTGTATGTTCATGATCATTTAGTATATCTAACCGATTTGTTTAGCTAGACTGACCCGTGTATTTTATACTCGGGTCAAACCGAGATGTTTCAGGTTAGGTACATTGGACTTAGCCTATTTTGCTTCCGCATGGACTATTCCGCTAGCTCCATTTTGTTATAGCTTTTTGTGTAGTCCTTTTTGGCTGTAACTCTGATATGTATTCTTTTGACTCGCCTGTATATTGTGGTTTGCTTTACCACTGGTCGAGTATCATTTTGTAAACTCTGTAATGTATCTGTATATGTGTAAATGTATGATGATCCACTATTCTGTGATGTGTATTACATTTGAGTTGTTATATTTTATTTTGATAGATCCTCCAGCCACCTATGGCTTTGTATTAAGTATTTATTGGAGATGTCGATCCATTTGAGAAAGAAGTGGCAATTGTCGGCGTATTCAATAGATAATTAAGATAAGGCTATAGATGGTCGCTCCTATCCAGCTCTATTCTCCGTATTAGCAGACGGTGTTACTTAGTAATACTCTTTGCTAATGTGGGTCTCGGTGTGGGGCGTCACAGCAAAAGTAGGTATATTAGTTTCAAAACAGTTCATCTTTAGGAACAGCAGCACTTACAAAGTGCTACAGTAAGTATTTTTGTATTTCAGAACTTAGTTTAATTTCAGAAACAACAGCACTTATAACTGCTGCAGATATATTAATATTTCAAATCATAGTTTAATTTCAGCAACAGCAGCACTTATAAAGTGCTACAGTAGTTATATTAGCATTTCAAAACATGGTTTGATTTCAGCAACAGCAACACTTACAAAGTGCTACAACAGTTATATTAGTATTTCAAAACATAGTTCAAATTCAGAAACAGCAGCATTTTGGAAATGCTACCAATATAAATTCCAGATTTATTTTAACATTTCAGAAACCTTAAAACTTCAATTTTTAACCATTTTAACTTATAAAACCATATCTTTACATTTCAAAAATATTCATTTGGATATCATTTAACTTATGATTTAAATAAAATAACTTTTTATAATTAAAATATCCAAATTTACTATAATTCATTTATTAAGTCAAAAGTACATTATTTCACTTAACTTTTTATTTTAACAAATAACTTAACACTTTATTTAAAATACCCCTTTCATAAACAAATTATTCTTTTCATAAGTCAAACTTCACATTTCCAATTGAAAACCAAATTTTCCATTATAACGTTAAGTCATAATTTAAGATACATTTTACCATTTTAAATCATAATTATTTATTTTACAAAACAAATCCATTTCATACATAAAATTATTTATTTTACAAAACATATCCATTTCATAAAATAAAATCTATTAAAATCACTAGGTTAGATTTAAAATTCCATATCAAATCAAATTTAATTATTAAATTATTTATCATCACTGAAGATCTTTAAATTCAATTTAAAACCAATATATCTTTAAAATTCAAGTAAAACCACTTATTGACTTATAAAATTTTTTAACTTATAGAAAAGCAATGTATCTTTATATTGTAAATCATTAAACCACATAAGTTAAAATTTCATAAAATAAAATTCAAAATACTTAATAATCCTTAGGAAAAAATTATTTAAAACTTATCCATGGGTCTGTATAATATTTTCTAACCTAGGTCAAGTGATACGGATATGTATCATTTCAACCCGTAATTTAAAAAAAATCCGGGTTCTATCATTTCAAACCCGCAATCTCAAGTCAAATAAAAATACAATAAAATCACTCGAGCCTATCATTTCAGCTCATAATGATTTTTCCCTATTCTAAAGTCTGTTCGGGTATGTATAATTTCAACCCATAGTGAAAAGGGTACTTGCAATGTGAGATACAGAAAATAAAATAAATAGTATAGCATAACATATCATAACAGGTGATGTAACAAATATATAAGTATTTAACATCATATAATCATATCACAGGCATATATGAATTAATCAACATAGTATATCAATTTCTACAATCCACTTGTCATCGTTTCACAATTATATAAGTACGAATATCGAGAGTGATAAACTCACCTTTTAAAGCTAGAGATGACAATTCAAAACACACAACTACGCTCCGAAAAGCACGACAAAGCACGAATAGATTTGAATGGATGAAGAGTCAAGATCCAAATCTTGTACATAAACAATTACAACAATTATAAGTGTATGATTCAATTTAAAAGATTAGAAATTAAAACAGTGGAAAGATATGAACAAATGATATAACCTTGCTTCAAACCTCAGGTGGGCTCGGCCATGGTCTCACAGGGGCTAGACCATCATCATGTGGCTCGGCCACATCATGTTGTGCTCGGCCAAAGTGGTTTAAAGGCAAGCAAATGCACGGCCATGGCTTGGAAATTGAAGGGATGGAGGTTACAACTTCATTGGAAGGCCAAAAGGTCAAAAGTATGCAACATTTTTGTTCGGCCATAGGCCATAGTGGCTTGGCCCTGGCTTGTATCTTGGTTAAGGCACAAAGCAAGGAGTGGGTCATAGCATGGTGTGGAGGAGGTGGTGAAATAAGGAGTGGGTCATAGCATGGTGTGGAGGAGGTGGTGAAATAAGGAGTGGCTGAGGCAAAGGAGGAAGGGGATGTAACATATGTGCTCGGCTAGGATTTAAACAAGGAGATGGTGATGGATCTTGATCTAGGGGTCACGGCCATGGCATAGGGTGATGGAGGAGGTGATGGTCGGTCATAGGTGGAGGTGGAGAGGGGATGGTGGTTGGCACAAAGGCGGAGGCCGAGCATACATTGAAGAAAAATAAAGAAAAGGGAAAAAGAAAATAGAAAAAGAAGAAGAGGAAGCCATGGATCTTGCATTTGTTTTTCTAGAAATACAATGAGAAAGTGGAGATGAGAATGAGATGTTTTGGGAAGTTTTTATGCGTGATAGGCAAGAGAAATTCATGGCTAGGTTAAAGGAATGAAAGGCTAAGGTAAGTAATAAAGAGGTTAGGCAAATAAAAAGGCAAAAGTTTGAATGGTTTGGAAAATAAAAAGGCAACAAATAACTTGATGTATTTAAATTTTTATTTGTTAGGAAATGAGAAATAAATCTTGTACATGATTTGAGATAGAAATACACGGCCAAGAAAGACAAGAGTGAATGGCTATGGAGTGTAAATGCTAGAAAAACAAAAGACAAGAATTTAAAACAATGTAACGTATGACTCTTTGATTTTTTTTCCAAACCATTAATAAAAGATATACACAAGTAAAATCCAATAAATAAAAAAAAGTCTAGACAAAACAAAATAGAAAGATAAAGAGATGGTGTGATATCCCGGGATTTCAGAGAATTTAAAATGAGATAATCTTTTAAATTAATTATTAAATATTGGTAAAGGTTGTTGTTTTCAAACAATTTAATATTGAGTTGTTTTTAAATATAAGTAGAAATAGATTTTTAAATAGACTTATTTTCAAATTAAATATGTGTTGTTTAAAAATATATATGTGTATTTAAAATTGACTTTAAATAGGATAATTATTGACAATCAATAGTGTGTTTGTTAAAATTTAATATATATATATATATTATTTGAATTGATTTTAAATGTAGATTTTAAATTGACTTTGAAATTGAATTTAAAAATTGAATTTAAAAGAAAAATATATATATCTTAAAATAATAATATAGTTTGGATTTAAAAATATATGAATAAAGTTTTTATTTAAAAATAAGATTTCTTTTATATCATTTTCCTTAAAGGAATTTATTTATATGAATTTATAAGGTATTTAGTTAATAGTAAATAAATATAAAAGTTTCATATTATCATTTAAAATGGATTAAATATACTATATATGATTTAGTTAAAATCTAATTGGTTTTTATTTTATTTTCTTTTAAAAAGTTTATTTTTATAAATTAAGAAAAGCATTTATAAAATAAGATATGTATTTATCTATTTAGAAAATGTAATTTAAAAGCTTTAAGAAAATCACTTAAAATTTAATTGTGCATGTAAAATTACATGTGTTAATCTAATAATCTCTTAAAAACCATGTGTAAGATAATTAAGTATGGTAGGTGACAAGTGTCATCTTTTATTTTTATTTTCTTTAAACTTTAATAAATCACCATTAAATCTATATAACATCTATTTTCTTTCTTCACTTATTTTTTCGATTTTTCTCATTTCAAAAGCAAACAACTCAGTTCATAAATAAAGCCTGTAATTTTCTTCTCATAAACAAATTCAAAACCAGAAATAAATCCAAATCAAAACCCTGTAAACATTCCTCAAAACAAACTCTCAAAACTCAAATGAAAATCTGTCATTTCTCTAAAGCCTGTAGTCTAAATCTCTGTAAACCAAGATCAAAAGCCTGTAACAAGTTTCAATTACAACCTGGAATCAACTCTCGAATCATCTCAGTCAATTAAGCTTTTCAAGTTTCAAGTTCTCAGGATTTCAAATTTCAGTTTTAAGCTCTCTGCATTTTTCAAACTGGTGAGTAAACCTAACTTTAAAAACAGTTTTTAAATCTGTTACTATGTCTTGATATGCCTGATAAATGTTACAGTAACATGATATGCAGTGCTTACTTGAATGATTGGATGTGAATGGTTGTTTATATAAGAGTTTGTTATAAAATATTTGTGCATATTGATGTTCATGCTCTCTGTTATTTTCCTGTGAGTAAAATTAAAACATAAATCAGTTTTAATTTGATATATATATGTAGTATTGAGATGAATCTAGTGATGCATGTTTAAAATTATGTATGCATGCTTGTTAAAATCTGAATACATGTCTATATGAATGTATATATTGGTATGTATGATTGTGATCAACTCTGTTTACTTTCTAACAGGCTAAATATTGAACAAAACTAAAATTATCTTCATGTATCTTTGTTAGGCTGAAGTATTCAAACAAATGTTGTTTGTTTGAACATAATTAAGTTTTAAAATTTTAAATTATATAAATTGAGTTTGAAACTCTCTGGAAAATGAAAAATAACAGTGGAAGTTTAGATTTGGGTTAAAATTGAGTGAAATGATTTATTAATTTAAGTGTATAATCTGATTCATCTTTGAGAAATAGGATTTTTAAAACTTAAATCTCAATTTTTAGTTATATATAGAGGGTGCAGTTCGAAGTTGAACAGAAAGTGTATTTTAACCATTTTCTGGCGATCTTTGGGTAAGGAGGTCTCGGGGTTTTGTCAGAAGCAAGGATGATGATCGGGTTGTTTAGCAAAAATGATGGAAGTGGTGATCATGGACTGTGGTGTCAGGAATTGGATGTTTTAAGTTTTAAACCCTAAATGGGTCGAGTCTAAAAACTGGATCACTATATCATCTCTGGTGAATCGAGCTTCACCGGACCTTGGGGAAGAGCAGCGTGGATGATCGGGGGACGTGTGGCCGGAGTTCCAGCGACTCTGGTGGTCGGGGACGTTGGGGTCGAGGCGTTTCTGGCGAATAGTTAGGTTCCAGGCTCGTTTGGAATGCTCGATTTCGATCAGGAGCTTACGCTTGTGGATTGATGATCGGAGATGTTTTTCGTGACGATCGTCGACGTGTCGAAGGCGGCAGGGATGGTCGGAGAGTTGCCGTGGGTTGGTGCACGTGCACGTGTGCACATCTGTGGATTTGGGGAAAAAGTATTGGATCGGGAGAGAAGCGTTGTTTCTCGTGTTCGACTCGAAGGGGAGACCGAGTTTTGTAGGGGATGACTCGGGAGGGAACTCGGGTAGTTCCAGTAAATTTATTTCCAGGTTTTAAGCTTATAAATAAATATAAGTTTTAAAAATGGGAAGAGGAAGGGAAACTCGGGTTTGACCCAAGTGATTTTTGTGTTCGACCCGAAGTAGCTTTTAAACCAAGTTTTATAAAATTTTAAAATAAGGTTTTTGAAATTTAAGAATAAATTTAATCCAAAACTTTCTTATATAAATTATATTTTATAAATAATAATTGTTTCCTTTAACATTGTTTATGAATCCTTGAAACTTTATTTTAAGCTTTACTAAATTAGGTTAAATTTATTTTAAACATTTAAAGGAAGATATGTTTTATTAACTTTAATTTATCAAGTTAAATGATTATTTCTTTTAAACTTTAATTAATGATTTAATTAAGAAAAGTTAGTTATTAAGATAAGATGTTTTAATGATAATTATGGCATAAATAAGATAATGTTTTATTTTAAGATAATTTAAAGTTTTATTATCTTGAAATTAATTAAGTTAATTAGGGAAATTAAGTATAATTAATTAATTTAATTAATGATGATTAAGGATTAATTAATTGAGGGTTATAATTAATTAATTAAAGATTAATTAATTGTAATTAAGGATAATTAATTAAGTGATTAGAAACTAATTAATTAATGATTAGAGATTTATTAATTTAGTAATTAAAGATTAATTAATTTGTAATTAGAGGTTAATTAATTGGTAATTAAGATGTACTTAATTTGTAATTAAGTTTATTAATTAATAATTAGGTTTTATTAATTATTAATTAAGGGGTGATTAATTTGTAATTAAAGATTAAATAAGGATTAATCAAATAGTAATTAAGGATTAATTAAACTGTTATTAAGTTTTATTAATTGATAATTAAGGTTTATTAATTAATGATTAAAAGAATAATTAATCTGTAATTAAAGATTAATTAATTTGTTTAAAGGTAATTAAGGGATGAATTACTCAAGTGTAATTAGTAAAATGAATGTGATTAATTTAAGTTAATTAATTTGTAAATTAATTAAAGATAATCACTTGATAAAGAAATTAAGTATAAATACTTAATAAGATTGATAAGTGTAATTACTTAGAGTAAGTAATTAATAAATAAATTACAGGATGTAATTAATTAAAGGGAATTACTTAATGAGAAGTAATTGAAGTATAATTACTTTATAAAAGTAATTAAGGATAAATTATTTGGTAATTAATTAAAGGATTAAAGTAATTAATTAAGAAGTTAATTAATTAAGGAAAGTAATTATAGGATGATAATTACTGTATATGATTAATTAAGGTGATTAATTAATGTTTAATTTATTAATGTAATTAATTAAGGGTCAATATAATTAATTATAGTTAATTTATTAATGGAAGTAATTAATTGAGGATTATTAATTAATGCAATTAATAAGAGTAATTAAAGGTTAATTACTGTTAATGGTTAAGAATAATTAATTTGTGAAATTAATTAAAGAATAATTACTTTATGTAATTAATGAATAATTAATCAAGGATGATTAATATTTAATGAATAATTAATTAAATAAAGGTTTGTAATTAATTAATGATTGATTAAGCAAGGTTAGATAATTAATTCTTAAGTAATTAATTTGATTTAAGATAATTAAATTAATTATAACATAGGGTTAATAATGGTTGCTTATGGATGATTGTTTGTGTAGAATATCTGAAATTGGATATCTATTGGATGATATGTTATGATATTCTGTGATATGATATTGGATATATCCGTGATAAATGTGTGATATTTATCTATGTTAAATGCTGTATGAATTCAAGTATTGAATTGAATTGTTTTAACCTTTAAAACAACTTGGCCTTAAAAGATACGCTTTGGATTTCGATGAGACCGGGATCGGGTTTCCGTATACCGGATTTCCAGGTCTGGAGACCCGAATACCACATCGATCCAAATTAACGATAGGTCGTAAATCAAGTGAAGATGAAGATTCAGAGTGCAAGGGTTATTGTCGTTAACTCTGAGGGTGATTCCAAAACGAGTGTAACGAGATAATGCCTTCGGTTTCGTTCGAACCCGGAACGAACTTGTATGGATTGAATGCTTTCAGAACATCGTCAGGTGGACGATGAGCATTCTAAGTGATGTGTTCTTTTCTAAGGTAATCGTGACCTCAAGCCTCACAAACCGGGAATGGCTAAAACAGGGGAGGTGCAGCAAGGTTAGTGGGTAGCACCCAAGTAGGACAAGGTTACCTCTGTCTAGATGTCCCTTTCTATTTTCGACTTAGTGGTGCGGTTGCTGATCCCAACCGTGAGGTATCTTGTGCGGGAATTATCCAGTAAGGGATGTTCTGACCTTGTGTTGCAGGGGATTGGGAGTGATCCTCGGTACGGTGATCTAGGCCACGTACTGTGACGGGCGGTACCCCAGTAGCCCTGCCATTGTATGGAATCCAAACTCCAATAAGTGTCGTACGTATTAGTTGTGCCCAACTATGTTGGAATGTGAGATGTAAGCATTTCAGCTATTTCTGTATTTTACTTGAAAACCCTAGACCCTATTATAATACAATCAGATTTCCTATCAAATGTTTTGGTTAGCGTAAGGTAAAAACTTACCCATGTTTATTTGTGGGGAGTCTTACGTGATACCTTTTCTTTCAAAAGGTTTTGAAGTTAAGCAATTTTAACCCGTTTACTCACACCAGACCCATGTCTGACCCAAGTTGTTTATTTCTGTTTTATAAACTCTTGGGTACTCAAATTTTTACGAGTAGCCAAGGGATTCAGGTTAGCCTTGACGAATTGTGGAGGAGCAATGGAGCAGGAGGCTTCAGCGTTGTAGATATAGATAGTAGTTTCCGCTGTGTTGATCTTGTTTAGATCTTTGTTTTGTATTGAGTTGCAATAACTAGACAGATGTTTATAACTGTCTAGTATATGATGTGTAATCTGTGTAACTCTGATAAGTGTTGTATATGATACTATGTAATAGTTATGTGATATATTATATTTTGTTCGTTTCCGCTGTGAGTATTTGTGTTTGTTTCTTTTCTCTTCTCTTCTTTTCTACTTCTCACCCCTTTCTTTCTTACTGTCGATGCGATTTTCCGGGAGTGGAAAGTCGGGTCGTCACAGATGGACATAGGGAAAATAAAAAAATAAAATATAGAAAATAATTGCGTGTAAAACGCTGTATTTTATCAAATTTAAAAAGTACAAAACAGAATTTGACGAAACGAAAAGCAGGACTAATATTAGAATTATATTCTGCTTCAAAGAAAAAGATTAGAAATTTAAAATTCAAATTTAAAAATTTAAATTGAAATTCAAAATTTGACCAAAGTTGACCAAAGTATAAAATTTCCAGAAAATAATTGTTTAATTATATTTGGAAAATAAATTACAAAAAAATCCAAAATTACATTGGAAAATTCTAAAAATTCAAATTTAAATGATTTAAAAAATCAAAGTATCAAATAAAAATTTAATTAAAAATATTTACAAAATTATGGGCTGTTTAATATATATTAAAATAATTATAAATTAAAATAGTTTTTATATTAAAATACTTTATATATTAAAATAGTTTATATATATTAAAATACTTTATATAATAAAATTGTTTCCTCCAATCTCACAAATCGATTCAAATCATTTAAATTCCAAAATTCAATTTAAATCAATTCTAGTTGAACCATTTCAGATTTGAAGTTCAAAGATTCAAGTTTAAATATTCAAACATTTACAATATAAATCTCATTTATATTTCAACATTTAACTTTAATTTATTTCGAATTGGAAATTATTGCCTTAACCATTTTTATAACCATTTATTTATATCCCAATTTATACATTTAAATCAATATTAAATATTCAAATCTCAATTTTATTCAAATTTGAGAATACTCATTTAATCACTTTTTATCAAATCAAGTTATAAATCCAGTTATAATCATACCTTTTCAAAATCTCAAAAATAATAAGCTTAAATCAATTCTTTCTTAAATTCAATTATTAACCAATTTAAATTCCTAGTCAACATTAATTTATCTTCCCAACCTTTATTGTTAAGGTTATAAAAATTCATTTTTAAAATATTAATATAAATTTAAATAAATACTTAAACATATTATATACTAATTAAATTAAATTTTATTAAATCAAATCTTATTATTAAATTTATTTTATATTAAATCTATTATATATATTTTTAAATTAAAAAATATAAGTAAAATCTTGAAATTTACATTTTTCAAAACTAACTTATAAGTTAAAATTTCCAAACATATTATTTTAAAATCTAAATTTTATATTATATTTTAAAAATCAATATCTATTAAAACCCATATATTTCATATCAAACTTTGGAAATCATTTTAAAAATATAGACCAACGGTGTCCGTATATAATTTTCTATCCTATGGTCAAGTGATACAGATATTTATCATTTCAATCCGCAATTTAACATTTACTGGTATATATCATTTCAACCCGCAATCCCAAAAATTCACAATCAATGAAAATCGCTTGGGTTTATCATTTCAACCCATAACAATTTTCTCATATTCTACAAGATCGTTCGGTTATGTATCATTTCAACCCACAGGGAATTCTATACTAACAGGGAACTTGCAGAGTGAGAACAGTTATGATAATAATATAACATATCAACAACAGAGATATATCATCAGTGATAAATAAAACAAAATATAAACAACAAGATATGGTGTCATATCTCACAGGTCAGTAGTTATAGATAATAGCATATCATATATATCAATTAAATGAGTAATAGTTCAATTTAGCAGCATATTTCAATTGTCGTTTCAAGTGAAATCAAATTTAATAAATATAAGAATGTTAATCGTGAGTGATTGCTCACCTTTCGAGGCTAGAGAAACAAGAAGATGACACGGACAAAGATACGCACACTAAACAGCGACAAGCTAGGGATTGCTACGACAAATTCGATATTGAAAGGGTAAGTCAAGATAGGCAAGAGATCGACAAAACAAGAAAAAAAAATCAATTTAAAACATACATTAAAAATAGATATATTATTTTTTTAAAACTAAATCATGCATATATATATATGTTAATATAAACTTACACACACACACACACATATATATATATATATATATATTCATCTATATATATCACTACTATATATATTTAAACTGATGTATATAAACTAACATATAATATAACTAATATTTTATAAAACTAACACATAATATATATTAACTGAAATGAATATAATATATATAACTAATATAAACTTATACTCATCTATGAACAACAGATTTCTATGTATATATACTAATATATAACTTATGTACATCTTATATCAAAAATGACTTTATATATAGGAATAGCATCAAAATATCTACATAATATATACATTTAAAACTGTATATATACACCTTTCAAATATCCCTATATGCTAACATACATACATATATATATATATATATATATATATATATCAAAATCAGAAGATAACAGATTATACAAACCTATAATCTAAACAACATATATATATATATATAACATATATATTATATACTGTAACAATATATATAATACTGCCTTTATATTAAACTAACAGTTCAACAATAAGTAGTGAATATACAAACTGTATATATAAACTAAACCCATATAAACTTATACACTACAACATTATTTATATTGCAAACAACTTTATATATACAGAATATTTATGCGTATATAACTTAATATTTTATTATATACTCTATATATATACATACAAACTTTATAAACTTAGAAAAATTTCCATATAACAGATCTTATATAAGCTAACCTATATAAAATTTATATAAACCTCATATAACTTTTCATATAACAGATCATATAGTTCATATATTTCATATAAACAAACAAAACCTTCACATAATAAATCGAGATAAACTACATAAGCTCATATATATAAACAATATATAACACATACTTAGATATATGCTGCTCTCAGGTGGGCTTGTGTGGTGTAGTTAAGTAGGGCCTGGGCGATCAGGGGTGGCAAGGAGATGGGCCGAGGCTTCGACGGACAGAGGAGGGGCTAGGGCAGTCGAAGGTGATGTACGGGTTCGAGGAGGGTGGCCGTAGGTAGGTACGGTGAGGTCAGGCCGAAGTTCGGCGAGGTGGAGGATCTAGAATGCAAGGTGTTTGGGTTAGTCGACAAATGGTGGTGAGTGGCGAGTGATGTGGCAGGAGGATGGGGAGTGGGTTCGGCCATTGCTTTCGAAAAAGAACAGAAGAAGGAAAAAGATGAGAGGAAGAAGTGATGGGAAGGAGACAGCAACAATTGTTTGATTATATGCAGGTCGCATATATATATATATATATATATATATATATATATATATATATATATTGTTTGAACTGCAGAACCGATGAAAGTAGGAAACAAACCATCATTTATTTCTATAATAGTAGGAAGGACAATTGTCAAGCCCAAGAATTCAGGGAATCATTAAAGCAATTTATTTGATTCCTTAGGCTGCACGCTTGATTTTTTTTGAAAAGGCACGGTAAGTTAAAAGTCACAATTTATGGTACCGTTACGACGAACTGTTCAATCATTTCGTCGCACATCGGACCTCAAAATACAGAAATAAATATACTGTGGAAATCAGCACAATGAGGTGAACAGAAGGGTACACAGATATCAATGATATGACCATCCTATCAAAAGTCGATATTTCGCTGCTAAACTGTTGCAAATTTGTCGAAAAATAAGATAAACGGGGCTAGAGCAGTCCAAATTTGACGAAACGAATTATGACGTCTCACTCAGAAAATGATAAACATTTTTATTATTCGAAAATATTCAGGTTTGGAAAACATTTTGTTATCATCTTTTATTAACTGATTTAAATTAAAATAAAATTACACAATAAAATTAACTTCCATATTTTCTAATGAAAATTTACTATTTGCTATGTTTAATAGACGTATTTCAAATAATAAATTTCTATTTCCAAATTTTATTATTTAAAATTTTACCAAAATTTCAGTTAATTACGTTAGTTAAAATCGTTAAAATATCCAGGTTGTTACACTCTCCCCCACTCAAAACTTTTCGTCCCGGAAAAGGAAGGAGATATGAGAATAGAAACAACCAGAAAGAAAAATAGATTTGAAATACCAAATACAACAAATTAACTAAAACATATAAACTACATTTATTTTAAAATTGGTTTATATTCAATTAGTTGATTCCAATTCATTTTATTTAATCAATTAAATTTATTGTGTTCACATTTAATTGATTTCATTTCCATATATTTTTATTCAATTGATTTGTTTTAAATTCATTAACATTTATTGCAAAATATTTCACAACAAATTTTTTATATATTTTACTCATTTATTAAATCTATTTAATCAACCATAGTTAATTCCACCTTAACATTCAACTTCAACTATTCAAAATCATATAGATTTCAATTTTAAATAAATTAATATTCGACAATTCGGTTTAATCCATTTTATTCAACTAATAAATAGTCATTCAATTTAAAATTTATTTTCTTTCATTTTATCAACATTTCTTTCAAACAAATTCATTTTTAAATTAACTCATTTATTTTATCCATTTATCTTCAGCTAAGTTGATTCCACTAAAATTCAAGTTCACTATTCTTAAGTTTATATTTATCCGCTTAAATAGTCTTCTCTTTTATTTATTTAATTTATTTCACTTAACATATTTTACAGCTTATATTAGGTGTATATATTTTATAACCATATATTATTCATCAAATAAATTTTCCTTTTTATTATCCAATTTATTTTCCAATTTATTATCAGTAAATTCCCTTAACAAAATATCCTTTTTTTTCCTATTACTTATATCATAGTGTATATTTTCCAATTACATTCTAATTACATTTAAACTTTGCTAGGTAAGTTACATTAATGTTTCTGAGTGTAATTAAACACTATACAAATTTTATTTTATTTGCAACGTTTATATTAAGCCATATTTTGGTTTAAACAATTTATTACTTAAGTTTCTTCTTGTACAACCCTTTATCATACCTTAACATTTTGACTTTTTGAATATTTTAGGCAAGTTATATATTAGAATGCAATTTAGTATTATACAAATAAGTTTTTATTCAAATTCAACTATTTCAAGTTGGTTAAATTTCATTTATTATTTTAGATATTCCACTTATTCAAAAATTGCACTTTATTTCAATAATTAAAACCATTTCTTAATATAAAACTTAAGATTCAAATTTTTTCGGTTTCTCTTCAAAGTACTTTAAAATAATTATAGACATATATATTTTATAAATCAACTCATATTCAAGAAATTCAAATCAAATTCTTTTTCCAAAACAAAATTGTAGCAAAGCTACTAAGTGGTCTCTCCACTCTGAAACTCGAAAATGAATGTCGATGATGCTGCAGTCATCATTGAAATTATTTTCCAGCGACAAACAAAGAGAGTACTTATTTTCTTCATTTAATTTTTTTTTGAAAACAATTCCCATTCGAAAATACCTTCAAATAATATATTTTTCAAAACATTGAAAACCAAATTTAGAAAGGTACCGAAAATTGAATTCTCAAATTCTTAATTTAAATTCATTTCAATTCTAAATCAATTTATAAACCATGTTTATAATTTCATTTATTTATATTATGTTGCAATAGTCAATGGTTTACAAAACAATCAATGAAAATCAAATATTATCATTTCCAACAACCAATTCATTTAACTATTTAATTTCAGAAAATTATACCTTTATATATATAAAATATAACTATACATAAAATTATTTCATTTACCAATTTCGAAAACAATACTGTGTCAATTTGCTCTGTTCAAGTGTTTTGGAATTCCTATCGATAACGTTAGCTACACGAATCGATCGAAACCCAAAATTCAAACTTAACATCTCAAACAACACAATATATAAAACATTTTATATTAATTACAAATACACTTCCTCACAGGATGGTTCAAAATAGATTTTAGAACAAGGATAGAGATTCAAGTTTAGAGGGACCCTTATCGAAGAGAATTCTAACAACGAAAATAGATTCGAAAGGAAGATAAGATAATTAAGTTACAGAAGAAGAAATGGATAGACTTATTTTTATCGTGGCGACCTTAACCGGGTCAACCGATATTTCAGGAATAAATCGATGCGAAAATTCAATTTCCCGTTTGAAAGGAAGAGAAGTGACTTCACCCAATATTAGGATAATCTCTTATTATCGAGTCGATTCAAGATTACAAGGGATTACCCTGATTGTCTACTAGAGACGGTTCGGGCTTTGCAAGAAATAATAGCATCCAAACCGAGGGCATAGAAATCTCTGGTGGATCGACGCTTGTTGTAAAAGATTTCACCCCTTTACACATCATACTAGGATTGGTGGGACCGCCAATGGGATTAATCATACAAAGGATGAAGTTGACAGTTGAGGTTGGAGCTATGGGGTGCTCCAGTATCAAAAGAACGCGAACATGAGACGACAAGAATGAATTTCAGAACAAAAGGTGGCGTTCCGAAATTCAAAAGAAATCCTAATCCAGGATGAAGAATTTTGAGCTCGATCGAATATGACTCTGTAATTAAATTTTACTCCATATTCTAAGTTTTGCCTAAACCAGAGCTCTGATACCACTTGTAACGACCTGGTGTTTCGAACCATTCGCATCCACACATGTCAGACTTGAATTGCTCAAAATATCAGATTGTTAATTTATATTTGGCAAAATCAGTATATACAGTAAATAAAATCAATCACAGAATCACAGACACAGAGTAAAATAACAATCAACAGCGGAAGGATAAATAGTAGTTCATGAAGCTACTATATAAACAACAGAGTTTGAAATAAAGTACAACAAAATATCTCAATTACAATGTAGTCTCGAGTACAAACAAATGCCAAGTCTGAACAAAACTACTGGATAGCTGAAAGCTGAATAGATACAGATGGATCTCCAAGTGAAGCACCAACTCCAAAGGTGAGTTTCAAATGCTGTGACACTCAGTCTGACCCGAGCGTAAAGCAAAACACTCGAGTCAGGATTAACATTCTTATATTAATAAATTCAACTCAAGTGAAATGTCCACTGAAATACAAGTAACTTAAAGAATGTTTGGGATTTCCATCCTCTAAGGATCCATGGAACTATCTACTATGTAGTAATATACGCTATTATAATATGTCTATAGTAAAGTAAACTATTAAAATAGCGTTAAGGCATTACCTATATCCCCCTTAACACATTTTATATATTCCCATAGTCTATAAAGTACCGTAACTCCCCTCGTAAACTGGAGGGCTATCAGAGGGCACTCCATAGGTATGGTACAAAACAAACTCATAGAAGGCGCGAATAGGGCATGTGACAAGGCACTCGAGGCAATGCCAGGGTAGATATACCGTTTGTGGATCCAGACTGGTGGTAACGCATAGCAGCTACTACCGCCCACCTCATGACACACTCCCAAATCAAAGGGTGCACCCAATCAAATCACAAAAGCAATAGAATGGTATCGAAGAAATGTGTCTGATAGGAGGAATGACCTCACTTGGCCCGGCGTGGCTCCTGTTTTAGCCGCATCAAGCTGACTTACGAGAGTCAGGGCTACGTAAATACCATACAGAATTGTCACCAAACCATCCTACTTCATTCTAGAATCTCCACCACGTACACAGTTGTTAAAGTAGTTATCGGTATTGGCAGAGAGTATGACAATATCCCATCCCGGTCTCTTTAACAACCAAACGCTTATTTCACACCGTGGTCATTTCATTTCAAATAGTTCATATTTCATATTTCATATCAAAATATCATATTCATTTCAAAACCATATCAATTCGATATCATTATTCACTTTAAATAATATTCATTTCTAGAATCGTAACACTCTCAAAATTATAACACTTTCGAAATCATAACACTTTTGAAATCATAACACTTTGGAAATCTTAACACTTTTGAAATCATAACACTTTGGAAATCATAACACTTAGGAAAATCGTAACACTTTCGACTTAAACAGTTTAGATATTGAAAATTGTATATATATTAAAATAATTATAAATTAAAATAGTTTATATATTAAAATACTTTATATATTAAAATAGTTTTTATATATATTAAAATACTTTATATAATAAAATTAGTTTCCACCAATCTCACAAATCGATTCAAATCATTTACATTCCAAAATTCAATTTAAATCAATTCCAGTTTAACCATTTCAGATTTGAGGATCAAAGATTCAAGTTTAAATATTCAAACATTACAATATAAATCTCATTTATATTTCAACATTTAACTTTAATTTATTTCAAATTGGAAATTATTCCCTTAACCATTTTTATAACCATTTATTTAAATCCCAATTTATAAATTTAAATCAATATTAAATATTTAAATCTCAAATTTATTCAAATATGAGAATATTCATTTAATCACTTTTTATCAAATCAAGTTATAAATCCAGTTATAATCATACCTTTTCAAAATCTCAAAACTAATAAGCTTTGATCAATTCTTTCTTAAATTCAATTATTAACCAATTTAAATTCCAAGTCAACATTAATTTATCTTCCCAACCTTTATTTTAAAGTTATAAAAATTCATTTTTAACATATTAATATAAATTTAAATAAATACTTAAACATATTATATACTAATTAAATTAGATTTTATTAAATCAAATCTTATTATTAAATTTATTTTATATTAAATCTATTTTATATATTATTAAATAAAAAAATATAAGTAAAATCTTGAAATTTACATTTGTCAAAACTAACTTATAAGTTAAAAATTCCAAAACATATTATTTTAAAATCTAAATTTTATATTATATTTTAAAAATCAATATCTATTAAAACCTATATATTTCATTTCTAACTTTGGAAATCATTTTAAAAATATAGACCAACGGTGTCCATATATAATTTTCTATCCTATGGTCAAGTGATACGGATATTTATCATTTCAATCCGCAATTTAACATTTACAAGTATATATCATTTCAATCCGCAATCCCAAAAATTCACAATCAATGAAAATCTCTTAGGTTTATCATTTCAACCTATAACGATTTTCTCCTATTCTACAAGATTGTTCGGGTATGTATCATTTCAACCCACAGGGAATTCTATACTAACATGGAACTTGTAGAGTGAGAACAGTTATGATAAAAATATAACATATCAACAACAGATAAATATCATTAGTGATAAATAAAACAAAATATAAACAACAAGATATGGTGTCATATCTCACAGGTCAGCAGTTACTGATAATAGCATATCATATATAGCAATTTAATGATAACAGTTCAATTTAGCAGCATATTTCAATTATCGTTTCAAGTGAAATCAAATTTAATAAATATAAGAATGTTAGTCGCGAGTGATTTCTCACCTTTTGAGGCCAGAGAAACAAGAAGATGACACAGACACATATACGCACACTGAACAGCGACAAGCTAGGGATTGCTGCGACAAATTCGATATTGAAAGGGTCAGTCAAGATGGGCAAGAGATCGATGAAACAAGACAAAAAAATCAATTTAAAACATACATGAAAAATAAAAATAGATATATTATTTTTGAAAAACCAACTCATGCATATATATATGTTAATATGAACTTACACACACACACACACACACACACATATATGTATATTCATCTATATATATCACTACTATATATATATATATAAACTGGTGTATATAAACTAACATATAATATAACTAATTTTTTATAAAAATAACACATAATAAATATATATATATATATATATATACTGAAATGAATATAATATATATAACTAATATAAACTTGTACTCATCTATGAACAACATATTTCTGTATATATATACTAGTATATAACTTATGTAAATCTTATATCAAAAATGACTTTATATGTAGGAATAACATCAAAATATCTACATAATATATATATTTAAAACACTATATATACACCTTTCAAATATCCCTATATGCTAACATACATATATATATCAAAATCAGAAGATAACAGATTATACAAACCTATAATCAAAACAACATATATATATATATATTATATAATGTAACAATATATATAATACTGCCTTTATATTAAACTAACAGTTCACCAATAAGTAGTTAATATACAAACTGTATATATAAACTAAACCCATATAAACTTATACACTACAACATTATTTATATTGCAAACAACTTTATATATACAGAATATATATATGCATATATAACTTAATATTTTATTATATACTATATATATATATACATACAAACTTTATAAACTTAGAAAACTTTCCATATAATAGATCTTATATAAGCTAACCTATATAAAATTTATATAAACCTCATATAACTTTTCATATAACAGATCATATAGTTCATATATTTCATATAAACAAACAAAACCTTCACATAATAAATCGAGATAAACTACATAAGCTCATATATATAAACAATATATAACACATACTTAGATATATCTGCTCTCAAGTGGGCTTGTGTGGTGAAGTTCAGTAGGACCTGGGCGATCAGGGGTGGCAAGGAGATGGGCCGAGGCTTTAGCGGACAGAGGAGGGACTGGGGTAGTCGAAGGGGATGTACGGGTTCGAGGAGGGTGGCCGTAGGGGAGGTACGGTGAGGTCAGGCCGAAGTTCGGCGAGGTGGAGGATTTGGGATGCGAGAGGTATTTGGGTTAGTCGGCAAATGGTGGTGAGTGGCGAGTGATGTGGCAGGAGGATGGGGAGTGGGTTCGGCCATTGCTTTCGAAAAAGAACAGAATAAGGCAGAAGATGAGAGGAAGAAGTGATGGGAAGGAGACAACAACAATTGTTTGATTATATGCAGATCGCATATATATATATATATATATATATATATATATTATTGTTTGAACGGCAGAACCGATGAAAGTAGGAAACGAACCATCATTTATTTCTATAACAGTCGGAATGACAATTGTCAAGCCCGAGAATTCAGGGAATCATTAAAGAAATTTATTATTTGATTCCTTGGGCTGCACGCTTGATTTTTTTTGAAAAGGCACGGTAAGTTAAAAGTCACAATTTATGGTACCGTTACGACGAACTGTTCAATCATTTCGTTGCACATCGGACCTCAAAATACAGAAATAAATATACTGCAAAAATCAGCACGATGAGGCGAACAGAAGGGTACAAAGATATCAACGATACGACCATCCAATCAAAAGTCGATATTTCGCTGCTAAACTGCTGCAAATTCGTCGAAAAATAAGATAAATGGGGCTAGAGCAGTCCAAATTTGACGAAACGAATTATGACGTCTCACTCAGAAAATGATAAACATTTTTATTATACGAAAATATTCAGGTTTGGAAAACAGTTTATTATCATCTAATATTAACTGATTTAAATTAAAATAAAATTACACAATAAAATAAACTTCCATATTTTCTGATGAAAATTTACTATTTGCTATGTTTAAATAGACGTATTTCAAATATCAAATTTTTATTTCCAAATTTTATTATTTAAAATTTCACCAAAATTTCAGTTAATTACGTTAGTTAAAATCATTAAAATATCCGGGTTGTTACAAGTCGACTACCTGGAGCTATATGTCCCAAGTTATCGACCAGTCGACTAAACAACTTGTTCGGTCGACTACCTGGAGCTATACACTCCGGGTTGATTATCCAGTCGACTGAAAACAAGTTCAGTCGAATGGTTGCGAACTCCTGGAGCTATATAGCTCTAGGATTTTTGTCTTCAATGACTACATGTCGACTTTTCGATGATTTTACTTTGTTTTGGCAACAAAAGATGACTGAAAACAATTAAATACTTACATGGAATACAATAGAAAACATATAGAAGCGAACTATGACAATTTTGAGATGATTTCATTCAAGAACAACAAGTATTTAAGTTGATAATAAATAGCGCTTCATAGCAATGCAATAACATATAATTAGATCACCAATTTCATAATCAATCACCATCCAAGAACCGATTTCAGTTTAGCGTGCAATTTAGAAAATTCGAGATAGGTTGCGTGAGGATTAACTCACCTTTACGCTTCAATTCAGTAACTAAAATTGTCACTTCAACCTAAAACTTCAAACCAGCAGACCCTAGATAATTCTCAACAAAATAGACACAAAACCCCATTTTAAACTACTAAAAACTGAGATACAAGATTCTATTTATATATTTACTAGTTTGAAATCCTTACATGAAATAATTAGCTTCCAAAGATGTTCAACTTGCAAGAGAGTTGAATCAAATTAAGGCATTTAGGTTTTAGTTTTTCTAAATGGAGAAGATACCGAGTTTTGAGTTTTACTATACTAAATGAGAAAGGAGGAACGTACAACATCATGTACTTAACAATTCTTTCTCAATTCCTTTTATTTTTAAACGGGCTTTAAAACTTAGTTTATAACCCAAACAACTTCTTTTATTTAATTGACACTTGAGTTTCAAGAATTGAAATATGCTAAAAGTATGAACATTACTTTAATCTTCACAAATAAAATGATATTCAAATAAATTTAAAACATGAACACTATACTTAAGTGAAGTATAAAAATTTCCAAATTCTCTTATATATATATATATATATATATTAAAGATTCCACCCAGATAAATTTTTTTATCCTCTTTAGTTCAATTTTCTTCATATACAATTATTTAAGTATTTTATTCTCTTTTCTAAAAACAGAAAATCTCCATTTTCATTAAATTTGGAAATAACAAGAGGTTAAACCCCAAATCTTATTTAATTGTCAAATTCAAATGTATTCTATTTTTTAATTTACATTACATCCAAAACCATAGTTGTTACATGCATATAAGTATTAACTAATTAGCTCATCTGATTAATTTATTTTATAAATTTTATTAATAAATTTTAAATTTCAAAATTAATATTTAAATAGTTTCAAACATTTTGAACTTTTCATTACATTTTCAAAAATTTTGAAAATTTATGTTATATTACAACCTTTTATAATAAACTTTTGTTTTAAATTTTACTTTTAAATTTAAAATCTTGTCTTAATTTTCAAAACTATTTTGAAAATTAGCACAAGGCCTAATTCAAATTGAATCTTTTCTATTAAAGGCAACCTTTGGGCGCACTTCACCTTTCAAGCCAGGCAATTTACCAGTAGGACATGGTACTTGATTACCAAATTCCAATCCTAGACAACACATTTTTAGACACCGTACTAAGTGCGTAAGCTAAATTAGTTAGCTATAACATGACTAATTTAGGCCACATAGGCTATTGGGCTCTGATACCATTGAAGGAACTAGTCCAGCCCACCCTTGAAGATATAGGTGAATTTCAAAAAAATTACCCTATTGGATTTTTATTGGGCTTATGAAGTCTAATTCAATTAGCACATCTCTAAATTTAGTTTAAATAAAATCATGTATTTTTTAAATTTATAAATTGTAGTTAGAGTTTTTTTTTAATTTTGGTTTTACTTATATGAACACACACACACACATATATATATATACATATATATATATATATATACATATATATATGTGTGTGTGTGTGTGCCATACACACACATGTGTGTGTGTGTGTGTGTTTGTGTTTGTGTGCGCATTTGTAACATAACAATCCATGCAGGGTATAACATACCCGTATATATATGTTGTCAAATATGCGCATGAACAAACAACTATAAATTTCAAATGATTATTTGTATATATATATATATATCTGTACATGTATATGTATTTGTATAAAATATGTTTTTCCATTAAAATATTATAGAAAGTATCTATTTATTTATATAAATATATATTGTATTGTTATCCGATATCCTAACTCGTCTATATTGAACTGACCACACAAGATAGATTCGATTGTTATGAAGTTCAATGACCCCAAAGCAATGGTTGTGAGGCCCGGAAGTCAGGTACAGTTGGATATATGATACCAAAATTGAACATAGTTGGTAGATAAATAATATAGGATGCATGAAATATGGAATATAACTTAGTTTATTAAAGGGATCGGTATGGTTTGATAACTTGCGAGGGATCAGCATGGATAAGCAAGAAAGCGGTCAAAATGGTCAAATAATGAAAAGATCGACATACTTCAGTCTATAAAAGAGGGATCGACATCACTGGTTACGTTGGATTGGCACACTTCACTAGGAAGAGGGGGTGGCATACATCTTGGAAAAGGGATCGGCAGGCTATATCAAAGAGAGATCGGCATATAGTCCTAAATAGGGTTCCGCTGCGTTTAGTGAAAAAATCATATCAAATCAAAGACTAATCATTAACTTGAGCTCCAGCGGTCCAAATGACATGATATTTGAAGAGCCAATATATTTGAGCATACAAAAGCCACCGTAGGGATCGCTGCCCAAAAATAGACCAATAAAGGGATCAGTACTAATCCCTCTTCATTGGGATTTGGGCCCAGCGACCTCTCTGATGGGCCCATATGGATTACAAGGTCCTTTAGCCGAAGTTTCAAAGAGATTGGCAGTCATCTTTACCTATAAATACTGGCCTAAGAGGTCACTCTGAGGACCTTTATGTTGCGGTTACTTTATTCTTTACCGTAATCAAGTTTTCTTATTCCTTGTTGCTATAATCGGATTATTTGTGGATAAATAAAGATAATCTTCAAAGTGGACGTAGGCATACAGCGCTGAACCACTATAAATCTCCGTGTTTCTGATTATTGTTCTTTATTTACTGTTAGTTTATTCGATTCCTTGATTTTTATTTTACTTTCTTCATTTACTTCTCTATAAATCTACTCTTGGGTGTTTATGACCAATTTGGTTGCAAACATTTGGGTTCTTTCAGTGAGAAATTGATTTTCAGCTTGCTAGGATCCCCTTTGTTGCTACTAGATTGGACAAATCCCCTGAAGGAGATCCATAGTTATCTTCATCAAGTTTCTTATACTACTCAGGTTTGTTGAAATCTAAGTAAGGAGATTGATAGTGGTGAGACATGCTTGATCTACTTCTTAGAATGTGGATGGAAATGAGACTACTAGCATCCACCAAGGATACCTAAGCAATCAACCTACAAATTTGAATACTGATCCGGTTGAAGTTCCGAATCCTAATGATTCTATAACCAGAGCTAAATTTCATAATCTAATGAGAGAGTTGATAGAAAGTTGTTGACAACTAAATCAGCAAATTTATACTAATATCAACATGATGAACCTGATTACTCAACAACAGCCTGGGAAGGCTAGGAGGGATCCTACTCCTTACCCGACATTGGAAAGTTCAAGCTCATCGAATGAATATCATAGGCATAGGCATCGTAGGATTGAAGGAGATCACATAGAAACTTCGAAGCGTCGCTTGGCAGACCATCATGGTCTGCCATGACCGTTTGGTGCCGATCCCTCCGTAGGGATAGGTACCGATCCCTCCTCTAGAGGAAGGATTCCCTCTTACACTTGGGAATCGTGCCGAAACTATTCCTAGAGGCTTGGATGATGAAGTTCAATTTAATGTTGACCAGGTACCACTTTGGAATGATGACGAGATAAATGTTTGAGATGCGCACCAAGAAGATGGTGAACCAAGAAAGCGTGAAACGACCCATAGACATCGACCAGACCATTCACATGAGGTAGAGCACAACAACCGCTTGGTGCCACCCATCTAGACGCCGGATTTATCGGCAATGGTTAGACAGTTGGTGAGAAAGAATCAAGGCTTGACTAACGATGACTATGGAATTTTGGAAAGCCATACTCCATTTACTGATAATGTTCTGCATGAGGAATATCCGAGAAGGTTCAACATGCCATCAATGCCCGCCTATAAGGGAAAACTGACCCCAGGCAGCATATTATGAGATACGAATGGCTGATGGATTCTACAAGAGTCAATGATGCGAACAAGTGCATATGATTTCCCATAACCCTTTCTGGAATAGCGACGATGTGGTCCATCAGGCTACCCCCATGATCAATTTCTAGATTCGATGAGCTAGGAACTAAGTTTTTGGAGCAATTCCGAATGCACGCGACTCATCCTAAAGACATGATGTTCTTTTCCAGCGTGATTCAGACTCTAGGGGAATCATTGAAAGATTATTTGGAGAGATTTCATACAGCTGCTAGGAGGTCAGTAATCCAAATGATCATGCTATACTTATGGCCGTGACGAGAGGGATTGATTCGGAATCTGAGTTTGGCGATTGGCTGGTTGGTAAACCGCCTGCCATGTTGGAGCGCTTTTATTCAAAGGTAGCTTAGTTTCTAAGAAAGGAGGAAGCTAGGTCCTCCATGAAAAATAATGTTGCGGCACCGGGTGGAGAAACAATATAGAGTAATATTGCAATAAAACAATTTGATGGTAGTTCCGGGAAAATCCAAGTAAACGTTCAAGATAAGCCGAATCTGCAAAAGAGAGATGGAGATAGGAATCGAAAGCGAAAGAGGGATTTTGAGAGAGTAAAACCTAGGATTGCAATGTATGAAAACTACACACCGCTAAACACATCCCTTGAGAATGTCTATCTACCTACAATACCATGCAATGTAGAAAGTCGCCTCCAAAGGAGTCAACGGAGAAGCAGAAGCAGACTGGGAAATATTGTCGGTTTCATCAGTGTTATGGGCACAATACAAATGAATGCAAGGATCTCCAGGATGTTATAGAAAAGTTAATTTGGGAAAGGAAATTGCAATAGTTTGTGAAAACCCCGCAGGATGGCGGACATGGGATATTTTACCCCAATCGAGGACAAGCTCCGCGTAGAGTTGAGGAGCATGTATGGACTGGAGGAAGACTAGTGATAAATATGATAGTTAGAGGACCGCACGCAGAAGATAGAATTTGGCAAGAGATGGAGCGCTATGCTAGCGTGATTAGGCATGTAGATTTTGAATGCTGTTCGAATACGAAAGATGGAGCTCTGGCAAAACAGCAACGCACAATGGCAGATAATATCGTATTTATGAACAGGGTTGTAGACAAGGTGGAGTCTCCGACAATTGATCCAATGGTCATTTTGGCTATGATTGATCCTGCATTGGTGAGAAGGATTTTGATTGACTATGGAAGTTCGGTGAATATCACTTCGAAAAAGCATACGATCAGATGAGGATGGAAGCCGAAGATTTAAAACCATCTAAAGCTCGCATTTATGGTTTTATTGGCAGTGCGACCGAGGCTGTTGGTTATGTGGAATTACTTATTGAATTAGGAGATAGTGAACGAAGGAGTGTATGAATCTTACCATTTATTGTTTTGGATGTTGACTCTCCGTACAATGTTTTTCTAGACCAACCGCCCTGATTGAGTTCTGGGCAGCTCTTGCCCCATGGTTAACTTTGTTCTGACGGATAATGGTGTAGGAGTTGTTCATGGCGATCAGGCGACTAGACTTGCCTATTATGTAGTTGATTTGAGGGAAGCTCAGCACAAAGAAAAAGGAAAGGGTGTGGACAAGACTGTCCGCATCCAGGCTACCGAAGATTGACAACCAACGCCCGAGCCTTGGCTCGGGTGCCACAGTTGGTTCTATAGAGATATAGATCCGAGAGATGATGGAGAGGAGCCCAAAGAGACCAAAGCTACACCGACTGAGCTGGCGATTGATATCACGGTCAGCCACAATGACCCATCACGTCCTGAAGGTTGGGTCACAGATCTGCACCCCGATGATGAAAGAACTTGCTGGTTTTCTTCGAGGGAATCTAGATGTATTCGCTTGGACTCACTCTGAAATGTATGGAATATCGCTTGCCATTGCAAGCCATGCATTGAATATTGACTCGAAGTATGTTCCAGTGAAGCAAAAAAGACGCAGCATGGATCCAGAGAGATCTACCGCTTGCAAAGAGGAGGTGGATAAACTAAAAGTCAACGGGTTTATCCACGACGCCCTCTACCCCAAATGGATATCTAATCCTGTACTTGTGAAGAAGGCTAATGGAAAATGGAGAACATGCATTGACTATTTAGATTTGAACAAAGCGTGTCCAAAAGACAGCTTCCCCTTCCAACGATTAACCAGAAGGTTGATTCAACGCAGGACACGAATTGCTATCTTTTATGGACGTGTATTCGGGATATAACCAAATCCCGATGCATATCTCCGATCAGGAGCACACCAGTTTTATTATAGATGTTGGATTGTACTATTATGTAGTAATGCCATTTTGGATTGAAGAATGCCGGAGCAACTTATAAGCGCTTAGTTAACAGGATGTCTAAAGATCAGATTGGAAAAACAATGGAAGTGTATGTGGATGATATGCTCGTGAAGTCACGACGATCAAGCGACCACATTAGGGACTTGGCATAAATATTTGACATCCCTCGATATTACAAGATGTAAATCAATCGTTTGAAGCGTTCATTTGATGTTGCAACAGGAAAATTGTTGGGCTTTATTGTCAATGCTCGTGGAATAGAAGCTAATCTAAAGAAGATTCGGGCTATCTGTGATATCTAAGCACCAAGAGCTATTAAACAAGTGCAGAGCCTGAATGGGAAAGTTGCTGCCTTAAGTTAATTTATCTCCAGAGCTACCGATTAATGTATTCCTTTCTTTGATTTGATTAGGAAAGGAAAAAGAAACTTCGAATGGACGCAGGATTATGAAGATGCATTTCAAGCTCTGGTGAATCATTTGGAGAGACCCTTATCTTGTCAAAGTCGGCAGATCACGAGGAGTTGTACATTTATTTGGCATTATTGACATACGCTATAAGTGCCACTCTAATTCATGAGGAGAATCAGATCCAGAGGCCACTGTATTACGTCAGTAAACAATTAATAGGAGCAGGAAGGAACTATCCAAAAATAGAGAAATTGGCGTATTGCTTACTAATTACATCACGGAAGCTTCGCTTGTACTTCTAGGCACATTCGATCAATGTTTACACCGACCAGCCATTACGACCGGGCCTACAACAACCTGGGATGTCTGGAAGGTTACTCAAATGGAACATTGAGCTCAACCAATTCGACAGTACTTATCTCCCTCGAAAAGCTATCCAGAGTTAGGCACTGGCGGATTTTACAACAGAGTTTACTGTGCAAGACGATCTTCCAAAAGGTAGCGAAATCCTTACTGTACGATGGAAGTTGTATATTGATGGAGCATCTAATGATTAGTGTTCTAGAGCTGGGATTTTGCTTGTAACCCCTGAAAACCGGTCAATTTGTTATGATTTGAAGCTTGATTTACTAGCAACAAAAAACGAAGCCGAGTATGAAGCTTTGATTGCTGGACTTAAACTCAATAGAGAACTTGGAGTTAAGTCTCTTGAAATATTTTGTGATTTGCAGTTGGTGGTGTATCAAGTTAGGGGAGACTACCAGGCTAAGGGACAACAACTTGCCCCATACCTTACTCAAGTTCACGAGTTGTTCACAGTATTTGAATACTATAACATTTCACATATTCCAAGCGATCAAAACAGAGAGGCTGATTCCTTGGCAAAGTTTGCTAGTACCGGCGATGCACAACATATGGGCTTGATTTCGGTTGAGGTATTAAATACCCCAAGTATAAATATGATGGAAATCGATCAAACACTAGAAGTAAAATCTGAAAGGGAATCATGGACGATTCCAATCAAAGACTACTTACTGCATGGAGCCTTACCCGACAAAAGAAATGAAAAGCGACAAGTCCTTCGCAAAGCTTCACTATATATTATGCAAGAAGGAATTATGTACAAGAAAGGTTTCTTAGTTCGTCTACTCCGGTGTATCGCTCATGATGAGATAAGCATGTTCTAAAAGAAGTCTATGAAGGAGAATGCAACAATCACACTAGGGGGCAAACTCTGGCAAAGAAAATAATCCGTTAGGGGTATTATTGGCCAACAGTAAATCGGACGCCGCTGATTATGCAAGGCGGTGTGATAAATTTCAGATGTATGAAGAAATCCCAAGAGCTCCGCCAACATAAATCATGCAAATGGTTAGCCCATGGCCGTTCTCTATGTGGGGTATAGACATTATCGGTTCTTTACCGATCTCTAAAGGTGACGCGAAGTACGCTATCGTTGTAGTTGATTACTTCACTAAATGGGCTGAGGCGGAACCTTTAGCAACAATACAACCAATAAAGTAATCAACTTTATTGTCTGAAACATCATATGTTGCTTCGGTCTTCTATGGATTATTGTAACTGATAATGGGACTCAATTGATAATGCTGAATTTAAATACTTTTGTCGAAGGTATCGTATTGAAAAGAGATTTGCACCGGTCGCTCACCTTTAGGAAAATAGACGGGTTAAAGCTATAAATAAAATTATAAAGTCTATTCTAAAGAAACGTTTAGAGAAGGCTAGAGGCAAGTGGGTGGATGAACTTCCTACGACACTTTTGGCTTGTATGACCACTCGCAAGTCTGCGACTGGGCATATTCTATTCGCCCTCGCCTTTTTCCGAAGCGTTATTCCTATTCAACTTGAAGTCTCATCGAGTGACTTACTATGATCCCAAAACAAATAAATATCTCCTCTTCGAGTCTCTGGACTTTATAGACGAGAAGTGCGAAGAAGCTGATCTGAGGGCGGTTGCACATCGGCATCGAGTCACCCAGTATTACAACACTAAAGTTCGACCGAGAACCTTCAAAGTTGGCAATCTCGTCCTAGAATGGGTTTTTTCTACCCCATCGCACATGCATCCAATTTGGGAAGGACCATATGTCATTGAATGGAGGCTTGGAGAAGGAGCTTTCAAGCTAGCGCTATCGATGGAATTACACTTCCAAGAACGTGGAATAGCGAACCTTTATGACGCTATTCACTTAGTTTATTTCCTTTACATTTATTTGTATTGACTTTTAGAATTTACTTTAGCATTTGATTTTCTGAATGAGTAATAAGACCGTTTATGTTATTCCTTTCCATTTAATGAATAAAGTTTCAGGCTTCCTCTGTATTTATGTTTGCTATTGCATTGTATGCTAATTACATAGTAAAACAAATTAATGCCAATATGTATGGACAGGCTCCTAGAGTTTGAAATCAATCAATCAATCATGCTAACTCCCAATGGGATCAAACAAGATGAGCTCAATCAACTTGTTCATTTAACGATTCTCATTCACAATCCAAAGGATAGGATACACAATGAGGAATGAATGTGGCCGATGATTTGATGACCGAATAACTCCTGCCTAATCATGGAACTGAGACAAAATCAAAGCGACCGTGATATGACCAATCGCTGGCTAAATCAAACCCCATATGTTGGGGGGCAAACTAATCAATTAAAGAGAGTGCGATCCGACTGCTCTCTAAAGTAATAAGTCCCCAGAGTGTGGACTGGAGTATAAACATAAATTGAGTGTGAACCGACCACCCGCGAAATAACTCTAAGTCCCCAGAGCGCTGACTGAAGAATAAATATAAATCGTGTGTGAACCGACCGCCGCGAGATAATTCTAAGTCCCTAGAGTGCAGACTGGAGTATAAAAATAAATCGGGTATGACTCGATCGCTCGCAAGACAACCTTAGTCCCCAGAGTGCGGACTAGGGTATAAACGTAGACTAGGTGCGAACCAACCACCCTTCAAATAAATCTTATCCCCAGAGTGTGGATACAAAAATGAATGAATAAATGAGTGGAGTTCGACCGTTCTCTTTTCCACAAACTCCGGCTTAAAACCGACGGGGGGAGTATAAACTCGCTAAGGTTGGAATTCAACCGTCCAACATATGGCCCCGCCAAATCAAAACTAGGGGCAGGAGTATAGTAGCTTAAAAACCGCTAAATCCGATAGCATAACATTAAGGTCCAAACCAAGTGTTTGACACAACTCAAGGCCATGGCCACTTAGAGGCCTTGGGACAGAGTTGGTGGATTACTACCAGAATTTATGAACAACGAATTACAAGTACATTGAATAACATAATAGTTCAATTACTTAAATAACAATTCACAAAAAAGCTCAATAGAAAACAAAAAACTTTTATTGACATTGCAGGTTTCAAGATCTCAGTACAAGTTATTCCAAATTATCCGGATTCATACCCGTACAACCACAACTAGTGAAAGAAACGACTATGCAAACTATATACATTGAGCCAAAGCAGTAGTTATTTCTTCGAATTCCACTCTTTTTTGGATTTCTCGGTAGTAGAGCCACTGGTGCTTCTCTTTCTAGACGCTTTACCACCTTTAGCAGGAGAGCTTGTTGAGCTAAGAGGAAGTTCATCGGGAATTGACCTGCCAGGCGGAATAACTTGTAGTGGCACAAGTTGAGGATCATCAATGTCCACCTCGGGGGGTTTAGTTCTAACTTTTCTTTTCAGAAACTCCTTCTTTCCAATCTGCTTTTTCAAGCTAATCATGGTTGTGTGTTCGGAGGTGCCAATAATCATTACATCGTCAGATTCGTCAACTAGAAATGGCCCTTCGATCTTATCATCACCAAGTGCTCTGATGACTTGAGCATCGAGCCTCGATATATCAACAGCTGATGGACCCTCAACCGCTTTCTCCTATTGCTCTGCAGTAGCGTCACTTTTGGGAGTTTGAATGGGGCCTGAAAGACCTAAAAAATTTGTTTATACAAGGAGATTGGCTCAAAACTATTGCATATGAAGAAAAAAACTTTTCATATACCGAGGAGTAAAGTGCGATACCCACATCCAGTTGGCTCTCCGTGGTTGCTGGTATACCTCCTTCTAAGATAGGTGGCAACATCTTGGATTGGTAGCCGGGCTTGTCTAAATCGTACCCCAAATCTTAGTCCAGGTCGAGGGAGATTGATGTTCCAGCTGCTTAGGATAAAGAGGGACCCTTATGACCGGCCTTTGAAGGTCCCACAATATGTTCTCCTTTCTCGATAAACGCAGAACCATTGAAGTATCAGAGTTTTGCGTTAGCCAAATCAAAGGGTTTGTTCCCATGAAGAATTTCCCTCACTAATTCTTCTTCATTGAGCTTAGCTTCACCTAGTTCTTTTTCCTTCATCTCGATAATATGCTCCCAAGCTTTAGCAAGTGATTCGAGATAACTCTCACCAAGAAAACTTAAGGTGTATGAGGACTTTGGCATTATACTCGACGATCAACGGATCGAACATGTCCTTGATCTCGTTCCTACCAGACTCTTTAGTGGCTTCCACTTGCGATTCAACTTGTTCAATCATTTGTCTACAGCCTTCTTCTCAATCTTCTTCTTTAAGAGCTTTAATTTTTGTGAACTGCTCATCAAGCTTGATTTTTAGGCTCTGGCCTCAACAACCTCTTCTTAGTACTTCTGCAATTCTTCTTAGGCTTCGATTTTTTCCTCCCTTTCCTTTCTGGAAAGTTCTTCGAGTTCCTCGATGTGGCGAGTCAAAGCATCCTTTTCCTTTTGCAAGGAGTCTTTTTCTAGAGCAAGTGCCCCGTTGCAATGAAGGGCTGCATCGAGTTGCTTTATACGAGAAGTTTCCAAACGGCTCACCGCCTCTGCTATTTCCTTAGCATTTATCTTCACTTCAGCAAGTTGTGTTTTCAATTCTAACAATTCGGCATCCTGATGTTTGATTATGTCCTTATCATGTATAGCTTCCATCTTGAGGCATTCTATTTCATGTTGTCACTCAATGGATACTTCGAAGATTTTTTCTACCAAGTGTAGGAATGATTCGTGCTGCACGAACACATCATTAATGCAAGCAAGATAACTCTCCTCGGCATGCCTCGGAATTACATGAGTGGAAGGAAGAAATTTAAGCCCATCATAGCAAATTTTTGGAAAAGTGGCCTTAAGCTCGGCCAACTTTTCTGCTGTAGAAACATCGGGAGCACTAGCCGGCAAAGGCAGATCAGAAGTAGCAATTTTATGTTTGCTAAATCGACGTTCGCAAGATTGTTTAGAGCTCGAGGAGATGGAATACTGCTCGTGAGATGCGGCGATATGAGGGCCACGATAAGAAGGATGGTCTCCACTGTGAGCAGGAAAGTTAGACTGTTCTCCTTGACGTGATGTTTAAGACCGGGAATTGCGTTTAGAAGAAAAAGATTCCCTTGAGTGATAACTTTTATCCCATTCCTCATCTCTCTCCTTGCGCCGGCCAGATTCCAAATCCTGGCTAGATCGACAATTTGATAAAGAACTTCTTAAGCAGTCAAAGGCTCTGGAATGAGACATAGCACCTACAAAGACCAAATGAGAGCATATTAGTAATTGTTGCACGAAAGATTAACAAAAATTGTATAGTGAAGTGCATGTAGTTGTGAGTATCCTAGTGTTTCACCCCCAACAGACCGGTGGCTATAACCTTGCTCATTGGTGTTTTCTGTAACATACCCTTACTTGGAGACCCAAAACTAATGGCTATGGATGCTACAGTCATCCATAGTTATTAATCCTTGGAGATCAAATATGGCGGTGTTAGATTAATTGATACACAGAAACACATGAATATGTCAAATTTTAAATTTCAAACAAATTCACATTTCATATCAAAAAATTTCTAATTCATTACATAATCTCACATTCGCAAATCACGTTAAGAGAAAATATATTTATTACAATATACGCAAAGAGCGACATATAAAGATGCCCTCTTGGATGATTATAGCATATACAAGCTGTAATATCCCGGAATTTATGGGCAATATCAATTTAATAATCTGTTTAAATAATTAAATTGATTTGATAATCTTTGATAATAAATGTTTGAATTGATTTAATAATCTAATTAAATAAATATTTAATTAGTGAATTTTATTTTTTAAAAACTAATAAAATGATTTCTATTTATAATGTATATATATATGTGTATATATATTGTAAATAGATAGGCTTTGGTTTGAAATTTAATAAATAAATAAAGTCTTGTTTTAAATTTCTAATATACATTTTAAATTGTTTTGGATTTTAGAATATTGTATAAACTTTTATTTATAAGTATAATTAGTTTGTTCTTTAAAAAGTAATATATATATATATAGATAAGTGTTTAATAAATTAAGAAAAAGACTTTTATTTACTTTTAAAATAATAAAAAAATATGAATAATTACTTAAAAGACATGTGTCTTTATCTAAAGCTTTATTTTAACACTTGTAATTTAAGTAACAAGTATATGTGACAAGTGTCTTAATTATGTTCATTTTCTTTTATTTTTATAAAATCATAAATTTATTTATATAAACATATACATTTCCTTTACTTCATTCTTTCAAATTGCTTTTCAAAACAAGAAACTCAAAACCTTTTTCTCTAATAAAAATCTGAAAACCAAATCAGTACCACTTCTCAAAAATTCTCTAGTCTAAAATCTGAGATTAAAATCTGATTTTCAAACTCCTCTCAAAACCACAATTTCAAAAGCATGTAAATCTTCTTCAACCAGAAAATTAAATACCCTGTCTCATTTTCAATACAAGAAACTAGTATGCATTCTTTTCAAATCTGCATTTCTTTAAGCCTGCAATTCTTTTCAACATCAAAGCCTGCCTTCATTTTTCAATCTGGAATCAATTCAAAATGACTGCCTGCATTCTTTCTTCAACATGGAAGCAACATGCATGTAGATTAAAGCAATTCAAAGTTTCAGAAGCATGCATGCAAGATCCAGTGGAAATCATTCAAGTTTTAACTCAAATAAACAAAAGCAAAAGCATTCAAGTTCTCAGTTTCAAGTTTAAAATTTCTAAAAGCTATTACAAAGTTAAACTGCCTCTGTTCATTTCAAATCAGGTGAGTAACATTACTATTTCTAAAAGTTTAGGTTATGAATAGGATTGCATGTTAAATTCTTGTGATAAATATGTATTGTTTGTATGTGCAAGTTAAATTTGTTGTGAGAACAATGGATGAATTGTATGCATGTATGATATTGTTCCCTGTTCTGTTTTGTTGCCCAGACTCCAGGATTTCTTTTAAATCTCTTACTAATTGATCTAGTTCTTGTTAGGACTAAACTTATAAACAAAAGTTGTTGATTATCATAGAAGAATGTTTAAAAATTTTTAGTTAAGTCAAACTTTAAACCAAGTATCTCTGTAAAACAAAAACAACAAGTGCATGTATATATAAGTGAAAACCCAAACATTGAAATTCGTAAATCCAGGATTATAAATGGAATGCATAAGCTATAACATGATTTTTAGTATTAAAATCACAATTTTTAGTTTAGAATTGAAGGTGCAGTTCTGGTTTAAGTTAAAAATGAATTTTTGGTAACTTTGTTGATCTCAGTGAATTTGGGATGTTGTTTTCTTCAAGAATGGTAGTGTGATGATCAAGGATACCAGGAAAATTACTGGAAATAGAATTAAGGTATGGAGGCAGTAGGAATTGAGGATTAGAGATTTTAACCCTAGTTATTACCAGTCTAGAGAAATCGATCATCATTACGTCTAGGATGGATCGAGTTCGACAAAACTCTGGGAAATGATAGTTATGACATGGATGAACTCGTCGCCGAAGTCGCTAACGTTCTGGTGATCAGCAGTGGAAGATCGAGGAGATGTTGACAGGTTTGGGTGAAATGGGTAGTTCCTGTTCCAGTTTGAATTTTGGTCTCGATTTCGATTTCGCGATTAGATCGAAGAGGGGATGGTCGTAATCGGGTTGGTGGACGATCGTCGATGTGATGGAGTAGTCGTGGGTGGTCGGAGTTAGCGCTGGTGATCGTGCACGTGCACGAGATCGTGAGTGTATCTGGGTAAATTTCTGGAATGTTAAAGCGTTGGGGAAGAAGGTATTCTCGAGTTCGTACTCGAGTTGTTCAGGTGAGTGGCTCGAGTGTTTTGGAGAGGCGACTCGAAGTGGATTTGGATGGTCTCGGGTAAATTTTGATGTTGCCAAGCTTTTAAAAGGAAACTGTCTGGTTAAGTTTTAAACTAAATTTGTAAAGAGATATTTAAACAGAATTTTTAAATCTAAAGTTTAAAACTGTATCTCAGATTTGAAATAAAAGAAAGTTTTATATTAAATTGTTTTAATAATTTTAATTGTTTAAAATGTATATTAAATGGTTAAAATTTAAAAGTAAATTTGATTTAAAATCCTTAAGTTATTTTATAAGATGAGTATTTCTTTAACTTGTAAAATAAAAGAGTTTTAGAAATGTTGTCTAATACGTTGTTAAAGATATTTTGTTTCCATTTTAAATCTTTAAATTTAAAATGAAATTTTGGAGGTAAAATTAAAGTAAATTGATTTAAAATACTTTGTAAATGATAACTTGATTATTATTAAGAACAAAGTTTTATTCTTAAAAGTAAATTAGAATTTAAAGATTTGTGTTCATTTAAATTTATAAGGAAATTTAATGGATAATTTAATTGATTAATTAATTAATCATTTGGATTAATTAAATAGGTAATTAAAGGTTTAAACTAATTAATTAATGATTAAGATTTATTAATTAGAAATAATTAAATTGTAATCAAGGATTATAAATTAGAGTATTAATTAATGATTAAGAAATTAATTTAGTAATTAGAGATAAATTGATTGGTAATTAAGAATTAATTAATAATGGTTGATTTAAGTTTAATTACTTAAATAAAAGAATTGTTAATAATTAATGAGAGATCATTAATTAGGGATTATTAAATAATTGATTAATATGATTAATTTTAATGATCAATTAGATCTATTAATCAAAATGAAATTGGTTAAGTAGAATTACTTAAATGTAATTAATGAAGTGTAATTACTTAGGAAGTAATTAAAGGTAATTACTGGATGTAATTAATTAAAGGAGATTTAATAATGAAAGTAATTTGAGTTAATTACTTTGAATAATTAATCAAAGGATTAATTAAAGGATAATTAATTAAGGAGTAATTAATTTATGAAGTGGAGTAATTAAGGGAAGTTAATTACTAAATGAGATTAATCAAAGGTGATTAATAAATGTGACTAATTAATTATTAAATGTAATTAATTTAAATAAGATAATTAATTAAGAGAAATTAAGGATCATTAATTAATAAAATTAATGATGTAATTAAGAATTGATTAATTAAAATTAATTAATCAATAATAAGTGATTAAAGTAATTAATTAATTGTAATTAATTAAGGATTAAGATAATTAAGTATAATTAATTAATTAATGAAGTAATTAAAGATTAATTACTGAATGGTTTAAGATAATTAATTTGTGAAATTAATTAAGTATTAATTACTTAAAGTAATTAAAGGATTATTAATCAGGAATGATTAATTAAGATGGATACTTAGAGTAATGATTAATTAATTGGTTTAATTAGTAATTAAGTAAGCAGGATTTATAGAATGAAGTAATTAGTTTAATTCACTTTAAATTAATTAGATATGATAAATCATTACTTAAGAATGGATGAATGATAATGCTTTGCATTGTTGATATCTCTGATAAGAGATGTGCTGATCTATGATATAGATGTTTGGTTGGATTGAAATGATAATATGAATTATCTGTTTGGATGATAATATGGATTATCTATTGTAAATTATCTATCTGTGTGTAGTATAGATAAGAATTGAATTGTTTTAACCTTAAAACAACTTGGCCCTTAAAAAATACGTTTTGGATTTCGATGAGACCGGGATCGGGTTTCCGTATACCGGGATTCCAGGTCTGGAGACCCGAATACCACATCGATCCAAATTAACGATAGGTCGTGAATCTCAAGTGAAGATGAAGATTCAGAGTGCAAGGGTTATTGTCGTTAACTCTGAGGGTGATTCCAAAACGAGTGTAACGAGATAATGCCTTCGGTTTCGTTCGAACCCGGAACGAACTTGTATGGATTGAATGCTTTCAGCACATCGTCAGGCGGACGATGAGCATTCTAAGTGATATGTTCTGATTAAAGGTAATCGTAACCTCAAGCCTCATCAACCGGGAATGGCTAAAACAGGGGAGGTGCAGCAAGGCTTCGTGGGTAGCACCCACTGAGAGCAAGATAGATCGTTGTCTAGAGGTCCCTTTTCTTTTTATTCGGCTTAGTGTGTGGTTGGTCGCGCCAACTACGGGGTTATCTTGTTCGGAATTATCCAGTAAGGGATGGTTCCGGCTTTGTGTTGCAGGGGAGCGGGCGTACTCCTCGGTACGGTGATCTAGGCCACGTACTGTGACGGGCGGTACCCCAGTAGCCCTGCCATTGTATGGAAACCCATTCTTCCTACGTGCCCTTACAGTTTTGATTGTATAACCCACTTTGTGGCTAGTATGCTGGAATTTAATAATGTAACAATTTCAGCTATTTCATATTTATTTGAAAACCCTAGACCCTATTATAATATAACTGGATTTCCTATCAAATGTTTTGGTTAGCGTAAGGTAAAAACTTACCCATGTTTATTTGTGGGAATTCTTACGTGATACCTTTTCTTTCTAAAGGTTTTGAAGTTAAGCAAGTTTAACCTGTTACTCACACCAGACCCATGTCTGACCCAAGTGTTTATTTCTGTTTTATAAACTCTTGGGTACTCAAATTTTTACGAGTAGCCAAGGGATTCAGGTTTAGCTTTGACGAGTTTTCTGGAGGAGCAATGGAGCAGGAGGCTTCAGCGTTCGTAGATATAGTATTCCGCTGTGTTAATCTCTATGATAGTGTGTGTATTGTATTGAGTTGTAATAACTAGACAGATGTTTATAACTGTCTAGTATGTGATGTGTATCTGTGTAACTCTGATAAGTGTTTTATACTATGTAATAGTTTATGTTATTAATATAATTTATTCGTTCCGCTGTGTGAGATTTTGTTGTTATTTCTTTTCTCTTCTCTTCTTTTCTCTTTCTATCCCTTTCTTTCTTATTAACGATGCGACTTTCTGTGGAGAGAAAGTCGTGGTCGTTACAATGGTATCAGAGCCAGGTTGAGTGAATACCTAGGCTCTGAAGTGGTGTCTATCTTGAGAGCGCGTAATTGTTAGTTATATAAAAATGGTTTTATATTGTGTTAATTGATCGGTTGAGTGGTATATGGATTCTGGTCAATACGAGTAACTAACGTTATTGATAGGGATCTCTAAACACTTGAACCAGGCCAACGGACACAATATTGTTTTAAAGAGGTAAATGAAATAATTTTACCCAGAAATAATTTCTATATAAAAAGTATCATTTTAAATATATATATATTTCTACCTATTTGTTGGGTTACCTGTTCGGGTTTTCCAATATAAGTTATAAAGGTAGATAAGGTGGTAGTGTGAGTAACACGACTACCAATAGTTAGAATTTGAGTGTTGAGGTTGGAAGTATATCTGACGAGACTGTAGACCTAATACTGTCTCGAGTGAACTTTATTGTGGTGTAAAGATTTCACCGATCTCTGAAGGAAACCAGTTATGGTTTAGAGTTTATCTTTGAAGTTGGATGAGAGTAGATCTATTGGATGAGCTGAAGAGAGTGATGGTATTTTGGTAACCTCAGGAAGTAGTAGCTGTGTGATGAGACACGGTGGCTATGGACGTTTCTGAAGATGTTTCTTCTGGAACAAGTTTGAAGAAGTGAGTCTGTTTCGGTGTTGTGGTTGAGTTCAGCATGGTGTTTCTATTTGGTTTGGATTCGAGTTTCTCGAAGAGCTTTGGAAAAGGAAGTCTTTGGCATTTGTGGCAGCAGTGCAGCTAGGAGTATTCTGTGCATTGGCAGGAAATTTTCTGGCTGAGCAGTTTTTCTGAAGGTAAAGTTCAGAAGCAGCAGAGTGGATCCATTTCTTCGATAGATAGGATAGATAAGCGTAAGCTGTTCTGATTAGTAAAGAGAGAACATTTTCTTTGCATTTTGGCTGGGTTGATCGCAAAAGTGACTTGCGATTGCTAAGTATTCTCTTGAGTTATCTGAGATTTTCTGGGATGTATTGTCCAGTCTGTGCTTGTGTTCTTCATCAGTATTTTCATTCTACTCCAGATCAGAATGGTGCAGCGGAAGCAGTTTGGCGAGTGTTCCTGTTTGTCTTTTCCTGATAGGAGAAGTTAGTTCGATCTTCTGATGTTTGTGAGAAGAGTTTTGTTTTGGATTGGATAGATCTTGAGGAGATCATTCTGTTGAGTTATTTAGGTCCTGATTGTTTCAAGAAGTATCAGCGAAGGTTAAGCTGATCAGGAAGGATCTGTAGAGAGCCCAAGATCGTCTGAAGGATTTTTTGGATAAGAGACGAAGGAATTTGAAATTCGAAGTTGGAGACTTCGTTGTTGTAAAGTTTTCTCTGGTTAAAGGGAGCTATAAGATTGGGTAAGTATGGGAAGTTAGCTCCGAGTTATTTTGGATCTTTTCTGTATTCTGATTTGGATAAGTGCTTTGATCTACTAGATTGAATTGTCAGTTTGGATAACTGGAATTCAATGTATTTTACGTATCTCTGAGGGAGTACATGTTTGATCTATCTCTGGTTTTGGAATCAGCAGTTCTGGGAAGTTTGGTTGTTGAGTCAGACTCGTCTGTAGTCTGATATTCTGTTTAGTTCTGTAGATCTAGATGAGTAGGAGCTTTATAGCTTAGTAGTTTAGATTGTTTGTAGAGCGAGCATCCCGGGATATATATATATATATATATATATATATATATTTGGGGGAAACTCGAGGGAATTCTATCTAGAATTTTGTCTGGATAGTTAGAATTGTTTGGTTGGATGATTGGTTGCTATGGTTGTTAGCATATGGATGATATTATATGTTTGTGGTTTAAAATTAAAATCTTAAATAAGATTATTAAATTACCTTTGTTTAAATTTCGGGGACGAAATTATTTTAAGGGGGAAGGAATGTAATATCCCGGAATTTATGGGCAATATCAATTTAATAATCTGTTTAAATAATTAAATTGATTTGATAATCTTTGATAATAAATGTTTGAATTGATTTAATAATCTAATTAAATAAATATTTAATTAGTGAATTTTATTTTTTAAAAACTAATAAAATGATTTCTATTTATAATGTATATATATATGTGTATATATATTGTAAATAGATAGGCTTTGGTTTGAAATTTAATAAATAAATAAAGTCTTGTTTTAAATTTTTAATATACATTTTAAATTGTTTTGGATTTTAGAATATTGTATAAACTTTTATTTATAAGTATAATTAGTTTGTTCTTTAAAAAGTAATATATATATATATATATAGATAAGTGTTTAATAAATTAAGAAAAAGACTTTTATTTACTTTTAAAATAATAAAAAAATATGAATAATTACTTAAAAGACATGTGTCTTTATCTAAAGCTTTATTTTAACACTTGTAATTTAAGTAACAAGTATATGTGACAAGTGTCTTAATTATGTTCATTTTCTTTTATTTTTATAAAATCATAAATTTATTTATATAAACATATACATTTCCTTTACTTCATTCTTTCAAATTGCTTTTCAAAACAAGAAACTCAAAACCTTTTTCTCTAATAAAAATCTGAAAACCAAATCAGTACCACTTCTCAAAAATTCTCTAGTCTAAAATCTGAGATTAAAATCTGATTTTCAAACTCCTCTCAAAACCACAATTTCAAAAGCATGTAAATCTTCTTCAACCAGAAAATTAAATACCCTGTCTCATTTTCAATACAAGAAACTAGTATGCATTCTTTTCAAATCTGCATTTCTTTAAGCCTGCAATTCTTTTCAACATCAAAGCCTGCCTTCATTTTTCAATCTGGAATCAATTCAAAATGACTGCCTGCATTCTTTCTTCAACATGGAAGCAACATGCATGTAGATTAAAGCAATTCAAAGTTTCAGAAGCATGCATGCAAGATCCAGTGGAAATCATTCAAGTTTTAACTCAAATAAACAAAAGCAAAAGCATTCAAGTTCTCAGTTTTAAGTTTAAAATTTCTAAAAGCTATTACAAAGTTAAACTGCCTCTGTTCATTTCAAATCAGGTGAGTAACATTACTATTTCTAAAAGTTTAGGTTATGAATAAGATTGCATGTTAAATTCTTGTGATAAATATGTATTGTTTGTATGTGCAAGTTAAATTTGTTGTGAGAACAATGGATGAATTGTATGCATGTATGATATTGTTCCCTGTTCTGTTTTGTTGCCCAGACTCCAGGATTTCTTTTAAATCTCTTACTAATTGATCTAGTTCTTGTTAGGACTAAACTTATAAACAAAAGTTGTTGATTATCATAGAAGAATGTTTAAAAAATTTTAGTTAAGTCAAACTTTAAACCAAGTATCTCTGTAAAACAAAAACAACAAGTGCATGTATATATAAGTGAAAACCCAAACATTGAAATTCGTAAATCCAGGATTATAAATGGAATGCATAAGCTATAACATGATTTTTAGTATTAAAATCACAATTTTTAGTTTAGAATTGAAGGTGCAGTTCTGGTTTAAGTTAAAAATGAATTTTTGGTAACTTTGTTGATCTCAGTGAATTTGGGATGTTGTTTTCTTCAAGAATGGTAGTGTGATGATCAAGGATACCAGGAAAATTACTGGAAATAGAATTAAGGTATGGAGGCAGTAGGAATTGAGGATTAGAGATTTTAACCCTAGTTATTACCAGTCTAGAGAAATCGATCATCATTACGTCTAGGATGGATCGAGTTCGACAAAACTCTGGGAAATGATAGTTATGACATGGATGAACTCGTCGCCGAAGTCGCTAACGTTCTGGTGATCAGCAGTGGAAGATCGAGGAGATGTTGACAGGTTTGGGTGAAATGGGTAGTTCCTGTTCCAGTTTGAATTTTGGTCTCGATTTCGATTTCGCGATTAGATCGAAGAGGGGATGGTCGTAATCGGGTTGGTGGACGATCGTCGATGTGATGGAGTAGTCGTGGGTGGTCGGAGTTAGCGCTGGTGATCGTGCACGTGCACGAGATCGTGAGTGTATCTGGGTAAATTTCTGGAATGTTAAAGCGTTGGGGAAGAAGGCATTCTCGAGTTCGTACTCGAGTTGTTCAGGTGAGTGGCTCGAGTGTTTTGGAGAGGCGACTCGAAGTGGATTTGGATGGTCTCGGGTAAATTTTGATGTTGCCAGGCTTTTAAAAGGAAACTGTCTGGTTAAGTTTTAAACTAAATTTGTAAAGAGATATTTAAACAGAATTTTTAAATCTAAAGTTTAAAACTGTATCTCAGATTTGAAATAAAAGAAAGTTTTATATTAAATTGTTTTAATAATTTTAATTGTTTAAAATGTATATTAAATGGTTAAAATTTAAAAGTAAATTTGATTTAAAATCCTTAAGTTATTTTATAAGATGAGTATTTCTTTAACTTGTAAAATAAAAGAGTTTTAGAAATGTTGTCTAATACGTTGTTAAAGATATTTTGTTTCCATTTTAAATCTTTAAATTTAAAATGAAATTTTGGAGGTAAAATTAAAGTAAATTGATTTAAAATACTTTGTAAATGATAACTTGATTATTATTAAGAACAAAGTTTTATTCTTAAAAGTAAATTAGAATTTAAAGATTTGTGTTCATTTAAATTTATAAGGAAATTTAATGGATAATTTAATTGATTAATTAATTAATCATTTGGATTAATTAAATAGGTAATTAAAGGTTTAAACTAATTAATTAATGATTAAGATTTATTAATTAGAAATAATTAAATTGTAATCAAGGATTATAAATTAGAGTATTAATTAATGATTAAGAAATTAATTTAGTAATTAGAGATAAATTGATTGGTAATTAAGAATTAATTAATAATGGTTGATTTAAGTTTAATTACTTAAATAAAAGAATTGTTAATAATTAATGAGAGATCATTAATTAGGGATTATTAAATAATTGATTAATATGATTAATTTTAATGATCAATTAGATCTATTAATCAAAATGAAATTGGTTAAGTAGAATTACTTAAATGTAATTAATGAAGTGTAATTACTTAGGAAGTAATTAAAGGTAATTACTGGATGTAATTAATTAAAGGAGATTTAATAATGAAAGTAATTTGAGTTAATTACTTTGAATAATTAATCAAAGGATTAATTAAAGGATAATTAATTAAGGAGTAATTAATTTATGAAGTGGAGTAATTAAGGGAAGTTAATTACTAAATGAGATTAATCAAAGGTGATTAATAAATGTGACTAATTAATTATTAAATGTAATTAATTTAAATAAGATAATTAATTAAGAGAAATTAAGGATCATTAATTAATAAAATTAATGATGTAATTAAGAATTGATTAATTAAAATTAATTAATCAATAATAAGTGATTAAAGTAATTAATTAATTGTAATTAATTAAGGATTAAGATAATTAAGTATAATTAATTAATTAATGAAGTAATTAAAGATTAATTACTGAATGGTTTAAGATAATTAATTTGTGAAATTAATTAAGTATTAATTACTTAAAGTAATTAAAGGATTATTAATCAGGAATGATTAATTAAGATGGATACTTAGAGTAATGATTAATTAATTGGTTTAATTAGTAATTAAGTAAGCAGGATTTATAGAATGAAGTAATTAGTTTAATTCACTTTAAATTAATTAGATATGATAAATCATTACTTAAGAATGGATGAATGATAATGCTTTGCATTGTTGATATCTCTGATAAGAGATGTGCTGATCTATGATATAGATGTTTGGTTGGATTGAAATGATAATATGAATTATCTGTTTGGATGATAATATGGATTATCTATTGTAAATTATCTATCTGTGTGTAGTATAGATAAGAATTGAATTGTTTTAACCTTAAAACAACTTGGCCCTTAAAAAATACGTTTTGGATTTCGATGAGACCGGGATCGGGTTTCCGTATACCGGGATTCCAGGTCTGGAGACCCGAATACCACATCGATCCAAATTAACGATAGGTCGTGAATCTCAAGTGAAGATGAAGATTCAGAGTGCAAGGGTTATTGTCGTTAACTCTGAGGGTGATTCCAAAACGAGTGTAACGAGATAATGCCTTCGGTTTCGTTCGAACCCGGAACGAACTTGTATGGATTGAATGCTTTCAGCACATCGTCAGGCGGACGATGAGCATTCTAAGTGATATGTTCTGATTAAAGGTAATCGTAACCTCAAGCCTCATCAACCGGGAATGGCTAAAACAGGGGAGGTGCAGCAAGGCTTCGTGGGTAGCACCCACTGAGAGCAAGATAGATCGTTGTCTAGAGGTCCCTTTTCTTTTTATTCGGCTTAGTGTGTGGTTGGTCGCGCCAACTACGGGGTTATCTTGTTCGGAATTATCCAGTAAGGGATGGTTCCGGCTTTGTGTTGCAGGGGAGCGGGCGTACTCCTCGGTACGGTGATCTAGGCCACGTACTGTGACGGGCGGTACCCCAGTAGCCCTGCCATTGTATGGAAACCCATTCTTCCTACGTGCCCTTACAGTTTTGATTGTATAACCCACTTTGTGGCTAGTATGCTGGAATTTAATAATGTAACAATTTCAGCTATTTCATATTTATTTGAAAACCCTAGACCCTATTATAATATAACTGGATTTCCTATCAAATGTTTTGGTTAGCGTAAGGTAAAAACTTACCCATGTTTATTTGTGGGAATTCTTACGTGATACCTTTTCTTTCTAAAGGTTTTGAAGTTAAGCAAGTTTAACCTGTTACTCACACCAGACCCATGTCTGACCCAAGTGTTTATTTCTGTTTTATAAACTCTTGGGTACTCAAATTTTTACGAGTAGCCAAGGGATTCAGGTTTAGCTTTGACGAGTTTTCTGGAGGAGCAATGGAGCAGGAGGCTTCAGCGTTCGTAGATATAGTATTCCGCTGTGTTAATCTCTATGATAGTGTGTGTATTGTATTGAGTTGTAATAACTAGACAGATGTTTATAACTGTCTAGTATGTGATGTGTATCTGTGTAACTCTGATAAGTGTTTTATACTATGTAATAGTTTATGTTATTAATATAATTTATTCATTCCGCTGTGTGAGATTTTGTTGTTATTTCTTTTCTCTTCTCTTCTTTTCTCTTTCTATCCCTTTCTTTCTTATTAACGATGCGACTTTCTGTGGAGAGAAAGTCGTGGTCGTTACAGTGGTATCAGAGCCAGGTTGAGTGAATACCTAGGCTCTGAAGTGGTGTCTATCTTGAGAGCGCGTAATTGTTAGTTATATAAAAATGGTTTTATATTGTGTTAATTGATCGGTTGAGTGGTATATGGATTCTGGTCAATACGAGTAGCTAACGTTATTGATAGGGATCTCTAAACACTTGAACCAGGCCAACGGACACAATATTGTTTTAAAGAGGTAAATGAAATAATTTTACCCAGAAATAATTTCTATATAAAAAGTATCATTTTAAATATATATATATTTCTACCTATTTGTTGGGTTACCTGTTCGGGTTTTCCAATATAAGTTATAAAGGTAGATAAGGTGGTAGTGTGAGTAACACGACTACCAATAGTTAGAATTTGAGTGTTGAGGTTGGAAGTATATCTGACGAGACTGTAGACCTAATACTGTCTCGAGTGAACTTTGTTGTGGTGTAAAGATTTCACCGATCTCTGAAGGAAACCAGTTATGGTTTAGAGTTTATCTTTGAAGTTGGATGAATAGAGTAGATCTATTGGATGAGCTGAAGAGAGTGATGGTATTTTGGTAACCTCAGGAAGTAGTAGCTGTGTGATGAGACACGGTGGCTATGGACGTTTCTGAAGATGTTTCTTCTGGAACAAGTTTGAAGAAGTGAGTCTGTTTCGGTGTTGTGGTTGAGTTCAGCATGGTGTTTCTATTTGGTTTGGGTTCGAGTTTCTCGAAGAGCTTTGGAAAAGGAAGTCTTTGGCATTTGTGGCAGCAGTGCAGCTAGGAGTATTCTGTGCATTGGCAGGAAATTTTCTGGCTGAGCAGTTTTTCTGAAGGTAAAGTTCAGAAGCAGCAGAGTGGATCCATTTCTTCGATAGATAGGATAGATAAGCGTAAGCTGTTCTGATTAGTAAAGAGAGAACATTTTCTTTGCATTTTGGCTGGGTTGATCGCAAAAGTGACTTGCGATTGCTAAGTATTCTCTTGAGTTATCTGAGATTTTCTGGGATGTATTGTCCAGTCTGTGCTTGTGTTCTTCATCAGTATTTTCATTCTACTCCAGATCAGAATGGTGCAGCGGAAGCAGTTTGGCGAGTGCTCCTGTTTGTCTTTTCCTGATAGGAGAAGTTAGTTCGATCTTCTGATGTTTGTGAGAAGAGTTTTGTTTTGGATTGGATAGATCTTGAGGAGATCATTCTGTTGAGTTATTTAGGTCCTGATTGTTTCAAGAAGTATCAGCGAAGGTTAAGCTGATCAGGAAGGATCTGTAGAGAGCCCAAGATCGTTTGAAGGATTTTTTGGATAAGAGACGAAGGAATTTGAAATTCGAAGTTGGAGACTTCGTTGTTGTAAAGTTTTCTCTGGTTAAAGGGAGCTATAAGATTGGGTAAGTATGGGAAGTTAGCTCCGAGTTATTTTGGATCTTTTCTGTATTCTGATTTGGATAAGTGCTTTGATCTACTAGATTGAATTGTCAGTTTGGATAACTGGAATTCAATGTATTTTACGTATCTCTGAGGGAGTACATGTTTGATCTATCTCTGGTTTTGGAATCATCAGTTCTGGGAAGTTTGGTTGTTGAGTCAGACTCGTCTGTAGTCTGATATTCTGTTTAGTTCTGTAGATCTAGATGAGTAGGAGCTTTATAGCTTAGTAGTTTAGATTGTTTGTAGAGCGAGCATCCCGGGATATATATATATATATATATATATATATTTGGGGGAAACTCGAGGGAATTCTATCTAGAATTTTGTCTGGATAGTTAGAATTGTTTGGTTGGATGATTGGTTGCTATGGTTGTTAGCATATGGATGATATTATATGTTTGTGGTTTAAAATTAAAATCTTAAATAAGATTATTAAATTACCTTTGTTTAAATTTCGGGGACGAAATTATTTTAAGGGGGAAGGAATGTAATATCCCGGAATTTATGGGCAATATCAATTTAATAATCTGTTTAAATAATTAAATTGATTTGATAATCTTTGATAATAAATGTTTGAATTGATTTAATAATCTAATTAAATAAATATTTAATTAGTGAATTTTATTTTTTTAAAACTAATAAAATGATTTCTATTTATAATGTATATATATATGTGTATATATATTGTAAATAGATAGGCTTTGGTTTGAAATTTAATAAATAAATAAAGTCTTGTTTTAAATTTCAAATATACATTTTAAATTGTTTTGGATTTTAGAATATTGTATAAACTTTTATTTATAAGTATAATTAGTTTGTTCTTTAAAAAGTAATATATATATATATATAGATAAGTGTTTAATAAATTAAGAAAAAGACTTTTATTTACTTTTAAAATAATAAAAAAATATGAATAATTATTAAAAGACATGTGTCTTTATCTAAAGCTTTATTTTAACACTTGTAATTTAAGTAACAAGTATATGTGACAAGTGTCTTAATTATGTTCATTTTCTTTTATTTTTATAAAATCATAAATTTATTTATATAAACATATACATTTCCTTTACTTCATTCTTTCAAATTGCTTTTCAAAACAAGAAACTCAAAACCTTTTTCTCTAATAAAAATCTGAAAACCAAATCAGTACCACTTCTCAAAAATTCTCTAGTCTAAAATCTGAGATTAAAATCTGATTTTCAAACTCCTCTCAAAACCACAATTTCAAAAGCATGTAAATCTTCTTCAACCAGAAAATTAAATACCCTGTCTCATTTTCAATACAAGAAACTAGTATGCATTCTTTTCAAATCTGCATTTCTTTAAGCCTGCAATTCTTTTCAACATCAAAGCCTGCCTTCATTTTTCAATCTGGAATCAATTCAAAATGACTGCCTGCATTCTTTCTTCAACATGGAAGCAACATGCATGTAGATTAAAGCAATTCAAAGTTTCAGAAGCATGCATGCAAGATCCAGTGGAAATCATTCAAGTTTTAACTCAAATAAACAAAAGCAAAAGCATTCAAGTTCTCAGTTTCAAGTTTAAAATTTCTAAAAGCTATTACAAAGTTAAACTGCCTCTGTTCATTTCAAATCAGGTGAGTAACATTACTATTTCTAAAAGTTTAGGTTATGAATAAGATTGCATGTTAAATTCTTGTGATAAATATGTATTGTTTGTATGTGCAAGTTAAATTTGTTGTGAGAACAATGGATGAATTGTATGCATGTATGATATTGTTCCCTGTTCTGTTTTGTTGCCCAGACTCCAGGATTTCTTTTAAATCTCTTACTAATTGATCTAGTTCTTGTTAGGACTAAACTTATAAACAAAAGTTGTTGATTATCATAGAAGAATGTTTAAAAAATTTTAGTTAAGTCAAACTTTAAACCAAGTATCTCTGTAAAACAAAAACAACAAGTGCATGTATATATAAGTGAAAACCCAAACATTGAAATTCGTAAATCCAGGATTATAAATGGAATGCATAAGCTATAACATGATTTTTAGTATTAAAATCACAATTTTTAGTTTAGAATTGAAGGTGCAGTTCTGGTTTAAGTTAAAAATGAATTTTTGGTAACTTTGTTGATCTCAGTGAATTTGGGATGTTGTTTTCTTCAAGAATGGTAGTGTGATGATCAAGGATACCAGGAAAATTACTGGAAATAGAATTAAGGTATGGAGGCAGTAGGAATTGAGGATTAGAGATTTTAACCCTAGTTATTACCAGTCTAGAGAAATCGATCATCATTACGTCTAGGATGGATCGAGTTCGACAAAACTCTGGGAAATGATAGTTATGACATGGATGAACTCGTCGCCGAAGTCGCTAACATTCTGGTGATCAGCAGTGGAAGATCGAGGAGATGTTGACAGGTTTGGGTGAAATGGGTAGTTCCTGTTCCAGTTTGAATTTTGGTCTCGATTTCGATTTTGCGATTAGATCGAAGAGGGGATGGTCGTAATCGGGTTGGTGGACGATCGTCGATGTGATGGAGTAGTCGTGGGTGGTCGGAGTTAGCGCTGGTGATCGTGCACGTGCACGAGATCGTGAGTGTATCTGGGTAAATTTCTGGAATGTTAAAGCGTTGGGGAAGAAGGCATTCTCGAGTTCGTACTCGAGTTGTTCAGGTGAGTGGCTCGAGTGTTTTGGAGAGGCGACTCGAAGTGGATTTGGATGGTCTCGGGTAAATTTTGATGTTGCCAGGCTTTTAAAAGGAAACTGTCTGGTTAAGTTTTAAACTAAATTTGTAAAGAGATATTTAAACAGAATTTTTAAATCTAAAGTTTAATTTGGAAAAGTTTAAAACTGTATCTCAGATTTGAAATAAAAGAAAGTTTTATATTAAATTGTTTTAATAATTTTAATTGTTTAAAATGTATATTAAATGGTTAAAATTTAAAAGTAAATTTGATTTAAAATCCTTAAGTTATTTTATAAGATGAGTATTTCTTTAACTTGTAAAATAAAAGAGTTTTAGAAATGTTGTCTAATACGTTGTTAAAGATATTTTGTTTCCATTTTAAATCTTTAAATTTAAAATGAAATTTTGGAGGTAAAATTAAAGTAAATTGATTTAAAATACTTTGTAAATGATAACTTGATTATTATTAAGAACAAAGTTTTATTCTTAAAAGTAAATTAGAATTTAAAGATTTGTGTTCATTTAAATTTATAAGGAAATTTAATGGATAATTTAATTGATTAATTAATTAATCATTTGGATTAATTAAATAGGTAATTAAAGGTTTAAACTAATTAATTAATGATTAAGATTTATTAATTAGAAATAATTAAATTGTAATCAAGGATTATAAATTAGAGTATTAATTAATGATTAAGAAATTAATTTAGTAATTAGAGATAAATTAATTGGTAATTAAGAATTAATTAATAATGGTTGATTTAAGTTTAATTACTTAAATAAAAGAATTGCTAATAATTAATGAGAGATCATTAATTAGGGATTATTAAATAATTGATTGATATGATTAATTTTAATGATCAATTAGATCTATTAATCAAAATGAAATTGGTTAAGTAGAATTACTTAAATGTAATTAATGAAGTGTAATTACTTAGGAAGTAATTAAAGGTAATTACTGGATGTAATTAATTAAAGGAGATTTAATAATGAAAGTAATTTGAGTTAATTACTTTGAATAATTAATCAAAGGATTAATTAAAGGATAATTAATTAAGGAGTAATTAATTTATGAAGTGGAGTAATTAAGGGAAGTTAATTACTAAATGAGATTAATCAAAGGTGATTAATAAATGTGACTAATTAATTATTAAATGTAATTAATTTAAATAAGATAATTAATTAAGAGAAATTAAGGATCATTAATTAATAAAATTAATGATGTAATTAAGAATTGATTAATTAAAATTAATTAATCAATAATAAGTGATTAAAGTAATTAATTAATTGTAATTAATTAAGGATTAAGATAATTAAGTATAATTAATTAATTAATGAAGTAATTAAAGATTAATTACTGAATGGTTTAAGATAATTAATTTGTGAAATTAATTAAGTATTAATTACTTAAAGTAATTAAAGGATTATTAATCAGGAATGATTAATTAAGATGGATACTTAGAGTAATGATTAATTAATTGGTTTAATTAATAATTAAGTAAGCAGGATTTATAGAATGAAGTAATTAGTTTAATTCACTTTAAATTAATTAGATATGATAAATCATTACTTAAGAATGGATGAATGATATTGAATGCTTTGCATTGTTGATATCTCTGATAAGAGATGTGCTGATCTATGATATAGATGTTTGGTTGGATTGAAATGATAATATGAATTATCTGTTTGGATGATAATATGGATTATCTATTGTAAATTATCTATCTGTGTGTAGTATAGATAAGAATTGAATTGTTTTAACCTTAAAACAACTTGGCCCTTAAAAAATACGTTTTGGATTTCGATGAGACCGGGATCGGGTTTCCGTATACCTGGATTCCAGGTCTGGAGACCCGAATACCACATCGATCCAAATTAACGATAGGTCGTGAATCTCAAGTGAAGATGAAGATTCAGAGTGCAAGGGTTATTGTCGTTAACTCTGAGGGTGATTCCAAAACGAGTGTAACGAGATAATGCCTTCGGTTTCGTTCGAACCCGGAACGAACTTGTATGGATTGAATGCTTTCAGCACATCGTCAGGCGGACGATGAGCATTCTAAGTGATATGTTCTGATTAAAGGTAATCGTAACCTCAAGCCTCATCAACCGGGAATGGATAAAACAGGGGAGGTGCAGCAAGGCTTCGTGGGTAGCACCCACTGAGAGCAAGATAGATCGCTGTCTAGAGGTCCCTTTTCTTTTTATTCGGCTTAGTGTGTGGTTGGTCGCGCCAACTACGGGGTTATCTTGTTCGGAATTATCCAGTAAGGGATGGTTCCGGCTTTGTGTTGCAGGGGAGCGGGCGTACTCCTCGGTACGGTGATCTAGGCCACGTACTGTGACGGGCGGTACCCCAGTAGCCCTGCCATTGTATGGAAACCCGTTCTTCCTACGTGCCCTTACGGTTTTGATTGTATAACCCACTTTGTGGCTAGTATGCTGGAATTTAATAATGTAACAATTTCAGCTATTTCATATTTATTTGAAAACCCTAGACCCTATTATAATATAACTGGATTTCCTATCAAATGTTTTGGTTAGCGTAAGGTAAAAACTTACCCATGTTTATTTGTGGGGAGTCTTACGTGATACCTTTTCTTTCTAAAGGTTTTGAAGTTAAGCAAGTTTAACCTGTTACTCACACCAGACCCATGTCTGACCCAAGTGTTTATTTCTGTTTTATAAACTCTTGGGTACTCAAATTTTTACGAGTAGCCAAGGGATTCAGGTTTAGCTTTGACGAGTTTTCTGGAGGAGCAATGGAGCAGGAGGCTTCAGCGTTCGTAGATATAGTATTCCGATGTGTTAATCTCTATGATAGTGTGTGTATTGTATTGAGTTGTAATAACTAGACAGATGTTTATAACTGTCTAGTATGTGATGTGTATCTGTGTAACTCTGATAAGTGTTTTATACTATGTAATAGTTTATGTTATTAATATAATTTATTCGTTCCGCTGTGTGAGATTTTGTTGTTATTTCTTTTCTCTTCTCTTCTCTTCTTTTCTCTTTCTATCCCTTTCTTTCTTATTAACGATGCGACTTTCTGTGGAGAGAAAGTCGTGGTCGTTACACAAGCAATATAACAACTTTGCCATTACAAACAACACAGCGGAATCTAAAGAAAAGAGGATTCTAAATAACTATCATGCCTCCTGCACGTTTCAGGAAGCTTATTCATCTTAAGAGGTACCTAAATACCTCAACTATCAGACTACTCGAAATCAATTGATTACCCGAGAGTTTAAGAGGAAAACATAAACTTCAAGTCAGACATAAAGCCTGGTATGAATAATAATATACCATCTCAAATCATTTAGATATCTAGTAAGACCACGCCGCTTAGCGGAACGGGTTTCCCCTCACTAGTATCTCAAAATCTTTACAAAACCATATACTGTTCTCCTGCATCCACAATGGTTAAAACAATTCAAATAGTATAATATGATGTTATGCAAAACAAATGAATCAATTTTGGATTTCCCATCCTCATTCATTTTAGACTATCTGTGTCAGTTATAGTTTTGAGGATTACTATTAACCTATTAGTTTTCATGGGTTGACTAATAACCGGTTAACATTTAAGGACTCCCTATCCCATTACATAGTTTTCATAGGATCACTATGAACCTATTGGTAATTCCAATATCTTACTCTTATCGTAGTTTTCATGGGTTGATTAGGAACCTATTGGTAACCCAAGCATCCTTTCTTTTTACCCTAGTTTTCATGGGTTGACTAGGAACCTATTGACATCTGTCAATATTTCATCCGAATATAGTTTTCATAGGCTAACTACAAACCTACTGGCCCTACCAGTATCCAATTATAGTTTTCATGGGCTTACTATGAATATGTCTATCTGACATCTTCCTTTAAACATAGTTTTCATGAGCTAACTATGAACCTGTCTTTTTGACATCTTCCTTTATACATAGTTTTCATGGACTAACTATGAACCTATTAGCCCCTGCCAATATCTTTTTTTATATTTATCATCTTATATTCTGGTCTTCCTGACCTCCTGGATGCAATTTTACTCATTCAGGAGTTTATTCAATTTTATATTCACTACTGGGTTAGCCTAACTGGTTCTCCTACCCATTATCCCCAAAATGCAGTTATGGTTCCATTATAAAGTGAATATATTCATATTAAAAGAAGCAATATAACAACATAGCAATACCACTCCTATAGGTTTAAAATAAAACATGGTTAATCCTTTTAACCCATTTCTTTATCAAAGATAGCTTCTTCTCAAAACCATTATAAAACCCCTTTAATATTGCTATAGGTTTTTCCTTTAAAAATAGAGTTTGGGTCATAAAGCCTTTCGATACCTTTGAAAGATAGCTTTCGACTTCAAAGGATAGCCTCCTTCGAAAGCCTTAAAAATCTATCTTCAAAACAGTAGGCTCCTGCCTTTTAATCCTTTAAAATCTTCCTTTCGAAACCTTTTGAATACATTAAAGTATTAATATTTAACCTTTAGAAGCTTAGCTTCAAAACTAGTTGAAAGTACCCCTTCCGACACTGTTGGAAGTAACCCTTCCGAAATAATTGAAAGTACCCCTTTCAAAAGCATTTGGTTTATACTTAAAACATTATTTGGGTCAAAGTGAATATAGTCGAAAGCATCTATTTCAAAACCATCCTTTATCATATAAAAATATTGGGGAAAACTTGATGGTGTCGGCACCATCCCTTTCAAAAGCATAAAACATCTGGGTAAAACGATGGAAGATTGGCGTCGAAACTCCTTTCGAAACCTTCACCTTCGAAACCCCTAACCCCTTTTGAAAGCTTTAGAAAGTGGCTTAAACTTCATTAAAAAAGACCCCTTTCGACTGCATTGATATCTTCAACACTTTCGAAAGGTTAAAGAACGACAGCAGGGTATCGACTAGGTCGGAACCCCTTCTTTTAAAACAAGTAAAGAAACCCAGTCGAAATATTTCATAAGTTAATGGAAACCCTTTCGAAACTACTTTAAATCCTCTTTCGAAACAAAATGCTTCGACTCTATTGAAGGCCGAAAACAAAACAAAGGCATGCGCTTTTCCTTCTTTTAAAACAAACCAAGGTTTCGATTCCTTCGGAAGCTATGCTTTCGACACCTTACCTTCCGCCTCCTCCATTCCACTACGTGCCATCTTAGTGATACCTTGTGTGTTGGTTTCGGTAGGGTAGGTTTTGACTAAGATAAAGGCGAAAGCATCTATGTCGAAAGGTGCTTTCCTTAGTAGGCGAAACCAAATTTTTGAGCAAATCAAATTTAGTACTATTTTAAGAAAACTTTTCTCTAACTAACTTGCCATGTGTCAACACTAGAATGGTCGCCTTAACCTTTTTCAAATTCTTTTTCAAAAATAACTGCCGCTAATCCAGATCTAAACTAGGTTAAGTTAATCAATTAACCCTTCCACATTTTGCGAAGAAGTCCCTCTTCTAAAATAATTTATTTTGCATAGCAAATCACTTCGGAAAAATCCCCAAAATTCCTGAAATTCACTTTAATCATTTTATCTAACATATCAAAATTTCAGACTCAAATTCTCAATGTATTTTCCAAAATAAATTATAAACCCAAATAACCATAGTTTCCTTTAAAAATTCATAAGAATCTTTCCATAGCTTGGAAAATTATCAAAATTGAAACACAACTCCAAAATCATGTTTCTCATAACATAAAATTTTCCTATGGCATTTAAGAAAAATTAAATCTCATTTTTGACTTAAAACCGTGCAAAAACCCTTTTAAACAATCTTGTTTAAATCGAATAAATCATAAATCAAGTATATCATCATCCAATATATCATAAAAATGAATTTACCGTTAAATCCAAAAATATATGATTTAAAACAAAATAGAAATGGAATTATTATTCAACTTGCTCTAGATAAGGAGATTGGATTGAGATTGTTTTCCCTGAGCTTGATTTTCTAGCTTTAATTTGAATTTCTTCTTCTTCCTTAATGGTCAGCTGTTACTTTCTCTTTTAATTGCGTTTTCAAATGACGTGAATAAAGGGGTGAAATGGTAGGAACGAAATATATATAAGGGTATGGGTCATTGGGCGGCAAATTCCTAATATACCCTTATGTAATTTGTTTCACCTAAAACCATTCCTCTAGCCCATTAATTATATATTAGGCTCGACCCTTAATTAATTAATTCAAGTCTCAGTCTCCGTATCTCTTACATTAATATTATTCTATTTAATTTGTCTAATTAAATCTCCTGAATAATGTTGTTAAAAATTAGGGGTGTTACAGGCTCCCCTCCTTAAAGACTTTCGTCCTCGAAATTCAGTAAGGACTAATATCAAACATAGAAATCATCTGTAACAACTCCTAACAACCATACCAGTTTACTTGACTAGGAAATATCTATATAAATCTAATATGGACATACCCTCAAAGCAGATCGGGATAAGTATCTCGAATCCTATCCACTGTCTCCCAAGTACAGTCCTTCTCGTTGTCGCTCCACTGATCTTTTACCAACTTGACTATCTTATTCCTCAATCTTTTCTCATCTCTCGCTACAACCCGAACTGGTTGTCTAACAAAAGTCAAATCAGGCTCTACTACGAAGTCCTCCAACTCTGTCTGAGGAATGGTAGCCTTTGGATCATGCACATATTTGCGAAGATGAGACACATAAAACAAATTATGGACACCTGTCATACTGCTCAACAACTCTACTCTATATGCGAGCTTTCCAATCCTTTCTAAAATCTGGAATGGACCAACATATCTTAGGGCCAACTTTCTCGACTTTCCAAACCATACCACACCCTTCATTGGTGATACCTTAATGAAAACCCTATCTCCCACTAAGGACTCTAGGTCTTTACGCCTCTTATCTGCATAACTCTTTTGTCTGGATTGAGCTTCCTTCATCCGTTCTCGGATTAACTCAATCTTCTCTGATGCCTCCCTTACCATATCAGGACCTAAGACCAATCTGTCTCCCGTCTCTAACCAACATGCAGGGGATTTGCATGGCCTTCCATACAAAGCTTCAAAAGGCGTCATTCCTACACTAGTATGGTAACTATTATTATAGGAAAACTCAACCAAATGCAGGTGATCCTACCAAGATCCACCAAAGTCCAACACACAATCTCTCAACAAATCCTCGAGCACCTTATTGACTCTCTCTACTTGCTCATCTGTCAATGGGTGATATGCGGTACTAATCTTGAGCTTAGTGCCTAACACATATGGTAGACTCTTCCAGAATTCGCTAGTGAATAAAGCATCTCTATCGCTGACTATGCTACAAGGAACTCCATGAAGTCCAACTATGTTCTTCATGAACAACTTCGCCAAAAAAGGTGCTGTCCTGGTCGACTTTACTGGAATGAAATGGGCACTCTTGGTCAATCTATCCACAATAACCCATATACTCTCATTTCCACTTCTTGACCTTGGCAACCCATCTATAAAATCCATGGATATCGAATCCCATTTCCAAACTGGAATATCTAGAGGCCGAAGTAATCCACTCGGCTTCTGATGTTCAGCCTTCACTTATTGACAGTTTACACACTGCCTAGCCCACAAGCCGACATCCCTCTTCATGCCTTCCCAGTAGAAGTTCCTCTTCATACCTTGATACATCTTGGTCCCTTCAGGATGGATCGTAAATTTGGATCGATGAAATTACTTAAGAACTTCTCTTCACAAGTTCTCCACATCTGGAACACGCAACCGTCCTTTCTTTCTCAACCATCTTCTCTGGTCAAGACAAAAATCTTTCAAATTGTGATGCCCCACCTTTATACTCACACTAACCAAGGACACTACTGGGTAATGTAGTCAGTTAGTATGAAGAATAAGGCTGTTGAGGAGCGACCATCTGTGTAATTGCTTTGTGCGAGTACTGATATGTCATGCATTTCATTTCAAGAGGAAATCCGACATATCAAATACAAACTCAAAGCTACTACACAGTGGCTATGTGGCCTTCGAAAACAAATATAAAATAAGCATAATATAAATCTGTCATAGATATTCATATCACTAAGGCGGAAACATATATGAATATAACACATAGAAGTGTACATCAAAGTAGTGGTCATACAAGATCCACTACATCACAAAAGAATAAGTACAAGTTCTAGACAAAAGAATATGTATACATCAAGGAGTCTCTATCTCGAATGTATAAAAACAAAAACTACTAAGCAAAGTAGTTAGCCAAAAGTCGGAAGCTAGTCCCTGCTAAGAAGTCAAGTGGAAGCACCTGAAACACCTCGGTCTGATCCGAGTATTATTTAAGAAGAAAAAATAATAAACGGATCAATCTAGCTATAAATATCATACAAAATGAGATAGGATAAGAGATATGATAAAAATATATGATAACAATAATGTCATACTGTGAGAAGTTTATATTTGATAATAATGAAAATCATACAATATCTCAAATCTCCTCAAATATCCAAAAAGAATATCATATTCTTTAGCTTATTCACAAAACCTCAAATATTGACAAAACATATCAATGCAAATCACAAAAATTGGTGAAACACGAATTCTAGAAATCAATAATTAGAAATCCAGAAAACACAAAGGGGGAGGCCTATCACAAACGGGAGCATGAAAACTCACCAACACGTGTATCACAAATGGAATGCTATTCCATGGTCGATAACCCATCAATTTTGAGCCGAAGCTCCACAAACGGCCCGAAGACCATGAGTCGCTACCCCACCAATTTGAGCCAAAACTCCACAAACATGTTTTAGTCCCCTACGCAGACAAAGAGACATCGCACATCGCTAGTCTAAATCACAAAATGATCATCATTGATCGATAAGGATAAATTACATCAAGCTAGTAAATAGATGAGTTTAGCTTCATGTCCCATAACCACTGGCTTAACTTAAATATTTACGAACAAATTATAGATTTCCACTCGAAAATTGTCACAAGATTTCAATCGAACAAGTCTAAGAATTAACCGACGAAGTAAACACAAGCGTTTCATACCACTTGTTTTGCTAAGTCATTTAATTGGATTTCTCATATGAATGACGTAAAGGTTTGTATATACTAATAGATCGAAAAACAGTTTTAAAAACGAGCTTAGTACTAAAAGTAAGGTTGAAATCATTTATGTGAAAGAGTTTGAGTATTTACTACTAGTATAGAAACCTTTGTATTTTAAAGTGACAAATCACAGAAATGATTGTAAAAACAATCTATCACCAAAAATTCACATTCGACGACGTGAATTAAAACCATGAAAATCGATATCAAATCCATCAAATGGATATTCCCAAAAATCCAGAAAAGAAGTCATCAAGGTCGATAATAAATGACAACAACTAACCGGATCAACAAAAATTGATAAAAATTGGAAATTTGCATAAAAACAGGAAAATTGGCTGAATTTAACAGCGCCAGACGTCTGGTGGTTTTCCCAGACGTCTAAACTGAGAGTCTGGAAATTTTCTTCCAAATCGCTCAGATGTTTGGGAATAACCTCAGACGTTTGAGCTGAACGTCTGGAATTTTTATTCCTATGCATCAGACGTCTGAGTGTTTTCCTAGACGTCTGAGCTGAAGCCCAGGGCAAAATTTGCCTAGGCCATTGATGGCCAAATCAACTCGGATGCGATCAAATGAGCGATGGTGGCTAGGGATTTATGCCAAATGACAACCCAGCCCTATAGGCTCTTCAATACACTCCAAACAACATGTCCAAACATCCATAGTAGGATTTTCATAGATTTTGACTTCAAAATACCAAAATTGGAAAATTCACCAAACCAATTCAATTCAAAAGCAATTGAACATGAAATAAATGTTAGGAATTCATACCTAACAACAATGAAAGCTATAGGCATAGATGCGAGTTCAAGAACTCACCTATAAACTCAAAAACCAGAATTGAGAAGCTCTAAAACAAGGAAAGATCAATCTCTCTTCAACTTCAACTTTAGAAGCTCCAATCTAAGCTTCTCCTTGATTTTAGAACTAGAACATGAATTTCCTAAGAATCTAGGGCTTAGGAATTTTGATTTTTCCTCTTTTCCCCCATTTTTCCTTTTGCTTTGAGTGTTAGGAAATTGTGAGTGGGATGAATGAAGAGGAGAGGAGTTAGGGGTGTTTTGTAGAAGAGTTTGGGTTACCTTGTTGGGTTAGTGGGCTAGAACACAACCCAAAGCCCAAATGAAAATACCAAAATCCTAATCAACTCCAAACATATCAATGTTTATACTCAAACAAGTTGTAAACGTCGTTTTGAACTCACTGAAAGTGGTCTCGAATCCGAATTTGACTGTTTACAAAAAGTCACATTTCGGGCTTTAATTCAACTAACGATGCTATATTTAAATAAAACATTTAAATATATAATCGAAAAATATGCGGGTTGTTACACAAATCATCGACCTCAGTTCCAACTTCAAGCCTTTTGATCCTCTCGGCTAATAATGTATCCTCCTTCTATTTACAAGCAATTCTCTCAATCAACACTGGTCGAACTTCTAAATAGGACATCATGGCAGTACTTTGACTAGAACTAGCAGTCGATCTTAACTGCACACCACAACTGGCCAAAGCTTTTAAATCTTTCCACTCTACCAACATAGCCAACACCACAATCTGATATCTTCTGCTAAGAGCATCTACTACTTTATTACCTTTCCCTGGGGTTTACTCTGTACCAAAATCTTAAACAGCCAAAAACTCCAGCCACCTCTACTGTCGCATATTCAACTCCTTTTGAGAGAATAAATATCTTAAAGACTTATGATCGGTATACAACTCAAATCTTTCGCCTAAGAAATAATGTCTCCAAATTTTCAAGGAAAAAAATTACCACAGCCAACTCCAAATCATGAGTAAGATATCTTACTTCGTGCGGTCTAAGCTGCTTAGATGCATAAGCAATGGCTTTTCCCTTCTGCATCAACACTTCCCACACATATCTGTGTATGCTACCAACCCTTGGTTACCATCTGGAACTACTAACACTGGAGCATTGGCCAACAAATGCTTTAACTTAAGGAGTGCTTCCTCACATTTGTCAGACCAGACAAACTTCACTTCCTTCCTGGTAAGCTTAATCAAAGGCGCTACTATCTGTGAGAAATTCTTAATAAATCTTCGGTAAGAGCCCGCAAGTCCAAGAAAACTTTTGATCTCAATCACCATCTCTGGTCTCTTCCAATTATTCACAGCTTCGATCTTATCTGGATCGACTGACAATCCCTTCTCTGAAACCACATGACCAAGAAACTTAACCTCTTTCTTCCAGAAATGGCACTTGGAAAACTTCGCCTTTAGCTGATTTTGCCTCAGCGTCTCTAGCACAACTCTAAGATGATTTACATGCTCTCTCTCATCATTAGAGTATACCAAAATGTAATTTATAAACACCAACATGAATCTATCTAAATACTCTTGGAAGACTCGATTCATTAAACCCACAAAGAAAGCAGGTGCATTCGTCAATCCGAATGGCATCACTAACCACTCAGAAGAACCATATCTAGTCCGAAATGCAGTTAAAGGAATATTGTCCTCTGCCACTCTCAACTGATGGAACCCCGTCGCCAAATCCAACTAGGAAAACACTCTGGCTCCACTTAATTGATCAAACAGATCATCAATTCTTAGCAAAGGATACTTATTCTTTATCGTCCTTTCGTTTAGCTTACGATAGTTGATACACATCCTGAATGACCCATCTGGTTTCTTCACGAATACCGTGGCCGCTCCCTAAGGCGAACTGCTTGGTCTAATAAAATTTCTTCCTTCTAGATCAACTAGTTGCACCTTCAATTCCTTTATCTCAGTCGTTGCCGTCCTACTAGGTGGTCAACTGACATGTTCAGCTCCTGGCACAAGATCCATCCGAAACTCAACAGCTCGTTTCGGTGGTAGTCTTATGACTGGCTCAAACACATCTGCGAACTCTCTTGTAATTCGAACCTGACTTAACTCTTCTCCTACTTCCATTGCACTTAACGAATCACAGCTACTCTGGTCATAATTCTCCACTGAGAATATAATTCGGTTATGATTATCAGGGTGTCTCAACGATATCTCCCCATCCTGGCAAAATATCCTGACCTCATACCTCCTCAACCAATCCATACCCAAAATGATTATGAAATCTATGAAATCATAAACATACAAAATGCATGCAAAATTATGAACTAACAAATCAAGTTCTAACCGGTGACATCTTATCCCCAAAGTTGCATACCCTCCTATTAGATTCGCAACCCTCAAGGAAGTAATAGGGTATGTAGGTTCTAAGCATAACCTACCAACCAAACACTGGGATATAAATGAATGTGATGCACTGGTAACAAAAAGTATTCTAACTGGTATGCTCTGAATTAAAAATGTACCTTCCATCACTGTCTTTCCTTTATCAACTGCACTTGGCTTAGCTGATGATCCAACAACAAAAACTTTCACCTTGTCCGCCTTGGCTGGCTCTGGACACTGGTTCTTGTAATTCCTAATTTGATCACAGTTAAAGAATTTCACATTCCTCTTGTCCGCAGCCTTCTTCCCCTTGCTTGACTGGCACTCATTCGCATAATGATCCTTCTTATCACATTTATGGCAAACTAAATCAGCCTTTGCCTTCTTGGTAGCATCCTCTTTCTAGGCTACCTTTTACTTAAAGAATTTCCTCTTCTTTCCTTGAGGACCCTGGGATTCAACTAGCTTCTCTCTGGCTGAATAAGCAAGCATCTCTTCATGGTGAATGGCCATCTTCACCACCATATTAGAAGGATCTGGGATATGGGTCATGGTCATCCTAGCAAGCTCAGGTCTCAGTCCTCGGATGAACCTTTCATTCTTTCGGACATCAGTGTCAACCAAAGCATATCCATATCAAGATAGCTCATCAAACTTAGCAGCATACTCGACCACTGACATCTCTCGCTGAACCAGATCCATGAACTTTCTCATCAATGCCGACTAAGCAACTTCAGACAGAAACCTCCGCTCAAACCTACTCTTGAAATTAGCCCATGTCAACTCTTCCTCCAGAACTCCGGCGGTCACACTATTCCACCAATGAAGCACCGCCCCTTGCAACTGGCTAGAGGATAGCTTTCTCTTTTGCCCATCATCCAAGCCTAGATCAATATAGATACTTTCACAATTCAACAGCCAATTCTCTACTCCAACAGCATCCTCCATTCCGACAAACGGCTTTCCACCTAAACTGGTGTAGTTTTTGCTCAACTTAGCATAATTATTCCCAATTGGAGCCACAAGATTAGATCCTCCAACATTACTAGCAACTCCAGCTTGTAAAAGATTGGTCAACAACTGATACACCATCCCCGCATCTACTGGCGGATTTCCAGCACCTACATTGGCTTCAGCATTTAGATTAGCATTAGCTTGTCGACCTTGATTCCTTCCGGTAATAGGTCGAGCATTTCCATTGGTTGTGGTGCTTCCTTCACTTAGGTTTCCTCTTCTGTTTCCTGCTTCCATATCTTCTTTCTCGTAAATCTGCATACGAGCCTTAGTAAGTTACAGAAGAATGGTCTAAGAGAGAGGGGAACATGTACTTATATATATATATATATCAAATACAAGTAGGTTACTATAGCTTTAACCCAAACCCCGATCATATTTTCAAATTCATTGGATTATGTTTCAAAAACCTTTAGGTTTAACTTTCTTTTAAAGTTTCATAAACCTATGCTCTGATACCAACTTGTAACATCCCCCTACTTGGAGGCCCAAAACTAACGGCTACGGATGTTGCAGTCATCCATAGTTATTAATCCTCGGCGACCAAATATGGCGGTGTTAGATTAATTGATACACAGAAAAACATGAATATGGAAAATATTAAATTTCAAACAAAATCACATTTCATATCAAAACATTTCTAATTCATTACATAATCCCATATTCATAAATCAAATTTATAGAAAATATATTTATTACAATATATGCCAAGAGCGACATATGAAGATGTCCCCTTGGATGGTCAGAGTATATACAGGCAATATAACAACTTTTCCATTAAAAACAACACAGCGGGATCAAAAGAAAAGAGAACTCTAAATAGCTATCATGCCTCCTGCACGTCTCCGACAGCTTATTCGTCATAAGAGGTACCTGAAAACCTCAACTCTCAGTCTACTGAAAGTCAATTGAGTACCCGGGAGTTTATGGGGAAAACATAAAATTCGATTCAGACATAAAGCCTGGTATGAATAGTAATATACCATCTCAAATCATTTAGATATCTAGTGAGACCACGCCACTTAGCGGAACGGGTTTCTCCTCACTATTATCTCAAACCTTTACAAAACCATATACTGTGCTCCTGCATCCACAATGGTTAAAACAATTCAAATGGTATAATATGATGATATGCAAAACAAATGAATCAATTTTGGATTTCCCATCCCCATTCATTTTAGACTATCTGTCTCAATTATAGTTTCAAGGGTTACTATTAACCTATTAGTTTTCATGGGCTGACTAATAACCGATTAAAATTTAAGAACTCCCTGTCCAATTACATAGTTTTCATGGGATCACTATTAACCTATTGGTAATTCCAAATCTTACTCTTATCCTAGTTTTCATGGGTTGACTAGGAACCTATTGGTAACCCCAATATCCTTTCTTTTTACCGTAGTTATCATGGGTTGACTAGGAACCTATTGACATCTATCAATATTTCATCTGGATAAAGTTTACATGGGCTAACTACAAACCTACTGGCCCTGCCAGTATCCAATCATAGTTTTCGTAGGCTTACTATGAACCTGTTTATCTGACATCTTCCTTTACATATAGTTTTCATTTGCTAACTATGAACCTCTCTTTTTGACATCTTTCTTTATACATAGTTTTCATGGACTAACTATGAACCTATTGGCCTCTGCCAATATCTTTCTTTTATATTTTAGCAACCTATATTCTGGTCTTCCTGACCTTCTGGATGCAATTCTACACATTCATGAGTTTATTCAGTTTTATATTCACTACTGTGTTAACGTAATCGGTTCTCCTACCCTTTATCCCCAAAATGCAGTTATGGTTCCATTATAAAGTGAATATATTCATATTTGAAGAAGCAATATAACAACATAGCAATACCACTTCCGTGGGTTTAAAATAAAACATGGTTAATCCTTTTAACCTATTTCTTTATCAAAGATAGCTTCTTCTCAAAACCATTATAAAAACTCTTTTAATATTGCCATAGGTTTTTCCTTTAAAAATAGAGTTTGGGTCATAAAACCTTTCAATACCTTCGAAACATTGCTTTCGACTTCATAGGATAGCCTCCTTCGAAAGCCTTAAAAATCTATCTTCAAAACAACAGGATCCTGCCTTTTAATACATTAAAATCTTCCTTTCAAAACCTTTCGAATACATTAAAGTATTAATATTTAACCTTTAGAAGCTTAGCTTCAAAACCAGTTGAAAGTACCCCTTTCAACACAGTTGGAAGTAACTCTTCCAAAATCATTGAAAGCACCCCTTTCAAAAGCATTGGGTTTATACTTAAAACATTATTCGAGTCAAAGTGAATATAGTCGAAAGCATCTATTTCGAAACCATCCTTTATCATATAAAAATATTGGGGAAAACTTGATAGTGTCGGCACCATCCCTTTCAAAAGCATAAAGCATCAGGGTAAAACGATGGAAGGTTGGCGTCGAAACCCCTTTCGAAACCGTCACCTTCAAAATCCCTAAACCCTTTCAAAAGCTTTAGGAAGTGGCTTAAACTTCATAAAACAAAGTACCCCTTTCGACTACATTGATATCTTTAACACCTTCGAAAGGTTAAAGAACGGCAGTTGGGTATCGAATAGGTCGGAACCCCTTCTTTTAAAACAAGTAAAGAAACCCAGTTGAAAGCTTTCACAAGTTAATGGCAACCCTTTCGAAACCTCTTTAAATCCTCTTTCAAAACCAAATGCTTCGACTTAGTCGAAGGCCTAAAACCAAACAAAGATAGGCGCTTTTCCCTTTTTAAAACAAACCAAGGTTTCGATTCCTTCAGAAGCTACGCATACGACACCTTACCTTCCGCCTTCCTCCAATCCACTACGTACCATCTTAATGATACATTGTGTATTGGTTTTGGTAGGCTAGGTTTCGACTAAGATAAAGGCAAAAGCATCTATGTCGAAAGGTGCTTTCCTAAGTAGGCGGAACTGATTTTTTGAGCAAACCAGATTTAATACTACTTTAACCAAACTTTTCTCTAACTAACCTACCACGTGTCAACACCAGATTGGTTGCCATAACCTTTTTCAAATTCTTTTTCAAAAATAATTGCCGCTAATCCAGATCTAAACCATGGTTAAGTTACCAATTAAGCCCTTCTATTTTTGCAAAGAAGTCCCTCTTCTAAAACAATTTATTTTGCATAGCAAATCACTTTGGAAAAATCTTCAAATATTCCAAAAATTCACTTTTATCATGTTATCTAACATATCAAAATTTCAAACCCAAATTCTCAATATATTTTCCGAAATAAATTATAAACCCAAATAACCATATTTTCCTTTTAAAATTCATAACAATCTTTCCATAACTTGGAAAATTATCAAAATTGAAACCCAACTCCAAAATCATGTTTCTCATAACATAAAATTTTCCATGGAATTTAAACAACATTAAATCTCGATTTTGACCTAAAACCGTGCAAATACCCTTTTAAACAATCTTGTTTAAATCGAATAGATTATAAATCAAGCATATCATCATCCAATATATCATAAAAATGAATTTACCCTTAAATCCGAAAACATATTATTTAAAACAAAATAGAGATGGAATTATTATTCACCTTTCTTTGGATAAGGAGATTGGATTGAGATTGATTTCCCCTAAGCTTGATTTTCTAGCTTTAATTTGAATTTCTTCTTCCTTAATGGTCGGCCGTTCCTTTCTCTTTTAATTTGCATTTTCAGATGACATGAATAGAGGGGTGAAATGGTAGGAACAAAATATATATAAGGGTATGGGTCATTGGGCAGAAAATTCCTAATATACCCTTATTTAATTTGTTTAACCTAAAACCATTCTTCTAGCCCATTAATTATATATTAGGCTCGGCCCTTAATTATATAATTCAAGTCTCAATCCCCTTATCTCTTACATTTACATTATTCTATTTAATTTATCTAATTAAATCTCCTGAATAATGTTACCAAATATTAGGGGTGTTACATTTTCTCTCCTTCATCAGAACGTCGAATGCCTTCACCACTCCTAGTTGGAGAGTTAAGTCCTTCAATGTTGATTTTCGGAAAGTCGTAGGTAATGATGTCATCCAGAATTTGAAGATTTTAAAATACCTTTAGAGAACTTTCCAAGTGTTGAGAAGACGATTGCTCTTCAACATTGGTAATAACAAACTCTGGATCCGCGGTGGTTTTTCTTCTATGAAGCTTGTACACTAGCCTTTTCTTTCTTTTAGTGGGTGTTCGGGATTGTGTGCCTTGCGATGGTTCGACCATTGGCACCTTCCCTGGGCCTGCATCAACATCTCCCGTCTTATCGACCTAAGAATCCCTAATCTCACCTTCTTCAGTGTCATCCCGAGTCCCCTCTGTAAGGGGCACAATATGATTGGCGGTATCCCTTCTTTGTTCTGACACATTCCTCAGCAGTGCTGCACTTCTTGGGGGCCCGATACTACGACCATCCTCCAACAGCCAAAACAAGGATAGTAACTCGTCGGTTACAAGAAGTTTGATGCCACTGTCTTTAACAGGGGTGACACGAATGGCACGACAGCTCTTGAAAAATCGGCGCCTTCAAGACGTGGGCGAACACCTGAAAGAACTCTGGATATTATTAAATTCGAAGGAAAAGTTATGATTTGGATTAGTGAACTTGAGAAAGAAGTGAAGATAATACTTACATCCTTCTAACCATCGCCTCGCAATGCTAGGAGGGCATCGAACGTAAAACAATTCATGCTTAAACAAAGAAAGTTTGTTCCAAGTGCCCGTCAGAACTTGGCAATTCGACGAGGGTTCAAGAAAGACATAAGAAGGGCTTCTCGACCGCCGTTTGAAGCTATAAATAAATCTAATATCTTTGAGAGAAGGTGGATAAAATAAAACACCCATGCATAGCAAGAAGGTTCCGGGTATGATAGCATAACTATTTGGATGAAGTTGAGTGGGGGCCATCCCAAGGTATATCAGCATTTCTTAGATAAACAAGTTAAAGGACGGTACACATCCGTGCCAGCACATAAACTTATTGCACACCGTGTACCCTGCCAGGGGAAAGTGTGGCCTGTCATTTCTTGAAAGAACCAAGATGTCTTTAAATGGGATTCATGAATAGAACACAGCCGGCGGAGAGCAACCTCGCCAATTCGGGAGGCTTGTGAGTCCACTAAGTTATCTAGAAGAATAGCACCCTCTACAGCATCAAGAGCAGGGCTTAAGTTCTTCGCTGGGAGGACCGAAATATCTGAGAAAAGATTAGCATGTGGGTTAGAAACCTCTGTTTGTTCCGCATGATGGGTGGGAAAAATTTTACCGAACATAGTTGCGAAACTTGAATTTGCTTCAAAATCAATGTGTTGCGTTGTCGGATCAGAAGCTTAGCTGAATGCTTCGAGTGTCTGGAATCTATATTAGCTATGCTAAGTAGATAATATAGATTAGAAAAGATAACCGGTTCCCCTTGTGCTAAGTGTGAACTAGTGTAGTGCAGTGTGGTATATCATAGATATAAACAGTTTAAAATAAGAATAACGAAATAAAGCAACGAGACTTAGGAGTTCGTCCAGAAAGACCGTCATCGTTGACCGTCTCAACTGGCAAGAAGATTGATTGGTTATGAAAGCTTTAGGATTGACTATCGGAATATCGAAGTGTGAAGTTTGTCATTTAAGTTCATTTGCAAGTTTTTAGTCCATATTGAAAGTTCCGAGAATTCGATTGCTCAATCTTAAGTTCAACAGTGGATATGCATGTTATTTTGTTCGTTATCATCACATGTCCAAGGTCATTAATGCACGTTAATAGAAATTGTTCAAACAAATCAAATCAGATTAGTTTATGAGTTCAAGAAACCAATTTTTGACTACATGCCGATCCCAAAGAATATACCGATCCCTATCCAAAAAACCTTATACCGAACCCTCACTACAACTATGGAATAATGATCTCTATTCCACCACCATGACCGATCTTTCAGCAAGACACCCTATACCAGTTCCTCTCCTCAACTAAGACCAGTCGATCCCTATGGATAACCCAACCATTTCCAAAGCCGAAATTTTGATCCTTCCAAACAAGACGTGACATACTGATCCCTTATCTAGTTTCCTTAAAACCGACTTCTTCTTTTCTAACCCAACACCACTGACCCCTACGTCGTCGGTCCCTTCCTCTACAATTTTCTTGTATATCCACCTCTTCCTTTTCCTACCCATAGCCTTCCATCCATCGAAACCCCTCGCCAAACCCTCACCTTTCTTCTTCTCCTCCTCTCTCATCTCCTAACTCAACCTATCAAACCATTTATCTAATAATCGTTAATCCCTCAAAAATCACTCGCCATCTCGACCTCGAACACTCACCAACTACTCGGAGATCTAGGAAGCCAATGCATGATTAAAAGGCGTGTTTAAAAAATTACCTATATGACTGTTTGAATTAGAGTGGATAAAATGTTTGAATGTATATGAAGTCGAAGGTAAGGCGAAGTGAATTTATGGAAGGGATAGAAAGTAAGAGGATTCAAGTATAAGTAAAAGCAGGGTCAATTTAGGTTCGTAAGTTAGAGCAAGGGTTCGAAACTTTGAGCAAAAACTAATGAAATGATGTAAGTGAAGAAGAAAGGAAGAAGGCACACTGCTTTATATATGTGGGTTAAGGGTTCGGACCAGTGTTCTAGGCTAAACTCAAGGAGAAAGGGATCGGCATAGGTGCTTGCCGATCCCTATTGTCATGACTAGAAAGAGGGATCGTCATAATGCATACCAACCCCTATACATCTTTATTAAAAAAAGAGAAGATAAAAAGGAAAAACTAAAATAGTTGTAAGGATTTGGCTATGAACATGAATATACATGATATTACAGAAGTTAGCAACGACCCATAAGCGTACAAACACGTCCGAGAGCCGACAACAGAAACGTGTATATGAATGTGCAGGAGAGTGACTTAAAAGTTCAACCTTTTGAAATCAAAAAAAATTGAAATCAAACCTAAAACCTTCAAGTTCAGGGCTGCATCAGACAACGAAAGCTTATAAGTCTCGCAGAATCGGATTTATATATATTGACAAAATATGGCACTGGATTTATATTATTGCAAATCAACCAAGCGTCATGGCAATCAATGAAAAATTCAATGCCTTGAAAAAATGATTTGACAAAGGAATAACAATCATTCAGGAAGCTAGATGGACTTCTTTTCGACAGTTCAGAGTTGTAACAATTCAAAGCACGTCATAATATTGCTCGCAAGACGTACTTTAGAGGGCAAGTGTTACCCGGTATCATAACCCGCCTATATTGAACTGATTGCACAAGATAGATTTGATTGTTATCAAGTTCGATGACTTTAAAGCAATGGTAGTAAGGCCCAAAAGTCAGGTAGATTTGGATATATGATACCAGAATTGAACAGAGTTGGCAGATAAATAATGTAGGATGCATGAAATATGGAATATAGCTTAGTTATTTAAAGGGATCGGTATAATTTGACAACTTGTGAGGGATTGGCATGGTTGAGCAAGGAAGGGGTCGGCATGGTCAAATAATGAAGGGATTCACATACTTCAGCCTATAAAAGAGGGATCGACATGATTGGTTGCTTTGGATCTGCACACTTCATTGGGAAGAAGGGGTGGCATACATCCTGGAAGAGGGGTTGCCATGCTATATCAAAGGGAGATCGACATATAATCCTAAATAGGGTTCGACTATGTTCAGTGAACAAATCATATCAAATCAAAGACCAATCAATAACTTGAGCTCCAACGGTCCAAATGACATGATATTTAAAGAGACAACACATTTGAGCATGCAGAATCACCATAGGGATCGTTGCCCAAAATTTAACTAATGAAGAGATCGGTACAGATCCCTCTTCATTGGGATTTAGGCCTAGCGACCCCTCTGGTGTGCCTATGTGGATTAGAAGGTCCTTTAGTCGAAGTTTCAAAGAGAATGGCAGTCATCTTCATCTATAAATACTGGCCTAAGGTTTCATTCTGAGGATCTTTACGCTTCTAGTTACTTTATTCTTTATTGTAATCAAGTTCTTCTTATTCCTTGTTGTTGTAATCAGGTTATTAGTATATCAATAAAGATAATCTTCAAAGTGGACGTAGGCATACAACGCCAAACCACTATAAATCTCTGTGTTTCTGATTATTGTTCTTTATGTGCTGTTAGTTTATTCTATTCCTCAGTTTTAATTTTACTTTCTTCATTTACTTCTCTACATAAATCTACCCTTGGGCGTTTGTGACCAATTTGGTTGCAAACATGTACCATAAATAACAACAAAGATATATGTATATAGATATATATAATAAAATAATTAATATTTTTTATTATAACTTACTAGTTAGAAAACATATAAGATCTGAAGTTACAATGATTCTATATATATATATATTATAAGGACTTAAATAGTTTTGCTCACAATAAATTAATATAAAATAATTATATGATAAAAATTCAAGTTTTATATTTTTACAAAGTCTAGAAACACATTTTAGGGCTGAGGAATTTTTTTTGGGATTTTCTCAATTAAAATAATATTTTTAATTAAATAATTGATAAAAGGTCGAAATTAAATTAATTTTAAAAAATATAAGATTAAATTGAAAAAATACAAAAAATTTACAAAGGCACTTGACATGATGAATTATTTTTAAAAAATATATAAAATTGAATTTTAGAAACATGGATTATTTTATATGAATTTATCGAACCGGATAATCATAAATATTCATAATAATATATGTATATGCTAGAAATCATTTCCAGCACTTATAATTCGTAATAAACATAAAAGTCTTTGAAAATTTTCAGATCAATATTATACATCAAATATGAAAACATGTGTGTTGATTCAAATTGTATATGAATAGTAAATCATAAATTTATACTATATATGTATAAACATGTAAAATTTTAAACTAAAATGTATTTTGATATTTAATATAAGATTACAAACATAAATCATAAACTTGATCTTCAAAGTTTATACACATATCCAATCTCCATTGTGACAATAAGAATACATACAAAAATCTCACTGACTAATGAAATAACAATAATCTGATTATATACATAAGTTTACATGATTAACAAATCTAAAACATAATAATATGATCAATTTATCAATAAACATTACTTGAACAGATGACCTAATGTCCACTTTGAAATAATGAATTCTCTTTCTCTAAAATTCCTTGATCCGTCATATTGCTAGTCTAGAATCAATGACCTTTTTCTATCAAATAGCTTCTTGTTTTAAATTGAATTGGATTTGATATTTTGGGATTAATTTAGAAAAATGTTGTAGTCATTAAAGAAGAAGGATATGGTGGCTGAAAAGAATGAATTAGCATATGATTAGGTTTTTGAGATTAGTATTTATAATGGTAGGATAAGAGAGGAAACCATGTAAGTTTCTTACTAGATCTTAGTCACACATCTCCATTCCCTAATCCTATGTTGCAGCTGCCTCTAACCCTAGCCAAACCAGCTGCATTTTTCTCTAATCATCATGAGTTGTGATTCCATTTAATCCAATTTAAATACATACAACTATATTTGACTTATTTTGTTATTGATATCTCATAGCTATCAATCTATTCATAACTATTATGAGTATATGTAACAATTTTATTTCTCAAATCATATTTAAATTTCATAACTAATATTTTATAAATATTTATTAATTTAATTAATTTATTACAATTATAAACTAATTAAATCATTTGGTCTAAAGAGAATTCATCATTTCGGTTGTGTGACTCTTGGGTGTAAATTTGGTCAATGATTAACATCGAACTATTCGAATGTTAACGTTCACACGTCAGTTAGCAGGTGATGTGACATTATGGCTAAATTTATCGCTTACTTAGTTTCGGTAAAATCCAACTCTAGTTTAATAAGCGTTGCTCGGTTGCGCCATTTAATTACACCAATTCTCTTCGACAAAACTATACCACTTTGGACTTATAGAATTTGGTAGTAGTCAAAATTCCAATATCATCCACATTCAACACTATAGTCCGAAAACAAAGTCCTTGGTTCAATAATAAAAATTATTATTATCGAAATGCTTTGGCCAGAGACTTTGACTTTGAGTTGATTTGAGTTGACCATGATACTAACCCCATATAACAAACGAGACGAATCCTTTCTTGAATAGTGCTTCACTTCCAATACTTCCACTCCACCCAACTATAGTCCCTCGATGGATGCCATGCCATGGTTTGACTATAAACAAAGTGGAGCTTTTTTATTGAAGATCTATGGTATTCTCAAGTCGAGAAAACCATGTAAATCAGTCACATCGACATTTTCGATTTAACCTTAGTTATATGTGTGAGAAATGCGGATTACAGATCTTAAGGCTAGAATTAACACTAGATGGGGGTGAATAGTGTTTTAAGGAATTTCTAATTATTTTTGAGTTTATATTACTTTGAACACAAATGTATGCAATATTCAGACACAGATATGATCACAGAATCAAACACAGATGCAAATATAAAGTAAAAGCAATAAAGGAAAGAACACACCGGATTTTATACTAGTTCGGAGTTACCCTACATCCAGTCCCGCAAAACAAGTAAGGATTTCCTTTCAAAATCAATTCTTACAATTACACTCTCGATTTCAAGGCCACGAGGTACACCACTCCAGATTCACAATCTTCTGGGTAGAGATACTTGATTTTACGGGCAACAAGTTCACCCAATTGATTTCCTAGGCTACAATCACACGTTTTCTCACTTGATTGATTTTCCAGGCTACAATCACACCTTTTCTCGCTCGATTGATTACAAAGAAGCCTATAACTCTGAATAGCACTGGGATCTTGTTGAGATAGTGATAGAGAATCGAACCAGAGATGATCTAGTTAGATTCAATGGAGATTTCGGCAGAGTAATAGTAAAAATGTATATAAAGAAATATGGAAGAAGAAGAGAAGTGAAATCAGAAAATTATGAATATAAATTCGTTAAAAACATCCCCTATTTATAGTAGAACAACAGCCATGTCTGTAACGACCTAAAATTTTCAGCCATTCGCATCCATACATGTCGGATTTGAATTGCTCAAATATCAGATTGTTAATTTAAATTTGACAAATCTCAGCATATACTGTAACGATTCCGATTTTTCGTCGCTCGAAAGTCGACATTAATACGTCCACTGTATCAAATGCCGCGCAATCGAATGCCGGAAAACCGAACCATTAGGGTTAAAAGAAGAGGTAGAAGAAGAAAGAAGAAAAGAAAGAACAGAAAAACAGAAACAGAAACAATATCAGAATCTCACATTCGCAGCGGAACAATATATAATAGATAAATCAATAATCTTTACAACAAAAGACTATATCAGTTTATACATACATCAATCAGAGTCAATATACAACTCAATACAACAATGGACAGTTATATAAACTTGTCCTCATACAGAATACACAGTGGAAATAATAAACAAGTATGGTAGTACGCTTCGTCATCCAGCTTATCCCCAAACTCCAGAATATCCAGAATATCCTGATAAAAATAACTCTAGGCTGCCCGTGTGGAAAATTATGGGCACCCAGAGTTTAGTAGGGAACAATAAACTCCGAGTCAGTCATGGTGACTGGTGTGAGATCGTAAAACAGTTATTTTCACAAAGAAAATGAAATTAATTCGCAATGCTTTTGGGAAAATGAAACTACCATAAGACCTCCCGCCACACACACAATGCAAACGCAGAATTGGAGGAGATTTCTTCTTATGATAGTCAAACATGCTTACTACGCAAAATCATTGGATTTTTATTATTAGTGCATAGTGCAGAAAACATTTCGAAAGTATAATATTAATCTTAGCCAGCATAGGCATTTCACGTTATGCCTACTATAGCTACTATGTTCAATAGCAGGTTACCGCCACATTCCATAGCAGGTTATACAATTGCAATCGTAAAGGTTCGTATTGTTTCTTTGGATTTTCCAACAAATGGTCAGGCTAAGGAACTTCCTATGCCACGTAGGAAATGCCTCTGGCTGGACGCTCTGAGAGACAAACTGCTCTCTGCCAACAAGGCCGGGTTACCCCTGTAACTAGGTAACTCACGAATATGTCATCCCCCAGTCCTTTGGGACCTTTATCCGAGCGCTCGGTAACCAACATCACACATAATAAATAAGGTGCGTCCACATGAGTAAGTATCTGGGCTCCATACCATGATACCACCCCTTTCCAGAAGGAAATGACATACCCTAAAGGGCGCGACCCTCATAACCTTGCCGCAACATTCCTGTTTCGACCATTTTCGGGTTGTTGAGGCCCTGACGAAGTCTCGTCCACAAAGCTACGCTTTATACAAAAGCTATGCTTTGGGTCAAACAAATGATCAAAGTAATGATCACAAAGATAAACGATCAAACAATCATATCACAAATGATCAAACAATGATCATTTCACAGCAACACTCAGCATGTCACATTACCAAATTGGGAATATATCTCTGATAAATTTCAACTACATAACCTTTGAGCTCGTACGTCTCAGAGAAGGGTGTTAAGCTAAGAGAATAAATTCTCCGCCACCAACAGAAATGTATTTGAAAGAAATCAGCTTTATATCTCAAAACGTAATGTCAGACACGTAACCATACAAGTCTGTTCCGGGTTCGAACAGAACCGAAGGCACTTCCAAAGAAGCTCTTGCAATCCGGATATTCACAATCCCGATAAAACTTCCCATCACAAAGGAAATCTCTATAGCGTAGCTAACGGTGCAGAGACAATCGATAGGTCATCCTATCGTTTTCACAAATACCAGGTCTTCAATACGATCCATATCGTCGTATCACAAATTCGGAATGGGTTATACGACACAAAGGTCCTTTCCCGGCTAATCCGAATAGTGAGCGCTTATTCAAAAATAAGTGTGGCATTCAAATTCAAGCAAATCACAACAAATACCCATCCAAGGTAATTATTGATAGTCGGTTATTTAACTATCAATAGGTCTGCACAGCATCATCAGACTCCAAATAATTTTCCAAATAATTTATCTTCCAAAAATATCTTTACAAGATATATAATTTCCACACTTCAACTATTTGATAACAATTTCAAATCAATTTCCACATTTCAATTTATCTTTGAAGATAAATCTCAAAACATTTCACTTCATATTGGAAAAACATTTCCATACCTATTTAATAATAGGTAATTCACAAATCTATTTATTTTCAACATTTGAAAATATTCAATATACTTAAATCAAAATTAAGTATATATTTCATTCTTTAAGAAAATCATTTTCTTAAACACATCTATTTGAGTCTAAACGAATGTTACGTAAAACATTGTTACGACAACTCAAAATCACTAGTATGGTGATTCGAAATTTAGATAGATATATATAAATCCCAATACTATATAAAACATTTCCTATCGGATACTATAACAACAGTGTTATAGTCCACCATTTCCTTATTCCTCGAAACGTCTATTTCAGCAATAAATGTTGAAATCTATGTTTTCGATATTTAACACATTTTAAAACATCTTTTAAAAAAATTACTTCATTTCGTAATATCACTTCTCCAAAACATATCCATTTTATTTAATAATATATTCACTGTCCAAAATCGTGAATATACTTCGTTAACACATTTAACATTTCTACACATTTTACTTAAGAGATTATCCACTGTCCAAAATCGTGGATAAAATTCCCAACCAAACTCTTATTATTACAACATTTAACTTAAAGGATAATTCGCTGTCCAAAATCACGAATATATCTCCTTTATTATCCAATTCAATTTATATAACTCAATTATATACCGGAAGTCCATATTATAAGTTAAGAACTTATAATCCAGTTATTTACAACATCTATTCATTTTATAACTTCACAAATCATAAGTCCATAAATTTCGTTCACTTATGAAATCCATTTTTTCCCATTTTAACACTTATAAAAATTCATTTTATAATTCCAGTATTCTTAATTTATAAAATATCAATTTTATACATCTTTTATATAAATCGTTCATAATAATTCAAAAATCCCAATTTAAATCATTTTATAAATTAATCAACTATTTATTTCAAAAATCACTTTAAAAATCCCTTTAAAATCAAAATCGTTATTTTTGAACTTCAAAAATGGATCCGAGGATGCAACAGCACCGAATGGTCAATCATAACATCCAAACATCATATATCATCATATGATAACAGAATATACAACAATATCTGTAAATAAATCACTACGGTGAGGAATCCAGTCGGATCCCTCCAACCTGTTTCCCTGCATCCACAGATGTTAGCACAATACCAATTTCACTTCACAGTGAAATTATCGCGGTATATAGGATTTATAAATATTATCCGCTATTATGCGGCGAAATAGGGTCTCATCTGCTATACAATGCGGGAAATCAACTCCAATATATACATATTCCAATATATATATATATATATTGCTATATACATATATAATACCAATTCCACTTCAATGTGAAATTATCGCGGTATATGTTTTTAATAAATAACCTCCGCTTAATAAAAGCGTATAATGTCTATTTATCAGAATAAATAGCAATCATCATTCAATCATCACAATCAGCACTATCAACAATTTTAAATCTCAACTATTTAAAATTTAAATCGAAACAAAACATTCGATTAAGTGAGGAGTTCTCACCTTTGCTTTTAAAACGGTCGCAGCGTTTTATTTCGAATAAAATTAAACGTGCGTTTAATTTTACCCAAAATTTTCACTGACTCCAATTGCTTTCAATCTAGCTCCATTGCGTAGTGCTCGACAAAACGAAGCTAACGCAATTTGTTTCATGCAATTCCGACCTCGTATGACAAAGTTATACTATTTTAAAGTTTACACGAATTTAAATAAACAATTTCAACTTTTATTTTAAATCTCAACCCTACTTTCAATCTCGGCCCCCCATTCCATCTGCATCAGATCTGGCCGCCCCCTTCCTTCTTCTCCTTTCACGTTCAAAAATGTGAGCTTGAACCCATTAGCCGCCGTTTGTTTTTGAATTTTCACGACCAAACCGAGCAACTTGAAGACGATCAACAACCTCCACTTCGACGCCCATCACCACGCCTACCTTCGGCTGCAATATGGTGGAGCTCGGCCACCCCCTAACGTTGGTAAACGTGCACGAGCTGATGCCGAACGCGGCCACTTTCCCGATGATTGGTAGCTCCATTTTCGATCTCCATCGTTGAGATCGTAGATCTCGTCGTGCTCTACGACTTTGTAGTTGAGAGTTTTTGCTAATTGTCAGCGGATTGAGAGATTTGGAGGGAAGAAGATGAACGTTTTCTGGCCATTAAAACTGTAGGTGGCGGCTGAAGCTATTTGCCCTAGCTAGGGTTTGGGGAAACGTATATATACGTATTAAATTAATATTAAATTCATTTTAAAACGACTTTTTCAAACGATCTCCAAATCACACGTGCCGCCTGGCGTTCATAAGGTTTACCCCGCGTTCCGAACACAATGGAACATGTTTCGGGAGCTAATTCGGTCATCTGTGCGAGTTATGGAAATAAACGATCAAATTTAAATTAAACCGATTTAAACCGATTTCGATGCATTTTGGCTTGCCCCGGACAAACGATAAATCCGATTGACACGAAATTTGAAACCATACAATAATTTCACATTACGGATCCGATGAAACTAGTTTCATCGAAATCCGAGACTTTTTGAAAAATAATTATTTTAACTCGCCAAATTAATATTAAAACAATTTCGATGCGTTTCGAGCTGCCACGGTCACACGACAACTCCGATTGCTATGAAAATTGAAATCCGATAATAACAAACTATTACGGATCCAATGGAACTAGTTTCGTCCAATTCTAAGAGTGTCCCAAAAATGGCTAATTTCTCTAGTCGATTAAATATTAAAATATTCAATTTTCACAAATTAACTTTAAATTCAATTTTAAAAGTTCTATAACACTACTATAACTTCAACATGATTTAATATAACTTCATAAATCATTTTGATTCAAATTTAATCCAGATTTCAATTATTTCTGGAATTTCAACTATTAAATTATCGATTTAATTATCCAATTAAATCCAGATATTCGAAAAAAAATTATTCGACTTAATTAATTCTACTTGTTAATATTTAAAAATCAATTAAATATTCGAATTTCAAATGTCAGAAATTCTGGGTCGTTACAAACTTCCCCCCTTAAAAGAATTTCGTCCTCGAAATTACCAAGTAAGAAAAATTCACAAAATCTATTAACTTTCCAGAAATCCACTTTATGAAAATTTTATATTCACTTTTCTTTTCCAAAACCTTTAACTTCAACTAAAACAATGGTTTCCATTTTCTAGTTCAATTCGTATATTTTCATTACAATTTAGAAATCAACTTTTCATTAACAAAAATTTCCAAAATTTCCCGAAAATTTTCTAACGCCTTAAATTTCCAGAAAATTTTGCCAGCGTCCCCTTTGCGCGGTTCGATCGTAGTAGGATCACAATAGACATAAATATGTATACATCGACCCACCCGGTCGGAAAAGCAGAAAAACAGTTCATATTTCCTATTTTTATTGCGTAGGCGTACCTTTTTAGCATTTTTAAGCAAAGCGGTTATTAATTAGCATTTTAGCGCAACCCAATCAACTGAACGGTAGCCACCGCACCTGTACTTACTCAATTTAAACATGTAAGTGACATATATATAAGGTTATTAACAATTTACTCTTTTAAACAACTACAACACTTGCATATCAAAGAAATGCATACTAAACAAGGTTTATAAGCAACTTATAAAATTTCAACATCACTTGTAATTGTTTACAACCAATTCATATGCAATGACATTCAATTATTCATTTTCAATTAGTTTACATTCACTAATTTAAATTCAAATTGGTTCACTTTCAATTCAAATCAATTTCTATTTAAATTTACTTCACTTTCAATTTAAATCAAATTACATAGCTTCCAGTTCCATTTATTCAATTTCATTAACACTAATGAATTATACTACAATCAATCAACAATCATATAACATCCAATGTATATTCAACACAACCAAATTATTAAATTTACTTTCCATTTGGTTCCATACTTTTAATTAACTTTAATGAATTAACACTTTTATCCATTATTCCATATCAATTTATTCACATTCGATTGATCAACATTCAATCCATTTATTAATTCAATTGCTAATTCATTTTATAAATAAAGTTGAATTTCATTTATATAACTCAAGTTCATATTTATTTAATAAATTCACTTTTATTAATTTACTTTGATATCAAAATCAAATTCATTCAACATTACTTAAGTTATTTTCCATTTCAAACATCATTTGTTCAAATTAACTTAAGTTTCCACTTATTAATCAAATTCAGATTCAAATTTTATTTAACTTTTACCAAAGTCAAAATTTATTATCTCATATTATAAGTTCAAAACTTGATTACTTATATTCAACAATTTCAACTTGGATTTAATTGATTCACTTATACTTACTTTAATTTAACTCCATCCTTTAAGTTAAATTTATTACATCAAAATTCAAATTGTATAAGTATCAACTCATTTATCATTCCCATAAATATTTTAAATAGGATTCCAGAGTCTTTTCAACCTTTCAAAACCATTTTGAAATCAATTCAATTTATCTTTTGAATTTCTAAAACCAAATCTAAATTTTCCAACCAACTTTCATTTAAAATAATCCGGCATCAATTCCTCTTATGGAAACCCGAAAATGAACACCAATGATGTCGCGATCATCATCGGAATTATTTTCCAGCGACCTGAAAAGAGTTTAGAGCTTTCATCTCTCCAAAACAATTTTCCAAAATATCAAATCCTTTCAAAACACTTCTCTGGAATTTTATTTCAGATTATAAATCGCATTTATAAATCTTTTACTTAAAAATTTTCACTTCTCATATATAAGATTATTTTTACCATTGTAAATCATTTTAATTATAATTCCATACTTATAAATCATTTGCTTATACACTTTATTCTTTTACAATTGTTCTTTTCATTTAACTTATTCAAACAACTTTTATTAACTTATATATATTTATATTTTCAACATCCAAACAATCAATTATATATATACTTTAATAATTTCCAGAAAATTATTTTCTTTTATATACAAAATATAATCGAGGTAAAATTATTTCATTTACCCAATTTAAAAAAATATCGTGCCGAATTGTTCTGAACAAGTGTTTAGAGATCCCTATCGATAGAGTTGTACGGACTATACCGACCAGAATCCATATACCACTCAACAAATCAATCATCACAATATAAAACAATTTATATTCACTAACAAATACGCACTCGTATCTATTATTACACTCAACTCATTCTAGAGTACTACTGACTCTATCTCTAATGAGTAACACCCAACAGAGCCATGGTTGTCGCTTAACCATATGCTCTGATACCAAATGTAACGATTCGACTTTTCGTCGCTCGAAAGTCGACATTAATACGTCCACTGTATCAAATGTCGTGCAATCGAATGCCGGAAAACCGAACCATTAGGGTTAAATGAAGAGGTAGAAGAAGACAGAAGAAAAGAAAGAATAGAAAAACAGAAACAGAAATAATATCAGAATCTCACATTCGCAGCGGAACAATATATAATAGATAAATCAATAATCTTTACAACAAAAGACTATATCAGTTTATACATACATCAATCAGAGTCAATATACAACTCAATACAACAATGGACAGTTATATAAATTTGTCCTCATACAGAATACATAGCGGAAATACTAAACAAGTACGGTAGTACGCTTCGTCATCTAGCTTATCCCCAAACTCCGGAATATCCAGAATATCCTGATAAAAATAACTCTAGGCTGCCCATGTGGAAAATTATGGGCACCCAGAGTTTAGAAGGGAACAATAAACTCCGAGTCAGTCATGTTGACTGGTGTGAGATCGTAAAACAGTTATTTTCACAAAGAAAATGAAACTAATTCGCAATGCTTTTGGGAAAATGAAACTACCATAAGACCTCCCGCCACAAACACAATGCAAACGCAGAATTAGAGGAGATTTCTTCTTATGATAGTCAAACATGCTTACTACGCAAAATCATTGGATTTTTATTATTAGTGCATAGTGCAGAAAACATTTCGAAAGTATAATATTAATCTTAGCCAGCATAGGCATTTCACGTTATGCCTACTATAGCTACTATGTTCAATAGCAGGTTACTGCCACATTCCATAGCAGGTTATACAATTGCAATCGTAAAGGTTCGTATTGTTTCTTTGGATTTTCCAACAAATGGTCAGGCTAAGGAACTTCCTATGCCACGTAGGAAACGCCTCTGGCTGGACGCTCCGAGAGACAAACTACTCTCTGCTAACAAGGTCGGGTTACCCCTGTAACTAGGTAACTCACGAATATGTCATCCCCCGGCCTTTGGGACCTTTATCCGAGCGCTCGGTAACCAACATCACACATAATAAATAAGGTGTGTCCACATGAGTAAGTATCTGGGCTCCATACCATGATACCACCCCTTTCCAGAAGGAAATGGCATACCCTAAAGGGCGCGATCCTCATAACCTTGCCGCAACATTCTTGTTTCGACCATTTCCGGTTTGTTGAGGCCCTGACGAAGTCTCGTCCACAAAGCTACACTTTATACAAAAGCTATGCTTTGGGTCAAACAAATGATCAAAGTAATGATCACAAAGATAAATGATCAAACAAATGATCATATCACAAATGATCAAACAATGATCATTTCACAGCAACACTCAGCATGTCACATTACCAAATTGGGAATATATCGCTGATAAATTTCAACTACATAACCTCTGAGCTCGTACGTCTCAGAGAATGGTGTTAAGCTAAGAGAATAAATTCTCCGCCACCAACAGAAATGTATTTGAAAGAAATCAGCTTTATATCTCAAAACGTAATGTCAGACACGTAACCATACAAGTCTGTTCCGGGTTCGAACAGAACCGAAGGCACTTCCAAAGAAGCCCTTGCAATCCGGATATTCACAATCCCGATAAAACTTCCCATCACAAAGGAAATCTCTATACCGTAGCTAACGGTGCAGAGACAATCGATAGGTCATCCTATCGTTTTCACGAATACCCGGTCTTCACCACCGGTCTTCAATACGATCCATATCATCATATCACAAAGGAATGGATTATACGACACAAAGGTCCTTTCCCGACTAATCCGAATAGTGAGCGCTTATTCAAAAATTAGTGTGGGATTCAAATTCAAGCAAATCACAACAAATACCCATCCAAGGTAATTATTGATAGTCGGTTATTTAACTATCAATAGGTCTGCACAACATCATCAGACTCCAAATAATTTTCCATATTATTTATCTTCCAAAAATATCTTTACGAGATATATAATTTCCACACTTCAACTATTTGAAAACAATTTCAAATCAATTTCCACATTTCAATTTATCTTTGAAGATAAATCTCAAAACATTTCACTACATATTGGAAAAACATTTCCATACCTATTTAATAATAGGTAATTCACAAATCTATTTATTTTCAACATTTGAAAATATTCAATATACTTAAATCAAAATTAAGTATATATTTCATTCTTTAAGAAAATCATTTTCTTAAACACATCTATTTGAGTCAAAACGAATGTTACGTAAAACATTGTTACGACAACTGAAAATCACTAGTATGGGGATTCGAAATTTAGATAGATATATATAAATCCCAATACTATATAAAACATTTCCTTTCGGAAACCATTTACTATAACAACAGTGTTATAGTCCACCATTTCCTTATTCCTCAAAACGTCTAGTTCAGCAATAAATGTTGAAATCTATGTTTTCGATACTTAACACGTTTTAAAACATCTTTTAAAACAATTACTTCATTTCGTAATATCACTTCTCCAAAACATATCCATTTTATTTAATAATATTTTCACTGTCCAAAATCGTGAATATACTTCGTTAACACATTTAACGTTTCTACACATTTTACTTAAGAGATTATCCACTGTCCAAAATCGTGGATAAAATTCCCAACCAAACTCTTATTATTACAACATTTAACTTAAAGGATAATTCGCTGTCCAAAATCACGAATATATCTCCTTTATTATCCAATTCAATTTATATAACTCAATTATATACCGAAAGTCCATATTATAAGTTAAGAACTTATAATCCAGTTATTTACAACATCTATTCATTTTATAACTTCACAAATAATAAGTCCATAAATTTCGTTCACTTATGAAATCCATTTTTTCCCATTTTAACACTTATAAAAACTCGTTTTATAATTCCAATATTCTTAATTTATAAAATATCAATTTTATACATCTTTTATATAAATCGTTCATAATAATTCAAAAATCCCAATTTAAATCATTTTCTAAATTAATCAACTATTTATTTCAAAAATCACTTTAAAAATCCCTTTAAAATCAAAATCGTTAGTTTTGAACTTCAAAAATGGATCCGATGATGCAACAGCACCAAATGGTCAATCACACCATCCAAACATCATATATCATCATATGATAATAGAATATACAACAATATCTGTAAATAAATCACTACGGTGAGGAATATAGTCGGATCCCTCCAACCTGTTTCCCTGCATCCACAGATGTAAGCACAATACCAATTTCACTTCACAGTGAAATTATCGCGGTATATAGGATTTATAAATATTATCCGCTATTATGCGGCACAATAGGGTCTTATCCGCTATACAATGCGGGAAATCAACTCCAATATATACATATTCCAATATATATATATATATATTGCTATATACATATATAATACCAATTCCACTTCATTGTGAAATTATCACGGTATATGTTTTTAATAAATAACCTCCACTTAATAACGGCGTATGATGTCTATTTATCACAATAAATAGCAATCATCATTTAATCATCACAATCAGCACTATTAACAATTTTAAATCTCAACTATTTAAAATTTAAATCGAAACAAAACATTCGATTAAGTGAGGAGTTCTCACCTTTGCTTTTAAAACGGTCGCAGCGTTTTATTTCGAATAAAATTAAACGTGCGTTTAATTTTACCCAAAATTTTCACTGACTCCAATTGCTACCAATCCAGCTCCATTGCATAGTGCTTGACAAAACAAAGCTAATGCAATTCGTTTCGTGCAATTCCGACCTCGTATGACAAAGTTATACTATTTTAAAGTTTACACGAATTTAAATAAACAATTTCAGCTTTTATTTTAAATCTCAAACCCTACTTTCAATCTCGGCCCTCCATTCCATCTGCATCAGATCTGGCTGCCCCCTTCCTTCTTCTCCTTTCACGTTCAAAAACGTGAGCTTGAACCCATTAGCCGCTGTTTGTTTTTGAATTTTCACGACCAAACCGAGCAACTTGAAGACGATCAACAACCTCCACTTCGACGCCCATCACCACGCCTACCTCCGGCTGCAATATGGTGGAGCTCGGCCACCCCCTGACGTTGGTAAACGTGCACGAGCTGATGCCGAACGCGGCCACTTTTCCGATGATTGGTAGCTCCGTTTTTGATCTCCACCGTTGAGATCGTAGATCTCGTCGTGCTCTACGACTTTGTAGTTGAGAGTTTTTGGTAATTGTCAACGTATTGAGAGATTTGGAGGGAAGAAGATGAACGTTTTCTGGCCATTAAAACTGTAGGTGGCGGCTGAAGCTATTTGACCTAGCTAGGGTTTGGGAAAACGTATATATATATATATATATATATATATATAAGTATTAAATTAATATTAAATTCATTTTAAAACAATTTTTTCAAACGATCTCCAAATCACACGTGCCGCCTGGCGTTTGTAAGGTTTACCCCGCGTTCCGAACACAATGGAATGTGTTTCGGGAGCTAATTTGGTCATCTGTGCGAGTTATGGAAATAAACGATCAAATTTAAATTAAACCGATTTAAACCGATTACGATGCGTTTTGGCTTGCCCCGGACAAACGATAAATCCGATTGACACGAAATTTGAAACCATACAATAATTTCACATTACGGATCCGATGAAACTAGTTTCGTCGAAATCCGAGACTTTTTGAAAAATGACTATTTTAACTCGCCAAATTAATATTAAAACAATTTCGATGCGTTTCGAGCTGCCACGGTCACACGACAACTTCGATTGCTATGAAAATTAAAATCCTATAATAACAAACTATTACGGATCCAATGGAACTAGTTTCGTCCAATTCTGAGACTGTCCCAAAAATGGCTAATTTCTCTAGTCGATTAAATATTAAAATATTCAATTTTCACAAATTAACTTTAAATTCAATTTTAAAAGTTCTATAACACTACTATAACTTCAACATGATTTAATATAACTTCATAAATCATTTTCATTCACATTTAATCCAGATTTCAATTATTTCTGGAATTTCAACTATTAAATTATCGATTTAATTATCCAATTAAATCCAGATATTCGAAAAATAAATTATTCGACTTAATTAATTCTACTTGTTAATATTTAAAAATCAATTAAATATTCGAATTTCAAATGTCAGAAATTCTGGGTCGTTACTTATACAGTAAATAAATAATCACAGAATCACAGACACAGAGTAATATAACAATAATGCAACGGAAACAAGAGAATAGTAGTTCATGAAGCTACTAAATATATAATAGAGTCAAATAAGATACAACAGAAGTCTTGAATACAATAGTCAAATACAAGAGCAGAATACATCACTAGAATCAACTGAATATCTGAAAGCTGGATAGATAGCTGGATCTCCAAGGGAAGATCCAACTCCAAAGGTGAGTCTCAAAAGCTGTATCACTCAGTCTGACCCGAGCGTAAAGCAAAACACAAAACACTCGAGTCAGGATTAACATTCTTATATCAATAAATCCAACTCAAGTGAAATATCAATTGAAATACAAGTAACTCAAAGAATGTTTGGGATAACCATCCTCTAAGGATCCGTTAAACTATCTACTATGTAGTAATATACGCTATTATAAATAATGTCTAATAATAAAATAAACTTACATTTAAATAGCATTAAGGCTTTACATTTTCCACCTTAACACGTAATAGTCCCAGTAGTCTATCCAGTATTAGCATACTCCCAGAACGGGGGCTACCCTCAATACTCCACAGGCTACAGGAGAAATAACAACTCGTAGTAAAGCTCGATATGGTAGGTGACACGACACAACTAGGCAATGCCAGGGTAGATATACCAATTACGCATTCGGGCTGGTGGAAACGCACAGCAGCCACTACTGCCCACCTCGGAACACACTCCCAATCAAAATCGAAGGGTGGCCACCAAATCAATCACAAAGTAATAGAATGGTATCGAAGAAATGCGTCTAATCAGAGGTGCTACCTCATTGGCCCGTCAATCACTCCTGTTTTAGCCACCTTATGCCAACTCATGGGAGTTGGGTCCACGTTCATACCTCAATAAGATTGTCGCCACCATCCTACTTCATTCTGGAATCTCCACCGCGTACACAGTTGTTAAAGTGGTTTTCGGTATCGACAAAGAGTATGCCCATATCTGATCCCGGTCTCTTTAACAACCAAACGTTATTATAACACCGCAGTCATTTCAAAATAGTTTATCTTCAAAACCAAAATATCATTTTCATTTCAAACCCAAATCAATACGATATCATTTCAATTTCAAAATATTCACTTCCAAAATCATAGTACTTTCAAAGATACAATACTTTCGAAACCAAAACAATTTGAAATAATAACAATACTTTGGAAATCATAATATTTTGAAATCATAATACTTTGAAATTCATAACTTTGGAAAACATAACCCTTTGAAATCAATACATTTTGGAATCCATAACACTTTCCTCTTAAACAATTTAGATATTAAAATTAGTACATATAATAAAATAGTTTATATAAATAGTTATAGGTTAAGATAGTTTATAAATAAAAATAGTTTATATAAATAGTTATAAGTTAAAATAGTTTATAATAAAATAATTTATATTAAAAATGATTTATATTAAAATAGTTTATATTAAAATAATTTATAAAGTAAAATATCCATAGTTTTTAATATAACTTAAAATTACTTTATAAAATAAAATAGTTTCCTCGACTTTCACAAATCGATTCAAATCAATTCAAATTCCAAATTCAAATTTAATCAAATCTAAATCATCAATTTCAATTCCCATTTCAATTAAACATTTTCAAATTATATCGATTTCAAATACCGATTTGAACCACAATAAACCATTTCAATTTCAAAATATTTCAAAGCTTCAAATATTCCATATTTCAATATCATTTGAATACAACTTCAATTTACAAAATATCCCATTTAAATTCATATATGCTTGAAATATCCATTTAAGTCACCTTTAATCAAATTTCAAGTTATAAACATATCTTTACAAATTTCAAATTTAATAAATTTCAAATCAAACTTATTTAAGTATAATTCTTAAATAAATATAAATTTTCAAATCAATTTCAAATTATCTTTTCAACCTGAATCATTTCAAACTCTATATTTGAAAATATAATTTTAAATAAATATTTAAACATATTATATATCAACTTTATTAAATCAACTTTAAATAAATCTTTAAAATCAATATTTATTAAAACTATACAATTCTTTTCAAAACCATAGAAATCATTTTTCAAAATATATATATAGACCAACGGTGTCTTTATATAATTTTCCAACCTATGGTCAAGTGATACAGATATTTATCATTTCAATCCGCAATTTAAATATATACGGGTATATATCATTTCAACCCGCAATCCCAAATTCAATTCAAATGAAAATTGCTTGGGTTTATCATTTCAACCCATAACAATTTTCTCCTATTCTAGAGATCGTTCGGGTATGTATCATTTCAACCCATAGTGAATTCTATACTAACAGGAAACTTGCAGAGTTATAACAGATATGATAATAATACAACAACAAGCATATATCATCAATATAAAATAACAGATAATGGTGTCTGATGTCACAGGTGAACAGATACAGATAACCGTGCATATATCAATGTAAATAACTAGTAGCGGTATATTTCAATTGACATTTTAATTGAAATCAAATTTAATAAATATAAGGACGTTAATCGTGAGTGATTTCTCACCTTTCGAGGTTAGAGATGATAGACAATGAATTTGAGTTACAACCTAAGCATGGATTCCAAAACGAAGCAAGGTTGAATGCGAATTAGACGGACAAGCTGACAAATAAGGAATCAATGAGAATAAATCAAATTAGCTTGATATAAGCTGAACAAAATATACATTATTATTAATATAAAAAAATTTCTAAAATAAATTTCAAAGCATATAATTTCAAATCCATATTTTGTTCGAACTCCTATGAAATAAATTTCTATATATATATATATACTCGAACCAAGATTATATATTCTTATATAGTCTAATATTAAACATATCTATAACCTACATAAATACATATAAAACAGAATGTAGAAACTTTTATATATACAAGATATCATTTATAAGTTTGTAAATATAGATTACATATATATATCAAAACCTATATATGTGTATACAGTCAAGGTCAAATTTATTAAACACATATATAAAACATATTATTTATATAAACTAATATTCATTTATATAAAATCTTAAGATCAACGTTTAATAACCAGCATACAAGTTTTCAAAAGTCGAAGCTCTGTCAAATATACAAAGTGCATACGTAATAGCTAAAAATTCGTGCAGGCTATATGCACACTACAAATATATATTTTGAAATTCACTATATTTATATGACTAATATATAGGAAAACGTGTAGAACATATATATATTGTTAAGTCTTCACAGCATACATAATTATTGTTGTCATTCGATACATATACAAACAAACTATTGTAGCTTATAAAAATCTAAAATATATACACATGAATTATATATTACGCATATATAATAGCAGCTATATATTTATGTATATACCAATTTAAGGTTTCAAAATAAATTAAACAATTTATATAGCTTATATATATACGCAAACGGTATAACAGTAAGGCTTCATTAACTTTATAAAGAATATATTTATAAACTAACTTTTCAACATTCGAAAGTCGGTATATATATTTTTACTGTGACTGCAACATATTATATAATATAATCTTATATAAATTGATATATATATATATATAATCTAATAGTATATATGCCTTTATATACATAACACAGAACTTGTATCAATACACCAATTATCTAAACTAATATATATGTATATAAACAAACTTTGGAAACTAGATTGTATAACTGATATGCACTAAGATCTGAAAACATATAAATATACTAGAATATGTGTGTAAACAACAGAGAAACCATTTGATTAAAAACCGAACATATTTTATATATACTATAACTTAAATCAATACACACTTTTTATATAAAATATATAACATTTCTTATATAAAGGAAGGAGACTCACGGCGCGAACATGGAGAGTGCTTGAGTGGGTAAGGCTCTTGCAGGTGATGAAGACCGGCGTGAGGTGGAAAAACAGACGCGAGCACACGGAGATAAGGCGGTGCTAGGGTCATGGGGCTGGCTGCGTGCATGGGTCTTGGCCGATGGGTACGACAAAGTGGCCGAGGCCGGTCAGCAACTGGAATGGAGGAGGCGAGAGAAGGTTGAGGTGGCCTGGGCAGAGGTGAGATGCGATGCGTGCTTGGTTGCCGAGGTTGATCGATAAACAATGGTAAATGGAGGAGATAATGAAGGCAACATATAGTGCTACCGGAAGAACAAATCTGGGAAGGCGAATGGGTTACAGGGTACAAGTATAAAGTTGTCATTTTAATATATATTTCCATAAAATGAAAACAAACTTTCAAACTGAATGTGAAGAAATGGAAGTGCAAAAGTTTGATATTAATATTTAGGAATACAAAAGGTAAATCGCAATTTATTCAAACAGTGGAATATGAAATGGTGTAAGAGATCAAACGAACGGAACTGGTTACCGATACAACTACCATTTACACTGATTGTGTGTCATACTGAACCTCAAAACACAGAATTGAATATATCGCAGTGGTCAGCAAGATGAGACGATCAAAACTATATACAGATATTAGTGGTACGATCATCCGATAGAAAGGTCGATACGGACACTGATATACGTTGCTATTCCGTAAGGAAAAATCGAAACGGAGCTAGAAACGTCTGAAATTTGCGAAACGAATTACGCAGTCTTATTCAGAGTGTTCTAAATAAATTTTTTCATGTTGACACATTTAGATTTCGGAACACTTTTATTATCATCAATTTTAACTGATATAAATTGAAATAGAATTACACAAGAAAAATAAACTTCAATATTATCATATGAAAATTTACCAGTTGCTATGTTAAAATAGACGTATTCCAAATATTAAGTTTTCAATTCAAAATTTTATTATTTAAAATTTCACAAAATTTCAATAAAATATATTAGTAAAACCACCAAAATTTATGGGTCGTTACAATGTCCATTCATAAAAGGTTATGACGAACAGACACTTCTTTTGAAATTCAAACTTTTGAAGTTAACTGACACCATGTCGACAAGGGTCCCTAGGGGTTGTCGACATGCCTAAGGAATTTTTGATAATTTGTTTTTCTTTGAAAATAACTTTTATCTTGTATTAACACTATTTTAAACTTTATAAATATACTTTACTATAGTTAAAATACATAAATAAGTATAGAGAATAATATTTTGATATATATAATATTTTACTATAATTTCATATTTAAATTTTAAAAGTTAAGTACATTATAATTAAAGATAGTTTAAAACAAAGTATAATTTTGATATTGCAAATAAAGATTATTTTGAGGCTAAAAGTATTTAAAACCAGGATAGATGTTTTTGATTTAAAAAGGAAGATTTTGAAATCATTTTGAAAACAAGATATAATTTTGTAAAACATTTGAATAAAAGTTAGTGGATACAAAACGATGTTCCACTAGATTTTTCATAGGTTCCATCTTACTTAGGGTTCCATCCCTTTAACAGGCTCGAAGTGGATTCCATTCCACGAAAAAAGTGGATTTTAAGATGTCAGTGCTTTTCTAGGAGTTTTAACATAATTCTTGACTCGATACTTGTCTTGTACTATTGAAATCTTGAACTCTTGATAACTTGATACTCATGAGTCTTGAATCTTGATGTCTTCAATCTTGAGTCTCTATACTGTACAGTCTTCATTCTCAGTACATGCATGTTTATATCCTGCATATACATATATATCTAGACTATAATGTTAGTATTTATATTTTATAACAAGTCCTAAGGTTGTTGTCATCAAAACCATTCTTTTCAAGGACTAACAATATGAAATAACAAAAAACTATCAAATTAGTTATTCCATAGACATAACCTCTAGGTGCTCCTAGCAGTCATGAGTAATACAGTGTCCAACATTTGAAGAGCGTTATGTACTCTAGTGTCAATGGATACATCGATATCAAGTCTCGATGCATCTTGACTAGGAATATTAAAATGGTATATTTAGTTTTATTGTGAAAAATTACTCACGGTTACAACACTTCGTAATTACTATCACAAAACATACCATTTATGGATATTCTATTAAATATACTTTTAATTAAATTAATTAATTAATATAAACACATTATATCAAGTATATAATAGAAAGAAAACACACTTATTTCAAACAAGATTGGCCAACGAGTTAGATATATACAATAAATTACACAACTGCCCCTAGGACATACCCCTAATTCTATCAGTAATGTCGTAAGCAATCAATTTTGAAATAAAGTAGGGTAATATTGGGTTTCGGGTGTAATAAACTATCCACTTCGCCATTAAACTAAAAGCTCCCAGGCATCTTAATCTTTGTCGCCTAATTTGAATTAACCTATTAAAATTCCCCAACGGTATAGTAATTTAAGGTTAAGAATAATAAATATTGATTTTAGAAGATTGAATATTAACAATCCAAATATAATATCTAAACCTAAGCGATGAATCAAAATCTAAAAATTCGATTAAGAACCTTAACACCCATTTGAACAAAAGATCCCCTTGTTTAACTCGTCAATTTAGTCTATCTAAGCGAGAATCATATTTTAATCTTAGCTTTGATACTGAAAAGATGGAATTTGTAAATATTTTGTGGATTTTAAACTTGTCTAATTGAGCTTTAAGTTGCCGGTAAAAAGGAAGAAGAGGAAAAAGCTCGGTTATTCATAGGGAGGAAGAAGGCGAACAAATGCCAATAGATCAAATTTGAATGGGCGGACTGAATCAAATAGAATACCAATAGGCAGCAAGCGCCATAATCAAGGTATTGGCTTGAAAAGTCAATGCTTCCTTCATACGAGGGGCAAATGTTACTACGTTCTTGATTCCGAAGAATGGAGATGGTATATCATCGATGCTAATCTCCATCAATAAAGCCGAATGAATGATGTCGCCTACTGTCAATGCCACCTATTATCAACGCTGCGCTTAAAGGATATTACATGTTATCAATGCATCTTGTAATTTTGCATGTCTCCAATAGGAGAAATAAAGTTGTATGGAGATTGATGCCGTAGGTTATCTACAAGGCATAATGTCACCCATCATCAGTATGAAAATCAATATTGAGGGCATACAGTAATTCTGCATATATTTAATGCCGCATAACATCAACAAAGGCTAATGGACAATGTCGCTTCACCTTTATGCCACATCTAGTCAAATATCGTATCATATTAATACTGCGTTCCATCAGTGCCGCATTTTATCCATGCAGATAGAAGGATTAATATCGCGTCAGGTTAATACTACATATCTTCGATGATCATTTCAATGCCACCTCCCTCTAATGTTGTCATACAAATGACTTCAGTACCGAATCTCATGTGATGCCACTTATCACCAATGTCGATCCTTATTGATGCTGCACTTCATTAAACAAGGAGATACATAGGACAACATGTAAGAAGCCATCAATATTATTGTGGCATGATATATTATCAATGTTGTATCATTGATGCCGCATCTCTTCAATGCCACATCAAAGAATATCACCAGGCAATAATAATATTGAGGATCATCAACCTAGTGTGATGCCGCCTATTAATGTCACAATTCATCAATACACCAAAGAATGTCGTGAACTATCGAAATAGAGCATGATACCAAACACCGCTAAGATAAACCTTGAGGCTAAAGAGTAAGCATGTTGCATAGCATCCATGCCGCACTTTACTACCCCTATAAATATAGACCTAAGGGCATGAAGGAGGGGGAAAAATGATTCCATTCTCTCTTCTTACATTTTAAACTTTGTAACCCTAAATTATTTTGGGGATTTTGGTGCTAATTGTACTTGTATACCAATCACACATAAGTCCTTATATATTCAACCATTGCATGGCATATGGATAAAAGATTAAGTCTTATAGATTGTTTTCAGTTCCAAAGCACTTGTGACTTTATTTTTAATCATGACTTGCTTTGAATACTTAAACATCCATAGTCTCGACTTCTACTTGCATGAGAGTGATGGCCTCAACATGAATTTGAATATAGCTTTGACATAAATAATTTATGACTTCATTATGGACTTGAACGTACTAAACCTATTCACCTTAGCCCTCCTCAACCAAGTGTCGCTTTAGCCAACACTCATTGAGGTCTATAAGGGTTAATCTAGCCTTCTCTCAACCAAATTCCTCATTCTTTACACTTTTTAGGTATAAGCGAAAATTTGTTAAAAAGTGGCACCAGTTTATTGAAGGATAAGAGGTATACCTGATGGTTCCATTCCGTTGATTATTTTAAAGAATTTTCAATAGAATAATGAAGATATTTAGTGCACGTAATTAGAATGCAAGTTTATCTTAGCTTTTTGTGGAAAAAGGTAAATTTTATCTTTGAGTAACTTATTGTTCCTATAGGCCATAGTTTGCAACAAAACAAGTTAACTTCAGTTATTTTTAGCATTGTATAAAATTATTATCCTGTCCACTTTAAACATTATCGACATGGATGTGCATATGATAAAGCTCTTTAGGCCCATAGCTCGATATGATTTTTTCAGAGGGGTTTTGGTCTAAACTAGTGTCTATATGCATGGCCTCTATTTTGCCTACTATACATATGGACAATGGACTATGAATTACGAGGATGACTTATCTAGCTTATTAACACGCTTAATGGGCTATTGCACCAAGTTACTTATCTTTTCTCCCTTCTTTGAATATGTGATATGGGCCTTTGAATATCCTATTCCTAAAGACCATGTGGATTCCCGAATATGTATTCCAAGTGATCTTAAGAGCTCAAATATTTCATTTCAAGTGACCTTAAGAGAACTTGAAAATCCTATTCCAAGAAAACATATGGACTTTGTATATTTAATATCAAAGGATCATCAGCATAATGGATCCATCCTTCAATGATGTCATCTTGCAATTAGCCTTAAATGATAAATTTTCTCTTGATAGCACATTTTGATCAACAACAATTAACCTATGCTTTATCATCATATGTGTTAGAATCAAGGGTTAAATTATCATACTTAGCATCATGGGTGTTATACCAATTTTTGGTCTAACATTTTGACGCTAAAAGAAGGGCTTGAACCTCCGTTCTTATTTAACTCTCTCCTCATACTAATTGAATGAGTTTTTGTCCTATGAAAATAGTGAAATTAAGGCAAACTAATTTTCCAAACGAAGAATTCGCACTTCGAGCAACGTTGAAAGAAAATGTTGTTCCCAATTTCAACCTGGACAATGTAGAAATCAGACAACCATCAGAGCCAACACAACCAACCAACAGCGAAGCTAAAATCAAAGACCTATAACCACAAATGCCAATGTTGAAAGAATTTTTGGAAGGGTTCCTTGCCCAAAAGTCCTCCAAGCTCAACGGGGAGATGGGGTAGAGTCTCCAAGAAGGGACTTGGATGCCTCTTTGCTTAAAAACAAAAGTAAAGGTAAACTTCTCATAACTGCACAAAAGAGAAAGGGTGACCAGCATGCTAAAGAAAATTACTAAGGAAGGGTGATCGAGAAATTTGTGGAACAATCTGGAAGTTCAGCCTCAAGGACTATAAACCAAATAAAAGCAACTACTATAGAGATGAAGCATACTTAAGAGACACAGTAGAAAAGGTGGCAAAAGATATGCTTAATCTCAAGGGAAAGAGAACTATGATGATAGAGTCAATGATAATTGTCGAGAAGCTCCATTCATAGATGAAATCTTGAGCACAAAAATTCCTTCACATATCAAGATTCCATCTATTAAGTATAATGGAGCGATTGATCCGGATGACCACTTGTTGACCTGTGAAAGTGAGATGGACTTATACAATGCATTTGGAGTTGTGCATTGTAGGATTTTCCATGCTACATTTCAAGGAGAGCAGCTAAATGGTACAAGCAGTACTGAGATAAGACTATATATTCCTGGAAATAAATTTCTTATGAATTCTCGATGTAGTTCTGTATCTTTAAAGATCCCACTATTGACTACACCGTGCTGGCTAATATCAAACAGAGACCCGGGGAGTTATTGGGCGATTATCTTAAGAGGTTCAATACAGAGGCATTAAAGTTGAAAGATATGACCGGTAGGGACAAGATAGTGATAGTACATTCAGAACTAATCGAGCAAACCCATTACGATGAGAACTCTATATACATAAATTGGATATGACCGCATCAATAAAAAGCAGAAATAGGAGGAAATCCCTAGTACCAATCATATTGCTTTGAACAAGCCTATATCCCATATATTTACTGCAATGAAAGAAAGCGGCAATATTCTAAATTCCTACAAGGGTAAAACCAACCCTAAACCCAGAAGAGGAGGAGATTACTGAGCTCACAATAAGGAAAATGGACATAGAACAGATGAATGTCGAGTGCTAGAAGGCATAATTCAATGCACGATTCGCTCTGCACACTTGAAGGAGTTTGTCAAGGATAATCAAAAAGTTTCTCATACTGAAAATGGCAACCAAAGTCTACCAAACAATGCTATAAATCTAGAAGAAGGTGATTGCCAACTATACTTCATTCCATCCCTCAATAGAATTAACATGATCCACGAAGACCCACAGTTAACTGAAAGTAGAAAGGAGCCAGAAATCGCTACATTAGAGAAGTAAAAGATGGGATTTTCTCTCTTCAGGTGGAACCACCACCGCTCAAAATACCAGATTCTAGATCCGGATGCATAACTTGACCATCACTCCATGGAAGCTAAGAGGGGTTCATCATCCGCATAATGATCCGCTTATGACCACCGCGCAAAGTGGACTCTCTTTGGTTACTAAATTCTTGTAGATACTAGATGTGATGTCAACGTGATCTTTAAACATGCATTTGACTAAATAGGAATACCGCACGAAAACCTCGAGCAGAGTTTTGAGCCATTTTTGGGTTCAATAACATAGGATCAACTCTTATTGGACAGATAAGACTTCTAGTACAAATAGGAGTTCCCCCGCATTCCGGACCTTTGAGACTCTCTTCGTCATTATGAATCAACCTTCTTATTACAACACCTTCTTTGGGAGGACAACTTTGGACAAGGTTGATGCCTTTGTCCCACCATAATACTTGATGGTGAAGTTTCTTACCAAGAATAGGTGGACGACAATAAGAGGATAGCAATTTAGTTCTCAAGAAATGTGCTTTGCCACTATCGAGCAATACAAATGAGACAATCCTTCTTGTTATGATTCGGGGGAAAGTGAATTAATCATAATTGATGTTAAAAAGCCTTTGGATGATGATTTCTCAAACCCATCATTCAAAGTAATAAAAAAGCCTATTGAGAAAACTAAGCATGCATTGAGGAAAATTAATTTCTATGAAAAGAAAAGAAAAAGGTGGGAAGTGAACTCAGTGGAAGATGAGATAGAAGGTGAGGAAATTATCACTGAAGTAGACTATAGAAATGAACAAGAGAGAATAAAGCCCACAAAAGACCTTGAGAAAATATGCTTAGATCTGGTTGATACAACAAAGATAGCTAAGATTGGAAAAGAGCTAGATAGTAAACTTAAAGGAGAGCTAATTCAGTTCCTTCGATCCAGCAAAGGTGTATTCGCCTGGACCAATTTTGATATGGTTGGAATAGTTTCGACCATCATATGTCATGCTTTGAATATAGACCTAAATATCACACCAATTCAGTAGAGGAAAATGCAATTTGATAAAGTTCGATCAAATGCTTTGAAAGAAGAAGTGAAAAGATTGCTCAAAATGGGTTTATCAGAGAAATGCTTTATCCACAATGGTTAGCCAATCCAGTACTTTTCAAGAAATCTAATGGAAAATGGAGGACATGTGTTGACTACACTGATTTGAATAAAGCATGACTAAAAGACTGCTACCCCGACCCGAGGATAGAGATCAGCTAAAACGATTTCAAATTTCTGCCTCCAGTAGCAATCAAAGGACAAGCTCTCACCGATTTTATCAATGAATATACAGGATTTATAAAACAGAAATCAGAAAGGGATAAGGATCTAAAGCCTAAGTGATAATTGTTTGTAGATAAAGCCTCAAATGAGCAAGGAGCTGGAGCTGGATATGTGATTATTACCCCTGATGGGCATAGTTTACACTATGCAATGAAATCGGGTTCCCATATACTAATAATGTGGTAGAATACGAACCAATGATAGCAGGACTTACATTAGCCCTTTGGTTGAAGATTCCTAGAATTGAGATCTTCAATGATTTGCAGTTAATGGTGAATCAACTAAACCAGAAATATCAAACAAAGGATACCAAGCTGATCTTATATGTCAAAAAGATATTGAAAATGTTGACCTAATTTGAAGATACATCAGGTGTTGAGGGAATAACTCCCAAGCCGACTCTTTAGCTAAATTATCCTACTCAAGAGGAGCACTAGAGGCCCAAATTATACCAGTAGGCTACCAGTCAAATCCTAGTATAAAGGAGAAAGGCCCTAATCCAGAAAAGGGAGCCCTTGGTGTTAACCAGATCTCAAGCCTTAACATAGAAGGAGAAGGAAGATGAAACTAAGATCCATTAAGAAAAATCTCCTCCTACGAAAACTGATAATTAATATGGGAATTGTTGATGACACCTATCATCGAGTGTATAACAAAATAAAAGTTTCCAGTTGATAAAAAGAGGCAAGGAGAATAAAACATTAATCCCCAACCATCATTTTGGTGAATGGAATACTTTATAAGAAGGGGTATTCGCTTCCTTACTTAAGGTATGTTAATTCGAAAATAGGAGCAAAATTACTAAAGGAAGCCCATGAAGGGTTATGTGGAGATCATTCTAATGGTATAAAAATAACTAATAAAGTTATAAAACAAGGCTTCTATGGGTCTCAAATGACTAACCATGTCATCGATTATGTGAGAAGGTGTGAAAAGTGCCAAAAATTCTCTAAGATCTCATGTCTGCCACCAAATGAATTAACTTCAGTCTCAAGCCCATGGCCTTTTGATGTATGGGGGATTGACCTAATTGGACCAATACCTCTATCAAAAGGAGGAGCTAAGTACGCGGTAGTAGTTATCGATTATTTTACAAAATGGGTAGAAGCAGAACCACATTCAAATATCACATCAAAAAAAGTTCTCAAGTTCGTAATCAAGAATATTATGACGAGATTTGGAATTCCACAAAAAAAATATTTGATAATGGAACTCGATTTGAAAGCGAAGAGATTACTCGATTCTACATTAAGAGCTTTTTGTCTGTTGCTTACCCCATGGCTAATGGAGTCGTGGAAGCTACCAATAAAACTATTAAGACCATTCTCAAAAACCGATTGAACAAGGCTAAAGGAAATTGGGTAGAAGAACTACCTCTTATATTATGGGCATATAGAACCTCTACTAAATCTGAAATATGGCTACCATGTATTCCCTAACATATGAATGCATGGCCATGCTTCCTGTTGAGGTTGAAATACTTTCTTATTGAAGGATTGCATATGCATTTAATCAGAATCAAGAATTAAATAAAGAATCCTTGGACTTAACCAATAAGTTAAGAGATGAAGCAACCATATGAACGGTTGAATGTAAATGAAGAATATCTAAGTATTATAATTCTAAAGTAAGAGAAAGGTCATTTCAAAAGGAGATTCAGTGCTCCGAGGGTTAAAGAAAATACTAAGAATCTGGCAGATTGATCGCTCGGACCAAATTGAGAAGGACCCCTAATCATACACAAAGTCATCCCATCTCGGACCCATTGACTATGCCGACCTGACGGCAACATAATAGCAAGAACATGGAATGTTAAAATTATATCATTGTATTTCCCAATAGTGGATGAATAAAGAAGTCAAAATAAGTATATCTACACGTTAAGCAGTAAGACTTCCTTACAATAAAATGGGATGCCTAAACCACTACCTAAGATGGTAGTAAGGGAAAAAAGCCTTTATTCCCCACCAAAATGGCTCAGACAAAGCACCTCCTAGAGGGAGGTCATAGTAAGCCCTTGATCCTATCTAAAAAGGCCTGACCAAAGCATTTACAATCCTTCGGCCCCTGCTTGCATATCTTGACTGCAGCACTTCCTAAAGGGAGGATAAAGTAAGCCTTTGGTCCCGTCTAAGATGGCCCAACCAAAGCACTGAACCAGCCTTCAGTACCATCACCAAGGCCTTACTAGTGCGCCTCCTAGAGGGAGGTCGAATAAGTCGTTGATTTTGCTTAAGATAGATAACCAAACACACTAGACGACATACCTAAATCATCACCTAAGACGGTGATAAGTGGTACGATCGTAGTTGGGATCATCACTTAAGATGGTGAAAAGAAAAGGACTAAGACGTCCAAAGCCCAAAGAGTAAGATAAAAAGACTAGAATGTCCAAAGCTCAAAGAGAGGCACAAAGAAAAGGGACTAAGGTGTCCAATATATGAAGGAACTACAAAAGAACACAATCATAAATGGGCTGTTTATGCTCCAAGTTGAAAACTAAGCAATCTTCTCAAGTGAAGTCTATCAAATAAAGCAGGATTTCTCCATGAAAGAAAGTATTACAACCAGATGGGATTTATGGTCTTCTATTATTATCGCCAAATAAGGATTTTTGGTCTTCTATTATTATCGCCAGATAAAGATCTCTAGTCTTCCATTATTATAGCCTGGTAAGGATTTCTGGTCTTCTATTATTCTTGCCAGATTGGATTTCTAGTCTTCTATTATTACCAGATGGATTTTTGGTCTTCTATTATTATTATCTTCCTACTTAGAATATACAACTACTAGATGGGTTTCTGGTCTTTTATTCACGATATTGTCAGAGAAAATTTATGATGCTCCTTCCTAGGGAAAACGGGATTGGAAAGAAAATCTCACAAAGAATTAAGAGAGCAAAGAAATTATTATTTTACACTAAAGTGTAAAAGACTTCTTCTATACATTGGGGGGAGGTGGAATGTTATCCATATGTTTTGTAAAGGGAGTTTGACATCGAATCGATGAATCTAAAGTTGGCTTTTCGAGGAAATAATTGACAAATAGAAGGAATGTCGAACTTCATTATAAGAAGGAATGTTAAGGCCTTTATAATGACGACCATTATAAATCATATAAAGGCAACATGAAGGTGTCAATTGTCACTACTAATATTGATCCCAAAAATATGTGACATGCCGACATAGTAACAACGTCACATCAATAGCTAGTGCCGACGGTATGACGATGGATTAGCGCTGATAGTATACAATGTCGTGCCTCATCAAGAATCATCTACAATGCCGCATGTCGTTAATAAAGTAAAGATCATCGAGTGTCGTCAATGCCGCATACTTATGGAGTTCAATGAATAATGTCATATTCCATCAATGAAGCACTTCTTCCATATAGGTAGAAGAATTAATGCCGCTCTGGATTAATACCGCATCTCTCCAATGTCACCTTATTATAATGTCACCCTTCAAAGTAACGCCGACACCTATCAATGCCGCTTATCATCAATGCTGCCTATTATCATGCAGTATATTATTAGTGCCGCTCCATTTTAATGCTGCCTGTTATCAATGCCGCTCCATATCAATGTCTCTCCATTTCATCGCCACTCCATTTTAATGTTGCTCCATATCGATGCTGCTTCATATTAATACTGCATTATATTAACGTCGCTTCAGGTCAATGCCACCACCAATTGATGAAGAATACCAAAGATCGTCTATAAAACTCGACGTCATTAAGATTGCTAAAGGATATGCATGATGAAGATAAGTCAGGCTGAAGGCGGCATAAAGCACCATGCCGAATCCATCTACCCCTATGAATAGGGACCTAATGGCATGAAGGAAGGGGCGATCATTTCTTTTCCCTACTCTCAAAATTAAAATCTTGTAAACCTTAAGTTGAATTGGGGAAAATTCCTATTTGAATATAATCATGCAAAATTTATATAAAAAAGGACTTGGACATGCCCATTGTTTTGATTGTGCACTTTGAACATTATCGACATGGATGTGCATATGATAAAACTCTTTAAGCCCAAAGCATGATATGATTTTTTTCAAAGGGGCTCTGGTTTAACTAGTATATATATGCATAACATCTGTTTTTCCTACTATACATATGGACAATGTACTATGAATTATGAGGACGGCTTATCTAGCTTATTAACACGCTTAATGGGCAATTTCACCAATTTGCTACTTATTTTTTCTCCCTCCTTTGAATATGTGACATGGGCCTTTGAATATCCGTAAAGACCATGTGGATTCTCAAATATGTATTCTAAGTGATCTTAAGGGCTCGAATATTTTATTCCAAGTGACCTTAAGAGATCTCTAAAAGCATATTCCAAGAAAACATATAGACTTTGTATATTTAATATTAAAGGGTCATCGACATAATGGATCCATCCTTTACTGATGTCATCTTGCACTTAGCCTTAACAAATAAACTTGTTCTTGATAACACTTTTTGATCAACACTAATTAAGCCATGCTTTATCATCATATGTGTTGGAATTAATGATAAGTTTCTCACAATTAGGATCATGGATGTTATACCATTTTTTGGTCTAACAGCTTTAGTTTGCAATAAAACAAGTTAATTTTAGTTATTTCTTGCATTTTGTAAAAAAAATTATCTTGCTACAGGTCACTTCTACTTTCATTTCAATATTTATTGCTTCCTCACATAGGTAAATTCCTATTTTAAGAAATAATTTGTTATGCTTTGTAATATATCCATATACAATAACATATTCTAATAACAATAGCAACAACAACAAAAAAAAAATATATTTTTAATAATTTCCATTCTTTATTGGGTTTCCTTACCCCTTTTGATCTAATAGTTATCTTTAATGAAATATCATCTAGTGTATTCCTACGTATCTTATAGGTAATTTGTGTTATAGTGCTATTAATTTACTTTGAATCATGCTTGTTGCTGCATGTTAGGATTTTTCCTAGGATGCTTACACAATTCAATTTTAGAAGAGATAAGAAGTGAAGAAAAGCAATTACAAACAAATTCCTACAAACAAAAACTTTATTACTTCACCAAATTATTACAAAAGAAAACCAAAAATTGAGAAGATATCTCAATCCCAAAACCCTAGAAAAAAGCTTTTCTCTGCACACATATAATGAACCTTATACATGCCTATTTATAATAGCCTTGAAAAAAAATCTTTGTTAAAAAGCTATTGAAGACTTCCATAGATCTTCCGCATGTAGATAATTCATTGCCTTCTTAAAATCAATAAAAGAGATAATTAATCACTCTTTCCAAAATCTATAAAAATAGGCAACGAGTTTGAGTCACGATTCCACATAGACTAAAATATCTTCAAAATCGACTAAAATATGGAATACTGTACCACCAAATTCTAACAATCTCCACCTTGATACGATATTTCATAAATGTCATCCATGCTCCACCTTAAGCATCAAGCTCCAAACAATCTCCAATATTAACATGGAAAAAATATCACCATTCCAAAAACCAACGAACCTCCAAACCTAATACCACAAAAGTCACCAAGCAGACTTATGATTTTCTATTGCATGCTGCACCTTGATTCTAGCAAATTTGCCTCTTCAAAACCACCTTGATTTTCCATTGTATATATATCTGTGCATGCACACGCGCATGCATGCATGTATGCATATTCAAAAATATAATGTATAACTTCATGATTTTGATTTTAAAACTCATTTATTAGGCTTAGTGCACGCGCGCGTGCACACACACATACATACGTATATTGAAATATCAATTTAAGTTAAAGTATATTATTTGAAAATGAGTTCTTTATCGATGACCTAAAAAGGATCCGTTAACCAAATTGTCTCGTTAAAGAAAACCTTATCATAGTGGTAAGGAAAAAGAGTATGACAGCGATTAAGTACAACATAGGAATACAAGCACACCCTTATATATCATATAAATACAAGTATGAAAAGAATAATTGAAATAATATTTTCCACTGGCTTATTTACTTTATCTCCTTAACCCAAAGGCCCATTGTATCGACCCAATAAAAGAAGAGAAATAGTGGTAGATCTTTGTTTAGCTCACATTCCTGTCTTCAAACCTTATCATAATCAAGCATGTCATAGATTCTCGAAAAACCCGAAATCAGTTCTCATCTATATCCAAAAAGCGGATAAATATCTGAAATTCAAAAAAACAGATATAGTTGCGAATACGAAAGCATTCGCATACAAACATTATACATACAGTTTTTTCAGGATTATGGTTTATATTATGTGTATTTTAATACAATGAAAATATATGTTTATCGTTTTGTTAAGTTAATAGTTTGTATTATATGCATCTAATGCAAATTTACTACTTAAAACTCTTTATTTTTAATACATATGTTGATTCAGTATACTTTTATAATTCGGGAGATCGCTGGAGGAAAATATGTTAAATTAATATTTTATATTTATATTCTCTGGCATGTTGACATGCTTGATCCTAATCGTGGTGCTTCACCCGCTATCTTTCCATTTCACTCCCCATCATTCTAAGAACATATTGCTTCAAAAGTTGTTTTCTATTTTCACTTTTGATCTTCCACATTGAAAAGTAACTTTATTATTCACAATTTCAATTTTTGATTTCGACTTCCGTTGAAAAATTCTTTTGTTCCTTTTGGTAGAGATCTTATATACAGCTGTAATGAAATCTAAGGCGGTCTGCTAGAGTTGTTCTTGTCAGTTGAAACTTCGGTCAAAGCTTTCGGCTTCATCATAAATGATACAGATAATTTCTGATGCTATAAATAATTTTAATTTGACTAGAGTCCATTTACACCTAGAATAATTTCACCAAAAGAATAAATGGTTCCTGCCTTCCTATTCGTTTAAACATGGTAAATAGTTGGTTTGATAGTTGCCCCCCAATTCTTTCAATTTATCAATAGTATTTAACGTGTCTAGTATTGCTCCCTGTGGGTGGAAAGAAAATTCCTTGTGTTGATGTTGTTCCAAATTATATCGGTCGATGTTAAGGGTTGCTCACTAGAAGGAAAACGGTAATTTGCAGCGAAGCATTCCGACAATCGTCGACGGCTCCGTCACTTTTCTTCCATTGACAGTTGACGACCCTTCATTTTATTTATTTAAACATATCACTTTATTACAATATATTAGTTATATAAGTTTGAAATTTGATTAAATATAATAATTAAAATCCTAAGAATTTGTAAAGATATTTTTATTCAATTATTCAAATTTATGAAAATTTATGATCAATTAAATTAGTGTTGTTGATAATTTTTCTTGTTATATAATTATATTCGATAATTAACTATACTGAAAATCGAACACAGACAACCATTTTCTATAACTTTCAATTTATCAGTTATAAATTTTTTGATGAATTTATGATACATAACGGTTGTATGAATTTATTTTATAAACATCGTGTAACTATAATTTAAACAATTTAAATTAATTTCAAAAGGCAAGTAAGAGGTTGTAATTATTAATATTTATTTCATATTCATTAATAAGTAATATAAACTATTCAATTTTTTTCTACAAATTAAAATTTTCTAACAAATTTATTTATATTAAATTTATTTTAAAAAGTGTGAAATTTTAACAAAAATTACATAATAGCCGGCGGAAGCCATCGTTAATACTAACTGTCAACGGCCGTCGGAACCCACCAGATAATGCGATTATACAGCAGGTTCGGTCGAGACAGAAACATTTATTCTCCCTAGAAGCTTCCGAACCCTAACTTTTCCCCTAAAGATTGCCAATCTCCATCGCCGGCTGCTTCAACGCATCCCCATCGTTGGAAACTTCGCCATCTTCAAATCTCCATTCGCCTGCACAATTAGTTCAGCTCAAATCAGGTTTTTTCCTAAACCTAATTAAGTTTAATTTGCTAAATCAGTGTTAATTTCTGATTGTATTTGTTTATAATACCCATTGGTTGTTTAGATTGTATATTGGTTGATTGAGATATGCTAATTGCTGTTATTAATGTTTAAATCCGAAAATTTAAGTATAATTAGGACTAAATTGTTTTAATTAGTGTATGTGGGCATAATTTAGTGTATGTGTTACGTACAATGTCGACAAAAATAATTTATTTACATAATATTTATTAGTTTATACCCTTAATTATATATAAAACCTAGTTTGCTAAAATGTGGCATGTAGTAAACTAGTGTACGTTAGAACCACTCTTGTTGGATTATAATGACAACATGTATTCAATTATGCCAAACAACCTCTAGGCTAAATTGCATGTATATTAGTATCAAAAGGAGCAAAACAAATAAGTTCAACATGAATATACACGGTACAAAAGATGATAAAAGTATATATATGGAGATAAAAGAAGAGATACACATGATAGAGACAATATGAAGGAGTACATACAAGGAGATATGACGATCGACATCGAAATCAAGCTCAATTGAAGAAGACAGAAAGAGTTTGTCTAGTATTTTTATCATTTTAGATATTATGTAAAATCTCCAAATTGAAGATTACACGCAAAAGAATACATTTCAAAAACCGTCTTTAAAGTAAAGTAATCATTTCAACCACTTTTTATTTAAAGATTCACAGGCTTTTGTAAACAATATAAGCCACGATCAGAAACTATGAAATATACAAATAAAAGAACAAAATAGGCAAAATCCAGGCATCTGGAACTTTTACAACAGATATTTGTATTGATAAACAGACGTCTGGAATATTTATCACGGACTTCTGTTATGGTACATAGATGTTTGGAACAAATTATCCAGACGCCCGGATGCCTGCAGTCGGGTTTTTATTTGAATTTCTAAAAAGATATATCCCCTCTTCTTCAACAATTGCATCCCCTGCTTTAAATATTTCTCTCCAATGGTTACTTCTATTCAATTAGAACTTTTAAATCTATAAATAGAGTTGAGAATTCACTTTTACATTTACCAAGAATCAATTCTTTTTATATTTCTGATCTATACGCACTTGTGATTTACAAAATATCTCAACAATTTACTTCCTACAATTACACGTTCAAATCATCATCTCAAGGAGATTATAGAAAGGGTGTGCTTAATAGACTTATCCATGTTATCTAGAACAGTCAAAAAAATTTACTACTGTTAGCACCAAAATTGGTCACTAACCTCGTTGAGAAAGATTGTGAAGAGATATAAATGATGAAGATAAATTAAAAAAAGAAGAAAATGCTAATTCAAATGCAGAAAGTAAGAACACCGGATTTATAGTGGTTCAGCGTAATTGCCTACGTCCACTTTGAGGTTAAACTTTATTGATCTTCTTAATGATTGATTATAAATACAATTCATAGATCAAATGCTTGAATGAAGTTGCTAAGTAAAGAAGACAAGTCTGAAAAATGGCAGAGTCTCCCCAGTGTTCCCGAAAAAAAGGTCCTTTTCACTGTGCCCCTGCCCCTCTATTTATAGACAAAGATGGGTTGGACTTCCCAAGTGGGCTCGGCAGCCGAACGTCTTGGCCCAAATGGAATGGTCGCCGCATGCCGAACCAAATAGGCCGACCACTTGGATGCCGAACCACCCTCTCTATGCCGAACAATACGCTTGCTGCGTGGGAAGAGTAGAACGAATATTAGTTGATGTCGAACGTCTTCTGGCCGAACAATGTCTTTGGCCGAACGAGAGCTTTGGCCGAACGATGCTTCTGGCCGAACGATGTTTCTTGGCTGAACGAGAGCTTTGGCCGGACGTTGCCTTTAACCGAGCAGTGCCTTTGGCCGAACGATGGCTTGTGACGAACGACACAGCCATGCCGATCAGTTGTACATGCCGAACGTCTTCCGATGCTGAGCGCTGACAGACGCCGAGTGCTACTGAATGCGAGTACTCTTGGACGCCGAGTACTCCTGAACGCCGAGTACTACTGAATGCCGAGTACTACTAGATGCCGAGTACTTCTGGATGCCGAGTACTACTAGATGCCGAGTACTTCTGGATGCCGAGTACTACTAGATGCCGAGTACTTTTGGATGCCGAGTACTACTAGATGCCGAGTAGTCCTGGATGTCGAATACTACTAGATGCCGAGTAGTCCTGGAAGCCGAGTACTACCCAATGCCGTGCACTCAGTTGCCTGGTCAAATCTCCAGGAAACACTTGCCCCCCAAAGTGTATTACGTGACTGAACGTGATACGCTTTGAGTTTTGCAACCTTCACGTTTCGTTTTAAACCCTTGATTAATTTCGAATGGAGATGCCCTTTTGAGTATATCAGTGGTTGTGTTGTGTGCGTGCTATGGGATGAATGCCGAACAGTATGCTCGAAGTCGAACGTTCCTTACGTGCCGAACAATCCTACGTTTTGAAGCCGAACGATACAGCTTTGACCGGTTCTACCGGATATAGCCCCTTCGACTTCCACCTTTTCCCCCTATAAAACCAGGTCCTTCCCCTCTTCTCTCCTTTACTCTTTTACTTCTGCCACTCTTCAAAGATTTGCAATTCTCGCCAGCCGATCAGATTCAAAACCTAACTAATCCTTCCTAAGCTCCAATCTGCAAACTAGGTATTATTCCTTGTACGATTCGAATAGGTTTCAAACGAGATGGCCGAGTGTGTCATGTAGAAAGCTTTCGAGTAGGTCGTCTTTATTGTTGAACGATGATGCGAGGCGAGGAGGAATGGTTTGGAGTGTTTGCACATATGACCATTGGACTTAGCTTCTTCGTGTCGAACCGAAGTTAAAAAAGAAGAATGAAAGTGTTGGAGGTGGTAAGGGTGTTGGATGGCATAGCTCTGGTTCGGCGTATGTTGTCATGCGCCGGACGGTGAAATGGAGGGCTGCCGAACAGTATTTTGGCCGAATAAACCAAGGCTGAACACTCATTAAAATGCCGAACAACAACTTAGCCGAACAAACCAAAGCCGGACACTCATTAAAATGCCGAACAACAACTTAGCCGAACAAACCAAAGCCGAACACTTATTAAAATGCCGAACAATAACTTAGCCGAACAAAACCAAGGCCGAACACACTTAAATGCCGAACCATATCAAGGCCGAACAATACAAATGCCAAACAATCATAAACGCTGAATAATACTTAAGCCGAACACTACTTAAATGCCGAACAGTATCTTAGCCGAACAGAACAAATGCTGAACCAAACTTAAGCTGAGCAAACATAAACGCCGAACTACGCTGGACCATGACGAACCAAACCTTGGCCGAACAAACAATACTTAGGCCGAAAAATTCAAATGCCGAACCAAACCTTGGCCGAACAATTCAAATGCCGACCAATTGTAAATGCCAAACAGCATGAATGCCGAATCATTCTAAGGCCGACCAATACAAATCCTGAACTATACTTAACAAAACAGGGACAAGGACCCAGGCGTGCCAGCATATGAGACTGACCTGGATCATTAACTCTATGGTTTTTACAGACATAAATCTGAACTTAGATTAACACACGTTTTCTGAATCTGGAACTGTAATTACCACAAGGCGAGCTTATTGAGACGGTCAGCGATGACGGTCTTCGAAGGCGACGATTCGAAACTCGTTTTCGTATCTTCGTAATCTCTAGATTCTCATTGCTTATACACGATTGCTTGCACTAGTTTACACACCACGTGGGGGGAATACTCGTATTGTTAATTCTAACATTCAATGTTTTTCAAGTATAGTTTTCACAGGCACTTAGACAAATTCATTATTTATTGGGGATGTCTAAAAAGTCTAGCTCCGCCACTATATCTGATAGGCCTGGGCCGTCATCAAGGCAAGAAGCCGCTGATACTTCAAATCCATCGACTTCCCCTGCCCATAACTTGGCTCCTGATGCCCTGGAGGCAACAATTCTCTTAGACAATCCGATCGACTCACAGGCTTCGAAGATTAATGAAGTCGCACTTCGACGAATATGCTCCATCCATGGGATTCCTTTCACCGATGTGTTGGTCCCGTCGCGACACGATCGTCCTCACCTGCCCCCAGTCGGATATACCACCTGCAACAAGTTCATGTGCTGGATGGGCAGCATGCCTCCATTCAATTTATTTCTTCGGGACGTGTTGCAGTACATAGACATTGCCCCGTCGCAGCTGCATCCAAATGGTCTCGCGTTTATATACGGGACCTACCTACTCTTCATGGCCATCCTCTCTAAGCCTCCAACTTCTGGCGACATCAGATACATTTATATGATCAAGAAGCGGAAAGATAGTCCCTCCTTCATGTTCCTCGAGCCGTACCACAAATGCCAAATCTTGACAAGAGCACGTAGCAAATTTTCCCTGTACAAACAGGAATGGTTTTATGTGCGTTGCCCTCCTGGTTTTACGAGGAGATGGGTTGAAGGCAGTAAGTCTCTTTGCTGAGTCATTATTCATGTTTAATTGGAGTTATGCTTTTCCTAACTCCTCGTTTCATCTTTTCAGGTATTAATCCGCGTCCGAAGGGCCGAGGATATTCTGAGGCCGTCGAAGCCATTAGAGCTCTTCCTGTCGAGGAACGAGACATCTGAACCATCATTTCAAATGAATCATTATCGAGGTTCGGCTTGCTAGCCCCTGGCCGTCGGATTAGCCTTCCGGAGGGCGTTTCCATTCCCAAGCCAGCATCCGGTAAAGGGAAAAAACAAGCTGGATCGTCATCACGCCACACTCCCGATGCGCACGAAGAGGGTGAGCATAAGGAGGATGAAGCTCCCGAAACTCAAGGCGAGAATGTGGGTCCCGCTTGGAATCCGGCGGTCGAAGTTCACGACATTGAAACGTCATCCTCCCCTTCGAAGAAAAAGAAGAAGTTAAAATACAAGATACGGAAGGAGAAAGTTGGCGGAACTTCAAAAGTTACGCTCATCCTGCCAGAGAAAGAGGCTTCCTCACAGCACATGGAAAGTTCTCTAAGGGGTTTGTCGAATCTTTCCATCCCCGACGATATACTTAATTACGGGTTTGACGATCCTGAAGCCCTCAAGTTTTCTTCGCCCGCTAGAGGCAATGCGGGAGTTCAACTCCCAGTCCAGGGAGACAATACTCCGAATAGTAAAGATAAAAGAACTGGTCCGTCGGGGGGAACACTAGGACACACACGCACATACGCTGTAACGACCCAAAATTTCTGATATTTTAAATTCGAATATTTAATTGATTTTGAATATTAATAAGTGAAATTAAGTAAGTCGAATAATTTAAAAATTCGAATATCTGGATTTAATTGGATAATTAAATCGATAAATTAATAGTTGAAATTCCAGAAATAATTGAAATCTGGATTAAACGTGATTGAAAATGATTTATGAAGTTATATTAAATCATATTGAAGTTATAGTGATGTTATAGAACTTTTAAAATCAAATTTAGAGTTAATCTGTGGAAATTGAATATTTTAATATTTAATCGACTAGTGAAATTAGCCATTTTTGGGACAGTCTCAGAATTGGACGAAACTAGTTCCATTGGATCCGTAATAGTTTGTTATTATCGGATTTCAATTTTCGTAGCAATCGGAGTTGTCGTTTGACCGTGGCAGCTCGAAACGCATCGAAATTGTTTTAATATTAATTTGGCGAGTTAAAATAGTCATTTTTCAAACAGTCTCGGATTTCAACGAAACTAGTTTCATCGGATCCATAATGTGATATTATTGTAAGGTTTCAAATTTCGTGTCAATCGGATGTACGGTTTGTCCAGGGCAAGCCAAAACGCATCGAAATCGGTTTAAATCGGTTTAATTTAAATCTGATCGTTTATTCCGTAACTCGCACAGATGACCGAATTATCCTCCGAAACACGTTCCATTGTGTTCGGAACGCGGGGTAAACCTTACGAACGCCAGGCGGCACGTGTGATTTGGAGATCATTTGAAAAAGTCGTTTTAAAATGAATTTAATATTAAAATAATAGATTATACGTATATATATACGCGCGTTTCAGCTCAAAACCCTAATTCATTTCTTCCTGCCACCACTAAGTTTTTCGATGGCCAGAAATTATCCACTTTCTCCCCATCCGATCTCTCAATCCGTAAAGAATTAGCCTTCGAGTTCTAAAGCAAAGTTGTAGAGGGCATCAAGATCTAGCTATCCAACGGTGGAAATCGGAAATGGAGCTTCGAATCAACGGGAAATCGAGCTCGAAGCTGCTGCGTTTTTCACGTTTTTCGAGGCCAAAGGCAGGGCCGAGCTTCACATGCTTTATGGTGGTGGTAGTGCTCGCGAAGGGCTTTCGTATGAAGGTCTCTGATCGTCTTCAAGCTGCTCGGTTTGGTCGTGATAATTGATTGATTGGTGGCGGCTATGGGTTTGTGTTGTATGTGTTTATCACGTTGAAGAGGAAGATGAAGAGGATGGCCCAGATCTGAAGATGCAGAAACAAACGGCCAGGATGAGATCTAGGGTTAGAAAAATAAAAATAAAAGTTGAAATTGTATATTTAAATTCGTGCAAACTTTAAAATGATGTAACTTTTTCATACAAGGTCCGTTTCGCACGAAATGAATTGCGTTGGAATCGTATTGACGAGCACTACGCAATGGAGCTGGATTGTAGTTGATTGGAGTCAGTGAAATTTTTGGGTAAAATTAAACGTCCGTTTAATTTTATTCGAAATAAACGCAGAAACTGAACTGAAATCAAGGTGAGAACTCCTCACTCAATCGAATGTTTTATTTCGATTTAAATTTTAAATAGTTAGATTTAAAATTATTGATAGTGCTGATTGTGTAAATTGAATGATGATTGCTATCTATTGTGTTAAATAGACATTATACGCCGTTATTAAGCGGAGGTTATTTATTAAAAACATATACCACGATAATTTCACATTGAAGTGGAATTGGTATTATATATGTATATAGCAATATATATATATATATATATATACTGGAATATGTATATATCGGAGTTGATTTCCCGCATTGTATAGCGGATGAGACCCTATTGCGCCGCATAATAGCGGATAATATTTATGAATCCCATATACCGCGATAATTTCACATTGATGTGAAATTGGTATTGTGCTAACATCTGTGGATGCAGGGAAACAGGTGGCAGGGATCTGACTGGATTCCTCACCGTAGTGATTTATTTACAGATATTGTTGTATATTCTGTTATCATATGATGATATATGATGTTTGGATGCTGTGATTGACTATTTGGTACTGTTGCATCATCGGATCCATTTTTGAAGTTTAAAAATAACGATTTTGATTTTATATTGGGATTTTTGAATAAAGACAAACGGTTTATAAATGAGATTCATAAAATATATATTTTATAAATCAAAATAATGGAATTCTAAAAGGAGTTCTGTTAATGTTGAAAATAAGGTTATAAATAAAATCTTATAAGTAATATGATTTATAACTTGTGAAGTTTTAAAAGAATGATTTTTGCAAATAAATGAATTATAAGTATTTAACTTATAATATGGATTTTTTATATATAATTGAGTTATAAATTGATTTGGTTAATAAAGTGCTTTTCTAAGTTGAAGTTGTTATGAAATACCAATGGAATTTATAAACATAGATTTGTAAATCCGAGAAACGACTTGTTTTGATAAGTTAAGTTTATATAGCTTATTAAACGAAGTATATTCACGATTTTGGACAGTGAATATATTATTAAATAAAATGGATATGGTTTGGAGAAGTGATATTACGAAATGAAGTAATTGTTTTAAAAGATGTTTTAAAACGTGTTAAGTATCGAAAACATAGATTTCAACATTTATTGTTGAAATAGATGTTTCGATGAATAAGGAAATAGTGGACTATAACACTGTTGTTATAGTAAATGGTTTCCGAAAGGAAATGTTTTATATAGTATTGGGATTTATATATCTATCTAAATTTCGAATCCCTATACTAGTGATTTTTGGTCGTCGTAACAATGTTTTACGTAACATTCATTTTGACTCAAATAAAATTTGTGAAAGAGAATGATTTCCTTAAAGAATGAAATATATACTTAATTTTGATTTAAGTATATTGAATATTTTCAAATGTTGAAAATAAATGGATTTGTGAATTACCTATTATTAGATAGGTATGGAAATGTTTTTCCAAGATGACGTGAAATGTTTTAAGATTTTATCTTCAAAGATAAATTGAAATGTGGAAATTGATTTGAAATTGTTTTCAAATAATTGAAGTGTGGAAGTTATATATCTTGTAAAGATATTTTTGAAAGATAAATAATTTGGAAAATTATTTGGAATCTGATGATGCTGTGCAGACCTATTGATAGTTAAATAATCGACTATCAATAATTAGCTTGAATGGGTATTTGTTGTGATTTGCTTGAATTTGAATGCCACACTTATTTTTGAATAAGCGCTCACTATTCGGGTTAGCCGGGAAAGGACCTTTGTGTCATATAACCCATTCCGAATTTGTGATACGATGATATGGATCGTATTGAAGACCGGTGGTGAAGACCGGGTATTTGTGAAAATGATAGGATGACCTATCGATTGTCTCTGCACCGTTAGCTACGGTATAGAGATTTCCTTTGTGATGGGAAGTTTTATCGGGATTGTGAATATCCAGATTGCAAGGGCTTCTTTGGAAGTGCCTTCGGTTCTATTCGAACCCGGAACAGACTTGTATGGTTACATGTCTAACATTACGTTTTGAGATGTAAAGCTGATTTCTTTCAAATACATTTCTGTTGGTGGCGGAGAATTTATTCTCTTAGCTTAACACCCTTTTCTGAGACATACGAGCTCAAAGGTTATGTAGTTGAAATTTATCAGCAATATATTCCCAATTTGGTAACGTGACATGCTGAGTGTTGCTGTGAAATGATCATTGTTTGATCATTTGTGATATGATCATTTGTCTGATCATTTATCTTTGTGATCATTACTTTGATCATTTGTTTGACCTAAAGCACAGCTTTTGTATAAAGTGTAGCTTTGTGGACGAGACTTCGTCAGGGCCTCAACAACTCGGAAATGGTCGAAACAGGAATGTTGCGGCAAGGTTATGAAGGTCGCGCCCTTTAGGGTATGTCATTTCCTTCTGGAAAGGGGTGGTATCATGGTATGGAGCCCAGATACTTACTCATGTGGACACACTTTATTTATTATGTGTGATGTTGGTTACCGAGCGCTCGGATAAAGGTCCCAAAGGACCGGGGGATGGCATATTCGTGAGTTACCTAGTTACAGGGGTAACCCGGCTTTGTTGGCAGAGAGCAGTTTGTCTCTCGGAGCGTCCAGCCAGAGGCGTTCTCTTTCGTGGCATAGGAAGTTCCTTAGCCTGACCATTTGTTGGCTAATCCATTTTCCAATACGAACCTTGTACGGTTTTAGTTGTAGAACCTGCCATTTACTTATGGTGGTCACCACTGTTTAGATGGTAGCTATAGTAGGCATACGATACTGGTCGTATGCTGGCTAAGATTAATATTATACTTTCGAAATGTTTTCTGCACTATGCACTAATAATAATAATCCAATGATTTGCGTAGTAAGCATGTTTGACTATCATAAGAAGAAATCTCCTCCAATTTTGCGTTTGCATTGTGTGTGTGACGGGAGGTCTTATGGTAGTTTCATTTTCCAAAAGCATTGCGAATATTTTCTACTTGCTTTGTTGTTGTTGCTTAAAGATAAACTGTTTTAGTTCTCACACCAGTCACCATGACTGACTTGGAGTTTATTGTTTCCTTCCTAAACTCTAGGTGCCCATCAATTTCCACAGGGGCAGTCTAGAGTCAGGTTATCAGGTCATTCTGGATTCAGGAGATGCTGTGGAGCTGGATGGCGAGACGTATCACTTGTATATGATATTATTTATTACGCTGTATATTCTGTATATGGACAAGTTTATATAACTGTCCAGTGTTGTATAGTTGTTGTAAACTCTGATGATGATGTAATATATAAAATGATATAGTTCTTTGTTTAAAGATTATTCATTTATCTATTATATGTTGTTCCGCTGCGAATGTGAGATTCTGATATTGTTTCTGTGTTCTTTTTCTTTCTTTTTCTTCTGTCTTCTTCTACCTCTTCGTTTTCCCATAACAATTCGGTTTTCCGGCATTCGATTGTACGGGCAGTTGATACATTGAATGTATTAATGTCGATTTTCGAGCGTCGAAAAATCGCAGTTCGTTACATACGCATTCCATCATACACTTCAAGTTTTTTCTTATTTCCCGGATTTTTCTTAACTCGTTGTTATCTTTATTCATTGTAGGTGACATGGGGCGCTCTCACGGACTCGATCGCCTTCACGGCTCTTCCATATTTCATCATCTCGGACGGGATTCAGGTTCGGGCAGACGCAGGGACAGAGATGATTACGAAGATAGAGACAACCGTCCCCGCGATTCGTCTTATCGTAAGAAGGCATATTCCCAATCTTCACAGTCCCGTGATCCTCTTCCTCCAACTGAGTCGGATAGAGAGAAGTCTTCACAGAAAGGGTCCCAACCCGATGCTTCTCGAGAACAACACTCCGGTTCGTCGAGTACAAGGCAAATTCGGGAGCAACGAAAAAGAGCGGAACTTTCAAAGCCTCCTCCCCCTACTCCCGCGGTTGACCCAACTGTAGCAGAGAAGATGGTCGATCTTAAGGCCAAATTCCCAAAAATTTGTTTTGATGGTCTGAAATTCCACCCAGCTATTTATCATATCCCTGGGCACGTGAAGCAGAGTGCCATTGTCTGTAACAACGACGTCTATGTTCAACATGACGTGTTTGTACACTTGGTTGAAAAGATCTCAGAGGTGTTTGTTGAGCGACAATATGAAATTGATCGTCTGAAATTGGAGGCTGGCTGTGACAAGGACATCATCAAGCATCAAGACGAAGAGCTTGCTTCGTATAAGTCGAAGCTGGAAGCCGCTGAGCAAAGTGCAAAAGATACTGCTGAGGCAGTCACTCGTTTAGAGATGGCTCACAAGAAGGAACTTGATGAAGCAGTCCAGCGTAGCGGTGCCCTTGCCTTAGAAAAAGATTCTCTCCAAAAAGGAAGGGATGCGCTCGCCATACAAGTCAAAGAGTTGAAAGAATTACTCTCCAAGGAGAAAGAGGACAAAGTAGCTGCTCAAGAAGAGTCACAACGATACTGTGATGAAATCGTTGCTACTCGGCTCTTGAAAGCGAAGCTCGATGACGAACTTGCTGGGGTTGAAAAAATGAAAGACGAAGCCCGTGAGGAGGGCAAAAGAAAAGCTGCGGAGGAGATTGACTCTCGCCTCGAGGCGACCGCAGAAGCCGGCAGGGAAGAGGTCAAGTGCATGTTTGACCCGTTGATTGCTGAGTATGGCGCCCGCGTCCTTATGCATCGCGACTTGACATTCTTGGGCGAGGGCTATCTCGAATCCCTAGCCGAGACCTGGGAAACTTTAGTGAAGATTAGGAAAATTGAGTCGGGCTCTGAGGAAGTCGATGAGGATGCCCTGGTGAAGGAGTTTCTTAGAGGGAACGAGCCAGCGGATTTATCAGCAGCCTTGGCGCTTCATAGCAAAGGCTCTCCCCTTCCAAAAGAGAAAAGTGATGAAGCTGGCCCATCTGGGGCTAAGACTATGGCTCCTCATACCGCTGCTCCTCCTACTACTCAACCGGCCGGTCGACCGACACTTGACCCATTCGAGCAGCATGCCGGCTACGATCCTGAAGATCCCGGGATCGGTGTTCATGTGCTATCTCCTATTCTGGAGGGTGAAACTCCACGCGCAACTGATAGCCAGCCAGAACCCGGTAGGAAACTCTTCTTTTTTAGAAGTTAAAAGATCTGTCACTTTCCAGCAGTGGTTATTCATTCTAATGTTCATTCTTTATATTTTCATGCAGGCTGCTCTGACCCCGAGCCAACTCCGAGGAGCGATGACGCCAAGGAGGAGGCAGAGAAAGCAAGCAACGTTGCTCATGTGGGAGTAACTCCTGGCCCTGACGCTCAAGTGATCGGGGCGCTAGATGATGATAAGTTTGACACTTCATCTCCTGTGCCGAAAGGAGCTATGAAATCGAGATCACTGGCGCCTCCGAACATACTTCGAAGATGAGCATGAAAGAGCGTCTCGCCGAAGAGGAGAAAAAGAAAGTCGAGATCAAAGTTGAGCCTGAAATTCTGGAACTTACTGACCCGTGGAATAGACCTTTGAAGATCGTCCTCCCTGGCAAATCCAAGCCGTTGAATGTTCCTTCTCCCACTCCTGACTCCGCTTCTTTAGCAAGCAAGAAATCCAAGAAGAAGCGTGAGGGAGAGGAATCGTCTGAGAAAACAAAGGAAGACAAGAAGAAGAAACCAAAGAAATAGTCGTTAAACTCGTTCAACGAGATTATGCTTAAGTCTTGTAACTACTTTCATCTTTTGTTTCCGAAGTTTATGTAGATAGGTTTTTGATTCCAAGTTTTGGATGAATAATTGTGTAACCTCATTTTGGACTGTTAAATAAAGTTTAGTTCCTTAGTCGTTTGAACGATTCTTCGGAGTGGCATACTTCTTGTTCTACATTTCCTGAGTACTTAGAATTTTTTTCTAAAGTCGCGTTCCAGGGACTCATAGTAAGTTGATCCGCATTCAGGGGATTCGGAGATTGAGATTGTTTATGCTCTAGTCCGCACTCTGGGGACTTAGAGTACTCCGGTCCGCACTCCGGGGACTCGGAGATTGAAATCGTTTACTCTAGTCCGCGCTCTGGGGACGTCTAGTCCGCGCTCTAGGGACTTAGAGTACTTCGGTCCGCACTCAGGGGACTCAGAGATTGAAATCGTTTATACTATAGTCCGCGCTCCGGGGACTTAGAGTACTCCGGTCCGCACTCAGGGGACTCGGAGATTAAAATAGTTTATACTCTAGTCCGCGCTCTGGGGACTTAGAGTACTCCGGTCCGCACTCAGGGGACTCGGAGATTAAAATCGTTTATACTCTAGTCCGCACTTCGGGGACTTAGAGTACTCCGGTCCGCACTCATGGGACTCGGAGATTAAAATCATTTATACTCTAGTCCGCGCTCCGGGGACTTAGAGTACTCCGGTCCGCACTCAGGGGACTCGAAGATTAAAATCGTTTATACTCTGGTCCGCTCTCCGGGGACATAGAGTACTCCGGTCCGCACTCAGGGGACTCGAAGATTAAAATCGTTTATACGAGTTCGTACATCGTACAGAATAATGTAGTTTTAGTAATTCATCACCCGACTATGAGATATAGAAACATTAGTAATTCGTGGAAACTACGGCTTCAAGCCTTTATTAATGAAAAACAACTAAACTGCTTGATTACATGGCTAAAAAGAAACTAAGTTACGACTGAATGAACACATACAGGAGATAACTGTGCCTAAAACAGGAAAGAAACGTACTAAATGTAGTAATGTTACAAATGTTCACTGTTCCACGCTCGGGGGAGTGTCGAACCATCAATGGTCGCTAGCTTGAATGTTCCCTCTCCAAGCTTCCGTTCAATGACGTATGGACCTTCCCAGCTGGGATTCATACGCGACGGTACCGGGAAAACTCGTTTCAAAATTAGATCACCCACATCAAAAATCCTTGGGCGGACTCTGCCGTTGTAGTAACGCTTGACTCGGTGCCTATGTGTTGCCGCCCTTAATTCGGCCTCTTCACGTTTTTCATCGATGCAGTCCAACGATTCCAACAAGAGGTCCTTATTCGTCTTGGGATCATAATATGCCACTCGATGTGATGGACCTTCAAGTTCCACGGGTATAACGGCTTCTGAGCCGTATGCCAAGGCGAATGGAGTGTGGCTGGTCGCGGACTTGTGGGTAGTTCTATAAGCCCATAATGCCGCCGGGAGCTCATCTACCCATTTGCCTCCGACCTTTTCCAAACGCTTCTTCAGTATGGACTTGATTATTTTGTTAACGGCCTCGACTTGTCCGTTAGCTTTTGGGTGTGCAACGGCGGCGAATTTCTTCTCAATGCCATACTTTAAACAGAACTCTTTGAACTCTCTGCTTTCAAATTGCGTCCCGTTATCCGTAATGATGTTACGAGGGAGGCCAAAGCGGCATATAATGTTTCGTACAACGAAGTTAATGACCTTCTTAGAGGTGATTGTGACTAAAGGTTCTGCCTCAGCCCATTTTGTGAAATAGTCGACTGCAACTATCGCGTATTTCGCACCACCTTTGGACATAGGCAAAGAGCCGATTATGTCGATTTCCCAGATTGCAAATGGCCAGGGACTAACCATTTGTGTGAGTTCTGTTGATGGAGTCCTCGGGACTTTCGCATATCTTTAACACTTATCACATTTCCTTGCGTAGTCTGCAGCGTCCCGATTTATGGTCAGCCAGTAATATCCATAGCGGAGGATCTTTTTTGCTAGCGTTTGCCCCCCAGTATGATCACCGCATTCTCCCTCGTGTACCTCCTTCAAGACCCGTTTCGTCTCATCATGAGCGATGCATCGTAATAAGGGGACTGAGAACCCCTTTCTATACATTAATCCATCCTGCATCACGTATCGCGCGGCCTTTCGAAGGATTTGTCGTCTTTCGCTCCTTTTCTCTGGTAAAGCCCCGGTTGTTAGGTATAGTTTGAACGGGGTTATCCACGATTCCCTTTCGATTCCTGTTTCCATCACAGAATCAACTTTCATTGCGTCTATACTTGGGGCATGCAATGCCTCAACGGGAAACAGTCCCATTTGCTGAGCATCGCCAGTGCTTGCGAATTTTGCCAATAAGTCGGCTTCTTTGTTCTGTTCACACGGGACATGCGAAATGTCATAACGCTCAAGGTTTGACAGCAGTTCTCGAACCAGAACAAGGTACGGAGCAAGCTTATGTCCCTTTGCTTGATAATCTCCTCGCACCTGGTAGACCACCAACTGTGAGTCACAGAAGATTTCAACTTCTTTTACCCCGAGTTCTCCAATGAGTTTTAAGCCCGCAATTAGTGCTTCATATTCTGCTTCGTTATTTGTAGCCAGGAAATCGAGCTTCAGAGCATAACAAACCGATCGATTTTCCGGAGTTACCAGGACTACGCCAGCACCAGAGCAACGGTCGTTTGATGCTCCATCGGTGTACAATTTCCATCGAACAGGGGGAATGACATCGTGATTATCTAGTTCGTTGGGTATGGTAAACTCAGCGATGAAATCTGCTAACGCTTGCCCTTGTATGGCTCTTCGTGGCAAGTAGGTGATATCGAACTGGCTCAATTCGATGTTCCATTTTAGCAATCTTCCAGAAGTTTCTGGTCGTTGGAGTACCTGCCGTAGGGGTTGATCGGTATAAACACTGATTGAGTGTGCTTGAAAGTATGGGCGCAACTTACGTGATGCAATCACCAAGCAATAGGCCAATTTCTCGATTTTAGGGTAATTTCTTTCTGCCCCCGTTAAACGCTTGCTAACATAATACACCGGCTTCTGGATTCGGTCCTCCTCGCGAACTAAAGCCGCACTTATCGCATGTGGGGATACATCCAAGTATACGTACAGCATCTCGTGGTCTACTGGTTTTGACAGCACTGGTGGACTCTCCAGATGCCTCACAAGATCCCGGAATGCTTCCTCACAACTAGATGTCCATTCGAAATTCCTCTTCCCTTTCTTTATTATATCAAAGAAAGGAATGCACTTGTCCGTGGCTCTGGATATGAATCGACTCAGTGCAGCCACTTTTCCATTCAAGCTTTGCACCTGTTTTATGGTTCTGGGGACCTGCACATCTCGAATAGCTTGACTCTTTTCTGGGTTGGCTTCAATTCCCCTAGCATTGACAATGAATCCCAAAAACTTTCCCGATGCAACGCCGAAGGAACACTTCAGAGGGTTGATCTTCATCCCATAATATCTGAGTATGTCAAACATTTCAGCCAAGTCTCGAATGTGGTCGTTTGACTGTCGTGACTTCACGAGCATGTCATCCACATAGACTTCCATTGTTCTACCAAGCTGGTCTTTGAACATTCGATTCACCAAACGCTGATAAGTTGCTCCTGCATTTTTCAGTCCGAAGGGCATCACTACATAGCAATATAGCCCAACGTCTGTGACGAAGCTGGTGTGTTCTTGGTCTGGAATATGCATCGGGATTTGATTGTAACCCGATTATGCATCCATGAATGATAACAGCTCGTGTCCTGCAGTAGAGTCGACCAACTGATCAATCCTAGGCAACGGGAAACTGTCCTTGGGGCATGCTTTGTTCAGGTCGGAATAATCTACGCAAGTTCTCCATTTCCCATTCACCTTTTTCACCAACACGGGATTCGATATCCATTCAGGATAGAGGGCATCGCGGACGAACCCATTGGCTTTGAGTTTGTCCACCTCCTCTCTGAGAGCAGCGGACCTCTTTGGGTCCATTCCTCTCCTTTTTTGTTTAACTGGGACGTGTTTCGGGTCTATGTTCAACATATGACTCGTAATGGCGGGAGAAATCCCACACATATCAGAATGCACCCAGGCGAAAACATCAAGATTTGCCCGGAGGAAATCACTAAGGTCTTCAGTAATTGCGGGGCCGAGTTGTGATCCGATCTTCAGCACTCGCGATGGATCGTCTTGGCTGACTGAAATGTCAATCGTTAATTCAGCCGGTGCTGCCTTTTCTTCCCTGGGTTTCTCATCGTCATCTCTCGGATCTATGTCTCTGAAGATCCGAGAATTATGCCCGAGCCAAGGCTCGGGCACTACTTGTCAATCATCATTATTAAGGATGCGGACAGGAACGTCCGTAACCTTTCCTTTCTCCCTCCGATGGGCCTCTCTGAGCTCTGCCACATAACATGCCCGACCGGTCGCCTGGTCGCCATGAACAACTCCTACTCCTTTGTCAGTCGGGAATTTCAAAGTCAAGCACCACGGGGCTAATGCCGCCCTAAACTCAGCCAGGGCCGGTCGGCCCAAGAAAACATTATACGGAGAATCCACATCCAAAACTACGAAGGGTAGGATTCGCACCCTCCGACGTTCGCCTTGTCCCAGTTCAACTGGTAACTCGACATACCCCACAGCATCGGTCGCTGCGCCATTAAAGCCGTCTATACGGGCTTTGGACGGTTTCAAGTCCTTTGTTTCCATTTTCATCTGGTCATAAGCCTTCTTGAAGATGATGTTGACAGAACTTCCACAATCAATTAGAATCCTTTTCACATAAGTTGGTCCGATTGTTGCATATATGACCATCGGGTCGATGGTTGGGGCCTCCACTTGGTCAGCATCTCTGTTTCTGAACACTATATCGTTTGTCATCACGCGCAGCTGCTTAGCAGGGGTCCCATCCTCCGTGTTCGAACAACATTCGAAATCTGCTTGCTTCAGGGCACTAGCGTACCGCACAATCTCCTACCAGTTCTTATCCGCGGGGTGTGGTCCGCCGATGATCGTGTTTATGACTAGTCTGCCCACAGTCTGGGCAGGTTCATCGGGATGACGCGGAACTGGAGCACGACCTGGGTTGGATGTTCCCTGTCCTCCTTCCTGAGGATCCTTCACAAATTCCTGCAACTTCTTCTGCCTGATCAACTTCTCTATGGCATCGTGTAGGTGTCTGCACTCTTCTGTATTGTGCCCGTAGGTCTCATGGAAGCGGCAGTATTTTCCAGTCCGTTTCTGTTCCTCGGTTGACTCTTTTGGACGTGGCTTTCTGTACTGAAAGGTATTGCAGGTTGAGAGGTAAATATTCTCAAGAGATGCATTCAGCGGGGTATACTCGTTGTAGCTCGTGATTCTCGGCTTACACTTCCCCGCTTCTCTCTTCTTCCCTTGATTTCTTCCTCTGGACTCCTTAGGCTGCCCAGGCTTGTTCTGGACATTGACTTGTACCTTTCCTGTGTTATCTCCGGACTGCTTCACAGCAATGTTGCTTTTCACGGATTCTTGGACAGGTCCTGGTGCCTTATCTCACCTTACCCACCTAGCTCTCTCTCTTCTTATGAACTGATGTGCCTTTAAGTAAAAACGTTCTAGCGTAGTCGGAGGTTTTCCTGCCAACCAGTCTCCAAATTCAGAATCCGGATCCACACCTCTCACTACAGCCATTAGAATTGCATGATCATTGGGATTACTGACCTTAGTTGCCGCAACATGGAATCTTTGTAAATATTCTTTCAATGACTCCCCAGGATTTTGGATTACACTTGACAGAGACATTACGTCCTTTGGACGAGTAGTATGTATTCAGAACTGCTCAATAAACTTCTTTGCCAACTCCTCGAAAATGGATACGGACCGCGGAGGAAGTCGGGTAAACCCCATAGTAGCGATCCCAGATAGAGTGATCGGAAATCATCTACACTTGGTGGCATCATTTGCTCTAGCTGAATCCATCATCCACTCGTACCTCATGACATGCTATCTGGGGTCAGTCTTTCCCTCATACGCAGGGATAGTAGGCATACTAAACTTCCTGGGGTACGCCGCCTGCAGCACAACATCTGTGAATGGAGTATGACTTCTTGATACTCCCCAATCATCATTCGATAAGCCTTGATTTTCTTTCATCAATTGCCTGACCATGGCTGTCAGATCTGGTGTTTGTATGGAAGGTGGAAGGTTGGAGTCTGTTCTACGTGACTGGCCAGGCTGATGCCTCCTCTCTTGGCGATCTGCCAAACGTGCATCTTGAGGTTCGACATCGTTAGCGTTTTGATGGTCTGGGCCTCCAGCCTCCACCTGCACTCCAGTTCCTAGGTTTCCAGCTCCGGCTTGGTCACGGTCTCCAGCTGTCTGAACAACAACACCTGCCCGTGCAGCTTCAGTCTTACGGCATCTGTGCCTAGGAGGTTCATCAGAGGAAGTTGAGCTGTCGGATGAGGAATAAGGAGCGGGATTGCCCCCAGCATTCTGTTGTTGCTGTTGAGTGAGTTGTGCCATCAGGTTGGCGTTAGCTTGCATCTGCTCTCCTAGTTGTCTCCTGCTTTCCCTGAGTTCTCTCATCAAGTCGTTGAACTCTATTCTGGTGACAACTGGAGTCTGGTCCTGGGCGGCAATTCCTACACCCAGAATCGCTGGCTGATTGCTAGGTCCTGCTTATTGCACGCTAGCAGTCTCATGGGCATCCGCATTATGAGAAGCTGACCTGGTACGTGGTCTTGCCATTGTAGAGTTATTGGTATGAACTCTGAGTAGAATCAACGGATGTCCTATCAATGAGTCGGATCTTCTTTGGGGGATTTTTTCAATCCAGTAGCTTCAAAGCAGATCCTTGAGGTCTGAGAATTCAGCTCTCAGTGAAAGCACCAAAGTGTTAGCACCAAAATTGGTCACTAACCTCGTTGAGAAAGATTGTGAAGAGATATAAATGATGAAGATAAATTAAACAAAGAAGAAAATGCTAATTCAAATGCAGAAAGTAAGAACACCGGATTTATAGTGGTTCAACGTAATTGCCTACGTCCACTTTGAGGTTAAACTTTATTGATCTTCTTAATGATTGATTACAAATACAATTCGTAGATCAAATGCTTGAATGAAGTTGCTAAGTAAAGAAGATGAGTCTGAAAAATGGCAGAGTCTCCCCAGTGTTCCCGGAAAAAAAGGTCCTTTTCACTGTGCCCCTGCCCCTCTATTTATAGACAAAGATGGGTTGGACTTCCCAAGTGGGCTCGGCAGCCGAACGTCTTGGCCAAAATGGAATGGTCGCCGCATGCCGAACCAAATAGGCCGACCACTTGGATGCCGAACCACCCTCTCTATGCCGAACGATACGCTTGCTGCGTGGGAAGAGTAGAACGAATATTAGTTGAAGCCGAACGTCTTCTGGCCGAACAATGTCTTTGGCCGAACGAGAGCTTTGGCCGAACGAAGCTTCTGGCCGAACGATGTTTCTTGGCTGAACGAGAGCTTTGGCCGGACGTTGCCTTTAGCCGAGCAGCGCCTTTGGCCGAACGATGGCTTGTGACGAACGACATAGCCATGCCGAGCAGTTGTACATGCCGAACGTCTTCCGATGCTGAGCACTTACAGACGCCGAGTGCTACTAAATGCCGAGTACTCCTGGACACCGAGTACCCCTGAACGCCGAGTACTACTGAATGCCGAGTACTACTAGATGCCGAGTACTTCTGGATGCCGAGTACTACTAGATGCCGAGTACTTCTGGATGCCGAGTACTACTAGATGCCGAGTAGTCCTGGATGCCAAATACTACTATATGCTGAGTAGTCCTGGAAGCCGAGTACTACCCAATGCCGAGCACTCAGTTGCCTGGTCAAATCTCCAGGAAACAACTACTATTTGTAGTCGAAGCCCTATTGGAGATTTCCAGGCACGAAGTCCTATTCGATGGCTTAGGTGGTTTGTAATATAGAAATCATGTTCGGCAGCTCAAGCGATCTATAATACTTATTCCTATGGGTTAAGTGGAGGTGTTGGTTTATATCCAGAAGGAGTCTGGGACTGGGCATATAATTGGAAGTTCGAACAAGTATAAAACTATCCAATGCAGTTTACTTTATAGTTCCTTATTTCCTCTGCTATTATATACAAGTTTTAATTTAGTAGAACTAATCATATTACTCAATCAGCATAGACTTTCAGTGTATAATGTACTTTATTATATATATATAATATTATATTCATAGTTCGTTAAATTTGAAATCATAAAAGATTTTATAAAAAAGGTATAAAAAATATATATTATATAATGATATGTCTATGATAGGTATTATGTCGTTTCAACGTCGAAGTTCTTTCCATTCATTAGGTTCTCCCTCTTATACTCAAAGAGGGACCGCCATGGAAGGTGATGGTAGTGACCTATCAGAGTAGGGCCAGCGTCTCATAGTGACGTTATTAAGCAAAGAGAATGGGTAAGTATTAAATTTATGTCAGCATCATAACTATTTTGTGTATGATATATTAGTCATGATTTATTAAAGGTCTGTATCATATTTAACACAGAGGATTTGAGCTGGATCCATCAAAAGTTGTTATTGATGTTTCCAAGCTTGCTTACAGGAGTAAGATGAGCGCTTGTTGGCCTAAGTATGATAGTATCCCACCCCATATCATAGAGTGTATCTGGTAGGACTTCCTCATAAGTGTAAATTTTTATATCATTATATATAACCATTATACAAATTATTGACCAAGTATAAATGTATAATTTATATTTTTTCAACGTATGTAGACTTGCAAGAAGTTGACTATCTTTATTGCAGAAACTACTGGATGACGAAAATGAGGAAGAACTACCGTAACACGATGTCAGCCATAAAAAAACCCAGGGAAGAAGCCTGGCTGGATGGACACAAGCATGTGGAAAGCTTGAATTGCTCACTAGAATAGCAATGAAGCGAAGGTAAGTTTACTAATCTCTTATTAATTGTTTAAATTAAAGTTTCATATATAGTCTATCACATATTATATAGAGTATATTTCAATAAGTCAAAATATCACTTTAACTTGTACCATATATAATATATGATTTACAAACGTAAAATATAATGTTCAATTTAAATTTATAGTCAAAGATAGAAAGGAACTCTGTGAATAGAAATAAGAATCCAGTCACACACCACGGTGGTTCTAAGTCAGAGCTCGTAAATTTATTAATTGCGATTATAAACTGTTATTACATTGTATAATTTTGTATATATAATTATAATATATAATAATTATTTCAGGAAAGAGAGAGTCAGGGTCCCTTCTTCTACATAGATGGGTTTGCAAGTATTCATGCCATCGAGCATGAAAATGAAGATGGTACACTCACATACACATGGCATGACTTGAAATCACAACAGGTCCATGTAAGCATATTTTAAGTTATAAGTTATTAATAATCAGTTTAACTAATTAGGTATAAAGAATTAAAATAATGTAGTATTAATTTTAATTGTATTTTTATATGGAAATGCAGGAAAAATTTATGCAACAACGAGCGCAGCTGCTTGAGGAAACGAGATGGGAACAATTGACTATTGATGAGGAGGATGCGATTTTTGAAACTATCATGGATTCGATAACGTGAAATAGGTGTTATGGCTTTGGCAACCAAGAGGCAATGAATAGTATGTTCAAATTTGACTGTTTACTAATCTCTCAACTGCAACGAAGTTGAAATTGTTTAGGTTATTCGTCGAAAATTTCTTTTGGGTTTAAAAATGAAAGTCGCATATACCGCTTACTTGCTTTTGGTCTTCCTAGTTATAGGTTAAACATTTCAGATAATATATGATCCTGCTAAATTTGATAATATATGATCTTATAATTAAAATTAGATGTAAGTTATAAAATCACTTTCTTATATGATTTTATATATCACATTGTTATAACGGATGCTAAGCCCACATTTTTGCTAGTCATTAGACAAAAATCCCTAGTTAAATCATATAAGTGTTGCAGGCTAAACGCAAGCAGAGTATCTGCAGAAAAGCTCCAGACCAAGCGGAGATTTAGGACTTGAGAGCTAGGATTGCTAAGTTGGAGGAATGAAACCGCCATCGTGTTGTGGAGATGACGGAGTTGGACGAGCGCATTGCTGCATATATGTAGCAGCATGCCACCTTTCCTTCGTTAGCTGGTTTCAGAGGCGATGATCAGGAGTGATAGGTATGGTTATTTTAGTTTGTGTTAGGATATTGTACATATATGCACTTGGAGATGGTGGGTATGATGTATTTTGATATGTTTAATACATTTTAAGTAGATGTTGGATGCTTGAGGTTGATTTAGGTTGTACCGATATGTGTTGAGTTGTTTTGATATGATTGATACATTTTGAGATGTTGGAGGTTGATTTTGTATATGTATGGTGGGTTGTTTGAGTTTGATATATTGTAAATATTGATGTTTGATATATGATTTGGGCTAATATATATGTGTATGGTATGATTTATATACGTAAAATTGAGCTGCGATATATATTGATATGTATGTGTTGTATGGAAGACGAATGAGAGCAAAAATAAAAAACAGTCCAAATTTCTGATGGCTTCCAATGGCTTCCGACAGGTAAATTATAACCAACGACTACCAACGCCTTCCGATGGCTAATTGGTAAACTAAAACCAACTGCTACCAATGACTTCCGATGGCTAAATACCAACGGTTGCCGACACAAATGTGGTTAAACCATGGCTTCTCACGTGCATACGGTGGCCGTTGGAAGCTGTCGGAAAGAAGGCGACTATTGACACCAAAAATGGGCATCAACACCCACAGAATTTCATATATATCAGAAAATTAATGGAATCTAAAGAACAAAGCATAAAAGTAAATATACACGAAGATTTTATAGTGGTTCGGCAATCTTGGCCTACGTCCACTCTGACTTTTATTAATCTTTCACTTGATTTCAGTTACATGAGCTGTTGGATTAGCTAGAATCCATTGATACAAGTTTATAAAAAGAAATAGCCATGGAAGAGTTCCAGGAGTGTCCATAAGGAGAAGATGAAGAGGAAGTCCCCCTTTCTGCAGCAATGATTGCTGTATTTATAGTAGGAGATGTGCACGGATCGGGCTGAAACTTTGCAAGAAGGTTCCCTAGGTCCGGTAGAGCCCACAATATCGATCAACCCCATAACTAGTTGATCAGGAACGATTGGCATAGGCAAGGCCGATCCATTTTCTTAACTTTAATCACTATGCGATCCATTTTTGAAGGTCTGATGTGCTTCCTAATGTTGATCCCAAAATATAGGATCATTCTGAGTTGTAGATTGCCAAATATGGATCAATCCTAGTAGAATCTAGAATGTACACTGAGTTTCGCCGATCGTTACCTTTGATCATCTGATAACGATCGGTTGATATCGATCGGTACATTTCCCCTACCACTTTTGGAGGTGCGATCGTTATGGTATGCTCCCTTTTCCAAATTGTCGATGCCTTGGAAGTTCCATGTGGATTGGCTTCACGGCTCTCGAGATATTGGTTGCTCTCCGATGGTTTGAACTATCTCCTTGATCGTGCCCTTGTCGATCCAAAAATATCATTATTTCCTCTGTAGATTGTGTACATGAACTTTGACCAATTCCAAGCTTGGGATATAATTTCATGGGCCTAGGCTAGTGACTTCATGCTGGCTACACATCGATTTGGTATCAGCTCGAATCTATTCGACTATCATCTATAGTACTATATACAGCCGGCTATCCAAGCTATCGACTATTCATCTCTAATCGAATCGATGGTATCACGACTTCTCCAAAAGGCGGGATAACATTTTCCCCCCAAAGTACATCTTGTGATTAACATGACGTGCTATAAATCTGAAAACGCCTGAATTGCTGTAAAGAAATCCATTCAGCTTCTTGATCGATTACTATCTCTCTACTATCTTTCGATAGTATAAATCCGGCATCATACCCTGTTTGCATTTTGTTATGAGGAATTTACAAGCCTTTATTCCTCTGATCCTGCTTCCAAACCCGATTACCCCAGGGTGGTTTGATTACGGAAAATTGAACTTTTAAACCTGTTTTCGTGCACTCTTATACGCATGTTCATGCCGTTATCCCTAAGTCGTGCTTATGTTCATAGGTCGTAGCCAACCTTTACGATATCCTAACTATTCACGTATGTAATCAAATTTCTACGAACACTTGATGTTCTTCTCATCTACCAGAGTCTCTACTTCCTTCATCACCTTTCCATTCATCACCATATAAGCTTTTTATTTTATTTTACCTCGTAATATAGCTTTCAAATGTCCTTGACCAGGAACTAAGCGTGGTAGGTCAGGAAACAAAACGGTCATCTGCAAGCTTAAACAAACGAGAGACAAAAATGATCGACATAAGGATGGTTTGGCGTGCTTGGAAGATTAGATTTGGAATGGATCGGCGGACATGTAATTTAGGGATGGATCGACATGTGATAGGATGGTTGGTAGATGGTGAATAAGAGGATAGGAAAACGTAAAGCCCAGAGATGGTTCAGAACAGCTCTCGGGTGCCATACGATCGGCCCAAACCTTTGAAAGGGAAACGATCAGCTAGAATTTTCAAGGTGAAAACGGTCAGCATGAACCATCTCCTATATAAAATTTGACACTTAGTCATCTCACTCACTTTTCACTTTCGCCTTCAAGTTCTGAAACGAGACAAATACTCCTTGCCTTTCCACTGCCACTTCTCACAAGATTATCCATCTTCTCAAGATCCAGACTTCAAATCGATCCAAAATTCTTCATTCTTTGGATCTCGAGCATATGTAAAACTCCACTCGAATCTGCTGCATAACTCCCAAATCGATCTTGAATTTAGGATAGTTGGCATGGTTTGATTCCTCTTTTTCCTCTTTATTCTTCTAATTGCGTTTAATGGAGGAGAGGCGACTCGAATGGAAGAAATTAGCAATCCACTGCTATCAGGCCGATCGACTCTGGAGGGAGATGATGATGAGGAGACGAAGAGTTTGGAGTTATGGGTATGAACGATTCTCACGATTGTTTCTAGACGATCGAAAAGTTTTCGATTCGAAGATGAGGGAATTCAAGAAAGGCCCAGGAATGACCAGTGGGTAGGACCATTGTTGGACGATCAGTGGACATTGCCTCAGGAGACGATCGACATAGTTGAAATGTTTGGCCTTTTTTATATACTTTGAACGATTGAACTATATAATGTGGCTGCGACTCCTTTACACTTGGACTTAACGTTTTCACCTGTGCATAAGTATATAACCTAAAACTTGAACATGAACTCGGATCAAACAACCAGTTCCGGCCTCTTGTATGGATTTGAACATGAAGATAGCCACATATATAGCATGGCCTCCATGACCGGTAACATGTTACCTCGGAATAAGTGCCATAAATGAAGAACTCCAACTACTATGCTTAAGCTTACATGTAGCTCGACCAACAGTATTATTTCCATTAGCTAATAACTGTCTTTTAAACAAATTTCTATGCTTATTGTCTTTTCTTGTTCTCGTTTAATCCATTAACACTTCGATTGGCACTTTATCATACAACACTTATACTTACACTGCACTTGGGGGGGCGGTACAAGTCATTTTTTCTCTAACTATGGCTTTTACTAAGTTTGTTAGCAAGGGAAATCTAGTTGTTCCGGATACTTCACAATCATGCCAGTCGGATCTTCCTCTCCTAGGACTAACTCGGATGTAAAGTCCAAATCAGCAACCGAATCCGACACACCTCCACTCAGTCATAGTCCAGGGCAACCCGAAAGCTCGGGTTCCCAGCTTGAACTTTCTAAGATTGTTCCTATCTTTACACCGGAAGTTATCGAACCTGTGCCTGACACTTTAAAGGATGCAATCGTTCGCGATAATTTTCCCAATTTAGTAGCTTCAAATATCAAAGAAGATGCTCTCCAAAGGATTTGCGCAAGGCACGGGATCCCTTTTGACGACGTATTAGTGCCATCACAAGATGATAGGGCTCACCGACCTTTTGAAGGGTACATAGCCTGCACTAAATACATGTGTTGGGCAAGATGCATCTTGCCGTTCAATTCATATATCCGGGAGATTTTACATTATCTATGGATTGCTTTAGCACAGCTCCATCCAAATGGCTACGCACTTCTCAATTGTACCTACATGGTATTCATGGAGTTTCTACACCGTTTGCCCACTATCGAAGACATCTAATTTCTTTTCACTTTTAAATAATGGACAGGGAGTTTATCATTCACTTTTCTTGAATCGGCGAAGAAATGCCAGATTCTGACCGGTGCTTGGAATAAATTAAATGCCTTCAAGAGCGAGTGGTTCTTTATTCGTTATCCACCCGGCTTCGCTCGATTATGGGTAAAGAGACGTAAGTATTCCTTACTATTTTCATTAGTACATAAGAAAAACATACCTAGTTGCATTCTAATGATGTTATTCATTTTCAGGTGTTGTTACTCGACCTAGTGGTGATGTTTATGAAGAAGCAGTCTCTATTCTGAAGAACGCCCCAGCCGAAGTTAGAAACATTGAACTTTTGCTCAGCGACGAACGTCTTATCACTTTTGGCTTGATGGAAGTGGGCCACAGCATAGGGCTAACAAAAACTTCCCGGCCAGCTTGGACCAGAATTCAAGTTGCAACCGGTCAAGGAGATATTCAATTCGGCCCTGTGGTGCCCCCAGTCACGAGCACCCATGAGTCTGCTGAAATCAATGACGGGGGGCATAGTGATGATGTCCCTAGTCACCATGATGATAGACTTGATCCAGAGGTTGGCGTCGGACCTTCACAAGTTCTTCAACCTCCAACCACGGCAAAAAGAAAGGGGAAAATGACCATGCACAATGTAACGATCCTGGATTTTAATTAAATTTAAATTGATAATTAATTGAATTTTTGAATAAAAAATTGTAAAATTAATTGTAAATTGAAGCGAGTTACCCCAATTCAAATAGAATATATATTAAATCATATGAATTTAAATATTGTATATATGTGATTTGGATTTAAATTTCAAGTAAATGGTTTAAAGATAATTTAAATTTTAAAGTTAAAACGGGAATAAATATATGAAGTAAAATAAAATACAAACAAAATATACTTACAAAATAATAAAAATATATATATATATATTTCAACACTAGAAACTATGAAATTTACATAAGTATAATAAATATATAAGTTAGAAATTAATATATATAAGACAAATTATAAAAATAAAATAAAATAAATACATCAATTCTAATATCATGTTAATTTGAACTTCATTTATATTACAAAGCATATGACAAAAGAAAGATATAAATATCTATATATATTCAAATATAAGTATATACACTTGTAAAAGAAAATATAAATATACAAATATTTATGAAGCTTATCAAAGAAGACATTGGTATGTATAAAAAAACAATGGATAAGTATAATTGTACATGGCAATTAATGCAAGCCATCACGTTCAATTATCTCAGCCACCAAAGCTAAAGAAAATCTCTGACCAAATACAAAGTATCTTGTACTAGTTTATACATATCACACAATAAACTCAATTTTTATATGTATCAATCTATTCATCTCAGTTTCGTCCATCAAAACTGAGAAAAATTTGGAATAAATATCATCAAACTTAAACAATAATTCAACTAAAACAACACTCCAGCTCAACTAAAATCAAAGAATTAAAGAGAAAGGTTTCAGCTTGCCAGTTTTTCAAAGCCTGTGTCATCAAAAGCTCTGATACCACTATAACGATCCTGACTATTTGAAAACCCAACTCTAGACTACCCATGTGGAAAATTGTGGGCACCCAGAGTCAAGCCTTCAAGAAGTCATTGTTCCGACCCGACTGAACTGTCGATGAGCCTACCACTAGATCCTTTGCTCGATCTATAGATTCCTCCCGATGTCGACGCTTATCAACTCACTGATATGAGCATTGGAGGATTAGAGTCTCCCGTTAGAACCGGCTCAGAGATCCCCACTTCCCGAGGGGAGGTTACGCCGATGAGCAAGGCTCTTGCACCTGGTTTGTCGGGGGGATGTACTAAGACACTCACACACATTCACATGTCTAACACTGCACTGTGCTTATTTTGCACTTCCTAATGCTCAAAGTTGATCATTATCTATTTCTCCCAACATGAACGATGGTGAGGAAAAGGAGTATGTTTAGTTCTCTATGGGATGTACAACATCAATTTTCTGGGTCACGATCTAGCTCTTATCGTGGTAGTCACGACTATTATGACATTGGCCATCGCCCCGGCCGTGATCGCGGTTATCAAGAAAGAGATGATAGGGATAGTCTTGCCCAATACATTCACAGATCGAGATCTCCTCCTCCAAAAGGTTCCAAAAGATCGGCAGAGCACAAGGACTTGCCCACCGATCCTCCTCGTGGACCTCCGATAGTTCCCATGCCTCCAAAGTCCTTTGTCTCCTCTTAGTCTCAGCAGTCGATCGATCGCCATCGTCATGGCGAATATGCCGTAGTGCACAGGCCTGGTAAGGAAGGTGCGGGGGTCAAAATCATTTTCGAGGGTCCCCCAGTTGACTCAAATGTACGTATGGACGAGCTTCGATAGGAATTTCCAAACCTATGCTTCGATGGGTTCTATTTTCCCCCCAATCTAAAGAAGGTTTCGGATGATGTTCAAAGAATGCCTATCAACCGCGTCACCGATAACCATATGCAATACCGGGAATGGATGAAAGCTGCAGAAAAGATATCAAAGGTTTCCTTCGAACGTGCTGTAGAAATAGAAAAACTAAAGCAATAGGAGTCCCAAGATAAAAGAATCATTGAAGCTCTGATAAATGAACAGGAGGCATCTAGAACCGCCTTAACCGCTACTGAAGAAAAGGTCGACGCTGCTATAAAATCTATAGAGGAGATGAAAGCTAGCCATCTCGATATGGTTCAAGTACTACATCATTGGAACCAAGAGATAACACTTGAGCAAGACGCAGCTTGAGAAAAAGAATCTGCGGCTTTGAAGGAAGTGGTTGAACTCAAGGCCAAGCTCGAGGACGCGCTAAAAGACAGGAATGAAGCTCAAAGGATCGCTCAAGATTCTTGTGAAGAGCTGGTTCGTGTTAGGCTTGAGAGAGATGAGGCTATCGAAAAGGCTAAGAACATTGATACGCTCATTCAACGTGAGACAGAAACGACCTCGAACAAGGTGAGAGAGGACGTGATGAATGAGCTCGACCCACTTATCATCCTCTACAATGCCAATATACTCAAACATCGGAATTTAACGTGGCTTGGTAAAGATTACCCCTATCAGCTTCATCGTGCTTGGGACTTACTTGTTTCGGAGGAGAAAAGACTTTATGGCATCGAGAATGTTGACGTAACCAAACTTGAGAGCGATATACTGATGGGCGATGAACCCAAAATACTACATGATGCCCAGTTTTCTCTCCAAAAAGAATTCATAACAGTTCTTTCACATGAAACGAGCGAAGGATCTGGGTCGGCACATTCTGATATTGCAACTGAGCTGCCCTCGATGTCTCAAATCGTGATCGAACCTGCGACCAGCTCTTCGACTGTCCCTAGGTACGATCCGGATAAACCACGACTATCTCCGATCCTTGAGCGTGGATCTGAGGATGCTTCGGCCTGGCTTGGAATCCACATTACAAAGGGTATTCCGTCGAGTTTTCTTTTATCTTGTAAAGTTGGGATGTTATTAATTAAGCTTTCTAATCTTTTCGCCTTTCTCTTATTCAGCCTTGCACTCGTCGAATATTGCTCCTCTCCCCTTTGGAGAGCCTCGGCTGGAGTCTCAAACAGCCGCAACTGAATCTATTACAGTTACAACTTCGGCTGCCACCCAGAGTGTTCACAAAGAGGCCTTGTTCTTTGATAATCAGCTTATGGAAGCATTATTCAAGGAGGGAGGAGACCCTCATCACGAAATCCAATTTGACGTTGACGTGGTAATCATGGGCTCCTATGAACCCGCTGGTGGGCCCAGTATGAAAGAATGGATTGAGGGAGAGGAGCTCAAGAAAAGGAAGGTGAAGGGAGAGCTAGTCGAACAAGTCTCAGAAGAGCCAATACCTTCTCCTCTTCAGATGATTCCTCCTGAAGCTGCTACTCCTCCTGAAAACGTTGCTCGCACTCCTGGTGCCGAAGATGCCCCCATACCTCCAACTTCCAAAGACGATACCATCTCAGTCCACATGAATGAGGAAACTCCTTCCAAGGAAGGCCGAGGTGGCAAAAGATCGAAGAGGGGGCCTAGCAGTAGTTCAGAGGGAGCTACTTCGAAGAAGTGAAGAAAGGGCAAGAAATTGAAAGAGTGATCTTCCATCATGCAAATAATTTAGATAATTGCTTCTATTTTTGCTGGTTGTGTTTGTTTGGGCGTTGCCCTTCAATTTTGTTTCGTATTCTGTACAACTACCTTTCATGTGAATAGAAATTCTTCTACACTTATGTATGATCTCCGTACCTACTTGTTTAAATGTTTGAATCACAACATTTCTCATTTCATATACTTACAATTTGTTGGCTAATGAATCGAACGCTAATTCAATCAATACATCTCAGGGCCTTTCTACGGTCATGGCCTTGAGGCATTGGGATCGTCAGATATAAGTCACAGTGTTAGGCTATCATAATTATTCTTCAAACAATCGCATTTCTATCCCCGGTATTTAGGTTGGTAAATCAATTGCGTGGATGGTCAAGTCTCGTCCCAGTGGTGTTAACATTCCAACATAACCCCCAATAAACTTAAGGTCGATCGATGATTGGTCAATTCACATACATCGTGTTTTCCTCGTGCCCCCCAAGTCTGGGGCATACTTCAATAAGTAAGAGAACATGTCATGCTTACTTAAGCTCTTACACATTGTCCCATCGTATCGTAGGATCGAGTTAATAGATAATAAATTAGGTCGTGCATAATCCAGCCCTTAACGGGTTGCGTTTTCTCCACCGATTCTCGGGTTGAATTACTAGAATAGGGAAAAGTTGAGACCCACTCATTAATTCACGGAATTTGCATTCTAGCCGCATTTTGGAACTCAGAGTTGTTCTGTTAACGGTCGACTTGCTCTCGATTAGTGTTCATACTTCGGTCCATGCTCCAAGGACATCGATTTTTTTGTGAATCGTTTACACTTTTGTCCTCGCTCCGGTGACTCAGAGTACTTTAATCCACACTCCGGAGATTTAGAGATTTCTGTGAATCGTTTATACTTTAGTCCATGCTCTGGGGACTCAGAATACTCTAATCCGCACTATGGGGATTTAGAGATTTCTGTGAATTGTTTATACTCTAGTCCACCCTCCGGGGACTAAGAGTACTCTAATCCGCACTCTGGGATTTAAGAGATTTTTGTGAATCATTTATACTCTAGTCCACGCTTCTGGGACTAAGAGTACTCTAATTCGCACTCTGAGGATTTAGAGATTTCTGTGAATCGTTTATACTCTAGTCCACGCTCCGGGGACTCAGAGTACTCTAGTCCGCACTAGGGGAATTTAGAGACTTTTGTGAATCGTTTATACTCTAGTCCACGATTTGGGGACTAAGAGTACTCCAATCCACACTCCGGGGATTTATAGATTTTTGTGAATCGTTTATACTCCAATCCGCACTCCGGGGACTCAAAGTACGCTAATCAGCACTTTGGGGATTTATAGATTTTTGTGAATCGTTTATACTCTAGTCCGCGCTTCGGGGACTCAGAGTACTCTAATCCGCACTCTGGGGGTTTAGAGATTTTTGTGAATCTTTTATAATCTAGTCCATGCTTTAAGGACTCAGAGTACTCTAATCTGCACTCTGGGGATTTAGAGATTTTTGTGGTTGTAGCTGTATTTTTACCCTTTTGATTTGCACTTGTATATTGTGTCGAGGTAGGAATTGTGGAGTCAACGGTCGAACCACGTCCGTTCATGGAATGGGATTCTGCCCCCAACCTTTGGGATGAAACTTGGTAATCAGACGGTCAATTCTCATTCCCTTGGTAGTTGTGGCTCTTCCAATTATATCGAGGAAAAAAGGCAGGTGATGAATGACTGGATCATATCCATGCTGGGGTAGGACGATCGAGCTTTGCTCATTCTACTTCATATTTCTTTCTAGTAAACGAGGATAATGGATTATTGAGGAGACAAATTAAGTAGCAACTATTTTTGGTTGTAATCGTGCCCATTCGTTGAAATTTGTGGCTAGCAAGTAGGCAGTCAACATCAGCCGCTTCAATTTTAATACGAAAGTTGCCGAATGAATAGTTAGTCGCTTCCCCATTCTCTAGGATTGTGACCTTGTCAAGTCTTTTCAATTTCGTACTTCAATGTCCCAAGTTCGGGGCACATGTTAACTGATGAACGGTCGAATCATGCTCATCTATGTAGAAGCTTCCAAAGGTTCCGTCATGATCTACGAAGATTGGTCGGTGCTCAGCCCTAGGCATTCAGATATCTGCATCGTATGCACGTCGATTAATTAAAGTTGATCATAGTTCATGCTATGATTGTAATGGAAATTATAGTAAATTCATTAGAAAAGAGATCGGAATAAATCTCATCAATAAGTGAAGCATCATTGCGCACTCGCTATTCCACTTTGCCCCTAGCTCCTTTCAACGGGGCAGCGACCGTTATCGGTCTGGTTGATAATCAGGGTTTTTTCATTAATAGGGCTCTGTTGTTTTTTCCATCATCGAGCCGATATGTTCCTTAGCTATGGCTACTTATTCCATTTGCCAATAACATCTTCAAGTCTAGGACGCGCACAAGGCTAAGTGGTCCGGGATCGATGGTTAGTGCCCCATCACTCGGTGTTAGACCTGGGAAAACATGATGGCTGCTTCGGGTTTCCCTTCGGGTCGCTTGGGGTTGTTGATTGAATTACTTAGGGTTAGGAAACTGGAAAGCTTGGTGACAGGTACCCGGGGTCTGCTTTGGGTTTTGCCTTGGGAAAAATGCCATCCTACCCAAGCCCTACTTCGGGTCAAAGCCCTATGCTATAAAATCCTCTTTATACTTGTTAAAATTCATATGCCGCTTCTCCATGCTTGCTCCACAGGAGAATGGAACATATCTTCTCTGGCATCTAACAACTCGAGGCATCTTGTCTAGGAAGGTGCGAGATCAGTTGACTTAGAGAAGTGGAGGCAGTTCTCAAAACTGCTGGATCGACCTCCAAGCACAAAGCCACAGATGAAAATCTCGTAGAGAAGCATGAATATAGAAATGATCGGTCAAAACCAATGACCTTGGAACGATCGTACTAGGGTCGATCGTGTAGGAGCAACCGATGTTGTATTGGAAGTAGGTAGAGAGGCTGATAGGGATGATCTGCCAAAAGGACGAGAGTTGAATGACCATATTTAAACGATCATTGCAAAGCTTTCATACATGATAAGTCGTCGGCAATCTATTTGGAACAATCATGCAAAACGATCGTACAAAGATAATATATTGTCTTTAGCAAGCAAAGGCAGTGATGAGATATGGCTGGCCATACTTGAGCCAAATAGATCGTTTCCTAAAGATGAAGCTAGGACGATCGTTCAAAGAACAAAGGCATACGAACTGCCAAAGATAAACGATCGTATAAGAACGTGACTGGCCACATTTATGTGGCTAAAATGATTGATGCTATCCATTGTAAAGAGCGATCAGATATGGTGATAGCGAATGGATCCGTGGAGAAACCATAAGGAAGGGATTGGAAACAATCGAATGGAGGGCTTGTCAAGGATGATCGTAATTTGGCAAGAACGTGTGGAATCAATTGCCGAGGGTATAAGGCCAAATGCCAATTGTCTTTTTGCCTTGCAATCTTGAGAATGCTAGGATACTCATGAGCCACATGGCTACTTGGTTGTTGATCTCACCATTTCCTCTTTCGGCCAAGATAGTAAACATAATTTCACAGCTATATAAAGTAAGTTCCATCTGGAATTTTTCCAAACCTGAATAGAGTAGAAAACTTATAAATCAAAAGTTGGATCTATTTCGCGAACATGAGAATTCACCAGTAGAGAATGAGATCCAATCTGACTGAGAAATCATTTCTCGGCGAAAGCACCAAAATGTTGACACCCAAATTGGGCATCAACACCCATAGAATTTCATAGATATCAGAAAATTAATGAAACCTAAAGAATAATGCATAAAAGTAAATAGACATGAAGATTTTTTACTGGTTCAGAAATCTTGGCCTACGTTCACTCTGACTTTTATTAATTTTTTAATTGATTATAATTACATGAGCTGTTGGATTAGCTAAAATCCATACACAAGTTTATAAAAAGAAATAGCCATGGCAGAGCTCCAGGAGTGGCCATAAGAAGAAGATGAAGAAGAAGTCCCCTTTTCTGCAGCTATGATTGCTGTATTTATAGTAGGAGACACGCACGGATCGGGCTGAAACTTTGCTAGAAGGTTCTCCAGGTCCGGTAGAGCCCACCATATCGATCGGCCCCCATAACTCGTTGATTAGGAATGATCGGCATATGCAAGGCCGATCCATTTTCTTAATTTCAATCACTATGCGATCCATTTTGGTGGGTCTAATGTGCTTCCCGATGTTGCTCCCAAAATAAAGGATCATTATGAGTTGTAGATTGCGAAATATGGATCAATCCTGATCGAATCTAGAATTTACACTGAGTTTCGCTGATCGTTACCTCAACAATCTGATAACGATCGGTTGATATCGAACGGTACTTTTTCCCCCTACCACTTTGGGAGGTGCAATCGTTATGGTATGCTCCCTTTGCCAATTTGTCGATGCCTTGGAAGTTCCATGTGGATCGACTTCACGGCTCTCAAGATATGGATTGCTCTCCGATGGTTTGAACTATCTCCTTGATCGTGCCCTTATCGATCCAAACAAATCATTATTTCCTTTATAGATTGTGTACATGAACTTCGACCAATTCCAAGCTTGGGATATAATTTCATGGGGCCAGGCTAGTGACTTCATGCTGGCTGCACTTTGGTTTGGTATCAGCTCGAATTATTCGACTATCATCTATAGTACTATATACAACCGGCTATCCAAGCTATCGACTTTTCATCCCTAGTTGAATCAATGATATCACGACTTCGCCAAAAGGCGGGATAACAGCAACGAAGTCGTCGAAAAGCCATTGGAAACACTGTTTGGTGACGACCTTTTTTCCGTTCCGATGGCTGGCATCGGCTTTCGATGGCTGTCGACGTTTTAAAGTTGTCGAAAATGGGAAACTTTGTTGTAGTGGTTGTTTTTCCCTAACAAAATTCCAATTTTTGTGAAAATTGAATTCTATGTTTTCCATCCAGAGTAAATAATCATATGTACAATTGAAATTCATGTGAACTTTATTAACCAAATCTGGAACTTCTCTTATTGGTGGCAGTAACATAGGTTGTAGTTTTCCATCCACCGTTATATTACTAACTCTATCGGCAGGATTCCCTTGAATTTGCACTCAATCCCGTCTCACTAAATCAACCAGACGCTTCTGCTTTATCCATGGATCAAACCTGATATAAGTATCCTCCCCATTTGCTATTACTCTTGTTATACATTCCAGTCCTTTATCTCTGTGCCTTAACATTGCCTTCATAGTAAATGACAGGTTATTATCTAAGCTCATATTCCAAAATAAGTTATGTTGCCAATATCTATTCCTCATCCATACTGCTTATAGATTATTTTTATTTACCAGTTACCACAACAATTTCAAAGCGGTCACCTCCTATATGTCTTCAAGATCTTTTTAGAATTACTACACATTCAGCCTAGGGCTTATATAGTTTTGACCATGAAATTTATGCTTTTTTCCCTACTCAAAAAAATATGCACACAAAATATCTATTTTCTTCATAGTGGAAATTGGATTTTGATATATAAGTAACCACTACAACACCATAGCACTTGTTACTATGAGTATTAGTTCAACCATGCCTACTGTAGACCAGAATTTTCTATCCCAATTATGAAATTTATCAAAAATTATTTACAACTGTCTGGTGCATTCAGAGTAATGAAGATAATATGAAGAGAGTGACACTCCTAAATATACATAGGTAACTCTCCTATTCCCATGTTTAACCTGTTTGAGATAATATCCTTGTATGCATCTTCGCTGAGGTAAATATTGGTTTCATCTTAATTATATTTAATCTAGCAATCCCCTAAACTAAAAATCAGATAAGATAATATTTATAGTTGCTGCACTTTAAACATTAGCTCCCTTTTGTTTTAGGGCAGTTGTTGCTAATATATATAATTCCAATGACTCTTAATTTTTCGCATAAAGTTTTGTATTCTGATATCATTTAATTTATGTTCTAACAAACAAATAAATGATGGTTTGTGAAAGCAAAGGAATTTAACTAGTTCATTCATTTTGAGCTCAGTATTGTTGGAAGTTTTCTTCAATAGCAAATAGATTTGATTTGAGAAGAAGATAGACAAGAGGTTGGAGGAGAAAAAAAACAATTTTTTTTATATGGACGTAGACTTTATTATTAAACTTTATTACAAAAGTTCATATTTTTTACTTACATCCAAAATGAATGAATCCACATCTATTTATAGGAGTTCACATCTCAAATAAATGGTAGAGATTATCTTAATAGTGTGTATCAATATGCTTGCTTCGATCATAGAAGACTAGGTTCTTGGCTAAAGCAATTGCTGACTTATTGTCCACGAAAATCTTGATTGGCTCCTCTTGTGGAAAATTCAACTCTTTTAACATGTTTCGTAACCAAATTGCATGGCAAACACATGAAGTAGCAGCTATATACTCCGCTTCGCATGTGGAAAGAGTGACAAACGACTAATTTTTCCACATCCATGTGAAGGCCGTGTCTCCCATGTAGAACACGAAGTCGCTTGTGCTTTTCCGGTCATCCATATCTCCACTCCAATCGTTATCGCAATATCCAACAAGCTTGTAATTATCAAAAATAAACTAGTATAAGCTAAAGTTTGTTGTCCCTTTGACATAACGAAGAATCCTCTTTGCTGCCTTCAAATGAGTTGTTGTTAGGTTCTCCATATATCGACTGACAAATCCTACCGCATGTAGGATGTCGGGTCTTGTGCACGTTAAGTATTGCAAGCTTCCAACCAAGATCTTAAAGGGTGTTGGATCCACCTTTCCTCCTTCCTCATGCTTTAACAACTTGATTCCACATTCCATTGGCATGCAGGCCGGGTTAGAGTCATTCACCTTGAACTTCTTCAACACTTCCTTTGCATAGCCTTCTTGAGTGATTAGAATGTCTTTGTCTTCTTATTTTACTTCAGTGCCAAGATAGTAAGACATAAGTCCAATATTGGTCATCTCGAACTCCTTTGTCATCTCTTTTTTTAACTCATTAAACGTACTTGGATTGCTACCAATGAAGATCAAACCATCTACATACAAGCATACAATCAATGTATCACCATTTTGGATTTTGATATAGAGTGCATGCTCATACAGACACTTGATGAAATTTCTATCTTGGAAATACTTATCAATTCGAGCATTCCAAGCTCTTAGAGCTTGTTTCAACCTATAAAGTGCCTTCTTTAGCTTCAAGACCTTGTCTTCTTCTCCCTTGATTTCATAGTCTTGTGGCTGCTCGATGTAAACTTGTTCTTCAAGAACTCCATTTAGGAATGCAGATTTCACATCTATTTGATGTATCTCTCAATTATTTTGAGCTGCCAATGAAATAATTAGTCTAACAATTTCTATTTGAGAGACTGGAGCGAATACCTCATCATAGTCAATGCCAGCTCTTTGACTGTAGCCTTTTGCAACTAATCCCGTCTTATATCTTTCAACTTCTCCTTGGATGTTCTTCTTTATTTGTATACCCACTTTACACCGATTGCCTTGTGCCTTTATGGAAGTGAAGCTAACTCCCTTGTGTCATTTTTTTGATCGCCTTTATCTCTTCATCCATAACATTTCTCCAACTCTTTTTTGGTCAAGCTTATTGAAAGTTCTTAGGCTCACAATCCGAGAAGTTCCTCTATTGTCATGGCCTTCAAGTTTTTTGCCTCTTCGATGATGGCGACAATATGTTTGAACTTTGGATCTAATGATCTAAGAATCTTCTCCATAATTCGTACATCATTTAACTTCTCACCGTTTCTTTTTAGATTATTAGTAACCGTTAAAACTCTTGATAAGTAATCTGAGACAAGTTCACCTTCTTTCATACGTAAAGTTTTAAACTCTCCTCTTAAAGTTTGAAGACGTACCTTATTGACTTGATTGGCTCCTTTGTAAGATGTTTAAAGCTTTTCACATGCTTTTTTGGATGACTTTAATTCCAAAAGTTTCTCAAAAGTATCATCATTCAATGCTTGATAGATTAGACAGAGAGCCTTCTTATCTCTCATCTTTGAGTCTCTCAAACTATTTCTTTGAGTTTGAGATAGACTATCTTCATTCTCTTGTTCGGTGTAGCCTTTCTCGACTATCACCCATGCATCGTGTGCTCTAAGGAGATTCATCCTTAAACTCTGATTGTCATATTGATCTTGGTGAGCATTGGTACTTGTAAGGGAATGCCGCTATTTACCCTTTTTTAGGAGGATTTTCAAGCTCCGATACCACTTTGTTGAAAGTTTTCTTCAATAGCAAATAGATTTGATTTGAGAAGGAAAAAACGATTTATTAATATGGAGGAAAACTTTATTGCTAAACTTTCTTACATAAGTTTATATTTTTTACTTACATCTAAAATGAGTGAATCCACCTCTATTTATAGGAGTTCACATCTTAAATAAACAGTGGAGGTTATCTTAATCTAACGGTTCTTCATAAATATCTCATAAATATTCTCTCCATAAATATCTCCTAAATATTATAGATTCTAGATATTTCTTATATGAAAAATCTAGACTGTAAAATTAAGTTCACTTCTAAAAATTACTAGTTCCTCTTATATTCCATGCAAGAATTGTCATTAATTCTTTAGCTTGCTCTTGGTACGTCATTTAGGAGGAGCCTCAACCATTTATTTTCCTTTTTATCTATTGTTGATTATATATAGGATTGCCATTAATGTATTCTAATATATCTGGTACTGTTTCTGGCATTGGATGGTTTGTGTGAATATGTTGTGCAATGTTTTCCACCAAGTCTGCTTCATCAGAAAATCCTATTGCTGCATCAAAGATGTTGGATTTCTCATAATTTTCACTTTGTGAAACAGATTTAATATCATTCACTAGTAGTTCGTCTGCACAAGATATATCCTTAATTTCCTCTTTTGATAGTACATTATACTTGTTTTCTGTGAATATACTTGTTAATGGCAACACAATTTCCCTTTGTTCTTTTTGTGCTTCAGTTACATGCTTATACTTGTTCTTTTTCCTCGATTTGCTGTTATCTGAAATAGATGCATTCATGTCAGCCTGTGTCTTATTGTTTTGCATGGTTGATGTTGAAGGTTATTCCGCTGCTACTGTTGAAGTCGATGCACTTATGTCAACCTGTTTCTCATTGCGTTGTGTGGTTGATTCTAGTGGTTGTTCTGTTGCTCCTATTTTTATTCTTTGCCATGTAGTTTTAAAAATCGCACATTCTGATGTTGAGTGCCGACCAACTATATTCCATCCTAAATCTCTTTGCTACTCATAAAAAGAATTCAATAAATATAATTTTCGCGTTATCTTTTTTAAATTTTGACAATACCTTATCCATCAACAGAATCTCGGCACCGGTTTACACCTCCACCACCATCTCCTTTTTGACTATCTATCAACGAAATTTTACTGTCAATTTATCACCGACGCTACCAACAGAACAACTTGAAATAAAAGTGTTGTGATTAGCAAAACTTTTACGCTTACAACACACATTCATTCACTCATTTTTTATATTAAATAAATTGTAAGTATCTCTACCTATTAGATGTACGTATGTATTATACAATGTATATGGTTTGTTTTCATACAGGACTTGTACCGTTATTTCTTTCCCACTTTGTAATTGGACATATGTGGTATGGGTACTCAATACTTTATGTACTTCCACGGGTGCTCAAGCATAGTCCATCTGTGCACATTTTGTTGTAATTGCATCTAACATGGTTTTCCTAGCACACTGCAAATTCTACTAATAGCTTCAGTATCCCATAGTTTTAACTGTAAATTTACCAGTTTCACCCTAACGTGTATCTTACTCAAATATTGCCTATCAAAAGTTACTCCAGTATACCATTTCTTAATAATAATCGATCTTGAGTTGAAGGTGTATGGACCATTTGCTAGCAAAAACTGAGGGAAGAACGACGATCCTGGTAATCAAGCATCCATGATCTATCTATATAGTTATCATGCCCTCAACAACCCCATATAAAGTTGAAAAAACTCAACTAAAACGTGAATTCAATATATATATATATATACAGTGTATGTGATCATATGCTTATATAAATGAGTAAAGATTAGAAATTAAGAAAGATAAAAACGAAAAAAATTATAACATCTCGTATCTAGAGGCCAAAAGCTAAGTGCTACAGATGTTGCAGTCATCCATAGTATTAACTTCTGGTGACAAAATACGGTAATGATAATGGTATCCATAATATCAGAAGCACATGAATATGAACAAAATCACATATTTCAAAGAACAACATTTAGCCGATTACATTTTAAAACAATAATTCATATCCATGTTACATAATCCCTTAACGTTGCCCAGGCAATGATTAAATATTTCATTTACAAAATACGCCAAGAGCGACATATGGCGATGCCCCCTTGGTTGACCAGCGAAATATTGTCATATCTGACTTAATACACAGCGGAACAAAACAATTCCTAAATTAGCTATCCGTCAGCCACCTGCTCGTCTCCGGAAGTTTTACTCGCCAAAAGACTAAAACTTGAAAAACCTCAACCCTCGGCCTACTCAAATCAATTTTAAGTACCCGAGAGTTTAAAGGAAAACAAAAACTTCGAGTCAGACTTAAAGCCTAGTGTGAATAATTCTGTTACATCTAGGTTTACTAATATTAAGTAAGAACACGCCGCTTAGCGAAATGGGTTTCTCCTCACTAATATCCTTTTCAAAACATATATATATTTTGCAATCCTTTCCTACAACCAAACTGGTTAATCAAACTGATTATATCAAAATTGAAATATCCTTTATGCTAATAAATGGACTATATGTCCATAAAACAATTAATATATGAACTATCTGCCCACATATAATAGCAAGGTCCGTTATGCTACAAGTGGACTATCTGTCCATACAACTGGGCTGACTGCCCGCAAACTAGACCAACTGTCTGAAATCTAGACTGACTGCCTGCAAAAATGGACTAACTGTCCGAATTATTTTCTTAGGATTAACTACCCTTTAAATTTTCCTTAAAAACTTTTTCAAAATGATTTAGTCCTTCAAATCATATATATATACAAGGAAAATATATCTTTAGCTTTACTCTAAGCCATTTTGCCACGTTATATATACTTTACTCAAAATAATGTTGATGAGATTTTAATAAGGATTAACTATCCTTCTAAAACAAGTCGAAACCCTTTTTAACTTGAAAATACTTAGGCTACATTGCCTATTTATTACATTCGAAACCTTTGTTTAAAACCGTTAAACTACCCTTTCGAAACCCTTGAAGGTAACCCCTTCGAAACCATTTGTAAACCCTTTCGAAACTATTACTTTCGAAAATATTGGAAAAAACCTTTCCATTCTTTTCTCCGAAAACTTAAAAATAACAGACATCCCCCTTTAAAAACTTTTAAATATTGTCTTTCGAAAACATAGGAAAAACCTTCCTTTCAATCCTTTCGAAACCCTAGGGAACCACCCCTTTCGAAACCATTCATTAAAACTTTTCGAAACAGTCAAACTCAATCCTTTCGAAAGCACTTTGGGTTCAATTTAAAACATGTGGAAACCTTTTAAAACTTTCTCTTTCAAAACCATTTGGGTTTTACTTTACTTATAGAAAAAGGGTCCTTAAAATATTTTAGTCTAAAGCAACTGCTTCGAAACCATTTCCTAAGTAATGAAGTGATGGTGTCGAAACCATCCCTTCGAAACCATTGGAGAGGTGGCCATATTTTAGAAAACAAAAGAACCCCTTCGAAACCATCTGGATCAAAAGGCAGGAAGCGGTAGCTATAGGTTTCGACTTAGTCGAAAGCAATTATTTAAAAACAGAGGCACAACCCAATCGAAACCATTTCCTTTAAGTCATTTGACCTGGTCGAAAGCTACTTTTCGAAAGCCATTTAGTCAAAAGCAAGCAGTCGCATTTTCAATTTAAAAACAAAGTACTGCCTCAACCCCTTCGAAACCCCTGGTCTCGACCCTATACCTTCCACCCACATCCAATTCATTACGTACTAGTTGCCCGATACCATATGCATTGATTTCGACTATGTCGGAGGTGATGGTATGGAGACGAAACCTGGTGCCGAAGGAGACAGAACAATGGAAAACCTGTAGCAAATAGTTCTTTTCACCTAACCTACCTTACGGGTCTAATTGTGATTGGTTGCCTCTTTCTTTACCAATAAAAAGTACTGCAGTTTGTCAAAAGGGCTGCCAACTTTCCAGATTTTATAATTTAAATCATTTTACAAAAAGCCCCTTCTCCTCTTTAATTATATAAAACATTTAAATCCCATACCTTAAATAATTTTATTTAACAATTAAAACACTTAGGAAAAATCTAGAAAAATTCCAGAAAATCACTTTATATATGTTTTCTAACATATAAAAATTTCAGACCCAAATAATTAATTATTTAACCGTAAATAATTTATAACCCAAAAATACAATTCCTTTACTAGAAAATTCAAATTAATTCCACGAAAATTCAGAAAAATCTAAAAATTGAAACTCATCTCCAAAATAATATTTTTGATCTTCATAAAAGTTCGCAAGGCATTTGGATGTCATTTAATAAGGTTTTCACCTTAAAACATAGCATTAATTCAATATGAATAACCATAATTCATCAACAAGTGTGTGTGTGTGTGTGTGTGTATATATATATATATATTCATTCCATCATTCAAAAACATGAAAAATCATTGAAAAATATTAGGAATTCATATTAAAACCGAAAACACAAGAAAAATGAGATGTAAACATTATTCACCTTACCTTTAGAGATTATAGAGATTGATATGTGAATATATTTGATTTGAATTAGCTTCTTTCTAGCTTTACTTCTTCTCTTCCATGTTAATGGTGGTCGGCCCCTTAATTTAAAATTTGAAAATGAAATGAACGTGTAAAATTTTACACGGCTAAGGTTTGGAGGACATAGGATTAGCCTCTTTCCTATTCTACCCCTCCTCTATTTCAAATTAAACCCTTCTTTAGTTCATTGTTAAATGGCTCGACTACCCTTAATTAAAAATCAAATCTCAATCCCCTAATCAACACATTATTTTATTTAATTTAACTAATTAAATATCCTAAATAATGTTACCAAAAATTTGGGGTGTTACAGACTCTCCTCCTTAAAGAATTTCATCCTCGAAATTACGATAAGGTACACAACAAATCAAACAAGAAGGTAAAACATACCATCAAAACAAGTCAGGATAAGTATCTCTAATCTTGTTCTCAATCTCCCAAGTACAATCCCTGTCATCATCGCTCCACTGGACTTTGACTAATCTGACCGTATTGGTTCTAAGCCTCTTCTGATCTCTCGCAACAATACAAATAGGCTCCCTTACTATGGTCAAATCCGGTTCTACCACTAAATCATTTGGCACAGTCGGTGCAATAGCAGTTTCCGGGTCTTTAACACACTTTCTGAGATGAGAAACATGAAAAACATCGTGGACTCCTGCCAAACTGCTCGGTAACTAAACTCTATATGTGAGTTTCCCGATCCTCTCAACAATAGGAAAAGGTCCAACTAATCTCGGTGCTAACTTCCCTGATTTCCCAAATCTAATGTCACCCTTCATCGGTGATTCTTTGACGAAAACCTGATCTCCAACTGATAACTTTAGATCTTTCCGTCTCTTATCTGCATAACTCTTCTGCCTAGACTGAGCCTCTTTCATTCTAGCTCGAATGGCCTCAATCTTTTCTGCAGCTTTTTTGACTAAATCTGGACCAAGAACCAACCTATCCCCAGTCTCTAACCAACATACGGGAGATTTGCATGGCCTTCCATACAAAGCTTCAAACGGTGCCATCCCAATACTAGTCTGATAACTGTTATTATACGAAAATTCGAATAAATGCAGATGGTCTTCTCATGATCCCTCAAAGTCTAATACACAAGCTCTTAACAAATCTTCCAAGATTTTGTTAACTCTTTATGTTTGCCCATCCGTCTGCGGATGGTAAGTGGTACTCATCTTGAGCTTGGTTCCCAAATCTTCCTGCAGACTCTTCCAGAACTCGCTAGTGAACAAAGGATCTCTATCACTAACTATGCTACTAGGAATTCCATGCAGTCTAACAACATTCTTCAGAAATAACCTTGCCAAAACAGGTGCCGTTCTGGTTGACCTAACTGGAATGAAATGGGCACTCTTGGTCAATCTGTCCACCATGACCCATATACTATCATTTCCTCTGTTCGACCTTGGCAACCCGTCAATAAAATCCATGGAGATAGAATCCCACTTCCATACTGGAATATCCAATGGCTGAAGCAACCCACTTGGTTTTTGGTGTTCGACCTTTTCCTATTGGAAAGTCATGCACTGCTTCACACACAACCCAATATCCCGCTTCATACCTTCCCAGAAGAAACTTCTCTTCATATCCTGATACATCGTAGTACCTCCTGGATGAATAAAGAACTTTGAACGATGGCATTCCGCTAAGACTTCTTTCCTTATGTTTCCTACACTCGGAACACATAATCTTCCTTTCTTTCTCAACCTCCCATTCTAGTCAAGACAGATATCTTTCAAATCATCTCCCTTAGTTTCGTCTCTTAGCTTCCTGATCCGTTCAGCTAATATCGGATCCTCTCCCTGTTTAGAAACAATTTTTTCGATCATCACTAGTCGAACTTCCAAACAAGATAAAACAACTGTATCTCCACTAGACCCAGCCTCGGATCTCCACTGCACTCTACAATCTGCTAATGCTTCTAAATCTTTCCTCTCAGCAATCATCGCTAAAAATGCATTCTGATGTTTCCTGCTAAGCGCACCTGCAACCTTGTTGTCTTTCCCTGTTGTGTACTCGATCCTAAAATCATAAGCAGCGATAAACTCTAACCACCTCTGTTGTCTCATGTTCAACTCCTTCTAAGAGAGCAAATACTTCAGCGACTTATGATCTGAATATAGCTCAAACCTTTCTCCCAAAAGGTAATGTCTCCACACCTTCAAAAAAAAAATTACTGCAATCAATTCCAAATCATGCGTCGGATATCTGACCTCATGTGTTCTAAGCTGTCTAGAAGCCTAGGCAATCACTTTACCCCTCTGCATTAAAACAGCTCCTAATCCTGTTCCACATGCATCAGTGTAAACCACCAAATCTTGATTCCCTTCCGGAACAACTAACACCGGTGTATGGGTCAATAAGTGTTTCAAACTCTGGAATGCTTCCTCACACTTATCAGTCCACACAAACTTCACATCCTTTCTTGTCAGCTTGGTAATCGGTGCCGTTATCCGCGAGAAATCCTTAATGAACCTCCGATAATAACCACCCAACCCAAGGAAAATCTTTATCTCCGTCACTGTCTTGGGTCTCTTCCAACTATTCACTACTTCAATCCTAGTCGGATCTACTGACAACCCTTTCTCTGAGACTACATCACCAAGAAACTTCACTTCTTTCTTTCAAAAATGACACTTCGAAAACTTCGCCTACACCTGATGCTGCCTCAGTGTTTCAAGCACCATTCTAAGATGAACTTCATGCTCTCTTTCATCCTTAGAGTAAATCAAGATATCATCTATGAAAACCAATACGAACCTATTCAAGTGCTCTCGGAAAACCCGGTTCATTAAATCCACAAAGAAAGCTGGCGCATTAGTTAGTCCGAATGACTTGACTAAAACCATTTGTACGACCCATACTTGGTCCTAAACACAGTCAAAGGTATACTATTCTCTGCTACCCTGAGCTGATGGAAACCTGTCGCTAAATCTAACTGCGAAAATACCTTGGCTCCTCTCAACTGGTCGAATGAATCGTCAATCCTTATCAATGGATATCGATTCTTTATCGTTTTCTCATTCAACTTATGATAATTGGTAAATAGCCTTAACGATCCATCCGGCTTCTTAGCAAACACCGCGGCTGCTCCCCATGGCGAACTACTCGGCATGATAAAATTCTTGCCTTCTAAATCCACCAACTGCACCTTTAACTCTATCATCTCTGTAGGGGTCATCATGCTTGGCGGTCTACTCACTGGTTCAGCTCCCGGAACCAAATCTATCTGAAACCCAATTGGCTCGTTTTGGTGGCAACCCAACTACAGGCTCAAAAACATCTATGAATTCTCTAACCATGAAAATTCGACTCAATTCATCATCCGATTCTATAGCACCAAACAAGGCGTACGTCTCACCGCAAGAACCTTCTACGGTATAAACTATCCGATCATTACAATCTGGGTGTCTAAGCGATATTTTCCTAAACTGGCAAAATATCCTAGCATCGTACTCACTTAACCAATCCATCCCAAGAATAATTCTAAATCCCACAAAATCAAACACATGCAAACTGCAAACAAAAGTATGACCTAACAGGTCAAACTCTAACTGATCACCTCTCATCCCTATAGTTGCATACCCTCCTATTGGATTCGCAACCCGTAAAGAAGTAAATAAATAAGTGGGTTCTAGGTTATGCTTATCATCAAACATTTAGCTGCTCCACCCTTCTGAGCACCTTTCTTTGGAAAGAACTTCCTCTTCTGATTCTGCCCGACCTGGACTACTTTAGCCTTATTCTTCTCTAGAGAATTAAGCAACTCATCATGCCTTAAGACCATCTTCACAACAAAGTCAGAAGGATCTCTAATATGAGGTAATGTAGCCCTGGCCAACTCAGGCTTCAACCCCCTGATGAACTTCTCATTCCTCTTCATGACTGTGTCCACTGAAGCATACCCATATCTGGCCAACTCCTCAAACTTCCTTACATATTCCAGAACTGACATCTCCCTCTGCTATAATTCAACAAACTTCCTGATCAGAGCTGACTGTGCCATTGCTGACATAAACCTCCCTTGGAACCTTCCCTTGAAATCATCCTAGGTCATAGTCTCCTCATCTACTGTCACAGTCACACTATTCCACCAAAACAATGTGGCTCCCTAAAGCTGTCTAGATGCCAACCTCCTCTTCTGCTCATCATTGAGCCCCAAGTCTGCAAAAATCCTTTCGTAGTGCAACAACCAATTTTCTACTTCAATGGCGTCCTCCGTTCCAACAAACGGCTTCCCTCCAAGATTGGTGTAATCTCCACTCAGCTTAGCATAATGATTAACTACCAGAACTTCTGGAATCCCTGCTCCTGCAGCATTTCCTCCTAACACTCTGGCTGCAACTCCCGCCTGCACTATATTCTTGAAAAACTGATACATAGCTTCCATTCCAACCCGCGAGACTTCAACACCCACATTCTCTGCTTATGCCTAACCTTGACTCTTCTCACATTAGGCCTGGCATTACCATCGGTGCCTTCCCATCCTGGGTTATCTCTTCCTCTTCTTCTTCTTTCCATATCTGTATTCAAACCTCATGAGATACAGAAAAATAACCTAACAAGGATAGGAGACTAGAGATAAAGCGTATACTTATATATAGAAAATACAAGTGTGTTACCATAGCGTTATCCCATACTCCATTCTTACTCTAATTCCTTAGGATTATGTTTTAAAAATTACTTTAGTTTAAAAAATTTCATAAACCATGCTCTGATATCAAGTTGTAACATCCCGTATCTATAGGCCAAAAGCTAAGCACTACAGATGTTGCATTCATCCATAGTATTACTTCTGGTGACAAAATACGGTAATGATAATGGTATCCATAATATCAGAAGCACATGAATATGAACAAAATCACAGATTTCAAAGAATAACATTTAGTTGATTACATTTTAAAACAATAATTTATATCCATGTTACATAATCCCGTAACGTTTCCCAGGCAATGATTAAATATATCATTTACAAAATACGCCAAGAGTGACATATGACGATGCCCCCTTGGTTGATCAGAGAAATATTGTCATATCTGACTTAATACACAGCGGAACAAAACAATAAAAAATTCCTAAATTAGCTATCTGTCAGCCACCTGCTCGTCTTCGGAAGCTTTATTCGCCAAAATACTAAAACCTGAAAACCTCGACCCTCAGCCTACTCAAATCAATTTTTAAGTACCCGAGAGTTTAAGGGGAAACAAAAAATTCGAGTCAGACTTAAATCCTGGTGTGAATAATTCTGTTACATCTCAGTTTACTGATATTAAGTGAGACTACACCGCTTAGAGGAATGGGTTTCCCCTCACTAATATCCTTTTCAAAACATATATATATTTTCCAATCCTTTCCTACAACCAAACTGGTTAATCAAGCTGATTATATCAAAATAACATTATCCTTTATGCTAATAAATGGACTATCTGTCCGTAAAAAAAGTAATATATGAACTATTTGCCCACATATATAGCAAGGTCCGTTATGCTAAAAATGGACTATCTGTCCATACAATTGGGCTGACTGCATGCAAACTGGACTAATTGTCCGAAATCTAGGTCGACTGCATGTAAAAATGGACTAACTGTCCGAATTATTTTCTTAGGGTTAACTACCCTTTAAATTTTCCTTGAAAACCTTTTCAAAATGATTTAGTTCTTCAAATCATATATATATAAGGAAAATATACCTTTTTCTTTACTCTAAACCATTTTTTCTATGTTATATATACTTTACTCAAAATAATGTTGATGAGATTTTAAGAAGGATTAACTATCCTTCTAATACAAGTCGAAACCCTTTTTAACTTGAAAATACTTAGGCTACATTACCTATTTATTACATTCGAAACCTTTGTTTAACACCGTTAAACAACCCTATCGAAACCTTTGAAGGTAACCCCTTCGAAACCATTGGTAAACACTTTCGAAACTATTGCTTTCGAAAATATTGGAAAAACCTTTCCTTTCATTTCTCCGAAAGCTTCAAAATAACAGACATCCCCTTTTAAAACCTTTTAAATATTGCATTTTGAAAACATAGGAAAAACCTTTGTTTCAATCCTTTCGAAACCCTAAGGAACCACCATTTTCGAAACCATTCATTAAAACCTTTCGAAACAGTCAAACTCAATCCTTTCGAAAGCAATTTGGGTTCAACTTAAAACATGTGGAAACCTTTTAAAACTATCTCTTTCGAAACCATTTGGGTTTTACTTTACTTATAGAAAAAGGGTCCTTAAAATATTTAAGTCGAAAGCAACTACTTCGAAACCATTTCCTAAGTAATGAAGTGATGGTGTCGAAACCATCCCTTTGAAACCATCGAAGAGGTGGCCATATTTTAGAAAACCAAAGAACCCCTTCGAAACCATCTGGATCGAAAGGTAGGAAGCGACAGCTAAAGGTTTCGACTTAGTAGAAAGTAATTATTTAAAAACAGAGGCGCAACCCAATCGAAACCATTTCCTTTAAGTCATTTGACCTGGTCGAAAGCTACTTTGTCGAAAGCCATTTAGTCGAAAGCAAGCAGGCGCATTTTCAATTTAAAAACAAAGTACTGCCTCAACCCCTTCTAAACCCCTGGTTTCAACCCTATACCTTTCGCCCACGTCGAATTCATTACGTACCAGTTGCCTGATACCATATGCATTAGTTTCGACTGAGTTGGAGGCGATGGTATGGAGGTGGAACCTGGTGCGGAAGGAGACGAAACAAAGGAAAACATGTAGCAAATAGTTCTTTTCACCTAACCTGCCTTACGTGTCTAATTATGATTGGTTTCTTGTTTCTTTACCAATAAAAAGTACTGAACTTTATCAAAAGGGCTGCAAACTTTCCAGATTTAATAATTTAAATCATTTTACAAAAAGCCCCTTCTCCTCTTTAATTATAAAAAACATTTAAGTCACATACCTTAAATAATTTTATTTAACCATTAAAACACTTAGGAAAAATCTAGAAAAATTCTAGAAAATCACTTTATATATGTTTTCTAACGTATAAAAATTTCAGACCCAAATAATTAATTATTTACCCGTAAATAATTAATAACCCAAAATACCATTTTCTTTACTAGAAAATTCAAATTGATTCCATGAAAATTCAGAAAAATCTGAAAATTGAAACCCATCTCCAAAATATATTTTTGATCTTCATAAAAATTCGCAAGGCATTTGGATGTCATTTAATAGAGTTTTCACCTTAAAACATAGCATAAATTCAATACGAATAACCATAATTCATCAACAAGTATATATATATTCATTCCATCATTCAAAAACATGGAAAATCTTTGCAAAATAATGGGAATTCATATTAAAACAAAAAATACAATAAAAATGAGATGCAAACATTATTCACCTTAGCTTTAGAGATTATAGAGATTGAGATGTGAAAAGATTTGATTTGAATTAGCTTCTTCCTAGATTTTCTTCTTCTCTTCCTTGTTAATGGTGGTCGACCCCTTAGTTTAAAATTTGAAAATGAAATGAACGTTTAAAATTTTACATGGCTAAGGTTTGGAGGATATAAGAATGGCCTCTTTCCTATTCTACCCCTCCTCTATTTCAATTTAAACCCTTCTTTAGTTCATTGTTAAATGGCACGGCTACCCTTAATTAAAAACCAAATCTCAATCCCCTAAGCAACACATTATTTTATTTAATTCAACTAATTAAATATCCTAAATAATGTCACCAAAAATCAGGGGTGATACAAAAATATAAGAGAATTAGTTAATGATCATTAGTATAGGGTTTGGAGGGTCGTCTTCATTAGAAGTTTCTACTAGTTTGGTGCGTAAGGCCATACTATGTCTTTTCAACACGTTGAAGATTATTGTTACTGCAAATATTGATACCGAAGATATGGGGGAATATCGAAATAAAGCATGTCGATATTAATGATGTCGCAAGAAAGCATACAAGGGGAGATAGTCGATGTTGAAGGTAAAACAAAGCTTACATCAAATAATGTCGCATTCAAAATGCGCCTTAAAGAATATCGCACATCATTAATGCAATATGGAATGCCGCACTCCATCAGTAGGTAAGCCTACAATGATGTCGCATACCATATATTCTACATATAATTAGGAAAGTGATGATGTCAAAAGAAAGCATATCGCAGGTCATCAATGTAATTGGGGATGTCATTGATGCTGCTCTTCATCAATAAAGGAAATTGTCAGATATCAATAGTGCATAGAGGAATGTTGCATGCCATCAAATGGAAAAAGGATATCATATGTCATGTTATATCGTGAATCATTAAGAGGATGTCACCACTCATCAATACCCTCTCTTTACAATGCCACCTATCACTTATACCGCATCTTATTGGTATCGCACTTCATTAACCATAGTTATACATAAGGAAGCATGTTGTAAGCCATCAACGAGATAGAAGCATCATGTATCATTAATACTGTATCTCATGAATACCGCATGGCGACAGTAACCAATGTCAGATGAGGGGTTTTAAGCCTCCGAAGACCTATATATAAAGTTGCTGCTTACTAGCAGTATACAAAAGCATGTCGCATGTCACCAATTCAACAAGGGACGCCGTAAGAATTGATGAAGAACGATGAACATAAGATGAATGTCGAAGCTCACCAGTCCCCAATGATTCCCTAACTCATCGGCATATAAAGGAATATCAAAATAAAGCCTGATACCGAATGCCATCAGTATGGTCGATGATGTCGAAAGCCAAGCATGCTGGAAGTGACACTTGGCAATCATACCACACCCCTCAACCCTATAATTACAGACCTTGGGGCATGGAGGAAGGAGTGATTCATTCTTTTCTCATTCTTACATTTTTAAAGTTTGTAATGGGTATTTTAGTACCAACTGTAATATTGCAACCCTTATTGCAAATAAGGGCTTATGCTTTTACAATCGCATTGCATATGAATAATGTGACATGAATTATGACTTATGATTCTTATGAGTTTGACATGATCTTGACTTTGTCATTGAAAGTGCATACGTCCAACAAGCTAACAAAAGATTCCTTGAATCGTGACTTATTTTTGAATTCTCAAGCACTTATGATTTCAATCATAACTTGTTTTGAATTCCCAAAACACTCATTACTTCGAGACTAACATGAATTCAACATGGAGCTTGTGCCTTCCTAGCATGCTAACCCAGGATTACTAAAGTCTCTATTCAACCAAATATCACTTTCCTCACACTTTTTAGGGTTAATGAAGAAATTCGTTGACATTTTGGTGCTAAAAGGAGGGCTCGAACCTCCATCTCCGCTTAACCCACAAGTGGAACTACCCTTAACCTACATATATAGGTCTTAAAGGATTTATCCCTACCAAGCATATCCCATTAAGGAACTATTTCAAATCCCATCCAACCTAAATTTGATAATGACTATCTCCGAACTAGGATCTTCCAAGCCTCGAGTAGTTAAGCCAACCTACCAAATCAATAGTGATCCTCGAATTCATGAAGAGCAAATACTAAGGATGTCGGCACTACAAATCATGGAAGATAAAAGAAGGCATGTAACTCCTTATGATTTAGATGAATAGAGCTTAAACCCATTTCACATAGGGTCTGCACCAATCTTTGCTTCGGGAAAGAAAGATAAGAAAAATAGCATCTTCATAGAAAGAAGAAAGAGAATTCAACTCCAAGCAAAGGGAACCATCATTGAAAGAGAAATAACAAAAGATTTTGATCAATTCACCAAAAAGTAGAAGAATGTGCTTAATCATTCCCATAAATTGAATGAGATTCAAATCTCTTTAAAGATGAAATTTGCTACAGAGGCTAAAGAATCCGTCACATACAACAGAAGAGCTAAGTGGAAATCAAGGGAACCATCCTCCAAAAGTTCGCGGCTTTTTAAGAACTATTCTTTCACTGCTTCTTATGAGGATATTTACCTCCTAATCAAGGAAAGACTAAACTATTGGCCTTCTCAAAAAAACGACCAAAGAATGAAAGAAATTCTAGAGGACAATATTGTCATTATCACCGCTCAAATGGCCACGACACTAATCAATGTCGAAGCTTACAAAGGATGATCAAAAATTTCCTAGGATAAGGAAAGCTTAAAGAATTTATAAAGAGATTCTTGAAATAAAACAAGTATATCTACATGATCAATCATAAAAAGGAGTAAGACTCTCCAAAAGGAAAAAGCCTTTGATCCCGCCAAGATGGCCTGGTCAAAGCACCTCCTAGAAGGAGGTCAGAGTATGCCTTTGGCCCCACCTGAAAAAGGCCTGACCAAAGCATCTGCAAGCCTTTGGTCCTACCTATGTGGTCTGGTCGGAACGCCTCCTAGAGGGAGGACGGAGTAAGCCTTTGGTCCAGCCTAAGATGGGCTGGCCAAAGCACTGAACCAGCCTTTAATACCGCTTATAAGGCCTGACTGAAGCGCCTCCTTGAGGGAGGTCCGGTAAGTTTTTGGTTCTACTTGAGATAGCTGACCAAACGCATTGGATGAAAAACCTAAATCATCACCTAAGACTGTGATAGGCGGTTTGATCCAAGTTGAGATCATCACCTAAGATGGTACCAAAGAAATGCGAATCAAGATTCGTTACCTATTGTGGTAATCAGAGGTCCAATCAAAACCATCACATAAGATGGTGACAAAGAAAATAATTGAGCAATTCAAACTCGATCCAAAAGAGAGATTGAGTCAGTCTTTCAAAGGAAGATCAAATACAAAATCAAACTCGATCCAAAAGAGAGATCAAGGCGGTCTTCTAGAGGAAGATCAATCAAATTCAAAAGAAAATCCAACTTTATTCTAAAGAGAGGATCAAAGGCAATCTTCTAGAGGAATATCTGCTAAATATGAACTGTTGTGCTCCACAACAAAGATAAATCAAACTTCAACTACCAAATGGTTTACTGGTCCTTTATTTCAGCAATTATTATTGCCGGAATGTTTTTCTAGTATTCTATTCAGATTATTAACTGCCACAATTGTTTACTGTCTTCTATTCATATTATTGGCAGATGGATTTTCTGGTCTTCTATTCATATTATTGCCAGATGAATTTTCTGGTCTTCTATTTAGACTATTATTATCAGATAATCTTTTGATATTCTATTCAAGGATTATTATTGCCAGATGGTTTCCTAGTCCTTTAGTCATTTGATTGTTGGATGATTCTCGGTATTCTAAAAGAATTACACTAGATAGTTCTGGACTTCCATTCATAGTTTGATCATCATTAATTACTACAAGAAGGGTTTTTGATATTCAATAATGGGCCTCATTAAACCGACTCTCAATCTTTTAAATTTGATTGGAATTCAACCTTTTCATTAAAGTAATGGGAATCTCTGTTACTAAACAGGTTATTGGATACTGTTAATGAAGAGGCAAACTCTTACATCAAGATCAAAAGTTATGGTCTTCATACCAACTAAGATTCTGAATGCTCAATCAGCAAGGCTTCTGGCTCACTTAATAAGCAGACCATTAGCCTATATGTTAATGGCCCAAAATGCAAAAAAGGCGGATTATGCTCAAAACAACAACTACAATGCATCAGATTGATACTGGGAAGCTAATTACAAATGTCAAACAAAAGCAAAAAAAATTGAATATCGATCATTCAGGTACAAGTTTATTTATCATTTAAGAATTATGTACAAGATCCGCAGGAGCAAAAGATTGGATAACAAGAGAATCTAATTTAAAAGTTTACAAATAACTCTTTACTAAGAATCAAACTCTTGAGCCATCCTCTTTGGATCTTCAACAACCGAAGAAGAATCAGTTATATGATGAATTGCCACATCTAGAAGTTGCTTAATTTCCTTCTCTTTCTTTCAAATAGCATATGCATCGTCTATTGATTCGATTTGAATTTTTAATGCACATCGAGCGTTTTATTAGCTCCCTTGGGAAGCTGAATCTTGCTCTTTAATTTCTTAATCTTCTATGTAAAAGCGTGTTTTTCACGCTCAAGTCTCTCAACATTAGATTCATAAGTATTAAGACGAGTAGAAACTTTATCACTCCACTGCTTATTCAAAAATTTAACGCATTCAAATCTAACTCTTTGGCACAATCTGGCGATCCCATCATCATCAAAATTCTTATGAGGGTTTAATATGGCAGAAAATCGTTCTTGCCCAACTAAAGGAATAGAGGTAGGAAGGCTGGAATCACCTACATTCGCAATAAGTTCCAAAGATTGGCAGTTTGCTTGGTTTTTCGACAGTTCAACCTCAAGATTCATCACCATTTGATGCAATTGAGCAATCTCAGCATCAGCCTCTGTGTTTTGTGAAGAAAGCCTAGATTGGCTAATAGAATCTATTTTTCCTTTCAACTCTTGAATTGTTCCATCCCTCCCTTTAATTTGCTTCTCTAAATCAGAAGTCAACTCTTTAAAACTACTAAATGTGGATCTTAATTTGTAACATTTTTCATGCAATTCTTGCTCATCTAGATTATCCGGAAGTCGTAAAGCCAGAGTGCCTTGAGAAGAGAGTTTCTTCTTGCATTCTTTCCTAAGCCTATCTTTAATAGAATCAAGTTGAGCAAGGATATCTGAGCCACTTGACGCGAGTGTCAACTGTTTCTCCTAGCAAGAAAAGAAATCAATACATAGAAAGTATTTCCTTTATTAACAACAAAGGTTTACAAACTTGAGAAAATTTAAAATTACATCAACATTACATACAACTAACTGTTAAAGTTTTAAGACAGCGGTTTTTGCCTTCTTAAGTGACCAACAGGCAAATTAAGGCTAGAGTCAATAGGAACTTTAATTCTTTCCAGAGTATTGACAGAAGGAAATTGATGATAGTCCCACTTTCGGGCTAAGGGGCTGGACTAACCACATATCAATTTAACGTGATTAATTCGAATTCATTAAGTAGTTTATCCTTTTCATAGCCCAAGAAATCAAAACAAAAGTGATGGAATTGTGTATAAATTTCCTGTAGGTCTCTAAGAAAGCAACGTTTTGATAACTGAGATGTTCTGAGAGTTAAGGACTTCTCTTTAAAATTCCTCTTTAACTTGATAAATTTACTCAAGAGTTCGATTGGAACATGACTACTTGAGAATTCCTTAATCTATATAATATATATAAATAAACTAAAAGGAAAGAAACAAGAGTGAAAAAGTTTATAAACTACTTGAATTACACACTGCAATCATACAATCATTAAGGTTCGAACAATATTGATCCCTTATAAACTTCAGAAATAAATCTCTCCTTACTATACTTAATCTTTTTGGAAGGAAGTGTACTAGAAGAGAGGGGAACACTAGCATCCCTAGGAAGGTTCCAACAAGCACCATGATGAGGGTCGCTTCCATGATCGTCTAAATATCTTTTATGAAGAGGCCTAATCAAGCCCCTACTTTTTTGCCCTAGAAAAGAAAAGTCGATGAAAACATTCCTAGAATAAATTTTATAAAGGAACTCTACTAAGGCTTCCCTATCTGCAATGAGTATCCAAAAGAGAGTCATTAATTTCACATTCTCTCTCATGATTCTATCATGGTGAAGGCAAGCTCTCTTTAAACAAGGGGCACCCTGCTTTTCCTTGAAAAACCTTAACTGTGCAACACTAGTAGAGAGGCACTTATATTTATTAGATAGTTCATTATATTCATCAATTGATCTATCAACCTCTCTATTTAACCGAAGCACATCCCTTTGACTCTTTTCATATAAAGTCTCATAATAATACTTGGTCTTTCTCCTTAACTAAGATAATAAGTTTATTAACTAAAGAACACTTGGCGACTTCTAACATTTAAATAACGAATTCCATACCTAAGAGATTGAAAATGTAACAACCCGAATTCTAGTGGGTCTGGATTTTTCGCAAAAATGCTAAAATCCAAGTCCACTGAAGTCGAGTTGGGTATTTGGTATCCTACAAATAGGCAAAGACAAATATATCAAAGCTCAATAAATATCTCACAGTGGAACTGACTAAAATATATTAGTAAGTAAATACTGACCAATATAATAACACTTTCTAAACAAGTGTCTCAAACCTAGAAAGTCTCTACCATCTACTTAACCTATAGAATGTTATGAGGAGGGGGTCAGAACTAAAGTTCTGGTGAATGGACAAATTATACACTTCTAGGCTTAATTCTACATATACCGTATTATTTCCATTTCCTGTTATATTAGGTTTATTGGGTTTATACTACTCTCGCCTCCGTTCGTGAATCGTACCCATCTACTCCCTAGTAGATTAAAACCTAATAACTAATACATATATGTAGCTATATACCCAACGACTGCATCGGTCCTAGGTACTACACATAGTACCTTTCGTATCCTCCTCGAAAAGGACTCCATCGTCTTGCTCCGAGAGCGTTCTGTGACTACATATATAAATGATAGCTTCATAAGGCCTACAATACAGATGTTCTATCATCTGCTATGATAACGTAAAACTGTGTCCACACTAGCCTATACTAATGCTCGGACATCCATAATGTACCACCTAGTGCGTACCTTGAGGACTATACGTAATCGTTCTATCTACTCCCTGAATCCCGCTTAACAAGGTCTACCTTGTACGGACTCAATCGAGGATTTTCTATATCTGTAAATGACCACTTCGTTAGGCCTATAGATATTCCACTTGGTCTGTCTCTTTTCTCATATTGGCTATGGCCCCACGCAGCCACCCCTCAACTAATCGAAAGACCTCTAAAGAGCTAAGTGGTTGTGCCCTACTGCAAACAATCTAAACATCCAATTAGCTGCGCCCCTCATCTAATGTTTCGACAGTGAAATAATCATTGGCCTTTTGGATTAACTCTAGTCTTTCTCGAACTCGCTTCTTGGTTTGATGCTGGCCCGATATCCGCATGCGACTATCCTTTTGGGTCCTGCTCACTAAAACCTACTCGCAAGTCAAGTACCGTGTCATACAAATATCCTACTCCAAATATCAACCCCTTTTGACTTCCTACAATGGTCCTGTCATGCAAAAGTAGTCAAGGCATACTCTCTTGATGGAACACCTACATACCTGCCTCCGGGGGACTGCTTCGCTATGCCTACCCCAGAGGGCCATCCTAGAGTACCCTTACGTCCCATTGAAGTCTCATACTTCCTTCTAGCCCAAATTAACTAAGTTGGACGTGCTTCTTCTGTGCTGAAATCTGTGATGAACTGCTTCGTCAAGCTCTTCATCCTTTGGGCTTCTCCAAATGCATCTTACTCTTTTATTAGACCGTAAGTCTAGTCTTTTATTTTGTGTTTAGTTTACTTTTCTTATTTTGTTGGCTACTTATTTACCCTGATTAACATAGGCTTGTCCTAGTCTCACCTAACTATTGTGGGACCATCAGTTCCTGACTGAAAGGGAATGCTATTGGTATGGGTCGATTCTATTATTTTTCTTATTAACTTAATCCAAGATCTAAGTTTATTAAAATAAGCCTCTTCTGTTATTTCTGCTCTATTTTCTTATTAACTTAATCCAAGTCTTAAAATAATCCTTTTCTGTTCTTTCTACTTAATTATAACCTATGTTATAATTTTACTTGCAATTGTCAATACTATATTCTTTTATAATCTATATATTATAAATATGATTACAAGCGTCTCTTTTCTATTCTAGTCTGTCTTCTTTTATTATGACATTGAATTCTCTTATATTATATGACAATCTTGGCTTGGGACTACGTTCGACTGTCACAAATTTACTTATCATAATAAATGCATTGCCTTTATTCTACTATCTACGTAGTAAATGCAGATCTAGGTACATTTCTGTTTATTGTTTCTTGTCTAATAATTAACTTGATTGCTTCTTTAATTTCGATAACTCTACACTTTAACTTCTTTTATTCTAGGAAGTGGTTCTATTCTATTTGGTTGGTTACAAAAATTGTGCTAAAAATCCATTTCCATATTTTTATACTAAATAATGCTATAAACAATAGTCCGTAACTGCAAGATATTTCTTTACTTTTTGGATAGTGCAAAATACAGTAGTTTCTCTACTTTACACTAATTCCCTTTTTCTTTCTTTTATTCTTGCAATTACTTTTATCGTTATCTTTTAAATATTAAACTACAGAAATGTATTCTCTTTTCTAAACCAACCAATTAATCTATCACCTACTTCCAAATCAAGTTATCAGATTTTTCTTTAATTTATTACTCCTGTTTTAGCATAATTACTGTAAATCTCTTACTTCTAGGCTTAAGCCTTTTTTTATAATTGTTAAGCCTACTTTTATTCATATTTAATTGGATCACTTTCTTTCTTTTCCATATAAATAATTAAATATAAGTTCTCATATAAATTTACAGTCTCGGCATAACAAATTAACAGAACTAGTTACTGAAATAAATGCTGAATTAAATAATTAACGGGAATATAACGATAATATATCATAAACGTAAAAGGTATATAATTTAAATCCACTCACCTAAAGTCCTAAGCTTCAATCCCTATCCCTTTTAATTTGCTACGCTTTTCTCCGCTTTTTCTCCTTTTTGATTCGCTATAATTTCCTAGGTTGTTTGTGCAATTCTCTGATTTGCTTGTATGTATTTCCTTGCTTAATATTTTTTAGTTTGGGGGAAAGATTTGATTAACAGAGGAGAAAGGAAGAGGGAGAAGAGAAGAGGAGTTTGTTGTAAACGACAGCAGCTGATTCAAAGAAAATAGTTAGGGCTAGGGTTAAGTTACGTTCAATTTATAGGTGCAGTGAACAACTAGGAACCATCCGATTAACCCTAAAAACAATCCTCACCATTAGAACTTGATTTGTTTACGTTTGCATATAACGTATAACTACCAATGTTATTCATTTGTTCCTTTGTTATACGACCCTATTAATCCACGTTTCCTTCTAAATAAGATTCTCCCATTAATTAGTCAATTAATTAGATCATACACACACACACACACACATATATATATATATATATATCCAATATTAATTGATTCTTATACGTTATAATTTCTTACCAATTTGAACACGTCAATTAATACCTCTATTAATCGAATGCATATAAAAGTTATACTTTTTAATTTATCCTTATTGATTTACCTTAATTATAAACCTAATTACTTAATTTGTTTGATTTTTGTACGCGTTCCAATTTTTTTTAACTTGGCAACAAATAATCCTATAACTGACGTTTTCTTCTAGCTAATTAATTTACATTATTAACTATTGTAAAAATACATATTCTTTGATTAATTGACACCCTTTTTTAAAATGCTCAACTAATTGCCAATTAGTTAATTGACACATTTTCCCATTTTAATCGATATCCAAATTAATTCCTATGCGTCACTCAATCACACATTTATTAGTTATACATATTTAAACCGCCAATTCATTACCCAATTAATTGACATATAAGTTTCCCTCTTTTATTAATTGACGCTTACCTGATGTCTTTAATTAATTTCTCAATTAATTGATTGCATCAATTTTAAATTAATATATGTATGTTATCATTTAATTTATTTCCCACATACATTTCACTTTATTAAAAGATCCCTTAATTAATTAATGTTATCAAAGTGATATATTCTCTGACTAATTAACGCCTCTATGTCTCTTAATTAATTCCCCTTTTAATTGATTGATGTGTTAATTAATCACACACTCATAGGTTGCATATATCTATGTAACCTCTTAATTTTTTAAATGCATACATTTGACATTTATATTTTTCACTGTTTTGCAATTATGTTAATTCAATTGATTTTATTTTTCATTAAAGCGTGGGGTGTTACATTCTCCCCCCTTAGGAAATTTCATCCTCAAAATTTGATAAGGGTTCAATCATGCAAACCTTCGTGCATCCATTCTACACTCACAACCATTTAGTGTACAACCAATTTTGCAACAATCTGTGCATAGTTCAAAGTGCAATACATCATAAAATATATGCATGTACATGAATCTCTAAGCAGTACCTCTTATATGAATGCTTTTCTTCTTTAAAAATTTATTTTTAAAACATGATGCACAAATCCTAAATATACCTGCAATTTCTATATGAATGCAATCTTTTGAAAACTCAAAATGTTTTTCATCCAATTTTTCCCACACTCCTACCGAATAGGGGTGTAGTTCAACAAATTTTTCATCCAAATCCTACCACACAACTTCTAATATTCGAATTTCAAAAAAAATCTAATTTTTCGAACTCGATTTCTTATGTCAGAAAGAAGGTAGAAAACGAAAAAACTTCACATTTCTCCGTTTTACTTTTGCATACCCCTCCCTCCATACTTGGAACTTATGTCGCTATCCTATAAAATCTCTACTAGCTTTCCCAAGCACAGCTTTCATAAGAATTTTTTTTCTTTTCAAACTTTTTCACAAGCTTAAATTATGGGAAAGATGTATTTTTCTTTTGCAATTCTCATTTATTTCTATTGACGTTTCTATTGCTTTCTTTAGATCTTACTATTTTTCTTTTAGTTGCCTTTTATCTGCTTTTACTCTTCTTTTAATATAGGAACTAAACATAGCTATCATCTAGGGCTGGGAGGTCTAAGACCATGTCCACTCTAACATAGAAAGGTCCTACTCTAGGAATTCAAGTAACTCATATGCTCCTCCTACCGCCTATTAGTTTTTTTACCAACTTATGCTGTATTACTCATGATGAATCAGATCTATTCATCCCTTCTATTCCATGCTCAAAAAGGAATAACTAAGTCTTATTTACTGCAATGGATAAGGATTTCAATCTATGTAGTCTCTAGCTAAAAAGGCAACTAAGCTTGGGGAAATTCTCTCTTTAGCTTTTGTTTTTCCCCAACCAAGGTCTACCTAACCCTACCACGTGTGTCTTATCATCTTACTAATATCATTTCACTATTCTTCTATAGTCTACACACATAAAGCAACATTTCTAGGTTTTCACTAGTGTCCTATACACCTTATGGGAACTTTTATTATTACTACTAGGAGTAATTACTGCTATAGCCTTATACTTTTCCTGTTACACCTAGGAAATGATTCCTATCTACTCCATATTTAAAAGTTTAGTTTGGTTTGGTATTTATCATTTCACTTCAAAAATTCAAGCTTCTAAATTTTTGAAATATCAAATCCCAAAATTCTTGCCTTTGAAAGTGTTATTTTGAAGTTTTCTGTTAAATTTAAAGGTACTTGGTTACTTAAAATTTTATCTTTCCAAAAACTTATTTACTTTTTCACCAGACCATTTTTCTTTAAAACATGTCTTGCTTGTTCTTAAAACATTTTTCTTTTTTCCTGATTTCAAAAAAATGTCCTCACATGTTTTCAAAATATCTTCTTTTCATAGATTTTCAAATTTACTAAAACTGGAGTAGATAAGAACAATTATTTTATCAAAAATCCCTTAACTTTTCTACTCTTCCAATTACTTAACCTCGGAGGAGTTTCTAACTTACTACACTTAACGGTTTTATACCTTAATGTATTGGAATTACTTTCTCTTATGAAAAATCATTAACGCTAAAACCTTCTATGAATCCTTTAAAGGAGGATTTCATGTTTATGTGAAATTATAAGGAATTTATTTTATATTTTATCGAAATAGGCTATACAAAATATGGTGCTTTCCATACCTTGTACATCTCTTTCACGTATTCCTTATAACTTGCACAAAACATCTTTATTTGTGATCCATAGAAAATTATATCATTATTCATTTCATTCCAATAGATTAAAGTATGTTTACTCTATATTCACTTACATAAGATATTTCCTACTAAATTCATTAATTTAACGTACATTATTTTTCAAAAGAACTCATTTTTCAAAACTGCTTTAATATTTTCATAACTAGAAAATATTCTCATATACTTATTTACATAATAAGTGCACATACAAACTACTTTAGAAATTATCTTCAAAACTCATTTGGGTCAAAACAGATGTTGCTTAAAACACCGTTACTACAACCTAAAAATACTAATAAATGGATTCAGTTAAAATAAATATTAATAAATCTCATCTGCTACGTAAAAACATTTCCTTTGGGAGTCACCTACTATAACAATAGTGTCATAGTCTATGTTTCCCTTATTTTTCACGAAAACATCTATTACAACAATAAATGTTGTAACCTACATTTTCAATACTTAACACACTCTAAGTTTTTATATTTAAAATATTTGTTTACCTACAAGGAAACTAGCGAGCTTTACGTGCTCTATAATTCTTCAAAAAGTATTTCACTTTTAAAAAAATTTACATTATATAAAAATAAATTTAAATTTCATACCACTTTTTTTTTCAAAACCCAATATTTATTTCCTCAAATATATTAAAAATTATATTTTTCAACTTTCCAATTTCAAAAGTTTCATTTTATTAGGCTAGACATAAAGTGGATTTTCTTCTTACTAAAACCTATTACTTTTTCCAAAATAAAAACACTCCCCCTACTATCCATAGGGAATTTCCCTACTTCCTATAACATATGGATACCAATCTTCTCTCAAAACATGGCTTATTTGTAAGCTATAAATTGGTAATAACATAGGGCTCAACATACTTGGGTCATCCCAAACCCAACTAGCAAACTATGCACAAATATACTTCTCAAAACTTTCCATATGTTAAAATCTATAATTGGGGATTATTTGGATGTTAGTACATAATATATTTATATTTTATTCAAAAATACAAATACGTTCACTCACTATCTACCTAGGAATCCTAAACCTAGGATCTGATACCAAATGTAACAATCCGAATTCCAGTGGGTCCGGATTTTTCGCAAAAATGCTAAAATCCAAGCCCACTGGAGCCCGAGTTGGGTATCTGGTATCCTACAAATATGGAAAGATAAATATATCTGAGCTCAATAAATATCTCACAGCAGAACTGACTAAAATATAATAGTAAGTAAGTACTCACCAATATAATAACACTTTCTAAACAAGTGTCTCAAAGCTGGAAAGTCTCTACCATCTACCTAACCTGTAGAATGCTATAAGGAGGCGGTCAGAACTAAAGTTCTGGTGAATGGACAAATTATACACTTCTAGGATTAAGTCTACATATACCGTTTTATTTCCATTTTCTGTTATATTAGGTTTGTTGGGTTTATACTACTCTCGCCTCCTTGCATGAATCATACCCATCTACTCCCTAGTAGATTAAAACCTAATAACTAATACATATATGTAGCTATATACCTAATGACTGCATCGGTCCTAGGTACTACCCATAGTACCTTCCGTACCCTCCTCAAAAAGGACTCTATCGTCTTGCTCCGAGAGCATTCCGTGACTACGTCTGTAAAGGATAGCTTCATGAGGCCTACAATACAGATGTTCCATCGTCTACTATGATAACGTAAAACTAGATCCGCACTAGCCTATACTAATGCTCGGGCATCCACAATGTACCACCCAGTGCGTACCTTGAGGACTATACGTAATCGTTCTGTTTGCTCCCTGAATCCCGCTTAACAAGCTCTACCTTGTATGGAACTCAGTCGGGGATTTTCTATATCTGTAAAGGACCGCTTCATTAGGCCTACAGATATTCCACTTGGTCTGTCTCTTTTCTTATCGTGGCTATGGCCCCACACAGCCAACCCTCAACTAATCGAAAGACCTCTAAAGAGCTAAGTGGTTGTGCACTACTACAAACAATCTAAACATCCAATTGGCTGCGCCTCTCAACCAATGTCTTGATAGTGAAAGAATCATTGGGCTTTTGGTTTAACTCTAGTCTTTCTCGAACTTGCTTCTTGGTTTGATGCTGGCCCGATATCCGCATGCGAATATCCTTTTGGGTCCTGCCCACTAAAACCTACTCGCAAGTCAAGTACGGTGTCATATGAATATCCTACTCCAAACATCAACCCCTTTTGACTGCCTACAATGGTCCTGCCATGCAAAAGCAGTCAAGGCATACTCTCTTGATGGAACACCTACAGACCTGCCTCTGGGGGACTGCTTCGCTATGCCTACTCCAGAAGGCCATCCTAGTGTACCCTCACATCCCATTGAAGTCTCGTACTTCCTTCTGGCCCAAATTAACTAAGTTGGACGTGCTTCTTCTATGCTAAAATCTATGATGAACTGCTTCGTTAGGCTCTTCATCCTTTGGGCTGCTCCAAACGCATCTTACACTTTTATTAGACCCTAAGTCTAATCTTTTAATTTGCGTTTAGTTTACTTTTCTTATTCTGTTGGCTACTTATTTACCCTAATTAGCATAGTCTTGTCCCAGCCTCACCTAACTATTGTGAGACCATCAGTTCCTGACTGAAAGGGAATGCTATTGGTATGGGCCACTTCTATTATTTTGCTTATTAACTTAATCCAAGATCTAAGTTTATTAAAATAAGCCTCTTCTGTTATTTATGCTCTATTTGCTTATTGACTTAATCTAAGTCTTAAAATAATCCTTTTCTGTTCTTTCTACTTAATTATAACCTATGTTATAATTTTACTTGCAATTGTCACTACTATATTCTTTTATAATCTATATATTATGAATATAATTACAAGCGTCTCTTTTCTATTCTAGTCTGTCTTCCTTTATTATGATATAAAATTATCTTTAATTCTCTTATATTATATGATAATCTTGGCTTGGGACTACGTCCAACTATCACAAATTTACTTATCATAATAACTGTTTTGCTTTTATTCTACTATCTGTGCAGTAAATGCAGATCTAGGTACATTTCTGTTTATTATCTCTTGTCTAATAATTAACTTGATTTCTTCTTTAATTCCGATAATTCTACACTTTAACTTCTTTTATTCTAAGAAGTGGTTCTATTCTTTTTGGTTGGTTACAGAAACTGCGCTAAAAATCCATTTCCATATTTTAATACTAAATAATGCTATAAACAATAGTCCGTAACTACAAGATATTTCTTTTATTATTTCCTTACTTTTTGGATAGTGCAAAGTACAATAGTTTCTCTACTTTACACTAATTCCCTTTTTCTTTCTTTTATTCTTGCAATTACGTTTATCGTTATCTTTTAAATATTAAACAATAGAAATGTATTCTCTTTTCTAAACCAACCAATTAATCTATCACCTACTTCCAAATCAATTTATTAGATTTTTCTTTAATTTATCATTCCCGTTTTAGCATAATTACTATAAAGGGACAGCTTGGTACAGGTCCCTAATAAGTTTCAAAATACACAAAAACTCCAGTAAAAAAAAGTTTGTAAATTAGGTCCCTAGAATTAAGTTACCGAATAATGGCATACACTTATGCAATTATTCAGTGGATAATTGCAGACATTTATGCAATTATATCAAAAAATTGCAGACATTTTCACAATTATTCACTGAAAAATTGCGGAAATTTCCGCAACTTTTTGAAAAAGTTGCAGAAAATTCCGCAATTATTCCTTGAAAAAATTGTGGAAATTTCCGCAATTATTCATCGAAAAAAGTGCATAAATTTATGCAATTTTTGGATATAATTGCATAAATGTCTGCAATTATTCAGTGAATAATTGCATAACTATATGCAATTACTTAGTAACTTAATTCTAGGGACCTAATTTACATACTTTTTTTCACTGGAGTTTTTGTGTATTTTGGAACATATTAGGGACCTGAGTCTAATATTCACTACTATAAATCTCTTACTTCTAGGCTTAAGCCTTTTTCTATAATTGTTAAGCCTACTTTTATTAATATTTAATTGGATCTCTTTCTTTCTTTTCCATATAAATAATTAAATATAAGTTCCCAAATAAATTTACAGTCTCAGCATAAAAAATTAACAGAACTAATTACTGAAATAAATGCTGAATGAAATAATTAATGGGAATCTCACGATAATATATCATAAACATAAAAGGTATATAATTTAAATCCACTCACCTAAAGTCCTAAGCTTTAATCTTTATCCCTTTTAATTTTCTATGCTTTTTTACGCTTTTTCCACTTTTTGATTCGCTGTAAATTCCCTGATTTGTTTGTGCAATTCTCTGATTTGCATGTATGTATTTCCTTGCTTAATTTTTTTAGTTTGGGGAAAGATTTGATTAACAGAGGAGAAAGGAAGAGGGAGAAGAGAAGAGGAGTTTGTTGTAAACGACAACAGCTGATTCAAAGAAAATAGTGTGGGCTAGGGTTAAGTTACGTTCAATTTACAAGTGCAGTGGACAACTAGGAACCATCCGATTAACCCTAAAAACAATCCTCACCATCAGAACTTGATTTGTTTACGTTAGCTTATAACATATGACTCTCCAATGTTATTCATTTGTTCCTTTGTTATACGACCCTACTAATCCACGTTTCCTTCTAAATAAGATTCTCCCATTAATTATCCAATTAGTTAGATCATATATATATATATATATATATCCAATATTAATTGATTCTTATACATTATATTTTCTTACCTATTTGAACACGTCAATTAATACCTCTATTAACTGAATGCATATAAAAGTTATATTTTTTAATTTATCCTTATTGATTTACCTTCATCATAAACCTAATTACTTTGTTTGATTTTTGTATGCGTTCCAAATTTTTTTAACTTGGAAACAAATAATCCTATAATTGGCGTTTTTTTGTTGCTAATTAATTTACATTATTAGCTTTTGTAAAAATGGCATATTCTTTGATTAATTGACACCCTTTTTTAAAAAAAAGCTCAACTAATTGCCAATTAATTAATTGACATGTTTTCCCATTTTAATCGATAACCAAATTAATTCCTATGCGTCACTCAATCACACATTTATTAGTTGTACATATTTAAACCACCAATTCATTACCCAATTAATTGATATATAAGTTTCCCTCTTTTATTAATTGACGCTTACCTAATGTCTTTAATTAATTTCTCTATTAATTGATTGCATCAATTATAAATTAATATATGTATGTTATCATTTAATTTATTCCGCACATACATTTCCCTTTATTAGAAGATCTCTTAATTAATTAATGTTATAAAAGTGACATATTCTCTGACTAATTAACGCCTCTATGTCTCTTAATTAATTCCCATTTTAATTGATTGATGCGTTAATTAATCACACACTCATAGGTTGCATATATCTATGTAACCTCTTAATTTTTTAAATGCATACATTTGATATTTATATTTTTTACTGTTTTGCAATTATGTTAATTCAATTGATTTTATTTTTCATTAAAGCGTTGGGGGTTACAGGAACTTGGGAAGTTGAAACTTGATCTCTCCTTCCGGGCTGAGGACTTGGGGGAGCATTGTCTTTTGAAGGGATGTCCTTTCTTATATCACCTTAAGAATCGAGGAGATCAGTACAGCCCGCATTATGGGCACATAAATATATGTTGAGATCACCTGATTCGTTTCCCCCATCTTTTGGTCCTGAAGGACCCTTGTCATTGTCATCACCTCTGTTATCATCATCATCATGGCCATCAGTACCTTCATAGTCATCATCATTATCCCTTTCTTCATCAGATTTTGTCTCCACATCAAGTGGGGGTTGTCAAAGGGTAGCAACTTTATAGCATCGACCTTTTCCTCGGCAAGAAACTCTTCATGAAGAGACCCCTAGGCTCTTCCTAAAATAAGTCTAAACTTCCTCTTGAACTTTTCATTTAAGATTCCCATGGAAGAAAAATCTAAATCTGGATATTTTTGAATATTACCGCCATACGCCACAAATTAAGCATCCTCATAACACTTCTTAGTAATACTAGTAAGCATGTTATCAAGGAAAAAGGAGTCTTTCTTCATGGCATCCCATATAACGTTGTTTTTATAATGAAAGGATGGCGCTTTTCTTTTTTGGCTTATCCTTTAGAGATTTATTCTTATCAGCTAACTTGGCCTTCTCTTTGTTGGCCTTATCAAGATCCACTCTCAGTACTTTCATTTCTTCCTCCAATAATTGTTTAGCTTTCTTTTCCTTGCCAAGAGAGGAAGCGAGTTTATCTTTTTCAGAAACAGCCTTATCCCTGGTTGTAGTCATATAAACTATGATGTTGTTAGCAAAGAGAGTTGTCCCTTAAGCTCAGTCACTTCATCAAAGGGTCCTTAAGAAGCCTCTTGGAGGAAGAACATATGCTTGGCCACTTGAAATGTATAACATGCCTAAGTTAGAATAGGATATACAGAGCTAAAAAGCCAAGATTAACCAAATAGAAGGAAATGATTACCGATAAGAGTTGTTTAATAATAATAAAAAGGTGATCCTTAGAATAAATAGAAGGTTGCAGTGGCCTAAGAGATACCAATGAAGGAGATTGAGCAGCCAATTGAAGAAGATCATCAAAACTCATCATAGAAGTCTGAGCCTGAGCCTCCAAAGAAAGAGAATCCTTTAGAGAAGGAAACAGTCCAAGCTCATCACATATACAGCGAAGCGCCTTAGAGAATTAGAAAGAGAAATGTTGAGAAGGAGATTTGAAGAATGATTCATCTCAGTTGATTTTTGAACTTTATGCCTAGAAGAATCCAGATTTGCAACATCAAGGCTTGAGTCAATGGTCAAATGAGCCTCCTCAGCCACAACAACAGAAGTATATTCACCTATGAGCTTAGTCTTTTTACTCGAGGGAGGGGGTGGAATATCTGCAAGAGCATTAGTGCCCACATTCAATTTAAGCGCCTCAACCACTTTAGCAACGGAATCCTCAATGGGAGTAGGTTTTATTGACTTGGTTAAGACGGGAGCATCATCTTTGGCCTCCTTTTGTAATGACCCATAATTTAACCTCTTTAAAATATGGATATTTAATATATTTTTAAATAATTAATTAATGGTTGTAACTAAAATAAAACTCTTTTAAATAATAACTAATGATGGTAAAATAGTTTCAAAATTGATTTACAAAAATATCTAGTTCAAAGAAAAATCGAAATTGTGACCGGAAATCATATTACGAAATTTCGACTTTTTGATGTCTAAAAGTTGTCGGAAAACATTGTGCGCAATTGAGTAATATGTATACTCATTTATAATAAGTTAGAATTTTTTTTTGATATATACATACACATATATTAACTTATAATAAGTATGATATCACTTATTATGTAAGTGTTTAAAAATAAGATGGAAAATTATCATAAAACATCATTTTATTACAAATATAAAGTACTTAGGACATTAAATACATGTTGGCATGTTGGAAAAAAAGGGAGGACAAGGAAATTTCGAAAGTTAAAGGGAGGAGACAAGCTTGATGATGTGGCATTCATTAAGTGGAGGGTGTGCTCTAATGGGTATTTAGGTAAATTCCTAAATGCATTCCATATAAAAGTGATTTCATAAATTTTATTTTCATTTTTCACTTCCATTCTTACTTTCTACACCTCCTTCAAGTTCTCTAAGAACACTTCCATGGCTACCATGTTTATTTCAAAGTTGTAAAATTAATTTTTTTTAATTTAAAACTCTTAAAACCCTTGTCTAAAATCTCCTACTTCCTTTCAACATCTTCTTTTGCCAAAACAAGGCCACACCACCTCTTCACTACTTAGGCTGAGCTATCCTAAGTCCTAGGCCAAACCATATTGCCTCCTAGACCATAAAAACCAAGTCTTGATAAAAGAAAAACTAGGATCTAAGGTCGATCCGAGATTTAGTGAAAGTTTGGTTCGATTTAGTGGATATTTCGGTGAGTAAAAACCTCACCTTTCAAACTAAAAATTTTAACTTTAACATTGCTTATTTTTATAGCTTATGAATGCATGTTTATATGTTGTATGATGTAATGAATGTTGGTTTAGTTTATGCTTTGAAAAGTTGTCATCTTAGTAGTTAGTAAGCGAGTTAGTAAGCATCTTGAAAAGTTAGTTGTAAAAGCTAAATATATTATTAGTGATTGCTTTCTACATGTTGTATAATAGTTAAGTACCTTGTGTTATGCTTTGCTTATGGTTATGTGACGTGTAGATGTAAAGAAAGTGACATGAAAATAGTTGCCGAAAGCGACTATCGCTATATCGACACTTTCGACAACCACACACTTATCGAAATCTTTCGGATTATTTCTCGAGCTTGGGTTTGTTTTATAAGTTAAGCAAGTTTTTTGATAAGAATGAATTCAAATTTCATTGATTACTTTAATAATGATTTTTTTAAAAGTTTAATTAATTATTTAATTAACAAGGATTAAGGTTAATTAATTAACTTGTTAATTAATGTGTTTTGAATTTAATTAATTACTTTGTTAATGATGTTTAAAATTAATTAACCATTTTATCTAATGATGATTACGTTTAATTAATCTATTAAAAAAGATAGATTAAAGCTAATTGACTATTTTAATTAATGATGTTTAAAAATTAATTAATCATTTTTAATTAATTACTTTTAAAGTTAATTAATTAGCTTCATTTAATTAATCTTTTCCATTAATGATATTTTAAATTTGTTAATCCTTTTTAATAAATGGATTTTTAAAATTAATTAGTCAACTTAATTAATGAGATCTAAAATTATTTGATTAATCTAATTAATGATGTTTTAGAGTGATTAACCTTTTTAATTATGGGTATTTAAATTTAATTAATCAAAATAATTAACGAAGTTTAAAGATAATTAATCATTCTTATTAATATTAATTAAAGATAATTAACAATTTAATAAGGATGTCTTAAGTTATTAAATCTTTTTTATAATGGTGTTTTAAAGTTAATGAACCGTTTTTACTAAATTGTTTAAAGTTAAAAACTTTCAATGAGAAGCCTAGCATGAATTTGGTTTTGAAAGTAAAATTTCAATTCGGTTATGGAAAAGAAATTTTCGTAAACAACATCGCTTATATGGAAAGAATTTAGTCATATCTTGGCATTAAATGTCGAGGTATGGAAACTTGACACTATCTCGAAAGTTAAAATTGTCATCAAGGCAATCCCAAGAGTAACACTACCTTCACGTGCCCGACTTCATTTTTAAGCAAGAAATAGTTCAAGTTTGAAATCGATGAGCAGTGGTAGGAATATGAGGTTTACTGTCCATATATGATCATTTTGTTATCTTCGATAGTCGGTTTGTCGACTATCGATTACCTCATCCTTTTTGCTCTTTTGTTATTCTAAGATGACGTGTTGCTCGCTTGAGCTTTGTTATCCTTTTTCGGAAATGACTAAAGCCAAAGAGCGAGTGGAAGCCAAGCTATGTGGGGTTGCTCCCATTAGGATATTATCACATCTACTCTAGATTTGGTTTGGATATTTGTGCACCAAGATGTGAATTACTCGGATACATGGTAACTGTTGGCGGGGTCCGGCTTGGACGTGTCCGAGAGCCATCAGAGTTCTCAAGTATATATTCTTGAGGTATACTTTCGGTAAGAGGGGTGCACCCTCCTAGTCATTGTTAGTAAATTTCCTTATTTCCTTGTTGATTCGGACCTTCGAATTTGTTTCCCTTAATTGGATTGGGAAGAGTATAACACTCTTCGTAATGTTAGTTATTTGTACCCATTCTTTACAGTTGGTTGTTGTTCTTGTGAAAGGAAACCCGTTTCATGCTTGGCGGTGTGGCCTCACGTGGTTTTGTTTAATTAAACTTATTGTTTAGAGTTTTACTCATACCTTACATTTTGTTTAACCCGATTTGTTTGTTTTCCCTAAACTTTTGGGTACTCATTTATATTTGGGTAGTCCAAGAGTAGCAGGTCTTTTGTGGCTCTTTTGAAGACGACGTCCGAGCAGAAGGCCTTATCCACTTAGCTATCTATTCCACTATTTATTAGTTTGTGTAAGTATATTTTTTCTTCACATATGTAAAGAAGGTTGTTATAACCGCCTAAGTTGATTGTAGTACTTTTGTGTAACTGTGAAAACTTCAAGTTTGGGACTAACCTTATGTACAATATTACTGTTATGTTTTATTTAACAGTTACGTTCTGAGATTTTTTGTTCTATTCTTTATTTTTACCCAATGACAATTCATCTTTCGGATGCTTAGAAAACGACATATGAATATTGTGGATGTAATAAGTGTCATTCCCAAGGGTCAAAAAGGTGGGATGTTTCACCTTCTCTTAAGGAGCAACAAGAAGAGCAGATGAGCCAAAATCAAAGAAAAGAGGCTACAAAAAGTTAACATCAGAGATTCCATTTAAGTTATAATGAAATATTACCAGGAGAATCAATTTAGATTGGAGAAAGAATAAAGAAATTTTTCTAGTTACCAATGACTAGAGATCGTTTTCCCTGAGCTTTCCCCTTTACCGTTGGTGGTTCTCCCAATATTTTGTGTTGGTCTAGAATGAGAGAATAATCGTGGAGCTTCGCCTCCATCAAAAGTATGAGTCTATCACCCATGCTCTTGGATGCCAAAGTCATGGATTAGATAGTACATCAACAAAAGAGCTTGATTGTTTAGAAGCAGAATCTAAAAGGAAATATTCATTATAAGAGATAACATATATAACATGAATAATAGAGAATGGAAACTTACTGAAAACAGAGAAAGTTCCCCTGATTTTAGGGGAATAGCATCTAACATAGAAGAATTGGTTCTTCCACTCCTTCACCATGTTAATTGAAGAAGGTGATATAGTGGATTAACCAACTACTCACTTATTCTCACAGGGCTGGCTAACATATGGAGAATTTCAATGCTCAAATAAGCGAGTTTAGTTTCACGAGTAAGAATTTCTAGGCAACTCAAATAGGTGTATGAGTTGGGAGTCAATAGGATCAGAGTGATATTTAAGTGCTCCATGAATCGCAAAAGAAAATCAGGGAAAGGCAGGTACCCGAGTGCCAGATATGGACTAGAGTAAAAGCAAAGAACTCATCTGGAGGGTTGTATATCCTGCCCGAAGGACCGACAGGCCTGGCCTCTATATTCACATTCCCAAATTGCAGGAGGATGGAGTCCACTTCTTCTTGAGTGGAAATATATGATTGGTTAAGATGGTAATCTCCTTTCTTGGTAGAAGGAGATGGCTTAGTGCGCTTGCCTTCCTTCTTGCTTGCTTTTTTGCCTTCCGTTTGCCTGCCAGGTGATATCATACAAAGCCAGGGAAGTACTAAAAAAATTATTCAATAGACAATTATATAGTAAAACAAAAGGTTGTAAATTAATTATAATTACCTAAGCCATATCATTAAATTGTTAGAATTCACACTTAACCGTTATATTTGCAACAAGACTTTGACAATCAAATAATCCATACCAAATTTATGAAATGCTTAAGTTTTCAATCAATTATAAATCTGTATACAACTGTTAGATCCATGTTGGAAAAGTAATTATACAAAAGAAATCTGATTGAGAAATTATACTAAATATATCTTAAATAGAATGTCGAAATCATTAAACTAATGTCAAATTTATAGAATGTTGTATCAAAGGCTGTTATCAAAAATTATGATATGATGTCATAACAATGATCCGATATCGAAATGAGAAATATTCGAAATCAATGAATGATGTCGAAATGGTCTAAAAGTATTTCATGAATTTACTACAATAACTACAACACAAGTTAGTAATGTCGCATATAGCTTAAATAAGATCATTAAAAATAAGTTGTTGAAAAAGGAGTAATAACACACAGTAAGGATATCGAAATTCATATGGCAACCATTTAAATTGATGTCGGATACATGAATGGTTGTCGCCCCCTCGGTTGTCTGCCGACGTGATAGGGATTTCGCATTATAATAAATTCTTGGCTTTGAGCTGATTATTGGAACGATAATAAATAAATAAAAAGAAGGTAAAATTATTTGATGTTGAGCCGTAGACCAATTTTGTAGGGCATTAACTTCGAAATCAAACAAGCTAATAATAGGTTTTAGGTTCATCATAAACTATTCATTTTAAAATCAAACTAGAAACCCCTAGATTTCCAAATCATATCGCCTATCTTTAATTAACCCAGTAAGTCTCCCTAACGACATGGCAATTCAAATTTAAAACTCATTCATATGCGTGACAAATTCATGATTAAATTAATAATTCAAAGATTAACAACGAAAATCTAATTGATAAACTATAAGCATCAATTTGTAGTAAAAAAACCCTAAACAAAACCCTAAAAGCAATTCGAGTTTAAAATCTCCTAATTCACCTTGTCGACTTAATTAAATAAAATGGAAATTATACCTCGATGTGAATTTAAATACTGAAAAATGAAGATTTTTGAGTAACTTTAAGGATCTTAAAATTCTTGCTTGAGCTTTGAGTTGCAGGGAAAAGAGGAAATGATGAAGAAGCTCGAATATTTATAGGGAAGAAGAAGTAGTATAGTCACCATTGGATCAGATTTAAATGGACGTCTAAGATCTGTAAAAGAGTACCAATGGGTGGCAAGCTCCAATATTGTGGAAATAACTTTAAAGGTCACTGTTTCCTTCATACTAAGGGCAAATGTTACTATAAACATTGATACCGAAGATATAGGAGAATATCGAAATCAAGCATGTCGAAAATAATGATGTCGCAAGAAAGCATACAAGAGGAGATAGTCGATGTTGAAGGTAAAGCAAAGCTTACAACAAAGAATGTCGCATCCAAAATGCGCCTTAAAAAATATCGCATATCATTAATATGATATGGAATGCCGCACTCCATCAGTACGTAAGCCTGCAATGATGTTGCATACCATCTATTTTACATATTATCAAGAAAGTGATAGTGTCAAAGGAAAACATATCACAGGTCATCAATGTAATTGAGGACGTCATTGATGCCGCTCTTCATTAATAAATGAAATTGCCGCATATCAATAGTGCGGAAAGGCATGTCGCATGGCATAAAATGGAGAAAGGATATCAGATGTCATGTTATATCGTGAAAGAGGATGCCGCCACTCATCAATACGGTCTCTCTACAATGCCACCTATCACTAATACCGCATCATTGATATCACACTTCATTAACCAAAGTAATACACAAGGCAGCATGTTGTAAGCCATCAATGAGATAGAAGCATCATGTATCATCGATACCGTATCTCATTGATACCACATGACGTCAGTAACCAATGCCGAATGAGGGGTTTTGAGCCTCTGAAGACCTATATATGAAGTTGCAGCTTACTAACAGTATACAAAATCATGTTGCATGTCGCCAATTCAACAAGGGATGCCGTAAGAATTGATGATGAACGATCAACACTAGATGAATGTTGAAGCTCACCAATCTCCAATGATGCCATAACTCATCAGCATATAAAGGAATATAAGAATAAAGCCTAATGCTGAATGCCATCGGTATAGTTGATGATGCCATAACTCATTAGTATATAAAGGTATATCAGAATAAAGCCTGATGTCGGATGCCATCGGTATGGTTTATGATGCCGAAAGCCAAGCATGTCGGAAGTGACATGTGGCAATCATACTACACCGCTCAACCCCTTTAAATACAGACCTAGGGGCTTAGAGGAAGGGGCGATTCATTCTTACATTTTAAAAGTTTATAACCCTAGATCAATTTGGGGATTTTAGTGCCAATTGTAATCTTGCAACCCTTTTTGCAAATAAGGGCTTGTAATTTTACAATCGTATTGCATATGAATAAAGAGATATGAATTATGACTAATGCTTCTTATGATTTTGACATGACCTTGACTTGCCATTGAAAGTGTATACGTCCAACAAGCTGACATAACATTCTTTGAATCATGGCTTGTTTTCGAATTCTCAAGCACTTATGATTTTAATCATAACTTGTTTTGAATTTCCAAAACTCGCTCATGACTTTGAGACTAACATGAATTCAACATAAAGCATGTTCCTTCCTAGCAAGCTAATCTAGTATTACAAAAGTCTCTATTCAACCAAATATCACTTTCCTCATGCTTTTTGGGGTTAACGAAGAAATTTGTTCACAATTATTTTAACCTTTAGGTTATCGATTTTTACTTTTTTAAGAAAATCTTTAAACATTTTTAGCCAATTGATAACTAGGAGTGGTAACCTAATTGACAATGCAACGATGTAAATTGAGTTATCAGGAGGGGTGTTAGCATTATTAAACATACTTTAGTTCATTTCAAACCAAATATACCAACATGTTATAGTGTAGATTATCATATAAATTTCTATACTCTTTATTCCATTAAAGTCTGAGAATGTTCAGACGTGGTCATTGTTAAGGTCAGTGTTTTCCAAGTTAAAATCAAAATTGCTGGGAGTGCAAACAAGAACATAGTTGGTTAAGAAACAACTATGTAAAGGTGTATTACATTTTCTAACTCTATACTGCAAAAAACATATTTTCTATCTATGTGAAGGTTCTTTTTCTTTAAGAATTCGGTTGTATTTAATTTCTTATGAAGGATTAACCACATGTGTAGCTTTGATTTGGAGGGACCATTAATCTCCAAATAGCTTTGAAAATATTTGGAATAGATCCTGAGAAGTTTAAGAACTTGTACATTGAGTTTAAACTGTATATTTTACTTTTTATCCCAACACTAATTTTAGTATCCCTCTCGTTATTTAAGTTATAGTATTCCAGCTTGGTACAAAGTAAAACAAAAGCTAAAGTGGTGTCTTCAGGGGCATGTTTGAATCTAAAATTCCAAGGGAATTCGTTTTAGGTGTAAAGACCTCCGAGACTATGGCATTTTTGAAATTTAAAATATTAAATAGCTCTTCGAACTCGACTCTAAGAGGTATAGTAGAGATCCATCTATCATGCCAAAACGATGTGTTGTTTCCTGAATGAACTACGTTGTTGATCTTAAGGTTAAAATCTTAGAGTTTTTTAAAAATGAATTTCCAGAAGTGAGACATGTCTTCAAAGTTAATAGTGATATAGTGAAGGTTGTAGGTTCTTTCATATAATTGATTTGAAATAATTTCTTTCCACATAAATTTTTCATTATTATCATTAAATTTCCATAGCTATTTTCCTAATAATGACACATTAAGGTTTTGTAGAGGTATAATTCCTAGCCCCCTACTCTTTGGATTTGAAAACCGTTTCCTAATTATTTAGACAATTAATACTACAACGGGTATTTTTCCCATTCCATAGGAAGTTTCTTATGATAATATCTATTTTGTTAATGGTCCATTTTGAAAAAGGTAAGAAGATATCTAGTAAATCGACAAAGCCGGTAAGACAATTGATGAGTATGATTCTACCTACTTTAGAGAGAAATTTTCCATACCAATTAGATAGTTTTCTCTTACGTTTATTAATGAATACATGTCAATCTTCTTTTTTATCTTTGTGGGTCTAATTAAAAGCCCTAAATAGCATGCAAAAACCTAATGATTTTGCAATTAAGAGTGTTAGGGATAAGGTATTCCACATTTTCGACATCATTGAGGACTAAAACATAACTCTTGTCAAAATTAATCTTAAGCCATGAGAGCAATTCAAAGCTATATAAAACAAATTTAAGAGCTATAATGTGATGGGGGAGTGAGAAGTAAAAAACATGGTGTAATCAGCAAATTAAAGTGTCGAAAGGCCCTCACTAGTGATCTCATTACCAACACTACCTAGAACACCATTAGTATTAGATAATTTTAGGACCTTTGAGAATACATCCATTGCAAGGTTGAATAATAAAGATGATAAGGGGTCGACCACATTTAGATTGTATAGGTTGTATTTTATTTCCTAAAATACCATCGACTAATATACTAGAGTTATCGATTTTTAATATGGACTTGATCCAAGCTATCCATCATTAACTAAAAACCATAACCAGTAATATATATTTTAGAAACATTCAGTCGATAGAATCAAAAACTTTAGCAAAATTAAGTTTTCGAAGGGGATAAGAAACATTATTTTTATAGCAATAGTTGATAAATCATTGGATAACAACAACCCCATCTATGATACTCCTACCTTTAATAAAAGCATATTGTGTTATGTCAATTAAATTATTCATTTTAATGCTTAGCCTATTCGCTAAGACCTTAGAAATAATTTTGAGGAATAATTTATTAATGATATAGGCCAAAAATATTTAAGTTCTATCGGCTCCACTTTCTTATGGAGAAGGACTATGTTAGCAAAGTTAATCTTCCAAGTTGTAAATTACTATTGTAGAATTCATTAAACATTTTGATTAAATCATTTTTTAAAACATGCAAAAAATGTAAAACAATATGGGAAATCTATCCAGTCTTTGTGATTTATAGCTAGGCAAATTGTTGAATGCCTTAAAGTCTCATCTTCAAAGAAAGGGATATCAAGATCATTTAAACTAGTCCTGGTGTTAGCAGGATACAACTCATTTCACCTGGCAGTGATTCTATGACCCCTACTAGTTCCAAAAATATCTTTGTAGGTTAGTGAATGCATTATTGAGCTCGTTTTAATAAAAAAATACAACATTATTAATGACAAGGAGTTTATTATGTTGTTATGTTTGTAAAAACTTGTCTTTTACATATCGATGATCGTAAAAAATTACTTTTAAGTTCATATTGGGTAGTCTGATGCTATAACTTTGGAAATTGTTGAGTATTGACATTTCTGACTCTTATAAATTTTATTGGATTATTTTATCTTTGAATACTTATAACAACTATAATTTTTTATAGGAGCCGAATTAGGGTCCAAGGCCACTTCCATTGGAAAGATATGCTGGCTTCTTTTTCCATAAAGTGGTCATAATAGCTTTTTGGACTTAACATTTAGGAGATATGACTATTTGAAGTTAAACAATTTTTGGGATAGCTTAATGGGTAATTAGAGAAGTTAAGGTGAGGCCCAATAACCCATTTCGAGTTTAGGGTTATATTGACTATCGTAACCACCCCAAATCAATTTTCTGATCACTCCAAAAGAGATCTAAACCTCTATTAAACTTCTATTTAGCCTAAATCTTCTCTAATTTCTTTCAAATCAAGCTAAATTCAAAGATTAAGAGGAGATTAGCAAGGGGATTAGCAAGAGATTTCTAAATCTACATTTTTAAAGAGGAAATTTTTGGGCTTTGTTGTATATTCTCAGATTTGCCTCGTTTTGCATGTAAATCATTGATTTTTGGGTGTTTGGTGAGTGATTTTTCATTTTACAGTGTATTATATATGTATTATATGTTTTGACATGTTTTGAATCCATTTATATAGTCAAAATTATGTTTTGGGACTATTTTCAAATCAAAACTAAAGTAAGAAACGAAATTTAAACAATTCAAAGTGATTTAATCATGTCGTTTTGAAGTATTATTGCCTATATAGATGATAGGTTATATATTAGATGTGTTTTGAATGGACTTACCATGTTTTGATGTATGGATTCATGTTTGGATGATGATTATATGTCGTGTGATGTTTTTGGATGTTATTTGTGTGTTTGAATAGTTGTAAATGCTCATTAGAGCAAAATAGAGGTGATGATCGATTATACTGTCGAGGGTCTCCATGTAGAAAGAATAGCAATATGCTCTCTAATTTGATTCATAAAGGGCTGGAGATCGGTAGGTGTAGAATCAGACATTGAGGGATCGACTATAGAATGTTTGGGGGCATATCGATGTGTAGGGGATGCACACGGGTCGAAGTATTGAGTGTATTGGTGGAATCGGTGCGAAATTAAAGTGTCGAAAGTGTTACGTATTTTAGTTCGACATAGGCTAGCTGGAGGTTGGGTTAAAGCTGGAGATGGTACGAAGTGGTGACAACTTCGGGTTAAGGTGGTTTGGTGAAGGAAGTGCCAAACAAAAATCATTTTTCGGTAAAGCTTCGGTCACATGGTTGAAGAGACCTTGGCCAGGAAAGGAAAGTCATGAGAGGGGTAGGTTCGATGGTGAAACCCAGATAGGAATTTATGTCCAATCTTATGATTCAGTCCAGAGGTTCATCCGCTTCGGGCCAGTGAAAAGCTAGATCAAGCAGAGTATAGAGGAATATAGATTTGGCCATTTACTTTAGGCTCAACATGGACGTGCTTTGGGGAAGATATAGAGGCGCTAGGGGGTTCTTTTGGAGTTGGATTGGAGTAGGGAAGGATGAATTTGAAGCGACTCAAGGCTACGTAGGAATTTAGTGTAGGAACCAACGAAGTGAAGTGGCTTCGACAACTTGACGTGGCGAGTAACTGTGGCATCTGTGATGGATCGAGCATACAAGTTCTATGTGATAGCTTGTGGAGTATAACAAGAGGTGGTTCTATTATCGGTACATGTGCTATGGGATCGATCGATAACTCTGAGGTTATGATGCTTACTGTGTAGGACATGATAGTCCGTGTGTACCCCTAGGTAGTCTATGTGTACCCTTAATTTGGATAGCTGTTTGTGTCCAGTCCCAAGGTAGTTTGTGTACCCATATATTGGATGTATGTGTATGTCCATTTCTTTGCTATCCATGTAGGCATGAGTTGAGAATCTACGACGCTAAGTAGTCGTTGACCACTAGTGTAGTCATAAGAGTTATCATATATCCAACACACTTGAGTGAGAGATGCAAGACTGTGTAACGGTTGCTATGTTTATTGTGTGCTTGATATTGATGTCATATTGTTGTACTATTTAAATAGCGTGGAAATTTTAATAATAAATAGAAATATTAATAGGGGTAAACATATAATTTTATTTAAGAGACAATATAGTAAATTTTCACAAATATTGGAATTATGTCTCGGGACCTATTTTGTTGCATCCATAATGTTGTTTGTAGTTGAAAAACATATATAACCTACTAAATTTGATAAGATTGATCAAAATCAGTGAAAACTATAATCAGTGGCATTTCTATAATTATGGGTTCAGACCGGATAACTCGAGTTTTGAGCTATAAATTAGACTCTAGCCTTCAGCCCTTATTCTAAACCCAAGCTGCCACCTCCTTATTTTGTATGTATAATTCTTTTTCTTCTTCTACAGAAACTTTTCAATTCTAAATAATACTTCTATTCTCTTCAAAAAAAATTACATCAAAAATAAAATAAAATATATCAAAAATAAATAAATAAACACATCAATTCAAAAAAGAGAAAGAGAGAATCAAAGTTAGAGGAGAAAGAGAGAAGGAAAAGCGAATCAATCGAGTTTGGAGATCTAGGAAAGGATATACAAATCAAGGTTGGGAGAAAGAATGGTGAGTGAATTGATTACAACGTTATGCTATTTCATAAGTAATTAAATTCCTTTATAATTCTACCCGATTTAAAAATATAATTGTTAAATTTAGAATAGTAGTTGCCACCTAGAATTTATTTGGATTACAACTTTGGTTATAAATCATAACGAATAGTAATCTTTAAAAACCATAGGTGTTAATTTGATAGAAATAATTATTAACAAATCGATAAGAGAGGCTAGAGTAATTCACCTTAAATTCTATAGATGTAGACCTTTATATAATAAGGTTTGGTGTGATTTGATAAATGATTGGGTTGATTTGGATAAATGAAAAAAATCAAACACCTTTTATTTCATTTTGAATTGATTATATAATTTGAAATGTAAATAGATTTCGGTACGAATACATAGGTGGTTCATTGGAAAATTGTATACAATCACAAAGATTAATTAGCTAAAGTTGCATGTAAAAAATGTAGAAATCACCAACAAAACATTTTTAAGGTAAGTCCTTAAGTCCATATTCGAAACCACTAAGGAGACGAAGGAAAATATTCTAAATATAAAAATCTAGAAAACCCTAACCAGTCATTTGAAACATTAATCAGATGTCTAAATTAAGGTTCAAATGTATGGATTTCATAGATTTTTAACCCGAAAAAAATTAGTTCAAATTTTACTCGATTCAGACGTTCTAATTCTTTATTAGACCTTTGGAATCGAAATCGGACATCAGAGAAAGGAAGTCAGATGTCTGAATACACATGAAATATTTTTTAAAGATGATCAGACGTTTGAATTACCTTTCAAACATATGAATTTTTTCAGCAAGCCCATGTTGAATTTGGACATGGGGCTAGCCAATTAGGATGAATAAGGGGACTTGTTCCCACTTTCTCAACTTTTAATAGTTTATGTAGCTTTATGGAGCAGGTGCTAAAGGCAATATCAATTCTACAATGGATGACGCACCTAGATTCACACTTCATGGTGAGTGTAACATGGAACTTGGCAAGGCGTGCGATTGCAGGGCAACTAGAAGCAGTTATTGTTACCAGGGCATGCTTGGGCATATGTTAACATATTGGACATTGGGGAAAGGAGACAAAGGCATCCACAATAGTATAGTTATATGGTCAAGTAGTGGTTGAACCTACGGGGTAATCGTTATAAGCGATTTCTTTAGCTTCAGGCTAAACGATAAAGAGCATATGACACGTTTACAACTGAGATAGTGACCTGAATGCTTCGGTAGGCCATAAATTGTCAAGGTAATATACTTGGCATAAGCCCAGGCATTGTGGTGTTTGCTCAGTGTGTATGTGCGATTTACGTGGTTCACCATTGAGAAGATTAACTCGATGTTGCTTAGGAGGTTATTTATCGAGACCATATATTAGGAATTGACCTTGAGTTGTTCAACCCTCGCTTTGAAACATTCGTAAGTCGTTTATTGATGTAAGTGTAATAAGAATTAAGCCCTATGATTTATAAAGTAAACAATCCTTTATATGTAATACATGAACACAAACAAACACTCTAGGTTGTGTAGATTATAGATGAAGTTAATTGCTTATGAACACCATATATTAGTAATACAATTCATCCACTAGACTTTGTCTGATCCACTCCTTTTCTTCCCTATTAGTACCCATTACAGGAGGACAAGCCATTGGGTGATTTGGCCAAGACACAGTCTGCAGAGGAGGAGACTAGGTGCATGGAGTTACATTACTTACAGTTATTCCAAGCCTCCAAGACCAAGGCCAAACCCCCTAGGAGCAATTGAGGTAGCAGTCGCGAGCTTTGATTTTGAGATAGCGGAGTTATAGCCATTTTGAAATTAGCCCGATCGAAAATCAAGTGAGAGACTCTATATATATGATGTGCTATGATTGCTATGAATGTTTACCATGCTTTGATCATCAAGTTTGGTTGTTTTATTCTAGTTGTTTAATTGTGTAAACAAGTCACGTTAAATACACGTTGATATTACACAAGAAAATTACTTTCCAAATCAAGTTATAAAGGTGATATGGAATCATTAGACCCCTTTGAAATGATTTTAAATGGTTTATAAATGTTTTATAAATACTAAAACAATTTGGTTGTTTTGACAAGTTATGAAAATTGAGTCAAAAATAGGCGCGTTGTGTAACGGCAGTTCGTGATTTCGTGCCGTGGAAAGTTAAATCCATTTATACGATGGATTCCGAGTCGGAATTCTTTGTAATAAACATTTTCTGAACTCTTATAATCATAGTTTTTTAAAAAAAGAAAATGATCGAGATTTCGTTTAGTACATTTTGAAATATGAGCAAATAAAGTTTTCAAAATAGTCGCGGTTTGGCAGTTTGGAAACCAAAGCGACAAATTCTTTAAAAATGATATTTTTAATCCTTTAAAAATATGGAATAAATTCTATAGATCTTTTAAAATGTTTTAAAAGAGTTTTGAGCTATAAAAATGAATTTCTAAATGATAGAAAAGTTGTTTTGATCAAATAAGCTTAAAAGCACTACTTGCAGCACTTTTAATAACTTTTGAAATATGGCTTTAAACTTAAGTATTCTTTTACAAAACTTTTATAAATGTTTTAAAATAAATAAATAAGTATTTTAAAGATGATTTGAAGGTTTAAGAATTTATTTAAATAGTGTAAATAAATTATTTAAAGAAAAGCTCCTATAATTAAGTGATTTAATCTTGGCTCTAAAAACCGATGAGTAGACTGGACTTTTCTATTCATGAGATCCGGATGAGAGGTGCTTAAACTAAGGAGATGTTTAGGAACAACTAGTGCTCTGGCTCACCTGGTCTTTTTCCTAGGCGAGGTATAGATATGTCGAAATGTCGGAAAAAGACAAGTATAAAAGATTCAATTTTCCAAATTTAAACAACTTGGATTGTATAGAAATAATCTTCTTATACTTGGTACTAAATTCCGAGGAGGTAACCCGTACTATCCGTGTGAATTTAAAAATTAATTTTACCGCTATTTGATGGATAGTAAAGGTAGAATACATAAATTGATGTTGAGTAGAATTAGTATAATTGCTATCGACTCTTTTTAAATTGATAATGTTTTCAAATATGAATTATGAAAATGATTTGATATTTCCAAATTTAAAGAGAGGTTTAATGACTCTGTATATACCAAAAGGAAATGTTTTAAATATATATATATATATATATATCTAGAAGATTATTTTGATAAAGAGAAAAGTAATTAATCAAATGATAAGCACCTATTTACTTGACATCTTTTTATCGATGATTGGTTCGTAGGAACCGGGATCAGATTAGAGTGATTCTCATCCACAAACAAGTTTGAATCAATTTACGAGTTTGAAAGTGAAGACTTGTTAAAGATAATGAAGTTGAAGGTGAGGATCTTCATAATGGAAGGACTGCTTATTGACAATTTCGGAGTACTCTCGAGATAAATAAATAGCAGTGGTTCCTTCGTTCTGAGATCTTCGTATGCAAGGACTACTCACTACTAATCCCAAGGTATGTGGTAGGAAAGTGCCTTCAGTTTGTGCTTTTTCTGGACAACTTGTATGGATAAATGTCTGACATTGCATTTCCAAGATCATAGTGCATTGATCTCTACAAACGTACATCAGCTTAGTGGTGTAGGAGGTAACCCCTCTTATACTTAACACCCTTTTCCGAGGCGTACAAGTTCAGAGGTTATACTTTTATGGAAATCAATAGTGTGTTGTTGGAAATGGCAATGTGGCATTTTAAGTGAAAAAGTTCTAAGAAAGGTAAACGTTACCCCGAGCCTCACCCCGAGCCTCACCCCGAGCCTCACCCCTGGGGAATTGTGAAACAGGGGTTGCTTTAGGGCTAAGTGGTTCCCTACCCTTAGGGTGATATAACCTTTCTAGATTTATTTATTTATATCCGCTATGGCGTTAGGTTTAAATTATATGGTGTGTGCTATGGGATCCCAGATAGGTCGGTAACGGCCGGGGTGATATCATATTCGGTGTTATCCACCACTTGATGGGTCTGCGGGTAGGCCGGTCTTAATTCGCAAAGGTTTTGAAGATGTCGATCTTCGATGCATCCCTTTAGAGATGCACTGTACGGGAGGTAGTCCCTTACCTCGCTATTCATTGGAAATCCAAATCTCCAATAAGTGCCTTCGGTTTTTGGTGTAAACCTATTATGCTGGAATTTAATAACATAACAATTTTAGGCTACGATTATATATATGTACTTGAAAAGTGTTTTCAAAGAATGTCATTAAAAATAATATCACTGAATTTTACCTAGAGATGATTTGGTTATCATAAGTTAAAAACCCGTTCCGTGTTTATGTGTGGCGTGGTCTTATGAGATACCATTTTGTTTTCCAAATACTTTATTTTGATTTTCTCACACCAGTCCCATGACTGACCTGGAGTTTATTTTCCTTTTCCCTTAAACACTGGGTGTCCTATTTTTCCGAGTGGCCAAGTAGTCAAGTAACTTGGAGCATTTTGGAAGGAGCCATGGAGCCTATGGACTGAAGGGTCCTTTTGTGAATAGTGATCTATTTCATATTTCCACTGTATCATGTAGTATGTATTTAGTGTCAACCGGCCTCTGTAAAGATAGGTAGTTATAACTATCCCTGTTTGGATTAGTACTTATCGTAACTCCGATGAATCACTTGGAGTGATTGTATGTACTTTCCATATGTATAATTAGTGGGAATGTGAGATTCTGTTGTTGTTCTATCTTCTATCTTTATTTCTTTTAAAAACCTCTAATTATCTGCCTCTTCGGCATTTGAATTTGCGGCACGTGAATACCGAAGATGTATTAATGTCGATCTTCGAGGGTTGAAAAGGCAGGCCATCACAAACTCATTTCAATTTATCTATTCGCACTTTATTTGATACTGAAGCATCATAATCATTTATTTCAAGTAGACTATTAGATGAATTGCACTTTGAAACTAGTATAGTTACGACCATGTAGTAGTATCGAACCCTATTGGAGGATTAATTCATTTATCCATGATTTGTAAGGGTTTAATGTTATATATTTTCGTTGTCGAGTTCTATTATGATTATTTTGTTTTGGGATTCTCTGGATTTGGTTTAATTTTGTGAATGATTGGACGACTATGTATGAATCAGTGCTAGATTGTGATAGGAAGCTGGTTTGGTTAGGTAGTTGTAGTAAGGGCCACCTTGAGGTTTATTGTGATCCAAGAGTTTAGTTATGTGAGTTACTTATATTGTTTATGTTGGAACTGGGCCAGCCTGCAGTGGAAGTTATGGGTGAATTTCAAAAAAAATTCCCTTATTAGATCTATATTGGGGCTATGAAGTCTAATTCATTTAGAATATTTCTATATTTTATTTAAATAAAATCTTTTATTTTATTTAAATTTATAAATTACATAGAGTTTTATTTAATTTATATTTTATACATATAAATGTACACATATGTATCATATACATATATGTATGTGTGTGCATGTGTAACTTGATATTCCGTGTAAGGTATAACTTGCACGTATGTAAATGTTAGGATTTACATCGCAGCGGACATGTTAGCTCATCCGATACGTATTGTATGTTGTCCAAATACATGTACGAATGTAGATTTGTTATTTATTTAAAAATTATAAATCTACATTTAATTAATTATATATATATGTATGTATAAATATAGCTTATATACATAAATAAAGTATTAATATTTAAATATTTATATGTATTATTGTAATAAATATTCAAATAATATCCATATACATAATATAAAAGTTTTTATTTAATTATGAACTAATATATATATATATGTGTGTGTGTGTGTGTGTGTGTGTGTGTAACAAAGATAAAATAATGTCCGCAAGTAGTGGCGTAGTGGTAAGATACCTGCTTCCTGGTAAACCGGTCGTGGGTTCGATTTTGGTCTGCCCTACTCCCAATTTTAAGGCGCGGAGGTGGGTCCCCGTTAAAACCGAAAAACTGGTTGGGGGCATCAAATCTCTATGGTGGGCTGGCTAACCTCCTTCATGTCTGTGGTCGGACCAGGCAAGGGGGCTCCTCCCATCCCTTTAATTTCATCAGGGCTCTGGGTTGAGTTTTAAAAAAAGATAAAATAATATTTTCTTTATATATATATATGTATGTATGTATATAATCTTATTTATAATATATATATATATATTTATATATTAATAAAATTAAATAAAAATTTATATTTTAGTTTTTAAACACTTCCAGATCAAATGCACAGCAATTTTATTTATTATATTAAATTATATATAAGTTAATTAATAAGTCGAAAAACAATAAAATATTGGTAAAAAATAAATTTGAGATATATTATTCGAATTTTAAGTTTTCAAAAAAAATCTAGCCTGATATTGAGGTTTGAAAAAATTTACAAAATTTTTCTTAGTTATTTATTAACTAATTATTTTCAACCTTGTTTTATAATAAGTTTTAAGAATATAAAAATTTTATTTTTAAATTCTCATTTTCTGGCCGAGAGTTTATTCATGACGTAATAATTTTATAAAATTTAAAAGTTAATTTTTAAAATATATGTTATTTTGTATAAATTATTTGATTAGTATATTGATTTAAGTAATATTAAATAACAGTAAATAATTATTTAAAAATAATTTATAGCTGTTGAAAATTAAAATTAATGTAAATATACATGTGTAATATATATGATCAATCATTAACATGAAATGATGACATAATTAAATGCAAACCATATAATTATAATTCAATGACATACTAATATGTATATATTAATTAATAAAACAATAATTAGGATGAATAAAATACTTAGCTGTGCATATCTGATTAGTATGAGGAAATTTATTTAATGAATACATACATATAACCAATCTAGTGTGTGTCAACATCAATACATATAAGAAATTGTCACCTAACTAACAATATAATAATAATATATATAAACATTATAATATTATTCAGAAATTATAAACCGTATAATATAGTAAAAACATACCTAAAACTAATTCCTTGAAGCATACCTAGTAATGATGAACTCTCTCCTTTGAAAACTTTTCGATTCGGCGGATTGCTAATCCTTGAATAGACTTTTGACTGTCCAATAGTAATTTTCTTTTGAATCGATTTGAGTTGGATTTGCTTGAGCTCCTAGAGGATGAAATCGGCCAGGAATGGAAGCTATAGTTGTAGCTAAAAAGATCTAATCAAGTTGAGGTTTGAGGTTTTTAAATGGTGGATGAGAGAGAGAAAATAATGGATAATCTCATACCAATCCTCCTTAAATCTAAGTCATCCATCTCAAGCACCTCTAATCCATTATAGCCATCCCCTATAGACCTTATTACTATCGAAATTATAATCTAATTATCATCGGCTAATATCCCATTTAATCCAAAATAAATATTATTTATTAAATCTAATTTGATTGCTTATCGATATCGCATATCGACCAATATATTTTATAACTATTATAAATATATACAATAATGTTTATTCCTCAAACCATTTTCAAAATTTTATAATTGATATTTCATAAATATTAAATTAATTAACTTACAACAATTATAAGCTTTGTAAATATTTATAACTATTCAATAATATTTATTACTATCAGGCTTTTAAATCTCCCCGAGATGGCCGAGATGAAAAATCCGAGATATCAGCCAAAATCCGAGATTTGGCAGCCTATTTAGTTATAAGTGTTTTAAATATCGCCCGAGATAGCCGAGATATTTTCCCGAGATATTGGCCAAAATCCGAGATTTAAAACACTGATTACTATTATAAATATATACAATAATATTTATATCCCCATTTCTTTCCTTTTTAAGTTTTGTCGACCCTAAATTGAATTGGGGATTTAGTCAATTGTAATACTTGAACCTTGTACACATAAGGAATTGGAAATCAAACAATTGCATAGCCTATTGACATATTCAAACTTGAAATATGCATACTTAATTAAGCTTGAACTAAGACTTAAATGTCGTCGAACATTTTAACCTAAGTCTCTTCGAGCATATTGACTTGGGTGATACCTTATCTATAGAATATTAATTCATACTATTCATTACCTTCAAAGTGATAAAGTATTCAACACAAAGAATGATTACTTACTTGGAACAATGCATGCATCAACCTATGACTTCGATTAACCTCGAAGAGAACGACCTCAGCTAGCTTCAAAGAGGCTAACCTCTGATTAACCCATCTGTTACACGCATTTGGGTATTAACGAATTTATTCATTAACACTTAGTTTTGGTAAAATCCAATTTCACTTTATTAAATGTTAACCAGTTGTGACATTTAGTTACACCAATTCTCTTCGTCAAAACTATATCACTTTGGACTTGTGGAATTTGGTAATGGTCAAAATTCCTATATTTCTCATATTCAACTCTATAGTCCAAACACAAAGTCCTTGGTTCAATAATAACAATTATTATTAATTAAAATGCTCTGGTCAGAGATTTGACTTTGAGTTGACTTGAGTTAACCGTGATACTAAACCCGTATAACCGAGAAAACGAATCCTCTCTTGAATACTGCTTCACTTCGAATACTACCACTCGACCCAACTATAGTCACTCGATGGACGCCGTGCCATGATTTGACTATAGTCAAAGTGGAGCTTTCATATTGAAGATCAACAATATTCTAAAGTTTGAGAGAACCGTGTAAATCAATCACATCGATATTTTTTGTTTGACCTTAGCTATATTATCCAGCAGAAAACTATCGAGTGAGTTATTCCATGGTTATCCAGTAATTATCAGTACATAACCTTTTGGTGCCCCCAGCAGTCATGAATAACACACTGTCCAATATTTGGAAAGTGTTACATACTCTAGTCTCAACGAATACATCGATATCCAGTCTCGATGCATCTTGACTAGAAACATTTAAATTGGTATATTTATTTCCATTGTGATTGATTACTCGTGGTTACAACACTTTGTAACTACTATTACAAAACATACCATTTATGGATTTTGTATTAAATATACATTTAATTAAATTAATTAATTAATATAACACATTATATCAAGTATATAATAGAAAAAAATGCATTTTATTTTGAACAAGATTGGTTATCGATTTAGATATATGTAACAAATTACATAATTGCCTCTAGGGCATACCATAACTTTATTAGTTTAGACCCGTCACATGATGAATAAGCATTAGTACACGTAATTCATGACTACCCATATGTCTTTATCAAATTTTTCGGTCTTACTCCATATAGGGAGATCGAATTTCGAATTTGTCTTGAAGAGAATGCTAGACTGTTGTCTTACCCCATAAGTATATAGATCCTAGAGAAAGAAGTAAGCAAATAAGCAAGTAAATGAATTATTGGAGAAGGGCTCTATTCATAGAAGTATTTTGGAGTGGAGGGCACCAGTTGTTTTTACTACCAAAGTAGATGGCTCTTTAAGGATTCACGTCGATTATCGTGAATTAAATAAGATGATAAAGAAGAATCGTTATCGACTATCATGTATAGATGATCTATTTGATCAATTAGTTGTAGCAAAGGTATTCTCTCAGCTTGACTTGGCTGCTGAGTTTTACGTGTAGCTGAGGATAGTATTCAGAAAACCACTTTTTGTACACCCGACGAACTTTACGAGTTGTTAGTCAAGCCATTTGGACTGACTAATGCACATGCATATTTCATCGACCTCATGATTCTAGCCTTTAGATGGATTTCATGGTGGTATTTGTTGATAGCATACATGTATATTCAAAGAGTGAGGAAGACCATGTGTTGCATTTAGGAGACATGCTCAATACTCTCCATAGAAATAACCTAAAGGCGAAAATTTCCAAATGTCACTTTTGACGCAAAGAGATTCACTTTCTAGGACATATTGTCTCTGAGCATGGACTAGTAGTCGATCCTAGTAAAGTTAGTGCAGTACAGGATTGGCACATACCAAAGAATGCTACGAAGGTGGGAAGTTTCCTTGGTTTGACTGAATATTATAGGAAGTTCATTAACAATTTCGTTAAAATTCTTCACCGTTGACACAACTTACCAAGAAAAATGTGGTTTTCTCGTGGAACTCAAAAGGCGAAGATGCTTTTATTAAGCTGAAGTAGTTGTTGACTAATGCATCTATTTTAGTACTCCATGATGGTACAAAGGCGTTCGTAGTATATACTGATGCTTGTGGTATAGGACTAGGCACGGTGTTGATGCAAGAGAGTAGAATTTTTTGGTATGATAGTCGACAATTGAAGGTGCACGGGGGAACTACCCAACTCATGATCTTGAGTTGGTAGCCATTGTCTTCACCCTTAAACCATGGAGACATTATCTTTTAGTGGAACGATTGAGCTATTCACGAATCATAAGTCATTGAAGTACTTATTCCCCTAATTAGATTTGAATTTGAGGTAGCAGAGGTGGATGGAGTTCTTAGCATCATATGATTTCAGTACTCATACACTCTAGGCAAGTGCAATGATGTAGCTGATGCCTTTAGTAGAAAGCATGTGATGTTAAGCCTTATGTTTTTGGAATGGAAGCAATTGGAGTTCATTTCTACATTTGATTTTCGACCTTCATCGGATATTACACTTGGATTGTTGGCAGCTTTAAATGTTTGACCTTCACTTTTGAACCGTATTGGTTTAAGTCAGAGGCGAAATAAGGAATTGTCAAATATTTTTGAGAACCTGAACATGAGAGAGCATTCGAGTCATTTGGATCGTTATGCCATTGATTCGAAAGGATGGTTATGAAGATATGGTAGGTCATGTGTCTCTCTTGTTAGGAGTTGGTAGACACAGTACTAGCAGAGTCCCATCTTTCTAGGATAACTATTCATCCTAGTGGTGACGAAACGTATTGTGATATGAAAAGAGTATTTTACTGGCCTAGTATGAAGAGACATGTAGCATAGTTTGTTTCCAAGTGTGTGACTTGTCAGAGATAAAAGGTGGATTAAAAGAAGCCTGGTGGATTATTGCAACCATTGGATAACAAATTGGAAATGAGAAAGTATCTCTATGGACTTTATTGATGGACTACCTCGGAGTAGATTGGGGAATGAGACTATTTGGGTCATAGTCGGGCGATTGACCAAATGCGCTCATTTCAATCTGGTCGGGAGTACGAGGAAATTTGCATTTTTGGCGACCATATACTGAAGGAATTGTTCATTTTCATGGAGTCCCTTCTAGCATTGTTAGTGACCGAGATCTGCTTTTCACTAGTGAGTTTTGGAGGAGTCTTCAGACGACCTTGGACACTAAACTAAATTTAAGTACCGCTTATCACCCACAAACAGATGGATGGACTGAGAGGGTGAATAGGGTATTGGAGAATTTTCTACAAATGTATATCTTGGAATTTACAGGTTCTTGGGAGGATCACTTATAATTCGTAGAGTTTGCATATAAAAATAGTTATCATGCAAGTATTGGGATAACTCTGTTCGAGGCGTTGTATGATAGGCTGTAACGCCCCACTCCGAGAGCCTCATTAACAAAGAGTATTATATGGATAATACCGTCTGCTAATGCGGACAATAGAGTATAATGGAAGCGACCATGTGTAATCTTACTTTAACTATCTACTGAACACGTCGAAAAGTGGAATCTATTTTTTTTCTCATCTCATGTGGTTCGACATATTCAATAAATACTTAAAGCAAAACTACAATGGCTAAAAGATCTATCAGAACAAAGCATAATAGCAAAATGCACATCATCACAGAACAACATCAGATAATAAGAAAATAGTCTCAGCACAATACAACATCAAGTATAGATCCAAATATAAAAGTGGGTACAAAGCCACTACTCACACATCCGTGAGTCAAAAGAATATACACAAGATAGTCATAATATCAGAGTATCATAAAGGATGGATAACAAGTAAAGCATCTATAGTATAGCGGATATATCCAAATCGGAAGCACCGAAGCAAACTAAGTCCAAAGAGACCTAACCTGAAACAACTCGGTCTGACCCGAGCATAAAATACTCGGGTCAGGCTAGCTAAACAAATCAGTTAGATAAACTGAACAATAATCATGATAAGATAATGAGGCAACATATAACATAATAATCTCCAAAAGAGAAACATATATCATGGTAATAAAGACCAAAATCTCTCACATAGAGAAGAAACAAACATCTAAGTAGAGATGTATAACAAGCCTCATATCATCGGCATAACATAAGCACAAGTGCCAGTGTAGGCATAAAACAAGTTTCACAAGGTAGCCGTGCTTATATCGTGTGGTTGCATAAAACCATCACCGAATGGCGCTACACGAGGGAATATAAATCACACAGGAAAACATTAGCGCGCTAGTACTGTACTCAATCACACAGGAAATATACCCCAGTGACACACCCATCACTTTAGCTAAGGGGCAACACCTAAAGGAGACAGTCCGAAGACACTATCCAGAAGGTGATGAGCCATAAGGAGATAGTCCGAAGACATTATCCTAAAGGAAATAAACCCAAGGGAGACAGTCCGAAGACACTATCCCCAAAGGTATCACTCAAGAAACACGCCGTAGTGGTAAAGGCTCGTAGGCCCAGTACTCATTTACCACTAACGGTAGGAATGTGTCACGAACTCTTAGCAAGGAACCCGTAAAGTAGTAACGTGAGTCCCATAACCCAACGTTCGCACTAAACGGTTTACTAACCAATCGTAAGCTTCCACACCCAAAGCAGTAAAAAGTTTACCTCATGTCATCGGTAAACTAGGCCAAAAGGCCAAAACGATCAATCGAATAGGTTGGGGATTAATCGGAAAGATAAACGCGCGGATTCATGGTCCGTGTTTTACCTAACCATTTAATCACCTTTCCACTTCGCTTGAAGTGTAGAAGAGTGTATATTTTACTTAGAAAATAGTTGAAGAAAACGGATTTTTAATCGTTTGAAAATCTCTTTAGAAATAGTCTTTGAAATTCTCCTATTATGGAGTAATTAATTTAATATTTAAAATAATACTAAATAATAGTTTCAAAATCCAATTTGATGGAAAATCACTCTAAAATGATTTATAAAATCCGTGCATGAAATATAGAGACAAATCTCAAAGAAGTCGGAAAAAAACTCAAAAAAATAGTCGAAATTATACTGTATAAAATCGCTGAAAATAGGTCGAAGTCACTAGTTCGACGGCAGATTTGAATCTGCAAACCGAGTCCGAATGGCATGAAAATTGGCAGGCATGTAGACCAACATCCCTGCCCCAAACTGCAAAATGAATCGGGCAATTCTGACTTGAAACGAAGAAACGGAGTCGTCTCAAAGCCGGACAAAAATCACAAAACTCTGCTGTGTCAAAACAGTGCAAAGGTCCCACTTCGACGACATGGTCGAAGGGTCATATGAACCCAGATCTTAATGAAAATTTGCAGGAGCATAGTACAGTACTCCTACTTTGATATGCAATAATAATCGTTCGGTTCCGACTTGAAACGAAGAAATGGCAATGTTTCAAATTGGTCTGACGATAACTGAAAATGATCACTATTGTAAAACAGTTTCTGGGTGCTACTTCGGCAATAGAAAAGAAGTATCTAACGCACGCAGATCTAAACCAAACTTTGCAAGATTGAAGATCACGATCTCTTCTTTCCAACGAGACCAAAATCGATGAAATCCGACATCGGACCAGCTCGCAGCGAGGTCGCGAAGTTGGACGTTTGAACTACAATTAATCAATGTTTTTCAAAACAGTTTCTGGGTGCTACTTCGGCAATAAAAACGAAGTATCAAACTCACCCAGATCTTAACCAAATTTTACAGGGTTGAAGATCTCGATTTCATCTTTCCAACTAGACAAAGATCGTTGAAATCCGACATCGGACGAGCCCGGGATGGGATCGCAAAATCGGGGTTCTGCACTGAAAACAACGGGAGAAAAGAGACCAAGGCCTGTAGCAATGCACTAACAGGCCAGAGACGAAAACCCACAGTTTTGGCATAGTAAACTTCAAATTCTGGAAAAATGAATAATATAAAAGTTTTAGCTTAGTTTCTAAGCTTTCCGGAATGACCAAGACCGTCAAATTCTGATTAGGGATGAAAATTCTATGACTAAAACAATTCTCAGATCTAAATTCTATATCACTGTCGTTTTGCTCTCGGGATGGTAGTAAGAATGCATAGTTTTGACCAAATTAACTTCGAAATTTCATGAAACTCAAAACATGAAACCTTTTGCCCTATATCTAAGCTTTCCAGAACATCCAAAATTATTAAATTTGGATAAGAAACGAGTAACTTATGGCCAATACAATTTTAGGTTTTTATTTTATCAACCCTGTAGTTTGTTGTTAGGTCAGCAACAAACAAACGTGATTTCGACCATTCAAACCTCAGAATCATACAAAGCTCAAAACATAGAAGTTATAGATTACAAAATAAGCTTTCCAGAACATCAAGAAAATCTTACTTCCGATTTAAGATGAATGAGATATGCTTAATTTACTAACATCAATATACTAGTTTTAATTTCAGCTAGCATGTATTACCTCTTTCCCAAGCAATGAAAAGAAGATCAACCACTCTTCACTTCAACCCTACAAGCTTCAATCTAATATCAAAACAAGTATTTCCTAAATTAGGGTTTAGGAATTTCTGAAATTGAAGAGGAGAAGAGATGGAGAAGATGAAGATGGAGCTTACCTTAGCTTCTCTTTGAATTTGGAGCACGAATTCGAAGTTTGCAATTGAATCTAGGGTTTTGAATTTTAATTTCTCTTTTCTCTCCCCATTTTTAGTTGCTTGAGTGTTTAAGAAAATAGAAATGAAGTGAAGAGGAGAGGAGAGGGGCTGAACTAGGTTACAAGATGGGTTGGGTCAAAGTCAAACCCAAAATGCCCAACAGAAAATAGCAAAATTCAACTTACTCCAAACATATCGAAGCTTATACTCAAAAAAGTTGCAAATGCCATTTTGGACTCAATGGAAGTGGTCCCGAATCCTAATTCGACCGTTTGCAAAAAGTAGCTTTTCGGACTTAAATTTGATTAATGACGATATATTTAAATAAAAATATTTAAATATAAAATCGTAAAATATGCGGGTTGTTACTGATCTCTCCTCCTTAACAAAATTGCGTCCACCCAATTCCTAGAGAAGAATTTGCAACAACTACATACTTACAACCAAGAAGACAAGAAAAATAAGCTTGAGATAAAAAGATATTCTCACCATTGCAAAGCAAAGATAGAAAACCCGGATAGGATCGCTCGATAAACTCTCTGGTTTCCCAAGTACAGTCATTGGGATTAGCGGACCATTGAACTTTAATGAGCGGCACGTCCTTGTTTCGAAGGTGTCTCACCTCCGAGGCAAGTACGTGAATAGGCTGCTGTACAATAGATAAATCTGGTGAGATCTCAAGCCCTTGCAAATCAGGAGAGTCAATAACAGAATCTGATTCTCGGAGACACTTCCGAAGCTGAGAGACGTGAAACACGTTATGAACTCCGGATAGATGAGCTGGAAGTGAAACTCTATAAGCCACAGGGTCAATACGTTCGGTAATAGGAAATGGTCCTACAAAGCGAGGAGCCAATTTCCCTGTCACGCTGAAGCGCATAACCCCTTTCAAAGGAGAAACACGAATAAAGACAAGATCACCAACCGAGAACTCTAGAGGCTTCCTACGGTTATCCGCGTAGGATTCCTGGCGGCTTTGTGCCTCTTTCATTCTCTGCCGAATAAGAACAATCTTCTCAGAAGAATCATGAACAAACTCCGGGCCAAGAATAAGCTTCTCCCCGGATTCCAACCAACAAGAAGGTGATCAACATGGCCTTCCGTATAAGGCTACAAAAGGAACCATACCGATACTGGACTGAAAACTATTATTGTAGGAGAACTCTACAAGGGGTAGATGATCCTCCCAACTACCTCCAAAATCAAGAATACAAATACGAAGGAGATCCTCTAAGATACGATTCACCCGTTCAGTCTGTCCATCAGACTGTGGATGATAAGTTGTGCTGAAATTAAGCTTTGTTCCCAAAGCTTGCTGAAGACTCTTCCAGAAATGACTGGTGAATAAAGGATCACGGTCACTCATAATCGAACTAGGAACACCGTGAAGTCTCACGATTTCCTTGATAAATAACTTAGCCAAAAGAGAAGCAGTCCTATTAGATTTAATAGGAACAAAATGAGCTGACTTGGTGAGGCGATCGACAATAACCCAAATGCTAGAATGGCCCGATCTCGTACGAGGTAGGCCATCAATGAAATCCATCGAAATCTGATCCCATTTCCACAATGGAAACTCTAGAGGCTGAAGGAGACCAGAAGGGCGCTGATGTTCGGCTTTAATACGCTGACAAGTCATGCAATTACTCACATAACTCGCCACATCGCGCTTCATGCCTTCCCAATAATAAAGGAGATGCATATCGGCATACATCTTACTACTGCCAGGATGAATAGTATACTTAGAACGATGACAGTCATCAAGAATGTCATGCCTAAGTGCAGAATCAGAAGGCACAATAAGACGGTTCTTCTTGCGAAGACACCCATGAAGATCAATGCTGAAATCCCGCAATGCCTCATCACGGGGTTCAGTCTCACAAAGTTGAATAAGATGCACAAGATCAGAATCACACCGCTAAGCATCGGTGTAGACAACAAGATCATGATTCCCCTCGGGAACCACAAGAATAGGAACATTAGTGAGAAGTTCCTTTAATGTCTAAAAGGAAGCTTCACACTTATCGGACAAAATATAACGAATGCCTTTCCGAGTAAGGCTGGTGAGAGGAAGCACAACACGGGAAAAATCCTTAATGAACCGATGGTAATAACCCGCCAATCCAAGGAAACTACGAATCTCATGAACATTCTCAGGCCTCTTCTAATTCTGGATAGCTTCGATCTTTGAGGGATCGACCAAAATGCCGTCGGAAGATACAACATGGCCTAAGAACTTAACCTTATTCTCCCAAAAATAGCACTTGGAGAATTTGGCTTTAAGCTGATGGTGACGAAGAGTACTCAAGACAATTCTCAAGTGATTAGCATGCTCGGCTTCAGACTTAGAATAAACAAGAATGTCGTCAATGAACACAAGGACGAACTTATCGAGATATTCCCGAAATACTCGATTCATAAGATCAACAAATAAGGCAGGAGCAGTAGGGCAGGTGGAAACACGGTGACCTTCCTTCTTGAAATAATGGCAGAAGAGAGGCTTAGGACAAGCTCGAATCATATGATCAGGAGAACCACAATTGAAACACTTCCGAATGGAAGGTGTTCCAACAGACTGAGAGTTAGAACCAGATTCAACGGGCTTCTTCTTCTTAGAAGGGAGAAATCCCTGCTTATGAAATGGAAACCTCTTCTTATTGGGGTTCTTGCGAACCTCAACATCATCACCACTATCACACTCCTTCTCGATGGCCTCGAGATGAAGTGCCGAATCAACTAACTCCTCAAAAGAAAGCTTAAGCTGGAGCATTAAAGACTTCTTAAGATATTTCTTAAGACCAGAGACAAACTTCGTATTCTTCTTATAATAAGTGCTAATGAATTCAAGACCATACTTAGATAAGGCCTCGAATGATGCAACATATTCAGAAACGGAGGACTTCCCTTGCTTCAACTCAAGGAAGCGACGGCCAATAAAACTTTCTCAGATTCAGGAACGAATTTGAGTTCGAATCGTTCCTAGAACTGAGTCCAAGAAAGAACAGACTCTTCAAGTTCGGCTATAAGAAGCTCGTACCAATCAAGGGAACTCTCTTGCAATAAGCTAGAAGTTACAAGAACTCGATCATGGTCAGAAAGATCTATGCGAGAAAAGATACGCTCACATGTGCGAATCCAAGCTTGGACCTCAAGAACGGACTCGGAGCCTTTGAATGGCTTTCCACCAAGATGAGAACAATCATTGCACAGGCGTGCGAAGGCAGACTTGCATGGAGGAGATGCACGAATAGTTGCTGGAGGCTGAGTGCTCCTAAATAACTCCAAAAACTGATCGGCAGACATATAAACGCCATCCGGATGCGAGCCACTAGATTGCCCAGCATCCGAGCGTCGTCCTCTGCCCCTTCCGACCATTAGCTGAAAGATAAGATAAGATAAAGATTATTCACAATGTAGATATCATTAATTCAAATATGGAATACTACGGAATAAAATGCATTCCTAGACAAATTCCTAACTTATCTATCCAATGTCATGAGGAAAGGGCTTTGTAATATTTGAAGCATACTAGGATGTATTGTAATAAGTGTTACTGTTCTGTATTTATTATACTTAGTTCTGAACATGGCTCTGATACCAAGCTGTTGTTGAAATTAGGCGACACAATATATAGGAGAGTTGAAGGGATGGAAGTAGCTTGGCGTAGGAGAAGACGGATTGCGAAACGGAATCCGGAGGAGCAAACTAGAGGGGGGTTTGGTGTGCTGGCTGCCTGCAGGCTGCAGCCATACGTCTGCAGTGATGGGCCAGACGTCTGGCCCTACAGGGGCCAGTTGCCCGAAAGTTCGGTCAGACGTCTGGAGCCCTGCCTGCAGACGTCTGAGCCGGCGAATGCCTGTTTTCTGGGATGGTTTTGTGATGTTTCGCTCATGGGCAAATTGGTCTTTCGCCATCGTTTTCTCTACTACTATATATTCTCTCTTCAGGTCTGAAAAGAGGGTGAGATAGAAAAAACCTAATCTAATTCCAAATCAAGGGTTTTATCCTCCAAATCTAGGGTTTAGGCAAATCCTATTTCTTCAATTCTAATCTCCACAAAATTATATTCTTGCTAGAATATTGTGATCATTGTTAACAATCTCTTGTACTCTTTCTATTGGTGATATAATAAAAGCTCTCTCAAGTGGATGTACACTAACACAACGTTAGTGGAACCACTATAAAATCGTGTGTGATTTACTTATTGTTATTGCATTCATATATTGCTTGTATTGGTGTTGTGATCTTGAGTTGGGCTATTTGGTATTGGTTGAAGTTTTGGTTAAGTTAGATAATCGGTTGTTTTGCACTATCTATCACGATCTAGCTTTTCCGCGTTGCGCGTTGCGATTGTATTCGAGTGGTCTTGGGTGTAGTCGTAATAACATTTGGTATCGGAGCTTTGGTGTTGCTAGGTGGTTGTTGAAATTCCGGAAACGGATACCTCTGAAAATTCAATGGTTGGTCCAAGTAGTATAGCGCCGTATGTACGTGGGTCGTATGTGGCGTCGGGGTCGCAATTGGTAATCGACAAGTGGAATGGCGATAATGATTTTGAAAAATGGCAATGGAAGATGAAAGCGGTTCTAAGAAGAAATCGTGTTCATAGGGTAGTGTTTGATACACATTTGTTGCCGGCGGACATCTCGGATGTTGAGAGAGAGGAAATGGAAGAGTGGGCATTCACTACACTTCAACTAGCAATGGGAGAGAATGTGATCTCCGAAATTAGTGGTGAGACGACCGCTAAGGGCATTTAGGACAAGTTAGAGGAGTTGTATATGAAGAAGTCTCTAACTAATCGTTTGATCTTGTTGCGAACGTTTTCACGTATAAGATGAAAGAGGGGAGTTCGCTTAAGGCGCACTTGAATGTGTTTGATGATTTGCTAATGAAGATGAAGGCGGTAGATTTGAAGATTGAGGAAGAGCAAAAGGCGATGATATTGTTATGTTCGTTGCCGGACCGTTATATGGGTTTCTCGAATAGCTTGATCTATAGCCGGGATACATTGACGTTAGATGATGTCAAGACGAGTCTTCTTAGTGAGGAGTTAAGAGATCAAATGAAGGAGTTGAGTGTTGGTGGTATTAGTGCCGGAAATGGTCAAGGTTTGTTTGTGGAGAAGGAGAGATATGCGAAGGAGAATCAGGGGCGTTCCAAATCTAGGAATCCCGGTTGGAGAGGAAAGTCGAAGGAAAAGAAAGGCAAGTGCTATATTTGTAAGAAGCCCGGTCATTGGAAGAATGAGTGTCCGGACAAGGAGAAGGCCAAGAAGGAAGTAGCATCTTCATCGGTCGCGGTGGAGAGAGGTGTTGGTGAGGGAGAGATGGATGTATTGACGGCGGTAGCATCAAATATTTCGGGTAGCGAATGGGTTCTCGATTCGGGGGCGTCTTATCATATGACGCCGAATAGGAATTGTTTTTCCTCTTTCGAAGCTAGAGAGGGAAATTCGATTGTTATGGGAAATGGTGCTATTTGTAAGTCGAAGGGCATTGGTTCCGTGCAAATTAGGATGTTTGACGGAGTAGTTCGTACTCTCACTAATGTGCGCAATGTTCCGGGACTTAGGAAGTCCCTTATCTCTTTGGGGCAATTAGATTCTTTGGGATGCAAAATCACTATTGAGAGAGATGGCTTGAGGGTTTCGAAGGGGGCGCTTGTGGTTATGAAAGGTGCTAGGGCTCATGGTATATATTTGCTTCAAGGTGTGACCATAGAAGGTGAAGCTAGCATTGAGGTTGATAGTTCTCGCGACTTAGATGCAACTAGATTGTGGCATTTGAGGTTAGGACATGTCTCGGAGAGGAGTTTGGATATTCTTCGGAAAAGGGAGATGATTAGTGGTGAGAGTTTCAACAAGCTAGAGTTTTGCGAAGAGTGTGTCATGGGGAAGCAAACAAAGGTTTCATTCGGTGAAGGAAAACATGATTCAAGAAGCGTTCTTGAGTATGTGCATACGGATGTTTGGGGACCGGCACCGGTAGCTTCTTTAGGTGGAGCAAGGTATTATATTTCTTTTATTGATGATTTTTCTCGTAAAGTTTGGGTGTATGTAATGAAGGCTAAGTCGGAGGCATTTGCTAAGTTCAAAGTATGGAAGGCTCTTGTTGAGAATGAGAGTGGTAAGTCTTTGAAGGCTCTTAGGTCCGACAATGGCGGAGAATATGTTTCCGGAGAATTCTTGGAGTATTGCAAGCATCATGGCATTCAGAGACATTTTACTACACCGGGAGATCCGCAATCAAATGGTGTTGCGAAGAGGATGAATCGTACTCTACTAGAGAAAGCTCGATGCTTGAGATTGACATCGGGTTTGTCTAAGGGATTTTGGGCCGAAGCTTTGTCAACCACGGTGCATATTATTAATCGAATTCCGTGCTCGGCTATTGACAACAAAATCCCGGAGGAAGTGTGGAAGGGAAAGAGTATTGACTTGAGCTATCTTCGTGTCTTTGGAAGTCCGGTTTATGTGCATGTTCCGGGAAATGATAAGCTTGAACCTAGAGCTTTCAAGGGGATTTTGCTTGGCTATACGGATGGAGTGAAAGGCTATTAGATTTGGAATCCAGAAACGAAGAAGGTAATCAACTCTCGTCATGTTACTTTTGATGAGTCGGCTATGTTCAAGGAGAATGAAAGCTCATCGGATATTCCGGTCTTTGTTCGTGATGAATCAAAGGGGAAGGAAGTTATTACCACATTTTTTCCAAGTAGTAGAGAGAGTAGATTAGTTGAAGATTCTTGTGAGGAGAAAGCGGTTGATGATACATCACATAGTCCACAAGGTGCCTCTAGTAGTGTTGGTGATGTACACGAGCCTAGAGAAGTATCGGTTCAAGGTGGAGCCGAAAGGAGTTTGGGTGATAATATTGCTACTCGGGTTGGTCGTCGTGCTATAAGGCCACCCGAAAGATATGGTGATTGGAACTATCTTAGCTTTTGTGATAGGTTGGACTATGCTCTCAATGTATTCCAAGATGAGCCTATGGACCTTGAAGACGTCATGAATTCGAGTGATAGCTCGAAGTGGATTTGTGCCATGGAGGAAGAGATGCAATCATTGTTGAAGAATCAAACTTGGAGTTTGGTTCCACTTCCTAAAGGAAACCGTGCTATTGGGTGCAAATGGATTTACAAGGTGAAGGACGATGGAAGATACAAAGCTAGGTTAGTGGCTAAGGGGTTTGCACAAAGGAAAGGAAAGGAGTATGATGAGATATTCGCACCGGTTGTGCGCCACACTTCTATCCGGATATTACTTGCCATAGTTGCTATTCACAACTTGGAGTTGGAGCAACTTGATGTGAAGACCGCCTTCTTGCATGGTGACTTGGATGAAGACATTTACATGGAGCAACCGCAGGGTTTGTTGTAAATGGTAAGTCAAATATTGTGTGCAAGTTGAAGAAATCGCTATATGGGTTGAAGCAATCACCTAGGCAATGGTACAAGAGATTTGATCATTTTATGCTTGAAAGTGGCTTTGATAGGAGCATCAAAGATGCTTGTGTTTATTTCAAGAAGTTGGGAAATGATTGTTGGGTGTACTTGCTCTTGTATGTGGACGACATGCTCATTGCTTCGAAGGACAAGAATGAAATCAACAAGTTGAAATTGAAATTAAAGTCGGAATTCGAAATGAAAGACCTTGGAGAAGCAAAGAGGATATTGGGCATGGAGATAGAAAGGGATCGAAAGCGTTTTGAGTTGAAATTGACTCAAAAGGAGTACATAAAGAAGGTGCTTTGCCGGTTTAGCATGGAGAATGCAAAGGTGTCAAATACACCATTACATTTGCACGTGAAGCTTTCGAATAAGGATTCACCTATCTTGGAGAAAGACAAGGCTTATATGGCAAAGGTGCCATATGCAAGTGTGGTTGGTAGTTTGATGTATGCTATGGTGTGTACAAGACCCGATATTGCAAATGCCGTCGGGGTGGTTAGTCGTTTTATGTCTAATCCAGGAAAGTCGCAGTGGGAAGCCGTGAAGCTCATATTGAGATACCTTAGGGGTACGTCATCTCATGGTCTTGTTTTTGGTGGTAGTGGAGGAATGAATTCCAAATTAGTTGGTTATTGTGATTCAGACTACGCCGGTGATAGGGATAGGAGAAAATCAACTTCCGGATATGTCTTCACACTAGGTGGTACGGCCATAAGTTGGAGATCGAGATTGCAAACCGTAGTAACTTTATCCACTACGGAAGCGGAGTTGATAGCCGCGGTGGAGGCGGCTAAGGAGGCACTCTATTTGAAGCGTTTGTTGTGTGACTTGGGGATTGGACACGATAGCATCGATGTTCAATGTGATAGCCAAAGTGCTATTCACTTGGCGGAGAATTTGGCTTTTAGCTCACGGACTAAGCACATTGAAGTGAGGGAGTCATTCTTGGTAGCTATGGATGAGGATAAGCAAGTAAGTCTTCGGAAAGTGCATACAAAGGATAATGCGGCGGATATGTTCACGAAGACATTGCCGTTTGGGAAGTTCGAGCATTGCTCGAACTTGATTCGCTTGGAGAAGTGCTAGGTGCCACTAGGTGGCACGGGTGAGAGAGTAGCTTGGTTGTAGATGTGGAAGAGTATTGGTATGAGATTGTCGTTCTATCTTCTTGGTATAGTGCTAGTGTACAGTCCTAGTGCTCTTGTTCTTGGTGAGACGGTGTTTGAATGTTTTCAACATTTCGTTGGCGGGTGGGGGCTTTGTGCCTGAACTCGTTGATGTAGTGCAACGGGGGGTGGCTTTGCCGGAACCCGTTGGGGAAACATTCACGTTTGGTTGAAGGTAGAAGTGTTGGTAGTTGGAGCTATCGGTTGTTGATGGTATGGTACCATTGGCGATGGAGATGGATATAGTGTCGAGGTGGAGTGTTGAAATTAGGAGACACAATATATAGGAGAGTTGAAGAGGATGGAAGTAGCTTGGCGTAGGAGAAGACGGATTGCGAAACGGAGTCCAGAGGAGCAAACTAGAGGGGGGTTTGGTGTGCTGGCTGCCTGCAGGCTGCAGCCATACGTCTGCAGTGATGGGCCAGACGTCTGGCCCTACAGGGGCCAGTTGCCCGAAAGTTCGGTCAGACGTCTGGAGCCCTGCCTGCAGACGTCTGAGTCGGCAAATGCCTGTTTTATGGGCTGGTTTTGTGATGTTTCGCTCAGGGGCAAATTGGTCTTTCGCCATCGTTTTCTCTACTATTATATATTCTCTCTTCAGGTCTGAAAAGAGGGTGAGATAGAAAAAACCTAATCTAATTCCAAATCAAGGGTTTTATCCTCCAAATCTAGGGTTTAGGCAAATCCTATTTCTTCATATCTAATCTCCACAAAATTATATTCTTGCTAGAATATTGTGATCATTGTTAACAATCTCTTGTACTCTTTCTATTGGTGATATAATAAAAGCTCTCTCAAGTGGATGTACACTAACACAACATTAGTGGAACCACTATAAAATCGTGTGTGATTTACGTATTATTATTGCATTCATATATTGCTTGTATTGGTGTTGTGATCTTGAGTTGGGCTATTTGGTATTGGTTGAAGTTTTGGTTAAGTTAGCTAATCGGTTGTTTTGCACTATCTATCACGATCTAGCTTTTCCGCGTTGCGCGTTGCGATTGTATTCGAGTGGTCTTGGGTGTAGTCGTAATAACAGCTGTAACGCCCCACTCCGAGAGCCTCATTAACAAAGAGTATTATATGGATAATACCGTCTGCTAATGCGGACAATAGAGTATAATGGAAGCGACCATGTGTAATCTTACTATAACTATCTACTGAACACGTCGAAAAGTGGAATCTATTTTTTTTTCATCTCATGTGGTTCGACATATTCAATAAATACTTAAACCAAAACTACAATGGCTAAAAGATCTATCAGAACAAAGCATAATAGCAAAATGCACATCATCACAGAACAACATCAGATAATAAGAAAATAGTCTCAGCACAATACAACATCAAGTACATATCCAAATATAAAAGTGGGTACAAAGCCACTACTCACACATCCGTGAGTCAAAAGAATATACACAAGATAGTCATAATATCAGAGTATCATAAAGGATGGATAACAAGTAAAGCTATCTATAGTATATCAGATATATCCAAAGCGGAAGCACCGAAGCAAACTAAGTCCAAAGCGACCTAACCTGAAACAACTCGGTCTAACCCGAGCATAAAATACTCGGGTCAGGCTAGCTAAACAAATCAGTTAGATAAACTGAACAATAATCATGGTAAGATAATGAGGCAACATATAACATAATAATCTCCAAAAGAGAAACATATATCATGGTAATAAAGACCAAAATCTCTCACATAGAGAAGAAACAAACATCTAAGTAGAGATGTATAACAAGCCTCATATCATCGGCATAACATAAGCACAAGTGCCAGTGTAGGCATAAAACAAGTTCCACAACGTAGCCGTGCTTATATCGTGTGGTAGCATAAAACCATCACCGAATGGCGCTACACGAGGGAATATAAATCTCACAGGAAAACATTAGCTCGCTAGTACTATACTCAATCACACAAAAAATATACCCCAGTGACACGCCCATCACTTTAGCTAAGGGGAAACACCTAAAGGAGACAATCCGAAGAAACTATCCAGAAGGTGATGAGCCAGAAGGAGACAGTCCGAAGACACTATCCCAAAGGCAATAAACCCAAGGGAGACAGTCCGAAGACACTATCCCCAAAGGTATCACTCAGGAAACACGCCGTAGTGGTAAAGGCTCGTAGGCCCAGTACTCATTTACCACTAACGGTAGGAATGTGTCACGAACTCTTAGCAAGGAACCCGTAAAGTAGTAACGTGAGTCCTATACCCCAACGTTCGCACTAAACAGTTTACTAACCAATCGTAAGCTTCCACACCAAAAGCAGTAAAATGTTTACCTCATGTCATCGGTAAACTAGGCCAAAAGGCCAAAACGATCAATCGAATAGGTCGGGGATTAATCGGAAAGATAAACGCGCGGATTCATGGTCCGTGTTTTACCTAACCATTTAATCACCTTTCCACTTCGCTCGAAGTGTAGAAGAGTGTAAATTTTACTTAGAAAATAGTTGAAGAAAACAGATTTTTAATCGTTTGAAAACCACTTTAGAAATAGTCTTTGAAATTCTCCTATTATGGAGTAATTAATTTAATATTTAAAATAATACTAAATAATAGTTTCAAAAGCCAATTTGATGAAAAATCATTTTAAAATGATTTATAAAATCCGTGCATGAAATATAGAGACAAATCTCAAAGAAATCGGAAAAAAACTCAGAAAAATAGTCGAAATTATACCAAGTACAAAATCGCTGAAAATAGGTCGAAGTCACTAGTTCGACGGCAGATTGAATCTGCAAACCGAGTCCAAATGGCATGAAAATTGGCAGCCATGTAGACCAACATACTTTCTCCAAACTGCAAAAAGAATCGGGCAATTCTGACTTGAACGAAGAAACGGCGTCGTCTCAAAATCGGACAAAAATCACAAAACTTTGCTGTGTCAAAACAGTGCAAAGGTCCCACTTCGACGACATGGTTGAAGGGTCATATGAACCCATATCTTGTTGAAAATTTGCAGGAGCATAGTACAGTACTCCTACTTTGATATGCAACAAGAATCGTTCGGTTCATACTTGAAACGGAGAAATGGCAATGTTTCAAAGTTGGCCCGACGATAACTGAAAATGATCACTATTGTAAAACAGTTTCTGGGTGCTACTTCGGCAATAGAAAAGAAGTGTCTAACTCACCCAGATCTAATCCAAACTTTGCAGGATTGAAGAACTCGACCTCATCTTTCCAACGAGACCGAAATCGATGAAATCCGACATCGGACCCGATCGCAGCGAGGTCGCGAAGTTGGATGTTTGAACTACAATTAATCAATGTTTTTCAAAACAGTTTCTGGGTGCTACTTCGGCAATAAAAACGAAGTATCAAACACACCCAGATCTTAACCAAATTTTACAGGGTTAAAAATCTCGACCTCATCTTTCCAGCGAGACCAAAATCGATTAAATCCGACATTGGACGAGCCCGGGATGGCGTCGCAAAGTCGGGGTTTTGCGCTGAAAACAACGGGAGAACAGAGACTAAGGCCTGTAGCTATGCACTAACAGGCCAGAGACGAAAACCCACAATTTTAGCATAGTAAACTTCAAATTCTGGCAAAATGAATAAAATAAAAGTTGTAGCTTAGTTTCTAAGCTTTCCGGAATGACCAAGACCGTCAAATTCCGATCAGGAACGAAAATTCTATGACAAACAATTCTCAGATCTAAATTCTATATCACTATCGTTTTGCTCTCGGGATAGTAGTAAGAATGCACAGTTTTGACCAAATTAACTTCGAAATTTCATGAAACTCAAAACATGAATTTTTAGCCCTATATCTAAGCTTTCCAGAACATCCAAAATTATTAGATTTGGATAAGAAACGAGTAACTTATGGCCAATACAATTTCAGATTTTATTTTATCAACCCTGTAGTTTGTTGTCAGGTCAGCAACAAACAAACGTGATTTCGACCATTCAAACCTCAAAATCATGCAAAGCTCAAAACATAGAAGTTATAGACTACAAAATAAGCTTTCGAAAACATCAAGAAAATCTTAATTCCGATTTAAGATGAATGAGATATGCTTAATTTACTAACATCAATATACTAATTTTAATTTCAGCTAGCATGTATTACCTCTTTCCCAAGCAATGAAAAGAAGATCAACCACTCTTCACTTCAACCCTACAAGCTTCAATCTAATATCAAAACAAGTATTTCCTAAATTAGGGTTTATGAATTTCTGAAATTGAAGAGGAGAATAGATGGAGAAGATGACCTTAGCTTCTCTTTGAATTTGGAGCATGAATTCGAAGTTTGCAATTGAATCTAGGGTTTTGAATTTTAATTTCCCTATTCTCTCCCCATTTTCAGTTGCTCGAGTGTTTAAGAAAATAGAAATGAAGTGAAGAGGAGAGGAGATGGGCTGAACTAGGTTATAAGATGTGTTGGGTCAAACCCAAACCCAAAAAGCCCAACAGAAAATAGCAAAATTCAACTTACTCCAAACATATCGAAGCTTATACTCAAAAAAGTCGCAAATTCCATTTTGGACTCAATGGAAGTGGTCCCGAGTCCTAATTCGACCGTTTGCAAAAAGTAGCTTTTCAGACATAAATCCGATTAACGACGATATATTTAAATAAAAATATTTAAATATAAAATCGTAAAATATGCGGGTTGTTACATAGGCCTTGTAGATAACCATCTTATTAGTGGGACATACATATAGAATCATTCTTGGAACTGATATGATAAAGAAGACTTTGGAGAAAGTAGATTTGATCCGTAGAACGATGAGGACAACACAGAATATGCAGAAATCATATGCTCATATAAGACGCACGAAGTTGGAGTTCATAGTAGGCGACATGATATTTATGAAGGTCTTGCCGCTTAGACACGATATGAGGTTTGGTAATTTGAAAAGTTAGCACCAAGGTTTTTAGGGCCTTTTCCGATCATAAAGAGAGTAGGGAACTCAGTATATAAAGTGGAGCTTCCTGAAAGTTGGCGAAAATTCACAATGTCTTCCATGTTCCACACTTGTGGAAGTGTCTACATGATTTAGCTAATGTAGTCGAGCCAAGTCAGTTAGAAGAAGCTGAAGTGGATAGAGAGTTGCTTGCTCACCGTGCACCTGCCTATATTGTTGAGATTGGAACAAGATGACTCTGCAACAAAGTACTTAGACTGGTTATAGTCCAATAGGGAGATGATCTAGTAATTGGGAGTACTTGGGAGACCGAGGAGAAAATCCAAGCTACCCATCCGAGCTTTTTTATGGTATGTTTCCGTTTAAGTTAGTATTCTCATGTGTACACTTAGTATTTAGCTTAGGATATTCCATAGGTAAGAGCGATTGGATGCAAGGCATGGTTGTGAACATGTCATTAGGACATGTTTTGGATGATGGTTGTTAATGAATGTATTTTATTAGTTAATATTGCACAAATTGGCTGATATGTTCATATTGGCCTATGACACACATCATATTATCCATTTGATTTTATCAGTTATATGCATAATGGTTGTTGCATTTTTGCATATGTATTGAATGATTTCTCATCCATATAGAATTGCAAGTATATGACGTTGCATACATTTTAGACATGTGACATAAGCACTTGCATTTGAGAAGGTCGACTAGTTCAGGAGACCGCCTAATTTTACCCGACCTATATGTTCATATGCATTCTAAACTTATATGTACATACTACATTAGAAATTTTGAATTTAAGGACAATGTTTGTAAATGGTTGATGGTTGAGTGGATGGTTGTATGAGTGAATTGCATTTTTTTCTTTCTTAGAAATTTCGAGGACAAAATCCTTTTAAGTGCAAAGAATATAACACCTCGGAAATTTTAACAATAAATTCAAATATTAATAAGGGTAAAAATGTAATTTTACATAAAAGGAAAAAATAGTAAATTTTCACAAATGTTTGAATTAGGCCTCGGGACCTATTCCATTATGTCTCGAATGTCATTTACAGTTTAGAAAAGATATATATAACTTTTTAAATTTGATAAAATGCGTCAAAACTAGCAAAAACTATAATTAATGTTATCTCCATAATTATAATTTTCGGTTTAGATCAGATAACCCTAATTTTCAAGTATAAATTAGACCCTCACCCTCACTTCTTATTCTAAACCTTGGCCGCTGCCTCCTTATTCTGTACGTACAATTCTTCTTCTTCCTCTATTGAAAATTTTCAATTATAACCAATACTTCTATACTCTTCAAACAAATTGCACGAAAAAAAATCAAAAATCAAAACAAAATGTATCAATTCAAATGAGAGAAATAGAGAATCAAAGTTAGAGGAGAAGGAGAGGAGGAAAAGTGAATCTATTAAGCTTGAAGATCTAAGAAAAGAGATTCAAATCAAGATAGGAGAAGGAAAGCTTGATAGGGTGAGTGAATTGATTACGATGTTATACTGATTCATAATAATTAATTTCCTTTATAATTCTACCTAATTTTAAAATGTAATGGTCAAATTTGGAATAGTTTCAACCCAGATTTTATTTGGATTACAATTTGAGTTATAAATATAAAACAATGATAATAATGAAAACCCATAGGTGTTAATTTAATATAAATAATTATTGAAAAGGGGAATAGATAGACTAGAATAATTTGCCTTAAATTTTATAGATGCAGTCCTTTATATGATAAAGTTTGGTGTGATTTGATAAATGATTAGGTTGATTTAGATAAATGAAAGAAATCAAACACCATTTATTTCACTTTGAATTGATTATATAATTTTAAATATAAATAGATTTTGATACAAATTCATATATGGTTCATTGGAAAATTATATACAATCATTAAGATTAATTAGCTGAAGTTGCATGTAAAGAAAAGTAGAAATCACCACCAAAACATTGTCAAAATAAGCCTTTAAGTCGATATTCGAAACCACTAAAGAGGCGAATGGAAATAAATGAAATAAAAAATATATAAAAATATGGAAAACCCTAACTAGATGTCTGAAACATTAATCGCATGTCTGAGTTAAGGTTCAGATGTCGGGATTTCAGATAGTCTTAACCCGAAAGAAATCAGTTCAAATTTGACTTAATTCAGACCTCTGAGTTTTGTTCAGACGTCTAGAATCAAAGTAAGATATCTAAGAAAGTAAGTTTAGCATCTGAATACCCAAAAAAATATTTTTTAAAGATTGTTAGACGTCTAAATTATTTTTCAGACATCTAAATTGTTTTAGTAAGTCCAGGTTGAACCTAGACCTGGGGCAAGCCAGGTAGATAGCACATGGAGGACTTGTTCCTACTTTCTCAACTTTTAGAAATCATGTAGCTTCATGGAGCAGATGCAACAGGAAGCATTAGTTCTATACTATATGATCTACCTAGGTTCACACATCATGGTGGGAATAACATGGAATTCGACAAGGCGTGTGATTGCAGTGCAACTAGAAGCTCTTATTATTACTGGAGCATGCCCAATCACATGTTAACAAGTTAAACATGGGGGAAGGGAGATGGAGGCATCCGCAATAGTAGGATTATATGATAAGCCAGTGTTAAACCTATAGAGGAATTGTTATAAGCGATTTCTTTAGCTTCAGGTTGAAGGATAAAGATCATAGGACACGTTTATCATTGAGAAGGTGACATGAATGTTTAGACATACCATAAATTGTCAAGGTCGTATACTCGGCGCGAGCCTAGGCATTGCGATGTTCACTCTGTGTATATGTGTGATTTCATGGTTCACCATTGAGAAGATTTACTCAATGTTGGTTAGGAGGTTATTTATTGGGACAATATACTAGGAATTGACCTAGAGTTATTAATTGTTGGTTGTTCAACCCTCGATTGGAAACTTTCGTAAGTTGGTTATTTATGTAGGTGTAATAAGAATTATAGCCCTTATTTGCAAAGTAACTAATCCTTTATATGTGATACACGAATACAAATAGGCACCCTAGGTTATGTAGATTATAAATGAAGTTAATGTCTTATGAACACTATACACTTGTTAAACTAATTCATTCACCAGACTTTGTCTGATCCCCTCCTTTTCTTCTGCTTTGATATCCATTATAAGAGGACATGCCAATAGGTGACTTAGCCAGGACAAGGTGCATGAAGGAGGGGACTAGGTGCCCAGAGTTAAATTATTTATAGTTATTCTCCATGTATCTTATATTATATTATTTTATCAGTTAGACTTTATGTTGTTATTTAAAGACATCATTGTATGGACTACGTTTTGTTGAGACTATTATCCGATTTGTTTATTTTCAGTATTCATATTTTATTTTCTCCCACTGTGAGATCTAAAGGTGTAAAATACTTTAAATTTTTTGTTAGTCTCCGTATCATGTAATGTTCTAAAACCCCGATGACTCGTACTTCTTGGCACGACGCGAGTTCGAAAGCCACTTTTGGCATTGAATGAATGTGTTCGGAGATGTAGTTTGTCACAGCTATACTCCTATAGCTCATAGTGAACTTAGTGTAGTACACCCATATGTGATGACAGTTTGGTATATGTCGTGTTTATGTGCTAACTTATTGGATGCATGGACAGTTCGGGTATGGTTGTACATACCCTATGTTCTTAAAACTATATATGTTTTTATAGTATTCTGAGATGATGTATTGCTTACACCAGACTATTGTCTGACTTGAGGTTTTATGCTTTGATTCTTATTATCTCAAGTACTCTTAAATGAGTAGATTAAGGATAACATCTCTGTATTGCACATGGAGTTATACATAGTAGGAGCAGAAGGCTACACTTTCGTATATCTATATTTTGTAGCTAACTATCGCTTTTATTTTGTTGTGTAGTACTATGGAGCCATTGAAATGCTTGTATTATTTAAGAGACAATTATTAGAGTTTATTTGGAGATTTGTGATGTATAACTCTATTTTTTGTAATCTATGAACCCGTGGCACTCTGATGTTCTTATTTATGGTTCATTTGATTACCTTAGTGTCTTGCCCATTTTACATCTATTTGATTATTATATTTTGTCTATGAATTGTGAGATATTATACATGTTCTCTGATTTGGAATTTTGTTATTTTACACTCTTGACTATCGTCCTACATCGGTCGGGTACTGCCGCAGCGCACTCTACATGTTATATGGATACCAGATGTGTAGGGCGGTCGTCAAAACATTTGTGACTATTAGATATTTTATGGAAAAAGTTGGTATTTTTGTCACCTTTATCCATCCATTGGACCCTCGATCTCTACTTCCACATTATTTCCTCTTGTGTGATGACTTTCTCCAGTTCATCTTTGAGATTTAAAAGCACATTTTTCTTACAAGTGTTAAGGGTTCTAGTTTCTTCTAATTTATTTAATTTTAAGATTTCAAAGAGTGGTTTTTCTTTTTTAGTTCTAATATTGCCGATAACATCTTTGCTCCAATTTTAAGAAATATTCTTCGATCGCTAAGCTTACTAACAAATACTTTTGATATATTTCCAAAATATTTAATATTATTATTACTCATATAAACCCGTTTATTTGTAACTAAATCAGTGAAGTTGGATTCTAAGAGCCACATCTTTTCAAATTTGAAAGAATTACAAGTTAAGTGATTGTTTTCATAAAGAAGAATAATGGGACAGTAATCAGAGTAAACAGTAGGTAGCCCATTAATGTGCAAACTAGGAACCTATCCTCTAATTTCTCACTAATGAAAAATGATCAAGGAGAGCCATCGAAGGGATTTCACTTAAGTTTGACCAAATAAGTTGCCAATTATTAAGCGGCAATTCAACTAAATTACCGTTAACAATAAACCGATCAAACTCCTCTATAACAAAAATATAACCTTCTCTAGGAGATCGATCACCTAAAAAACTAATCACATTGAAATCCCTTCAGAATCCAAGGACCGGTGGAGAAGGATCTAAAATTTAATTCGCTCCAAAGGATTTTGCGCTTTATCTTATTATTTGGTCCGTAGACATTCAAGACATCAATAAAGAGGCATCTCTTAAATCGAAGAAAATAAGGTGCATAGAATGATTGGTAATAATGGATTGAATGAGCTTAACGCAATTTTGTTTCCAACCCACCAATAATCCTCCTTAACTACCCTTAGTAGGAAGATAAACCCACTTCCTAATATAAAATCCCCCTAAGCTTCTATAAAAATGAAAGTTAAAGACACTCTATTTTACTTTCTTGCAATAAGGTTGTGTCAATATTATTATCTTTTAAAGAAGTCTTAATTTTATCACATTTAACCAGATCATTTAGACCCCTAACATTCCAGCTGATGTATCTCAAGATCTAATTGTTCAAACCCTCCCAAGCTCTCTTGTTCATAATGCAGTCAATGTCATCCTGATCTATATTAAAAGCAAAACCCATTCTCCTTGCTAAATCAAGCATAGAAATAGTAGGTAAATCGTTCAATATAGTAGAGCCGAAGTTGCTACCTAAACTATGAGTGAAACCAGAGCTAGATCCATAGGCTCTAATAGTTGAGCGGTTATAAACATCATGGTATCGAGCACTCCCCACGTGCTAGCGAGCTATAGAGATTTATGCCTAGATGAATGCTTTGATCTCGAAGCCAATCCATCCAAATCCAAACCACATTCCGTACCAAAACTTTAGCAGGCATGCCGAGCTCAACGAATCCAAAACAACCACATTTTTGATATGATAAGTCTAGAATTCCCCTCCATAACACTAATTAACCTTTTTTACTCATTTCATTAGCACACACTTAACTAGCTGAAATAACAACCCCAGATAGCATAGAAACTGAATCAGTTCCTTGCTTCCACGATTGCTACATTTCCTAACTCATAATATTTTGCACCAACCTTGTTAGATATACAGCATCATCTACAATGCATGCACCTACTATAAGCCCATTTTCTCTCCCATCACCGGCAGTTCCTAAAATTTGTGTTAACCCATCTACATCTAAAAAATTGTGTTCAACAACCCTTACAACATCAACATCCATAACAAATGATGCATCCACCTTATCTTCAACCGCATCCCCACCTCCCACACCCTGAACCGCTGTCAGATCTAAACAAGACCTCCTAGAACCGCTACCATTATAATTTTTCTCATCACCAAACACTTCCAGATTCAAACCAACTCTCTCTTCCCCATCCAATTCAACTAGTTTTGACAAGCCCAAAACTAGTGGTTTCCCTAACGACACACTCTTCCTACCCAATTCAAATTCAAGAACATCATTGCGCCTCCTTACTGATTTGCCATACTCCAGCAAAACTTTAGGCAGCGCTCCCTCATCATTCAAGCTATCCAAAATAGTAAAAGTATTCCTAGTTCCAAAGCATCTAGAAAATGTGACAACTTATGAGCATCTGATTTTGATGACAAGGTGGTCAGCAATTGCTGGCTAGGACTATTGACATCTGGATCGTAACAAAGTGGATCTAGTAACGGGATCTTAGAGGCAAGCTCATATGCTTTATAACGACCGCCTTTCTTGCACCGAAAGACAAGCCATTAAAGGTAGAAGAAAAGAAGATAAGAAGAAACTACACAATCACATAATCTCATCACGAATCAGAACAACATATAATATATAACATAGGGTATTACATAGTCATTTCGATGTAAATAATACATCAGAGTCATTACATTACAACTTTCAACAGGACGGTTATAACAACCTGTCAATACAAAAAAATAGATTATACACAAAACACAATGGAATAAGATAATAATTAGCTAAAGGTGAAGCCACCTGCTCCAGCTCCTTCAAAATGCTTTCGTAAGAAACCTGGATCACTTGGCTACTCCTATAAATTTGAGTACCCAAGAGTTTTAGGAAAAGAAAATAAACTCCAGGTCAGACATGGATCTGGTGTGAGTAAACTCAAACAACTTAATTTTTTACTTTTACAAAACGATTTTGAAAATCAATGGTGTCTCGTAAGACTACGCTGCACATAAACATGGATGGGTTTTTACCTCACGATAGCCAAACCACTTTATATAAAAATCCAGTGATAGTATCATAATGTATAGGATTTCCAAATAAATAATTCATATAGTTAAAATTGTTACATTAATCAAATTCGAGCATAATAGGTATACAACTAAGACGGAAGGCACTTATTGGGAAATGGATTTCATACAATGATTGTGCTATGGGGGTACCGCCCGTTACGGTGCATCTCTAGATAAAATAACACCGAGGTCAAACCTATCGACCTCTGACAACACAAGACTGGCATACCCTTTACTGGATAGTAATGAATAAGATCACCTCTCGGTTGGGATCGACAACCATACCGAAGCATAAATGAGTTAATAGTAGGAGTCGGATAGGGATGACCTTATCCTCATTGGAGCGACCCATCTAGCCTTGCTCCATCTCCCCTGTTTTAGACATTCCTAGTTAACGAGGCATGAGGATACATTTACCTTTATTATAGCATTGCCACTTTGAATGCTATCATTCCTTCCATATGTTGACACAATGTCAGCACTCATCCATACAAGTCGTTTAGTAGCTGAACGAACTGAAGGCGCTATCTCTACTACACATGTTTTAGAATCTCCTTAGGGTTAGTAGCAAATAGCCCTTGCACTTCAAAATCTTCATATTAAACATTGCCTTTACTATTTCCAATTCAAATGCTTACGTTGGTTCGAAGTTTTTTAAGATAACAACTAATATCTGATTATGGTCTCTCCAAACCAACGTTTGATAGTTTTAAATAGTCAAGTTGTTTATAGTGGACTATCCCACTATCAGGGTGTAAAGATTTACATATGAACATACGTTCCATATGCCTAGATTATTATGACCTGCATATCGAAATTAATCCCCTCGTATTTATCACGTTCCCGAAGTGAGGTATTTTGTGATAAGTACAAGTCGACTTACTTTCAATAAACGCGTCACCATTTTATTACAACTACTTTAATTCATTTGGCTACTTAATAGTATGGACAAGGGATCCTTGGTTTTAAAATACTTTACTAAACTAGAAAAGTGGTTAAAAATAAATAACTGATAGAGTTTTCAAAAAAACTTTTAAAAAAATAAACCTTAACCAAATCATAAGTTTAAAACTTAATTCAACTTTAATTAACCGTTAATTAAATCAAAAATCATACTTTGAACTTTAATTAATTCAAAATTATTTATAATTAAACTTTAATTTAAATAACATATATTTAATAAATCAAACCCAAATTAAGTGGGTAATTAACCCTTAATTAAATAATAATTAAATAAATAATTAACTTTAATTAAATAACTAATTAAAATAAATAAACTTGATTAAATAAAAATTAATTTTTTTATCTTAATTAATAATTATTTAAAACTTACTTAATTAAAAATAATTGATAAATAATTCCTTAAACCCTAATAAATTAACCTAATTACTTAATTAATTAATAATTACCCTAATTAATAAATTATTAAATAATTATAACCTAAACTTTTGACTTACTTAATTTAGTTTGAAATAAGTTTTTGAAACAACTTAAAAAAATCACTTTAAAACTTGAAATCGCGAAATTTCCCAAACTGCATCTGTAACGACTATCGCTATGAGCGCAGTTCGCTAGAATTGATTTCTAAGTGAAAACTTCACTTTAACTCTGGCTATAACATATTTGAAAACATAAATGTAAATATTTTGAAAGTTAAAAACAAAAGTCTAAACTTGGAAAACATTTTAAAAATCCAAAACTAGAATAAGAGCATTTCGTTTCAAATCGAATCCCAAGTCTTTTGCGACTTTTTAAAGCACTAGTTTTTCACAACCATTTCACAACAAACTTGGTTTTGTGTGACGCCCTACCTCTATGCTCACGCTAGCCAAGGACACTACTAAGTAATGCCGTCAACTAGCGTGAAGAATAAGGCTATTGAGGAGCGACCATCTGTGTAATTGCTTTGTGCGAGCTCCGATATGTCAGATAGTATAACATGCATTTCATTTCAAGAGGAAATCCGACATACCGATACAAACTCAAAGCTACCACACAGTGGCTATGAGGACTTCGAAAACAAATATAGAAATAAGCATAACATAAATCAGTCACAGATGTTCATATCTCAAAAGCGGAAACAAATATGAATATAACACATAAAAGTGTACATCGGAGTAGTGGTCAAACAAGATCCACAATATCACAAAAGAATAGATACAAGTGCTAGACAAAAGAATAAGTATACATCATGGAGTCTATATCTCAAATGTATAACAACAAAAACTACAAGTGTAATGTAGTTAGACAAAAGTCAGAAGATGATCCTAGATTAGGAGTCAAGCAGAAGCACCTGTAACATCTCGGTCTGACACGAGTATTATTTAATAAGAAAATAATAAACGGATCAGTCTAACTATAATTATCATAAAAGAAATGAGATATAAGCAGAGATATAATAAGAACGTATGATAAAAATAATGTCATACTAGGACAAGTATGATTTAAACAACAACAAAATCATACAATATCTCAAGAATCTCGAAGCACCAAAAAGAATATCATATTCTTTATTTTATTCACCAAACTACAAATATTGACAAACATATTAATGCCAATCGCAAAAGTTGGTGACACGCAAATTCTAGAAATCATCAATTAGAAATCCAGAAATCACAAAGGGGGAGGCCTATCACAAACGGGAGCATGAAAACTCACCAACACGTGTATCACAAACGGAACGCTATTCCATGGTCGCTAACCATAAATTTTTAGCCGAAGCTACACAAACGGCCCGAAGACCACGGGTCGCTACCCCGCCAATTTGAACCGAAGTTCCACAAACGGGGATTGTAATCCCCACACAAAGAAATAGACATCGCACATCGCTAGTCTAAATCACAAAATGATCATCATCGATCAACAAAAAGTGTGAATTACACTAAGCTAGTAAATATATGAGTTTAGCTTCATGTCCCATAACTACTAGCTTAACTTAAATATTTACGAACAAATTGTAGATTTCCACTCGAAAATTGTCACAAGAGTTTCAATCGAACAAGTCCAAAAATTAACCGACGAAGTAAACGCAAGCGTTTCATACCACTTGTTTTGCTAAGCCGTTTAATTAGATTTTCTCATACGAATGAGGTAAAAGTTTGTGTATACTAATAGATTAGAAAACGGTTTTATAAACGAGCTTTGTATTAAAAATAGAGTTGAATCATCTTTCACTACTACAAAACAGGCCATTTGCATCAGTTGTTTACCCCCCTTTTGCATCAGTTCAACAACCGATGCATATGCAACCGATGCAACAGGGTTAACACTTTTGCATCAGTTCTGAAACCGATGCAAAAAGTGCCTTTTTGCATCAGTTGTTAGTAACAACTGATGCAAAATATCATGGTTGGTTGTTTGAACACAGCCCCTTTTTGCATCGGCTGGAATTAAAGCCGATGCAACAAAGTATCTTGTTGCATCGGTTTTTTCTAACAACGGATGCAAACTTATCCCTCTATTGCATCGGCTTTTTATACCAACTGATGCAAACTAATTCCCATGTTGCATCGGTTGTAATGAAAACTGATGCAAACTAATCCTTCTATTGCATCAGCTATTTATACCTGATGCAAAAAAGCCATTCCCAATAACCATTATTACAACACTCAAATAGACTATATATATTTTTGATTATAACAAACAATTATTGCATGCAATATTACAATCATTCAGAATAAAATTTGATGGCAAATACATAATCAGATTTAATAATTCGACAAAAGAATGAAAAACATAAATAAATTCCACAGTACATAATCAGATTTAATAATTCGACAAAAGAATGAAAAACATAAATAAACTCCACAGTACATAATCAGACAGACATTAGTAAAAAATAAATGCAACGTGTTATATGTAGACACACAAAAATACATATATACAGAGAAGAGAATGTATCGTTGACAGCGGATAAATTAAGCAGAAGATGGTCTTTAAATGCACAAACCTTCATTCTATTTTGTACTTGAGCTACCTGAAGTTGAGCTGTGCAATCTGCATATGCATATGATCCTGCAAAATACAAACATTCAATGCAGCAAACTGTTTAACTGGTTCAGCGTTCAATGCGTTAAATGAACAACAACAAGCACACAAATAAAATTCACAAAAACACAAGTAACAAGCTGAAGTCTTTCCCTCATCTAAGGTGGTAATACATATAGTGGAACAAGAATTCAATCAATATCCGCACATCATGATCATTGATCAGCAAAGCAATCAGTGATTCCAGTCCTTAGATCATTTTAGTTGTATTTTTCTGAACGTCTGGCCGCATATTTTCTAAGAGTTTACTTGATTCCTATAATAATCCCAAACTTATAGGTGGTCAGTGAGTCCTACAAGCATGTAAGTGAGTATACTATTAAGTAGATGGTGGAGTATGTTAAAATGAAGTCCTCTGACTCGTCTTTCAATCCAGTTCTTAAATGTAAGGAAGGCCCCAAAAAAAATGATAATGCAGATACAAAGTTAAGGAAGGGTTTGGCTGCAAGATTAGGTAATTAATATAGTTGCTATTTTTTAGCATAGTAACTGTATAGAACAAACGACAACATCAACTGTTGGTTTCTCCTAAGTTGGTAAAGCAATCCACTACTAAAAATGTCTATTAACTATTTTAAAATGTAAACTATGTAAGTTCAACATAATTTGTCCTTTCTGTAAGACATAAATATAAATACATACGTAATCTGGTTTATCTAAATAACTATAGGTTTGAATAGAGCTTATGTTATGCACACACGGTTTTCTAAATATGACATAAATCATTACATACTCAAAAAATTACATCTCCACAGATCATAAGAATAATAGGAAAAATAGTTAGGCCTTAAATGTTGATATCAATTAATGTATTGAATAATGTTGTATGAGTCGATGATTTGAGGTTCATTTCTATAAGCAAGATCATTTTCTGATTCTAACTTATTTCAAGATTATGGAGACGAACTACTTAAGTGTATTCGCATTAACTAATCTTCTTTTGCCTTTGCTGAAGAAAAGCCCGGTTCCTGCACGGATTGTGAATGTAACATCTAGCACACATCGCACCGGTAACGAGCAAAAATTAAAACTGCAACAATAATTGATATATATATGTAGTAGAATTCTAGCGAGTTTTCTGCTTATTTTTTCTTCAGTGCTCAATATTAGTTTAGACAGGCAAAAATTTGTATGTCATGACAAGTCACTGTTGTATCCTAGCACCCGGTATTACCAGCGTTCTAAATGTAAGTTCATTTTCAAAATTTGCATTATTAGTGTATTAAGTATTCACTATCTTTTACAACTTTTAATAGATGAATCTAAACTACTTCACTATATTTGTAGTGTTTACTTTGCTTTTTGCTTATGAGCTACATCAACAACTGTCAGTAATGGACTCATCATCAAAAATTTCTGTGAAGTACGTTGTTCCTGTGTTTATCTTTTTTACATTTAGTATTACGTTAAATTATGCGATTAATTATTTTTATGTGCAATTATCAGTGTAGCTGATCTTTGAATTGCTGAAACCAACATACTGAGAGAATATCCATGGGTAATTCAGAAAGTCATTTTTATTTTTAAATAATGTTGTATGAGTCGATGATTTGAGGTTCAAATCTGAAAAGTCAAAAATAACTTTATTACAGAAAATTAATTTTAGAAACAAAAAAATCATGGTTGTTGCATTAGAGAGTTGAAGCTTTATTGTTGGGATGAAGTAAACTAATATATCTTAATAAAATAAAATAAAAAATAACAAAATAATCTAAATATAGATCAGTTGCATTTTTTAATAGGTTAAACATTCAGATCGTAAATATAGAAAATGGATCATAGTTTTATGATTACAATAATAGTATAACAAAAGGTCCGATAGTTAACATGCAATATTAAACTATTTAATTTTAAACTTCTTGTGTTGCAATAACGTCAAGTGGATGGAAGGGGGACAACATTAGAAACATGAGCTGCATTGCAACCTTCATTCATTATATCAGCTTCATTCCCCTCTTTCATTTCTCTTTTTAAAGATTTGAAGACAGCATTTTATTTAGTATCATCAATATTAGTCTCATCTTTAGATCATGAGCAGAGATATTTGAACTCTTACCTTCTTAATAATGTGGATCTAAGGGAAATGACTTCTATTAATTGGTTGAAATCACTTTAGTGGAAATACAAACATGCATCAAATAACCAAACTAGAAGAATCCCCACCGTTACTTTCCAACATTCACAAAAATAACAATATTTTAGAGGAATATAACTTTCAACCAATAGTATAACAAAAGTTTTTTTATTTACAAATGATATTAAGATTTGTATAGTCATACCGCTTTATCTGCAACTATCCTAGTAATGTCTAATATTATTTTAAATACATTCGATAGTGTGAGTGGTTTGTTGCAAATTGATGCCCTACACACACTGTTATCCTGTAATATATACGATTTGATCTTTAAGTTAAGCAAGTTTTGGATATTCATAGTAGTGGTGCAAACTAATCGATTTGTGATGTAGCAAGCTGATATGTGAGGACCTGAACTTACCAGTGCTTGTGTCCATTATTCATATCCGAAGTCTGCAACAAAAACACCGATCAAGTATCCCTGTAAAATATCTTAGTAGTAATTATTCTCAAAAAAAATAAAGAATTACAGAAAATGAAAGATTTCAACTGTCAAGTAAAGCATGATGAGCATAAAAAAAATTACCCAACTATCCAAACCCCCTCATCATGATCAGAACATGCATAAATTGCATTTAAATCAACTTCTTCTGGTAGACTTAAGCCGATGGAGAAAGGTGGATTCTCATCAAATTAATTATACTCTTCTTCATCCACCACATCACCAATCCCAACAATGCGTCTTTTGCCGGGAAGAACAATAGACCACTTATTATCGGCAGGATCGATCACGTAAAAAACTTGTTTTGCTTGAGATGCCAAGATGAGTGGATCATTATCATGACTCACTTGACCAAAGTCAACCAATGTGAATACATGTTCATCCACTCGTACAGCACGACGATTGTCAGCCCATCTACATCGAAATAGCGGGATTGTGAAGTCTTTATACTCAAGTTCCCAAATATCCTCGATTATCCCATAATATAGCATTGTCGCATTTATTGGTCTATTATCTTTTGCAGTAGCAAATTCTCTTGAAGATGCAACGATGCTAACTCCACTATTTTGCATTTTGCTCTTCTCATCCTGACGCTTCGTATAAAAGACATAACCGCTCATATCATATCCTTCCCATGAATTGACATGTAATCGAGGCCCATATGCTGACCATTTTATTGTATCTGAAATACCATGATTTGTTTGAGACAATTGAAACATTACCGTATGTTTAAACCAAATGACAAAAGAGCGGTTATGTTCATTCGTCAACCACCTTTCGTTCTTTGAAGGATTCTGAGACTTTAGAATTGCCATGTGCTCCTCCAAGTAAGGATGTACCTCACTAAGGTGCTGCAAAACAAGTAGCTGAGCTTTGTGCAACATCTCATCACCAATTGAAATCAATTTTGATCCAATTATGCCCTGGCCATCAAGTCGTCCTTCATGTCGAGACTTACGAATTCCAATAGGTTCAACACCAGTTAAGTATGGAGTGACAAATTCTATAACCTCCTCAGCTACAGTAGCATCTACGATACTGGCTTCAGGTCTATATCTGTTTTTTGTTTTTCTTTTTAAAGTTCCCATATGCATTTCAAACGGATACATATATCTCATAAATACAAGACCACAAATTTTGATTTCTCTTACAAGATGAACAACCAAATGCAACATAACATCGAAAAATGAAGGTGGAAAATACATCTCAAATTGGCATAAGGTAACAATAACATCGACTTGTTGAGCATCCAACGTATCAGGATCAATTACCTTGCTACAAATTATATTAAAAAAGAGACAAAGTTTTGTAATAACATGCCTAACATGTTTAGGCAATATACCTCTAATTGCAACAGGTAATAAATGTTGCATTAACACATGGCAATCCTGAGACTTCATACCGGTCAATTTCAAATCCTTCACTGATACACGACTGCTAATGTTTGAAGAATAACCTATTGGAACCTTCACACCACGAAGACACTCACATAAACTAGTTTTCTCTTTTTTGGACAATGTATAACATGCGGGGGGCAAATAGGTACGTTTACCTTTCTGCACCGGTGCTAACTCCTTCCGGATACCCATTTTCAACATATCTTGCCTAGCTTTCTCACCATCTTTTGTCTTACCAGGTATATTCAAGAGTGTCCCAACGATACTGTCACAAACATTTTTTTCTATATGCATTACATCTAGACAATGTCTAACCTGTAAATTTCTCCAATACGGAAGTTCCCAAAATATAGATTTCTTCTTCCATGAGCCTTCTAAAAGAGGAAATACTTTGCCAAATGCATTTTCAATATCCTTGACCCGTTCGTAAACATCATTTCCTGTTAATGGCAAACGAGCAACTCCATTCTCTATCTCCCCATTAAAAGGCTTCTTCTTTTTACGATAAGGATGATTAGGAGGGAGAAATCTACGATGATGAATATACACATTTTTTTTGCAATAATGTAAACGCTCAACAACCATATCATCTTCACAAATTGGGCATGCTTTGGCACCTTTTGTACTATAGCCAGACAAGTTACCATACACAGGAAAATCATTTATGGTACAAAAAATCATGGCGCGCAATGTAAAATTACTTTGACTATATGCGTCAAACACACGCACACCTTTATCCCATAGAAGTTTTAGATCATCAATAAGAGGAGTTAGGTAAATATCGATGTCGTTTCCTGGTTGTCGTGGTCCGGAGATTAAAAGAGAGAACATGATATATTTGCGCTTCATACTCAAATGAGGTGGAAGATTGTAAATCACCAAAAGAACAGGCCAAGTACTATGTTGACTACTAAAGTTGCCAAATGGGTTTATGGCATCTGTACAAAGACCAAGTCTGAGATTTCTAATTTCTTCACCAAAATCAGGATACATTGTATCAAGGTTTCTCCACTGTGGAGAATCAGCTGGATGCCTCAATAATCCATCATTTTTCCTCACATCTGCATGCCACCTTAAGTTTTTTGCATTTTCTTTATTTGCAAATAAACGTTTAAACCTTGGTATAATTGGCAAATACCACAAGACTTTTGCTGGAGGCCATTTCTTATCTGGGTCATTGTGAACGTTCCCTCGCGACTTGTAACGGGATAATCCACACTTGGGACACTCATGCAAGTTCTTATATTCATTTCGATACAATATACAATCATTTGGACATGCATGTATCTTTTTATATCCTATACCAATTGGGCACATAATTTTCTTTGCCTCATAGTTAGAAGTTGGAAGCTCATTACCTTCCGGAAGCATGTCATTCAAAAGTTCCAACAAAGATGTAAAACTTTTATCACTCCACCCATGCTTTGCTTTTAAATTGAAAAGCTTGAGCACAGCAGACAATGTTGTGAACTTAGCACAATTAGGAAACAAAGGCTTCTCGGCATCAATTAATATTCTTTCATACAACTTTGTCTCTTCCATCAAATGTTCTTCAGCATCACGAAACATCTCATGAACACAATCATTCTCATCATTCGCGTCATTATTCATGTTATCTTCTCGGTCATTCTCATCATTCTCATGATTATTAGAACTAGCTCCACTAAGTATACTTTCACCATGCCATATCCACCGCGTATAATTTTGCTTAAACCCATAACGGATTATGTGATCTCTAATCTGATCTATGTTACGAAGTCTTCTCTTATTTTTGCAGTGTCTACAAGGACAAAAAATAGTTTCTTCCCCTCTTCTTAATTGATCATTCAGTGCATAATTGATGAACTCTTCAATTTTGTTTAGGAACTCGTCATCGTTACGTTTTACGTTGTACATCCAACTACGATCCATATGCAAATGCTAGAGACGCACTACACAAGCAAAAAAACATTGAATTACGAAGAGCATTCATTATTAAATCAATATTTTTAGCTAATTCAAGTGGAGTGGATAATCAGGTCAACATCACTCCACAAACACAAGCACACTAAACTGCACAACAAACAAAAAAATTCTCACCTAATGTTATTATTCACGATGGGAAGGAAACAGAGTCTATTCCTGTGGAGGTATGAGAAAGTTCAGAAGGGAATTATTTCAAAAATCTTACTGAGATTGGAATGGAACATGATGCTCATAATTTATCTAAGATGCCACAAAATATTAAGTCTACAAATACTCAAACAAATGCAAAAATGATTGTAAGTCAAGAAAAGATTGTATAAGTAAACATGAAGTCTATTAATGAATATAATATGCATAAGTCAATAGACATAATAAAGGAATTATAGGACAATAGTAAAAATGTGCAACTCGTATGAAGAAATAAATGAGGGAAATGGTATCTATAAAGTGCTCTCAGAATACCATTTTGAAACTGTGCTACAAATTACTCATTACACCACCTCACAAAACCAAACACTGTCAAACTGTGCTTCACCTGACTGTAACTCCTCCTCCACCAACATCCAGCCTACGTACCTTCCACTTACTCCTCTTTAAACCATCCACCAACAAACCTGCACAGCCACCTGTCCTCCCTGCTTGAACTGCCATAACCAAATACAAACATCTGCTGCAATAACCATCCATCCACACCCTTGCCATCATCACACCAGTACACAATCAACTTCATCACTACTACAACATCAAATACCCACTGATACATACCACATTCCCATATCTCACTGTCTGACCACCTCTGCCCCTTGCCAAAACCACAAATTCCACACTATTCCCCAGCCATACATACAATCACGCATTACTGACATTTGCACTTCACATCTTTTAATCACTACCTCTTCAGAACCATACATCACTGCCTTCCATACATACATACTCTGACAACAAAGTTCACCCTTCCTGTTATCCATTCCACTATTATACATATTTCATACCAGTCCAACTTCATCACTGTCCATATCATATATCAATCTTCTCAACAGTGACCATCACTATGCATACCAGTGCACACCTTCTTCAACAACAAAAACATAATAGTGAGCTCAAAAACAAATGACCGGAACCTTGCATCACTACTCACCACTGCATCACTACTCACCACTGCATCACTACTCACAACCTTGCCCAATGACCAGAACCCAAAAACCAACATATACAAACTTCAGACCTTAAAAACACGCAGCCATATTATCCTGGATCAAAAATTCTCCAGCTCGGAACAAGATCCACGTCCTTTTCTCTCACATCCACAATTCTACCATAATAGTGAGCTCGAATATCGTTAAAAATCAATTTCATCCTCCGCTCTTTCGAAAGACTCTATGATTCAAAAACCCTCATTTAGTATTTAAATACTATCTGCACTACCCCACCGACTTCTGCCTACATCCTCTCTGACTTCTGCCCAAACATATTTCTGCTAAATGAGGGAAATGTAGAACTATGATCTATATGCACAGTGAGGTGTGGGGTGGTCATGTAATTTCTATGAGTAAACAACACATCAATACCATTTTGTATAACAAAGTAGGAGGAGAATTAATATATATTGTGGTATATGCAGCAAATCATGAGATAGAAAGAAAATGACTTTGGGACACTCTTGAGAAAGAAGCTAACATATATAACATCCCTTCGATAGTGTTTATAATTTTATAATCTTTTGATTTGACCAGTTTCAATCATCGGTAATTTAATGACCTTTTGATTCTGAGACATGTAATACTCAACTAATTAAGTACTTAATTTATAATATACTAAGCTATGTTATCTTAATTAATACGAAGAAAATCCAATGTTTCTGTAACCTGCAACAGCCCATGCTTAACTTCCAACAGCCCCACTTCTATCACCTTAAGCTCACACATGCATTGAGGTAAATGCTCTAAAAAGCATCAGAAGAACATAGGTAATCAAATGAGCATTGCTTTCCTTGTTGATTATTAGAGTTGCATACTTTACAAGTAAAAGAAGTGTGTGTCACCTGAAGTAGAAGTCAAAACGAGGAACAATGCAGGCAGAGTCAGAGGTAGAGGCAGAATTAGGTATGTTCTTGAAATTAATTATTATGGAAGCCTAGTAGATCTCAAACATAAAATACATGCATTGAAAACTCACTACTCATCAAGATTTGATATGAACCAAACTACAAAATACAAAAACAAAATTGTTCATTTAAAAAAAAAAGCAACCAAACAAACACAAAAGGATGATTTTATTTTCATACACGATTTTATTCACGTAATCCACCATGAAAGATAGGATGTTTGACTTTGAAATTTTTCAACATTTTGTTCAGTTTATCCACCTTCTATCCTTACATTTGCATCCGTCTTAACCAAATACAAATCTAAAGGCCTTCCCACATTATCCGCCATTCATGCCAAATCAATGGAATAAACCTTAATCCTAAATGAAATGGACAGTTTTATCCTCTAGCAAATTCACTTTTATGATGGATGAGCTTCAGACATCTACATAATCGAGAAAACTCGAAAATAATGATAGGAAGTAGTAGGAATTTTCAAGAAAAGAAAATTTTATACCTGAGCAAACTCGAAATTGGTTGCCAGTCGGTGAAATCAATCCAGCGAATTCGCAAAGCAAACTTGAGACTAGAAAATAATGATTTTAGGGTTTTTTTTCCTTTGAAACACACGAATTATTTTTGGGAATAGAATGGGATGGTGGAAAAATAACTGGAAACGCGGGAATAACCTAGTTTTGAAATTGCATCGCGTACGAAAGGAAACCGATGTGAAAAGTATTATGTTGGACGTAGTTGCATCGGTTAACTTTAAAACCGATGCGACTAAAACTATTTGCACCGGCGTATTTGCATCTGTTGTTGATGACAGCTGATGCAAATTTGACCGTTTTATTACCTACTACTTTCCACGTACCAACTGCATCGGTTATTAAGACAGAACTGATGCAAATAGTTCTATTTGCATCAGTTTTTACTTAAACTGATTCAAATGAGGCGATGCTAATGGCCTATTTTGTAGTAGTGTTTGTAAAAGAGTTTGAATATTTATTACTAGTATAGAAAACCTTTATATTTTAGAGTGACAAAGCATAGAAATGATTGTAGAAACAATCAATCACCAAAATCCACATCCGAAGACGTGAATCAAATCCAAAGAAATCGATACCGAATTCATCAAAATGGATATTCTCAAAGGTCCCGAAAAAGAAGTCATCAAAGTCAATAATAAATGATAACAATAAATCGGATAATCACGAGTCGATAAAAATTGGAACCTCAAGAGAAATAGGCAAAATAGGCAAAAACAAGCAGGTCAGTCGATTGACTGTAGAGGCCCGGTCGATTGATCCAGAAACCAGAAAGTTTCATTTCCTGCAGTCAGTCGATTGACTGCAGAGGCCAGTCGACTGACTACAGAAAACAGAGACTTCGGTTTTTGCAGACAGTCCCAGATACTCTCGGTTGCTACAGCTAGTCGACTGACTTCAAAGGTCAGTCGACTGACTGGCATTGGGACTGTTTTTCAGCCTATCCAAATGAAGAGCAAACTCTTCCAATTTGCGATCGGACGAGCAATGGGTGCTAGGGGTTTATGCCAATCGACAACCCAGCCCTATAGGCTCTTCGATACACCACCAAAAGCATGATCAAACATCAAAGCTAAGATTTTTAGAGTTTTAGACTTCAAAACACCAAAAATTGAAATGTTCACCAAATCAATCCAAATCAAAATCAAATGAACATGTAAAGATGTTAGGAATTCATACCTAACAATCAAAGATAGTTATAGACATAGATGTGGGATAAAAATCTCACCTTTAAACCCAAAAACGATGAAGGAAAAGTTTGAAAGCAAAGGAAGATCAACTACTCTTCAACTTCAACTCTAGAAGCTTGAATCTAAGCTCAAAAGAAGAACATTTCCTAAGTTAGGTTTAGGAAATTTCTGAAATTAAAGAGAGAATGAGTTGGAGAAGATGAAGAGGAGGCTTACCTAAGCTTCTCTTTGATTTTGGAGCAAGAATTTGTATTTGCAAAGGAAAATAGGGTTTTGAATTTTAATTTCCCATTCCTCTCTCCATTTTTATTGAAGCTTGAATGTTAGGAAAATAAGAATGAAGTGAAGAGGAGAGGTGGACTGAGCTAGAGTGTTAAGATGGGTTAGTGGGCTGAAACCCAAACCCAAAGCCCAACAGAAAATAGCAAAATTCAACTTACTCCAAACATATCGATGCTTATACTCAAAAAGGTCACAAATGCCATTTTGGACTCAATGGAGTTGGTCTCGAGTCCCAATTCGACTGTTTACAAAAAGTAGCTTTTCGAACCGCAATCCGATGAACGATTCTATATTTAAATAAAACATTTAAATATTCAATCGTAAAATATGCGGGTTGTTACAGACTCCCCTCCTTAATGAAATTGCGTCCTCGCAATCTTTAAGAAATAAATAAGAAGTAACAATAGTAAAAGTATATAAACACAAAAAGAAGAAATTTGAAATAAAAAGTTCACCTCAAGAAGCACAAGAGAGCAAGTCCGGATGTGTTCGCTCGATGAATTCTCTGTATTCCCAAGAGAAATCCTTAGGATTTGAGGACCATTGAACTTTCACAAGAGGAACATCTTTATTTCAAAGGCGTTTAACCTCCGAAGCAATGATACGAATATGATGTTGCTTATAAGTCAAATTAGGCGAAACTTCAATTTCTTCACTAACACCGGGCTCAAGAATAGAATCGGAATCTCGAAGGCATTTCCGTAGTTGAGAGACGTGGAATACGTCATGAATAGCAAAAAATTAAGTTGGTAATAAAAGGCGATAAGCCACGGAACCAATGCGTTCGGTGATGGGAAATGGGCCAATATATCGAGGTGCAAATTTTCCCGATCGACTGAAATGCACCACACCCTTCATAGGTGAAACACGAATGAACACGAAATCTCCCACAGAAAACTCTAATTTCCTTCTTCGATTATCGGCATAGGATTTTTTCCTACTCTGAGCTTCTTTCATCTTATGACAAATAAAGTCAATCTTTTCTATGGCATCACGGATAAAATCAGGATCTAAAACCAGCTTCTCATCGGCTTCAAGCCAACACGAAGGGGATCGGCATGGCCTTCCGTATAGTGCCTCGAAAGGTGCCATACCAATACTAGATTGGAAGCTATTATTATAGGAAAATTCAATAAGAGAAATATGATCTTCCCAACTTCCACCAAAATCAATAACACATGCGCGAAGAAGATCTTCAAGAGTTTGATTCACACGCTCGGTTTGTCCATCGGACTGAGGATGATTAGCGGTGCTAAAATTAAGCTTTGTTCCCAAAGCTTTTTGAAGACCTTTCCAAAATGCACTAGTAAACAATGGATCACGATCACTAACAATAGAAGTAGGAACTCCATGCAATCTAACAATTTCCTTGACAAAGAGTTTAGCCAAAATAGGTACGGTCCGATTGGATCGAACGGGAATAAAATGGGCGGATTTTGTAAGTCTATCTACTATCACCCATAGGCTATCATGTCCCGAACGGGAATGGGGAAGATCGTCAATAAAGTCCATGGAAATTTGATCCCACTTCCATATTGGAATTTCCAATGGTTGCAATAACCCACCGGGCCTTTGATGCTCGGCCTTTACAAGTTGGCAAGTCATGCAACACTTAACGAAGTTAGTAATATCAGATTTCATTCCATCCCAATAATAAAGTCGCTTCATATCCGCGTACATTTTACTACTACCGGGATGAATGGTAAATTTAGAACGATGAGAATCTTCTAATATATCTTTACGAAGATCAATAATATTTGGCACAATAAGTCTACCATATTTTCGAATACCGCCACGAGCATCAATATCAAAGTCTTTCAAACCTTCAATATCAATTATCCCTACAACTTTGGCTAAGAAGAACAAATTCGGGATCATGCTTTTGAGCTTCAAGAATGCGGTCTAAAAGAGAAGGATGAGCCTCAAGGCTACACAAAACAAGAGATGAACATAAATCGGATTCACGGTCTCGAATCTCACAAGTGGACAAAGTCTCGAGATCATTCCATTCGGATACCATCATGGAAACAACCGCTTGTTGCTTACAACTAAGGGCATCGGCAACACGATTTCTCTTTCCGGGAGTATAAAGAATATCAAGATCATAAAATGCAAGGAACTCGAGCCAACGTTGTTGACGCAAATTAAGTTCCTTTTGAGAAAATAAATACTTCAAAGATTTGTGATCGGTGTAGAGAACAAATTTCTCTCCCAAAAGATAATGACACCAAATTCTAAGGGCGAATACAATAGCCACGAGCTCTAAATCATGAGTGGCATATCTAGTCTCGGTAGGCTTTAGTTTCCTAGAAGCATAAGCAATAACACGTTCCCTTTGCATGAGAACGGCTCCCAAACCAACACGACTAGCATCGGTGTAAACAATAAAGTCTTGGTTCCCATCGGGAATCACAAGAATAGGAGCATCAGAAAGGAGTTCTTTTAATTTTTGAAATGAAGCTTCACATTTGTCTAACCAAATGTATTTAACTCCCTTCTTTGTCAAATTAGTAAGAGGTACGGAAATCTTAGAAAAGTCTTTTATGAACCGACGGTAATAGCCCGCCAATCCGAGAAAGCTACGAATTTCCGTCACACTCTCCGGTCTCTTCCAATTTTGAATCGCTTCAATCTTTGAAGGATCCACGAAAATTCTGGATTCAGAAATAATATGCCCCAAAAATTTCACACGAGATTGCCAAAAGTGGCATTTAGAAAATATTGCTTTCAATTGGTTGCTCCTAAGAGTTTCCAACACAATCCGAAGATGTTTTTCATGCTCCTCTTCTGTTTTAGAATAAATAAGAATATCATCTATAAAGATGAGAACATCGATCGAGGAAGTCTTTGAAAACTCGATTCATAAGGTCAACAAAATAAGCTGGAGCATTCATCAAACCAAGTGGCATAACAAGCCTTTCATAAGATCCATAACGTGTACGGAACGATGTCAAAGGAACGCTATCCTCTGCAATACGGAGCTGATGAAAACCGGTTGCTAGGTCTAGTTGTGAAAAGACTTTAGCACCACTAAGCTGATCGAATAAATCATCAATCCGAGGCAAGGGATATTTATTCTTGATGGTGAGATCGTTAAGCTTGCGATAGTCAACGCAAAGCCTAAGTGTACCATCAGATTTCTTCATAAAAATAGCTGAAGCTCCATATGGAGAGGAACTAGATTGAATAAATTGCTTCGCTTCCAATTTAGATAATTGTTAGCGCATCTCCTCATTTTTTTTATTGGACATACGATAAGGAGGACGAGTAATAGGTAGAGCTCCAGGGATTAGATTAATTCTGAACTCAATTGCTCGCTTAGGTGGTAATCCTAGAATGGGCTCAAATATGTCGGGAAATTCACGAACAATGTGAATGAGAGAAATGACATCTTCCTCTTCATCATTATTGTCATCATGAGGATTTAGAGAATACAAGGATGCTTTCGAATTGGAATCTGAATCTTTCAGAACGAGAGAAATCTGCTTAACATATTGAGGATGCCGAAGATATATAGTCCGCTCAGGACATAGGATATGGGCTTCATAACGGTTAAGCCAATCCATCCCCAAAATCATTCTGAAACCTAAATAACGCATAACATGCAAATCGGCATGGAAAGAGTAATCACATAAATTAATTTTGACATCTTTACATAATAAACTGAGTGTTGCGGACCCACCAACTTGATTCGCAATCCTTAATGAAGTCATCAAGCCAATAACATTCAAAGACAAAGCATCAACAAGTTCTTTTGATATAAAAGAGTGAGATGCACCCGTATCAAAAGAACTCGAATAGGAAGATCACGAAATATAATTGTGATAACCTGGATTTCTAGATATCTGTTAATTGGAAATTAACAGGATTGAATCTATTAAAAACACTGATTTATTATTTGAATATGATAATCTCTTTATAAATATATATATATATATATATATATCTTTTAAACTTGAGTTTTAAATAAGTTTTAAATTAAAAAGTTCATTTGTTTAAAATACTCTTTCATTTTAAAATTCTAACATAAGTATAAAAGATTGCATAGTTAAAATAAAATAAATCTTGTCAATATTTAAAACATAAGTACCAAACAATTATATGGTTAGAGTATAAATATAAATATAAATATAAATATATAAACACAAGAAGACTATGTAATTAATATAAGTACAAAAATAAATAATATAGAAGCAATTAAATGTTTGATAGTTTAAATTTAGAGAGAAATATGAATACAAAATAAACACTAAGGATAATAAGAAGCAAGACAAAGCTATGCATATGAATGTACTCTCAAAATAGAATGTATACAAGTGTACATAATATAAAAGAAAAAAAAAGTATATATGAACATACAAATTAAAAGGGGATAAGTATGTAAACAATAAAAAGGACAATCGCATTTAATGTTATCATGCTAGCACAACATAAGTCATTTCAAAAATTTTATACAATTTAGCTTGTTAAAGAAGGAGGCAAGCAATAAAAATATCTCTGACCAGCATATTTTGTACCATCTTATTATGCTATACTCATGAATCTTCTTATTCCATTTTCGCCCATTTAAAAATTAGCATACCAGAATTTTTTTTTATCTTACAACTGAAGCTTAATAAATACTTCAACTCAACAAGCGAGAAGGTTAAAGGAATCAGGCAAATGGCTTTTCAACACAGAATTTTGTTCTCTATTTTTTCCATATACAGGTGAGTAAACAAATTGTTTTACAAAGTTTAAATCTTGTATTGACCTTGATATGCAAGATGGAAGTTTGCATTGATATAGTATATATTGCTTACATGAATGATGGCTATGTATATGAATGTGTGCTTATCAGTTGAATTTAACCTTCTGTTCTTAGCTCAGAGTTTATGAATTTGTTCAAAATTCAAAATCTTTACATGTGATCTCTATTAAGCTTTGAAGTCTAAATAAGATATTTTAGTTTAAGCTTAATACAGAAGTTAAAAATAGATTCAGATATTTTAAGATTTAAAATATAGAAAGAAAAGAAAAAAAACTATAAAAGTACAGTAGAGACACTTAAACATGGAAAATCAATCATCTTAATTCCTTGTTTTAATACTATAACATGAATGCATTATAAAAGTTATGATTTTTAAAACAAATATCAGAATTTTTAATGTAGAATTGAATATGTATTTGGGGAATGATTGAAAATGCGTTTTTGGACAAGTTCTGTTGGCCGGAGCATCTTTTGTGGTCGTGGCTTCGTCTGGAGGAGGATAGGTGTAGGGGTGTTCAGGGAAAAATGTATGGAAGGTGGTTAAACCAATGTGGTGTTTGGGATTGATCGATTTTGTTTGTAACCCTAAATTGGGTCGTGGTCGGAGTTTGGATGACCGTGTCATCTCTGGTACATCGAGTGACTTCGGGCTGGGTGCATTGGTGTCGTGTGGGTCTGGCGAGGTTGAGGTTGGGATTTCATGGCCTCTGGTGGTCGGTGTCAGGGGTTCGAGGAGTTTTCAGGTAGGAACGTTGTTCCAAAAATTGGTCGAGATACCTCGATTTCGATATGAGTTTGTTTTGGGGATTTGGGTGGTCGGAACCAGGTGAGTTGGCGATCGTCGGGGTGCGAGGAGTGTCGCAGGTGGTCAGTGAGGCGCCGATCGCCAGTGCACGATGGATTTGGGGTGTCAGTGATTTTGGGTTTGAGGTTTGTTCGCGTAGTGTCTCGGGGAAGGGTTAGGGTGAACTCGAAGTTTGACTCGAGTAATCTATCTGGTGGCTCGGGTTGTTTTTTTTGGTTGTCAGTGTTAGTTTCTGTAATAAAACTTGTACTATTTTAAAAAGAAATGTTAATAGAAATAGAACCTAGCAAAGTAAGAACATGTTTGAGCAGTAATGACCATGTTTAAGATGGAAGATTGAATTTAAGTAATGAAAAATATTGAAAGGGCTTTGTCAAACATAAGAATGCAAAGTTAAAAACAAATCAAAATATGTATTTTCCAAATTTAAAGCTTTTAAAGGATGATAAAGTGTTTGAGCAATTTAATTAATCACGTGTTAAAATAAACAAGTTTCCCAAAGATTTATTGACCAAGTTCCAATGTAAATCATTTAACAAAATATTGAAACAAGTTCAAGTTTAAATATAAAAGTTAAGTGATTTAAATTTGGTTGTCTTAAAGGTACTTAATTAAGGAATAGTAAATTTATAGAAATAATTAAAGGAGTTATTTACTTTGTACAATTAATTTATTAATGTGATTAATTTAAGTTAATTTACATGTTTAAATTAATCATTTGATGATTTATCAAATATAATTATTTAATGTAATTAATAAAGTGTAAGTACTTAGTGAAGTAATTAATGGTAATTACTAGGTGAAATAAATTAAAGGAGGATAAGGGTAATTAATGTGAATGGTGAAGATTAAATAAATTTGTGCTATTAATTAAGGCTTAATGTAATTAAAGAATAAGTTATCAAGGGTGATTTATTAAGATGATTTATTAATTGATTTGAAATCAATTAATGTTTAGGTAATATAAGTGATTAAAGATTAGTAATTAATTTAATTTGAGACGAATTAAATTAAATTAGGAAGTGATGAATTTTGCATATGAGTGATTAAATGATGTTGAATGCCTGGAATTGGCTGATATCTCTGATATGAAATGTTGTGTGACATAATATGTTGAATATGGTTATGATTTGCCCTGTAAAAAGTGATATCTTGTATTTAAAATTGAATTGTATTTCACATAAATAACTTGGGTTAAGATGACATGGGACTCGAAGAGACCGGGGTAGGGTAGTAGTAAATACCCGAAACCACTTCGATTTGAAACCTTCTATAATTCTTTATAGATTTGATTTGAGAAATCAATAGTCTAAAATGGAATAAATTTAAGGAAATTGAATTATTTAATCTACGTTTTGGTACTTAGATATTGATATGTGAAATAAGCATTGTCTATCATAAGTTGTGAATTTGTAATGATGAACGAGTTAACCCGGGTTCAAATACGTTGTATGCATTAGAATGTCAAGTTAGATGGGTTTACTCACGCTGGTTTCCAGCCTGACTCGGGTGTTACTTTGATGTAATGCTCGGGTCAGACCGAGAATTACAGATTTTCAGGTATGGACGTTCTGGAGCTCAGGAGACGAGCTGGATGGCAGGGACGCATGGAGTGTTTCCGCTGTGATATATTACAGTTTATCTAAGACATGTTGATTTTAACTGTCTAGTGTATGTATAAATGTTGTAACTCTGATGTAATGATATAAATTAACAGATATAGTATTCTTTTGTATAACTGTTATTATTTGATATTATATTTCATCCGCTGCGAATGTGAGATTCTGTGACTTGTTTTCTGTTTCTTCTTCTATCTCTTTCTTCTTTTCCTAACTATCTGGAATTTTCGGGATCGAAAATTCCGGGTCGTTACAATAATAATGCCATCAAGGATAGAATGAGAAATACCTTGACCACGAGAAGTGTTGGCAAGGACTTGTACAACATTTAGCTTGCCCTCCTTCTTGCCTTGAAGTTTGGGACACAAATATATAGTATGACCCGGACTCTTGCAATAGCGGCAAGAAAGAGACTTCGGGCACTTGTTTGCATAGTGGTCCTTAGAACCACAATTGTAACATTCTCCACGACGAGAGTTAGGAGTATTTGCTACCGGTGTTGATTGCTTTCCCTTCTTGTTGGGATTAGGCTTGAATTTAAAAGGTCTCTTCTTATTGATGTTTGGTTTGACCTCAGCATCACTATCTTTATCAGCCTCTTCGAGTCGAAGAGCAATATCAACAAGTTGGTCAAAAGAAACTTCTAATTTCAGAAGTAATGGCTTTTTGAGGCTCTTGTTCAAGCCATACACAAATCTATGATTTTTCTTCATTGGGGTATTAATTTATTCAACCCCATATTTAGAGAGAGATTCAAAAGATGCGACGTAGTCGGTGATGGAAGATTCACCTTGAACAAGGTCGATAAAGCGCCGAGCTAAAGTTACCTTTTCAGCCTCCGGCACAAATTTCAATTCGAATCTTTCCCGGAATTGCTCCCAAGTAAGATCCGCTTCACTAATTTCAGAGATCAAAAGCTCGTACTAGTCTAATGCTCTTTCTTGGAGCATGCTAGAAGCCACTTGGACTCGATGGAGACCAATAAGATTCATGCGAGAAAAGATGCGGTCGCATGTTCGAAGCCAAGCCTGAACTTCTATAATGCTCTCGGAACCTTTGAATGGCTTTCCATCCAAATTGGTGAAATCACTGCACAAGCGTGCAAACCCAGATTTAGGATGTGTGGGCTCAGGAATAGGTCCGGCTGCTTGAGAATTTCTTACAAGATCTAGATGTTGCTGAGCAGACATAAATACTCCATCCTAGGGAGTAGCACTAGATTGACCGGCGCTGGGATGGCCTGGTCTAACCATTTCTCTTCTTTTAAGAAAGAAAGAAAAGAGAAAAAATGTTAATCTCAAAAAGAATATCAAACAAACTTGATTGATAAAACAAGGCATCATAAAAAGAAATAGGATAGAACGGGTTCAATGACTCGAATTAATCCTAAGGCACGACTCCTAAGAAAGACTTAGGACAATGATCCTTGCTAAATTATTCTACATTGTTCCGAAGTTTGGCCCTGATACCAAGCTGTGACGCCCCACCTCTATGCTCACGCTAGCCAAGGACACTACTGAGTAATGTTGTCAACTAGCGCGAAGAATAAGGCTGTTGAGGAGCGACCATCTGTGTAATTGCTTTGTGTCAGCTCCGATATGTCAGATAGTATAACATGCATTTCATTTCAAGAGGAAATCCGACATACCGATACAAACTCAAAGCTACCACAAAGTGGCTATGAGGCCTTCGGAAACAAATATAGAAATAAGCATAACATAAATCAGTCACAGATGTTCATATCTCAAAGGCGGAAACATATATGAATATAACACATAAAAGTGTACATCAGAGTAGTGGTCAAACAAGATCCACAATATCACAAAAGAATAGATACAAGTGCTAGACAAAAGAATAAGTATACATCATGGAGTCTATATCTCAAATGTACAACAACAAAAACTACAAGTGTAATGTAGTTAGAAAAAAGTCAGAAGATGATCCCAGATAAGGAGTCAAGCAGAAGCACCTGTAACATCTCGATCTGACCCGAGTAATATTTAATAAGAAAATAATAAACGGATCAGTCTAACTATAATTATCATAAAAGAAATGAGATATAATAAGAACGTATGATAACAATAATGTCATACTAGGACAAGTATGATTTAAACAACAACAAAATCATACAATATCTCAAGAATCTCGAAGCACCAAAAAGAATATCATATTCTTTATTTTATTCACCAAACTACAAATATTGACAAACATATTAATGCCAATCGCAAAAGTTGGTGACACGCAAATTCTAGAAATCATCAATTAGAAATCCAGAAATCACAAAAGGGGAGGCCTATCACAAACGGGAGCATGAAAACTCACCAACACGTGTATCACAAACGGAACGCTATTCCATGGTCGCTAACCATAAATTTTGAGCCGAAGCTCCATAAACGGCCCGAAGACCACAGGTCGCTACCCCGCCAATTTGAACCGAAGTTCCACAAACGGGGATTGTAATCCCCACATAAACAAATAGACATTGCACATCGCTAGTCTAAATCACAAAATGATCATCATCGATCAATAAAAAGTGTGAATTACCCTAAGCTAATAAATATATGAGTTTAGCTTCATGTCCCATAACCACTAGCATAACTTAAATATTTATGAACAAATTATAGATTTCCACTCGAAAATTGTCAAAAGAGTTTCAATCGAACAAGTCCAAAAATTAACCAACGAAGTAAACGCAAGCGTTTCATACCACTTGTTTTGCTAAGCCGTTTAATTAGATTTTCTCATACGAATGAGGTAAAGGTTTGTGTATACTAATAGATTAGAAAACGGTTTCATAAACGAGCTTTGTATTAAAAATAGAGTTGAAATCATCTTTGTAAAAGACTTTGAATATTTACTACTAGTATAGAAAACCTTTATATTTTAGAGTGACAAAGCATAGAAATGATTGTAGAAACAATCAATCACCAAAATCCATATCCGAAGACGTGAATCAAATCAAAAGAAATCGATACCGAATTCATCAAAATGGATATTCTCAAAGGTCCCAAAAAAGAAGTCATCAAAGTCAATAATAAATGATAACAATAAATCGGATAATCATGAGTCGATAAAAATTGGAACCTCAAGCAAAATAGGAAAAAACAAGTAGGTCAGTCGACTGACTGCAGAGGCCTAGTCGACTGATCCAGAAACTCGAAAGTTTCATTTCCTGCAGTCAGTCGACTGACTGCCGAAAACAGAGACTTCAGTTTCTGCAGACAGTCCCAGATACTCTCGGTTGCTACAGCCGGTCGACTTACTTCAGAGGTCAGTCGACTGACTGGCACTGGGACTGTTTTTCAGCCTATCCAAATGAAGAGCAAACTCTTCCAATTTGCGATCGGACGAGCAATGGGCGCTAGGGGTTTATGCCAATCGACAACCCAGCCCAATAGGCTCTTCGATGCACCACCAAAAGCATGATCAAACATCAAAGCTAAGATTTTTAGAGTTTTAGACTTCAAAACACCAAAAATTGAAATGTTCACCAAATCAATCCAAATCAAAATCAAATGAACATGTAAATATGTTAGGAATTCATACCTAACAATCAAAGATAGTTATAGACATAGATGTGAGATAAAAATCTCACCTTTAAACCCAAAAACGATGAAGGAGAAGCTTGAAAGCAAAGGAAGATCAACTACTCTTCAACTTCAACTCTAGAAGCTTGAATCTAAGCTCAAAAGAAGAACATTTCCTAAGTTAGGTTTAGGAAATTTCTGAAATTAATGAGAGAATGAGTTGGAGAAGCTGAAGAGGAGGCTTACCTAAGCTTCTCTTTGATTTTGGAGCAAGAATTTGTATTTGCAAAGGAAACTAGGGTTTTGAATTTTAATTTCCCATTCCTCACCCCATTTTTATTGAAGCTTGAATGTTAGGAAAATAAGAATGAAGTGAAGAGGAGAGGTGGACTGAGTTAGAGTGTTAAGATGGGTTAGTGGGCTGAAACCCAAACCCAAAGCCCAACAGAAAATAGCAAAATTCAATTACTCCAAACATATCGATGCTTATACTCAAAAAAGTCGCAAACGCCATTTTGGACTCAATGGAGTTGGTCTCGAGTCCCAATTCGACTATTTACAAAAATTAGCTTTTCAGACCTCAATCTGATGAACGATTCTATATTTAAATAAAACATTTAAATATTCAATCGTAAAATATGCGGGTTGTTACATTTTGTTTCACAAACAACACTACCATCATATCATAAACCAATATCACATACCATATCCATACACATATCCAAACATATCAACATATTATCCAAATCACAAATCTATACCAAACAACCAACTTGCAATCCTATATCATCTGAACAACATGATATTTCAACACGACAAACACTATAATTTCACAACTTATAGATCGTTAAAACTAGTTGTTTTCTTTTTCAAAAATATTAGTTTTTCTCACCGAAACTTTTCTAAATCAAAGCGAGCTCTTTTTGAAATTGAACTTTGGGTTGCTCGAACACTGGCCAAGTGGGTTTGGCCTCGTCCGAGGCCCTGTTGGGCACAGCCAAGGGAGATTTTGGTCGGCCATGTGGTGTGGGGTGTTTGTTTGCTTGAGTTTTGGAAGAGAAGGTGTTTTAGGCGATGTAGAAATGTTTTGTGAACTAAGGAAAAGATTTTAGCCAAAAAAAGTGATTTTTTCTATTTTTAAAATTATAAAGAGGAAGCGATGGATACTTTTGCCCAAGCTCTTAAGTAATTTGAAATGAATAAGGAGGTTGAAAAATGAGAAACATGAAGATAAAGGGGTATATACAGGCTTAGGATTTTATTAAAATAATATAAAGTGATTTATATTTAAATATAAATATGCATGCACGTCCATACCCCTCCCCCCTTTAAAACCGTTTACCCTAGTACCCTCCCCCTCTCTTTCAACTATTCACACCATGCTTTCTTGTCCTTGTGTTGAAAATGTATATTTTTAAATATGTTTTGTATATATATATTTTTATGATATTAAATCTTATATTTACTTATATATTTATATGTTTAAGGAGAAACATGCACATGCATTTATAAACATGTACACACCATGTTAACCTAGTTTATATTGTGTGCATGTATGTTTAACATAGTGTTATAACCTTTTGAATAACTTTCAATGAATGAAAAAATAAATATTTCGAAAAATAACTTCTGGTCACATTTTCTGTTTCTCTATAAACTATATATACTGGTAAACAAATTTTGAAAACGATTTTATCATCATTAATTATTATTTTAAATAGTTTTGTTTGTTAATTAAAATCCATTTATAAATTATTTGAAATATAACTAAACATTCATTTAAATAGCTGCTTCATGAGCTTGGATGTCTTAGTCCATCATTTGATATATCGTTTCTTGGGCTCGGACGTCTTAGTCCATTGTCTAATATGCCGCTTCTCAGGCTTGGACATCTTAGTCCATAGTTTGATATGCCGCTTCTTGGGCTTGGACGTCTTAGTCCATTGTGTTTGGACGCTTAATTAGCTTATTCTCAAACTGGAACAAAGGACTTACCCAACCTCCCGCCATGAGATGTCTTGACCTGGCCATAGCATGGTGCGGCGAAGGGCTTATCGATGCTTTAACCTGGCCATAGCATGGCATGGGTAAAGGCTTACTCTAACCTCCCTCTAGGAGGTGCCTTGACCTGGCCATAGAGTGGTGCGGCCAAGGGCTTGTCGATGCTTTAACTTGGCCATAGCGTGGCGTGGATACAGGCTTACACTCCTCCCTCCAGGATGTGCCTTGACCTGGCCATAGCATGGCGCGGCCAAGGGCTTGTCGATGTTTTATTCTGGCCATAGCATGGCGCGAATAAAGGCTTACACTCCTCCCACTAAGAGGTGCTTTGCCCTGGCCAACTCGGTGCAGACATAGGCTATGACCGTTTAAGGTAATGTCCAAGTGAAAGGAGTATTTCACTCCCAACCATGTAGATTCTCTTTAGTAAAGTAATTCTTTATTGACCTCATCTAGGATCCCTTTACAAACCCATTAAGTTTTCCCTGTCTGAAAAAGTTAGTTATCATTCCTTCAAGTGCTCTACAGTGATTGGTTTCATGTCCATTCATTATATACTAATAACAATAGGATCCTCCCAAGTTTCTTTCATATTTAGGCTTTTTCTTCTGGGATACCCAATAATTGAGTTCATCCTTGGTTAGTAAGTAAACATTCTCTATAGATGTTGTTAAGTTACATTCTTTTGGAAGTCTTGACTTGAAGCTTGTTTCTTAAGGATGGTTTATATGTCTTTTATTACTTGGCTCTGGAGTTCCACCACTGACAACTGGTTTTCTTTTTAAAACTCTTTAAAGCTCTGGTGTAGGTAGTGTCCCACTTGTTGCTTAACCCTATTTGTGTGCAAAGGCATTGTAATCAGCCATTATTCCTTCTTCAAAGATTGTACCTTTGGTATAATGTTGAATTGTTTTCCTCATTTGATCAAACAAGTTGTCACTCCCATTTTGCGAAGATTAGGTTAGGGCCAATATGAAAAAGGGTTTAAACTCCATTTAAGTGGATCCTTAAAGCCTTAATCCTTAATAGTTGTTCTTCTTGTAGATTCCTATCATTAGTTGTTTCATGGGAGAATCCAATCAGATATGGCTCCGAGGAACCTTGCTCGGATCTTCTGATTTTGCCAATCACGATGAACTAAAGTCCAAAATGGGTAAGCTTGAAATAGAATTGGGTTGGAGGAAAATGGTGTAGAAGTTGAACAAGATCGGAGGTTCAGGCCCTCCTTCTAGTGCCAAAATGTTAACAAGAAAACTTGTCAACACCCCAAAGTAGAATTAAAGGTGCAGAAATGTCCTTCTAAGCTTCTTTTGATTAAGTAGAATAGGTTGGGATCTTATTGCTTTCTTTTATTAACCTTTCGAATAAGTCTATGTTGTGAAAACTCTTTCTTGTCCGACCTTTCGACCCAATTGAAACACTTATATCCTTTGTTTTTAAGTCCTTTAAGCTAGTTGAAGTTGTTTGGTTATCCTTTCGAAATGGTTGTGAAACACTAAAAGTTAGCACTAAGGATCCAAGAATATGATTTGGTTGGGCAGGTTTCGACTTCATCGAAAGCTTGGTATTCTTGATAGGTTGGGTCCAATCCTGAAATCTAAGGGAAAACAAGCTTACGTTAGGTTTCAAATCCCTAAGGAGTGAGTGTTTGGTGAATTGTCACTTGGAGCTAAGGACTTAAATTTATTGGTAAACGAGAGGTTTCGACTCTCTCGAAAGGTGTCCTCTCGACTAGGTTGATGCCAGCAGAACACAATTGAGCCAAATAATTTCATAAAACAGTTGCATAATCTCCAATATCAAAATCCAGCCTTTATTGAACTAATGATGTACAGTCTGATTAATTTCCCCTAATTTGATTTCCAAATCACAGTTTACAAATTTAAGAAAGTATCAGAGAAGAATGAATGAATTCGGATCCCCCAAACCATACCCCTTGGGTCTTATTTATAGATGAGGGTTGGCACCTTTCGACTCGGAGCTTTCAACCTGGTCGAAAGGGCTTTATATACCTTTCGTTTCCTTTGACACTTAGGCATCCCTCTGCAATGCTTTCGAATGGGTTTGAATGCTTCCGTCTTCGTTGAAAGGGGTAGATGTGCCTTTTCCTTTGTATTGCTTTGTTGTTGCAACTGTGTAGGAGTAAGAGCTTTCGACTCTATCGACAGGTTGCTCTCTGGAGTTTCAAAGGTGTTGAAATGCTTTGGGTTTTGACCCAGAAGGTAGCCTTCAAAGATATGATTGGGTGTAGATGCGGAACTTTTCCTGGTTGTTAATGGCTTCGACCGGTTCGAAAGGCTTGATAATGCTTTCGAAAGGGTTGTTTTGATCAAGGCATCTTTCTGAATGATTTGAAAGAAGGCGAATCCTTTGGTTTCGAAAGGTTTGGCGTGCATATGAGAGTTGCTATCCACTGTCTTCAAAAGGTATTTCTTTAACTCATTCGAAAGGTCTTCATGCATGAGGAAGCACTTGCTTCGAAAGTGAATTATTGAAGCGGAAGGGTGCTTTCGACCCTTTCGACCCCTTCGAAAGGTTGCAATATATCTGACCTTTGGCTGTAGCATCCCTTCAACTCCTTCGAAAGGCCTTGCTTATGCTATGATCTCTTATTCTTCTTTCTCTTCTATTCATCCTGGTTTCGACAAGGTTTAAATGGTAATTTGGTGGTAACAATTTATACTTATGTTAATTTAACATTTAAAACAACATAACATATATCATAATATATAATTCATGTATATATTTATTAATTAATTAACTTATTTATTTAATTATATATTTTATTAACCTCATTAATAAACTTTGAAATTAATTTATATTAATTTTCAAACATTTTGAAATTTTTTACTATATTATAACATTTATAATATGTATGTATTATATTTAAATTTAACTTTTAAAATTAAAATCTTTTATTTTCAATTTTCAAATAAATTTGAAATTAGCCAAATGCCCAATTCAAATTGGGCCTTTTCTATTAGGAGCAACATTTGGGCTTAAATATCTGTTCAAGTTAGGTCGGTAGCTAGGTAGTGCAGAGTAGTTGATTACCTAGACTCAATCTTTTGATATTATCAATCTAGACATCATACTATTTCGATATGAGCTTAATTAGTTAACCATATCATGACTAATTTAGACTGCATAGGCTATTGGGCTCTGATACCATTGTTGGAATTGGGCTAGCACATAGCAGAAGTAATGGGTGATACAATTTTTTTTTACAATTTTGGATCTTTGTTAGGCCTATGAAGTCTAATTTATTTAGAACATTCCTATATTTCTTCTAAATAACAACATTATTTTATTAAAATTTATAAAATAGTTTTATTTTATATAATTAATGTTATATTATATATATATATATACGTGTATCATATACACATATATATGTGTGTACATCTATAACATAGCAATATGTGCAAGGTATAACATTCCTATATATAAGTGATGGAATTTACAGTGCACATGTTAGCTCATCTAATATACAAATATATTGTCCAAATGTATGTTTATATACTTTAATTTATGTACAAAAAATATTACTATATATATATATTATTTTTAAATTATTTTATGGAAATATATATATATATATATATATATATGAAACTTATATATATATATATATGCATATGTATATTAAAAATCATTCAAAATTTTATTAAATTTTTTTATTTATTTTACTGGAAATTTGAAATAAAAATCAAAAATATTTTTTTATTAAACGTGTGTGTGTATTTTATTTTGGCAAAGCCAGCGGGGTTAAAAGGACTCCTACCTTTTTTATACCACGTAATAAATCATTACAAGTATAAAAGATGATACAGAGAGAACAAAGAAGAAGAAAAAGAAGAAAAAGAACACATAAAAAAGGAAGCAACATGCAACAATACAAGGACCACAAAAAACTCGAAGTATCCACCCAAAGACACCAAACAAGTAAGGCTAATAAAGTCAGAGAGAAATCACGGGGAGGACACCAAGAAACTGCATAAAAACTCCAAGCAACCCAACTTAACAGCATACAAGAAAGCATGATGACCATTCTTAAAACCCATCACCATCAAATGCAGAAAGAAAACAACAACCTATGGAGGGTGAAACAACCTGACTAAGGCACGAAAGAGATTATGTTTAGAGGAAAATTTTCCTGAAAACACACGAAAATTTCTTTCAACCCAAATCATGTGAACAAAGCTTTTAACTAATCTGAGAAGCAACATAGCCCTACCCGGCTTCCACCTGGTAGCTTTGAAGATAGTGAACCATTCAAATTTGGAATCAAAGTGTGGAGTATGCAATTTACAGTGACAAAAAATTATCTTCCAAATGAATTGAGAATACTTGCATGAAAAGAATAAATGACTTATATTTTCAGGCTGTAGACCACACAGAACACAACATGAATCATGAATCAAACCTTTCACCATTAGCTTGTCTTGAGTATGTAGGGAATTTTTATCAACTTTCCAGAGAATAAAGTTTTCTCTAGGCTTAGAGTTGTTCATCCAAATCTTCGAATTCCAATGAAATGTAGGGGTAACATAACTGTTAGACAACAGGTTATTTATACTGAATATAGAATGATGTTTACCACCCCGAAACAGTAGCATGATCAGTATCCCTGTACACTTTGTCTCCAATCATAGCCCATGCTTCCCTCACAACAGTAGAACTAGAATAAGGTAGGGTAGCAGCATCATCAGCCCAGAACCTCCCAATTTTAGCATCATCAGCTATTCTAGTCATCCATCTTAAGTTATGATGAATAATATCAGCAAGAATAATCCCACTACTACACCAAGGGTCATGGAAAAAGGAAATTACATGTCTGTTTTTCATAGTAAATTGAACATAGGAAGAAACCATTCTTTATACTTTAAAATTTTTCTCCAAATCCAGCTGCAATCATAAGGAATTTGCATTGACCAAAAATGAGATTTCTTCACCAAATTTTTCCAACACCATTGTGACAAAAGATTATGGTCATGATTCATCAATTTGTTAATAAGAGAAGACGGGCAACAACATTCCATTGTTTAATATTCATAACACCAAGACCACCTTTATCCTAAAGATTGCAAATAATTTTAAAAGCAATAGGGATTAGCTTAGTAGAGAAAGGATTTCCATGCAATAGAAAATGATTACAAGCTAAATTAACCATAGAGATTAGCTTAGCAGGCAGGATGAAACTCCTGGCATAGTATAAACACATGGTAGAGGCTATGGATTTAATAATAAGTCTACCTACAGTGGATATTTTAGAGACAGGCCATGAAGAAAGTTTAGCTATTATCTTCTCATATATAGGGATGCATTGCTTAGTAGTAACCCTTGAGGTAAAAATAGGAACCCCCAACTACATTTCATCATGGTCAATGGGAGCCAAAGATGACAAGGCAATGAGAGTAGATTTAATAGCAGCAGAGATCCCAGCAATCAAAATTTTAGATTTGGTAGTGTTAACTCTTAGACCAGACAAGGCTTCAAAGGCACCAAGAACCTCCATGACAACAGCTATGGATTTTATATTAGGCTAGGTGAAGAACAATAAATCATCTGCAAATAATAAAGAGGTTGTAAAAGGGATTTTTGCACATAGAATGCATATCAATAAATTTGTAGGAAATAGCCTTGTTGAAAAGAGAAGTCAACATTTCCATCACACATATGAAAAGGTATGGGGATATAGGATCTCCTTGTCTTATGCCTTGAGATCCTTTAAAATAACCAAATTGGGCTCCATTAAGGCTAATGGAATATTTAACAGTAGAAATGCAAGTGTAAACTCAGGCTAAAAATGGTTCAGGAAAATTCATGGTTTGGAGAACATATAAAATAGTCTTCCATTGTATTGAATCATAAGCCTTAAGAATGTCAAGTTTCAACACACATCTAGGAGAGATGTTTTGCCTACTGTAACCTCTTATTAATTCAGTTGATAGTAGAATATAATCCAGAATATTTCTTTTAGGCATAAAAGCATTTTGGTTAGTTAAAATTATAGGAGCAATAGCCAGCTTCATCCTAGTAGCCATGATTTTAGAAATACATTTATAGATAACATTGCAACATGCTATGGGCCTAAATTGAGTAACTGAGGAAGGATTACTGATTTTAGGAATTAAGGCTATTTTGGTAGAATTAATGCCAAAGAGCATTTTATTGCTTTTAAAAAAAAATTCACAACCTTAACCACATTACTGTCAGTTATGTTCCAGCAATACTTAAAAAAATGTGCATTATAACCATCAGGACCAAGAGAGCTAGATGAATTCATGCTAAAGATAGTGTGTTTAAAAGATAGTGTGTGTGTGTGTTAATATCTTATAAAATTAATAATTAATAAATATATATAATATACTTAAATAAATATTTGAAGTAAATATACGTGCATGCCTATTATATTGCTTACGGCAAACGATGTTCTTTTTTATAATTTTAAATATATAGATATATATATACACACTTTCGTATAAAAATTCTATATAAATTAATAAAAAAATTATTTTACAAGATAATTTGAAATTTAAATACTTCATTAAAACTCTCAAAGATATTATGATATTGAAATATTTTTATATATTTCTTATAATTTAAAATCAATTTTAAAACTTGTTTATTAATTTCGACTATTATTTAAAATATTTATATGAAATTATTTTTTTATCTTTCGAAAGTAATATTAGATGTAAATTTAATTTTATGAAATTTAAAACATATTTTATAACACACACACATATATATATTAATATTATTTATTTGTAGGATTAAATAATTTAAATAATATTTAAATAGTAAATATAAATATTATTTAATTATGCCGAAATTGTTTTAAGTATAATATTACTTATATAAAATTTTAAAACAATTTTTTATGCAATGTAAGATTTAATATCTGAATTATAAATCTTATATAAATTAAATATTGAATATTAAATTAATTTAAATTAAAAAATCAATTTTTTTATTCTCTACCGTGAGCTTATAGGTATAGATATGTCATGATTTTTTTATATAAATATATAAACATAAAACCATTTAGAATGTGATCATATATTGATATAATAGAATCGTCACCTAACTAACAAAAGAATATACATGATATATATATACACACATTAATATACATCAATAAACTAGAAAATTTTACCTTATTTCCAATGCCTATAAGTACACCTTGAAACGATGAGATATACTCCTTGAACTAGTTTCCAATCCAACAAGTGCTAGCTCCTGAACCGATGCCCACCAACTATTGAATAGTATTTGTTTTATTTTGATTTATGTTTGGAAATAGAGGGATTGGGATGATTAATTTTCAACCATAGATAGAGGACTTTGAGGCTTCAGAAACTAAGATATGAGGGTGGGTTAAGATTGTTTATAGAGGAGGAAATGGAGAGAGAAGTTAGGATCAAGATCCATATTTCTCTCTTACTCTTTCCTTTTCTCTTATATATTCAACCCTAGTCCCTTTAGCCTTCTTATGGGCGCCATTTATACTAGTCTATAGTGGTCGAAAATCACATGCCTCCATATAGGTTTCAAACACATTTAAAGCCTGCAAAAAATTAAATTGCATTTAAATCCAATTTAAACGTGTATCGATATCGTATATCGATTAATATATTTATAAGAATTATAAGTATGTCTATGAATACTGCTCAACAAATCAAAACAAAATTTCATATCTAATATTTTATAAATATTAATTAATTCAATTAATTTATAACAATTTAAAATTAAATAAATCGTTTGGTCAAAGGAGTATTCTACGTTTCGGTTGTGTGACCTGTTATGTGTAAATTTGACCAACGATTAATATTGAACTATTCGAATATTAACGTTCACACCTTACTTAACAGGTGGTGTGACATTTTGACCAAATTTATCGCTTCTTGGTTTCGGTAAAATCTAATTTTACTTTATTAAGTTTTACCCGGTTGTGACTATTATTTACACCAATTCTCCTCGTCAAAACTATATCACTTTAGACTTATGGAATTTGGTAACGGTCAAAATTCCATTATCGTCCATATTAAATTCTATATTCCAAACACAAAGTATTTGGTTCAATAATAACAATTATTATTAAATGAACTACTTTGGCCAATTTTGAATTTGAGGTGACTTGAGTTGACCGTGATACTAACCCGATATAACTAAGGAGACGAATCCTCTCTTGAATAGTGTTTCACTTCCAATTTTTCTTCTCAACCCAACTATAGTCGCTTGATGGACATCGTGCCATTATTTAACTATAATCAAAGTGGAGTTTTCATATTGAAGATCAACAGTATTCTCAGTCAAGAGAATAATGTAAATTAGTCAAATCGATATTTTTTATTCGAACTTAGTTATATTAACCAGCAGAAAACTATTGAGTGAGTCATCGCATAGTTATTCAATAACTATCAGTATGTAACCGCTTGGTGTCCCCAGCAGTCATGAGTAATACACTACCCAACATTTGGAGAGCGTTGCGTACTCTAGTCTCAACGGATGCATTGATATCCGATCTTGATGTATCTTGACTAGGAATATTCAAAATGATGTTTTTATTATATTATGATACAATACTCATGATTAGAACTATTTGTAATTACTATCACTAACACACCATTTATGGATTTTCTATTAAATATTTAATTATTTATAATACATTATAACAAAATATATTACAGAAAGAAAACCAACTTTATTATGAATGAGAACTGATTATAGAGTTAATTAATTTACAATAAATAAAAGAATTGCACCTAGGGTATATCCTTAACTCAGTCACTGGGTCTAGGTACTAATTCCCATACATTATTTGTTTCAAACTGATTTAATTCTTTTCGCATAGCTAAAATCCAGTATTTTTCTTTACCAGCTTCTTTGTAGTTTTTGGGTTCTTATTCGAAATAAAAGCTATGTGACTCATTTCATTTAATGGTCTTCTAGCTAAAACTTTTGTTCTTACATCTCCTAAAATATTTTCAATCGGGTGATCTTTTAAAACTGAAGGAGGATCATTGTTATATTTTGTTATAAAGATTCATTTGTCTCTTGTGAATTTGTCAAGTTCATTTTGTCATATACTCTGAGTAACGTTTGTAGATTGATTTATAATTGATATTTTGGTGTCATCTTCAAAGTTATTAAAATATTCGTCAAAGTACTTGTAGAGTTAATTAAATAGAATTTGTTCTTTATTGAAAATTCTGTAAGGTTTACTTCTTTCTGAATACCGGAAAAAATACCTTAATCAGCTTTAGAATTAAAATTTCCTAGATTATCTTTTGTGTTTAAAATAAAACATTGTGCGCCAAAAGCTCTAAAATAAGATATTTTAGGTTTTGTTTGATTAAATTGTTCAGGTAGGGTAAATTTTGTTTTAGATCTTATTGACATGTGAGTAAAAACATAACATGCACTAGCGACTTCTTTAGCCCAGAGATTCTAAGGTAAAGTAGCGCTATTTAATAATGCTCTAACGCATTCTTGTGAAGTTATATTCTTTCTTTCTACAACGTCATTTTGTTATGGTGTACTAGGAAAAGAGAAATTATGGTTAATCTCTTTTTTATTACAAAAATTTGTAATCATCATTTTCGAAATCTCCTTCGTGATCGATTCTAAACCTTTTAACTTTTAAATCTTTTAAATTTTGATTTCTTTTTATAAAGTTTTTAAACATTTCAAAAGTATCACTTATTTGTATTAAAAACAAGGACCATGTATATTGTTAAAATTCATCAACTATTACAAAAACATATTTATTATGATTTATTAACCTAACTTAAGTCGGGCCAAACAAATCTAAGTGAAGTAATTCTAATAGTTGACTAGTTGATATTTCATTTATAGATTTAAAAGACGGTTTTCATAAGTGACCTTTTTTATCAGAGTCATACAGATTACTTACTTTAAAAATCATTTTTGGAAGACCTCTCACAATTTCGTGTTTTGCTATTTTAATTAATAATTTAAAGTTAATATAACATAAATGTTTGTGCCAAAACCATGGAGGTTTGATATAAGGCACATGTTAATGTCATTGTTACTTTTATATTTAAAATGTTTATATTTTGTTTTCTTAATCCTTTAAAAATTAATCTTTCATTTTGGTAAAAAATATGATAGTTACCTTTTTTTACATTTATTTTAAAACCTTTATCATATAATTAACTAATTTTTAAAAGGTTATGTTTTAAATTTTTAACTAAGTAGACATTTGTAATCAATAGTGAATTTGAATTACTATTATTGCCGACGTCCCCTATTCCGATGATATATCCTTTAGAATTGTCATCAAAAGAAACAATGCCTCCATTTATCGTTTTAATATTCGTTGGCATGCTGGAGTTTCTTGTCATATGGTTAGAACATCCACTATCCACAATCCATCTTTTTTTTGCTAATATGAGTGATACCTGCAAAAGATAGATAAATTTATTGGTTTCTAAAGCTACGTTAGCATCCCGGGGTTAAGTTTTAGGTAACCCTACCCATGAGGGTTTTCTAGAACCTTTGAAAGAATAATTAATATCATTATGAACATCTAACAAAATTTCTCTATATGTTTCTTTCTTATTTGTTATTTGTCTTTGGAACCCATATTTTAATTATTTTATTCATAGGGATTTTGACTTCTTTTTTTGACATATTACTTGATATTTAAAATTTTTATATAGAGAACTATATTTCTTAGGAATATTTTTGTGCTTATTTTTACCAAAACCCAAACCATTTTTATTATAAGCTTGTTTTGAAATTTCAATTAAATTTGATAACTTTTCTAACCTTTATTAAAATTTGAAATATTCTTTGAAAGCTTTTCTAATTTCTATAAAGTTTAAATTTTCACATTTTTTAATTTCTATATTTGAAGCTAATTCACAATTTTCTTTTGATAACCTGACATTTTCATCTCTATTTGTCTTAAACTCGTCCTTAAGTACATAAATTTGATTTGTCATATTTTCAAATGAATTTTCCAAATCCTTAATTCTTTTAAGTAATTCAATATTTTTATTTTCTAAAACATTATTTTCTTTTTCCAATTAATCAATTTTAGAGTTTAGATTTTCAGCAAAAGAAATTTAAATCTTTATTTATATCTTTTTAGAAAATCACATTCTTTAGAGAATTCTAACTTTTATTGAAATAATATTTCAGTTCCATCTTCAGAGTTTGATTTTTCTAGAGATAGTTTTTGTTTATCAATAACTTCTTCTAAATTTTTTTTCATCTTTTGGCATAGTTATTTCTAATTCAACTTTATTTAAATTTACTAAAGTTTCTTTATGATTTTTTTAAGCTTTCTAAACTTCTTATCGAATTCTATGCAAAATTCAAAAAGTTCATTATATGTTAAGTCAGATTGTACCTTATTTTCTATAGCCATGAAATAAACATTGGTTTACTCATCGTCGCTATTGCTTTCAAAGGAAGACGAAGAATCTGAATCGTCCAATATGGCTTGAAAGGTTCACATTTTCTTTTTGTTGTATCTTTTATATTTGTTTTTCCTTTTAAATCATTTTCCCATTATTCTAGACCAGAGAGTCCTTCATTATGTGGCCAATTTTTTTGCATCCGAAGCATTTAAGTCCAGAATTATTATTTATATTGTCACTGCCTCTCTTTACTTACTTCTTAAACTTTATGTAGTTCTTTATAATGAAAGCCATTTCATCTTCGTCAAGTTCTGAATCCACTTAAATTTGGAATGCGGTAGTTTTCTTCTCCTTATTATGCATTTTTCTAGCCTGCAAATTCACTTCATAGGCCATTAAATTTCTGACTAACTCCTCAAACTTGAGTTATGAAAGATCTATAGCCTCTTCGATGGCTAATACTTTTCTTTCTCAGTGATTAGTTAAAGAGTTTAAATTGTTATGACCACGTCAAATATATGGTCTCTTCTAAACCAATAAGTGCATGAGTGGTAACTTGAAGGCGAGAGTACATATTTGATATATTTTCATTTTATTTCTGTGATGCCCCACCGCGAGACCCACACTAACAAAGAATATTACAAAGTAATATTATGGGCTAGTGCAGAGAATAGGGCTGGTTAGGAGCGACCATCCATGAATTTTACTTTAAGCGTGCATCGATGTAACGAACGCCTTTTCGACCCCTAAATGTCGACATTTATACAGTCACAGTATTCACATACCGAGCACCCAAGTGCCAGAAAAGCAGATTGTTAGGGTAAAATAAAAGAAGAAAAGAAAAGGAATAAGAAAGAAGAGAACACAATATCAGAATCTCACAACGGAACGATAACATATAATATCAAAATGATACTTTTACAAAGGAAAACCGTATAACAGTAATTGGAGTAAACTAAATTATCATCATCCTGGAAAGTTATAACAACATGTCCTCACAATTGCTGATATAAAAATAAACAAAGTAATGCGGCGGAAATAAAATCTACGGTAGGTAATCATCCAGCTCCTCTCCTAGAGCTCCAATGAATCATCAACGATATCTGGAAATATACATGGGGCTGACGCAAGCATTATAAGAAAAATAACACCCGGATCAGTCTGGTAAACTAGCGTGAGAAGACTCAAGTAATTTGAATTACTATATTTGTAAAACCCTTTAAAAATAAAGGTATCTCGTAAGAACAAGCCGCAAATAAACACAGACGGGTTTTTACCTTACGATAACTGAACCATTTTATAGGAAAATTTAGTGATATTATAATAATTTCTAGGGTGTTCAATATAAATATAAATCATAGCTAAAATGGTTACATTGGTTACATTTTATAGCATATTTAGGTATAAAAACAAAATGGTTAAAGTACGTTCATATAAATGGATTTTCCATGGAGACCTCCTCAATGAGACCGATCTCCTATGACAAGGATCAGAAAATACCTTCCAAGCGCTGTATATCTCTAGATAAAATATACCATAAGGTAAACACAACTAGGCCATCATCCGAACACTCGCGTAAACAATGTGTACCAAGTATCATCAACTCTCCATGCACAACATATCGATAAGCATACTCTAGATATGAAGGTTATGTACTCCTCATGGGTCAGCTAAGCCCCATGATCATGCATCCTACTCTATCATTTCCCGATGTCAAGGCTACATTCGGCATATTCACACGAGTTCCAACAAAACTTGATCATATAATGAACGCCATGTAGATTCCATCATCTCAACAGATTCCAGAACCACACATGGTTTCTGTGACGCCCCACCTCTATACTCACACTAGCCAAGGACACTACGGAGTAATGCCGTCAACTAGCACGAAGAATAAGGCTGTTGAGGAGCGACCATCTGTGTAATTGCTTTGTGCGAGTACCGATATGTCAGATAATATAACTTACATTTCATTTCAAGTGGAAATCCGACATATCAAATACAAACTCAAAGCTACCACACAGTGGCTATGTGGCCTTCGAAAACAAATATAGAAATAAACATAACACAGAGCAGTCATAGATATTCATATCACAAAGGCGGAAATAGATATGAATATAACACATAGAAGTGTACATCAAAGTAGTGGTCATAAAAGATCCATTACATCACAAAAGAATAGATATAAGTGCTAGACAAAAGAATAAGTATACATCAAGGAGTCTATATCTCGAATGTATAACAATAAAAACTACTAAGCTAAAGTAGTTAGCCAAAGTCAGGTGACGAACCCTGCTAAGAAGTCAACCAGGAGCACCTGAAATACCTCGGTCTGACCCTAGTATTATTTAAGAAGAAAATAATAAACGGATCAGTCTAGCTATAAATATCAGATAAAATGAGATAGGATATGAGATATCACAAAAACGTATGATAACAATAATGCGATACTGTGACAAGTATACATAAGGTAACAACAAAAATCATACAATATCTCAAATATTCTCAAACACTAAAAGAATGTCATATTCTTCAAATTATTCACCAAAACACAAATATTGACAAAACATATCAATGCCAATTGCAAAAATCGGTGAAACACAAATTCTAGAAATCATCAACTAGAAATCCAAAAATCACAAGGGGGAAGGCCTATCACAAACGGGAGCATGAAAACTCACCAACACGTGTATCACAAATGGAACGCTATCCCATGGTCGCTAACCATAAAGCCGGTGCAACGGCGTAGTGCAATAATGGTAAGCCCGAGGAACCTGAAACTCAAATATTTCGGAACAACAACGTAGTGCAATAACGGTACGCCCGATGAACCCGAAACTCAAATAATTCGGAACAACAACGTAGTGCAATAACGGTACGCCCGATGAACCGAACTCCATAAAGCCCGAAGGTCGCTAGCCTATAAAAATGGGACGAAGCTCAATAGAACTGGGTACATTCCCCTATGCGGACAAAGAGACATCGCACATCGCTAGTCTAAACCATAAAATGATCATCATCGATCATCTAGAAGTGTCGATTACACTAAGCTAGTAAATAAATGAGTTTAGCTTCATGTCCCATAACCACTGGCTTAACTTAAATATTTGCGAACAAATTGTAGATTTCCACTCAAAAATTGTCACAAGAGTTCAATCGAACAAGTCCAATAATTAACCGACGAAGTATACGCAAGCATTTCATACCACTTGTTTTACTAAGCCGTTTAATTAGATTTCTCATACGAATGAGGTAAAGGTTTGTATATACTAATAGATTGGAAAACGGTTTTATAAACGAGCTTTGTATTAAAAATAGAGTTGAAATCATCTTTGTGAAAGAGTTTGAATATTTACTACTAGTATAGAAAACCTTTATATTTTAAAGTGACAAATCACAGAAATGATTGTAGAGACAATCAATCACCAACAATTCACATACAAAGACGTGAATCAAATCCATATGAATCGATATCGAATCCATCAAAACGGATATTCCCGAAAATCCCGAAAAAGGACAAAGTCGATATAAATGATAACAACGAATCAGATCATCACGAATCGATTAAAATTCGAAACCCAAGCAAAATAAACAAATTGAGCTGAGACAAGCAGGTCAGTCGACTGAACCAGATGGTCAATCCACTGACATAATGCCTGGAAACTTTCGGTTTCTAGGTCAGTCGACTGATACAGGGACAGAATGTTTTCTGCCCCTGGTTCAGTCGACTGACCTACTGGTTCAGTTGACTGAACCTGCTTCCAGAGCAGAATCAGCCTAGCCCCCAAGTGGGGCAAAATCCTACCGGAACTGATCGATCGAGCAACGACGACTAGGAATTTATGCCAAGCGACAACCCAACCTAATAGGCTCTTCGATACACCCAGGTAAACATGTTCAAACACCCATAAAGGGATTTTCACAAAATTGGACTTCAAAAACTAAAAATTGGAAAATTCACAAAATCAATCCAAATAAAAAACAAATGAACATGAATAGGTGTTAGGAATTCATACCTAACAACAACGAAAGCTATAGACGTAGATGTGAGTTCAAAAAATCACCTTTTCAACCCAAACACAAATGAGAAGCTTTGAAATCAAAAGAAATATCAACCACACTTCAACTTCAACTCTGGAAGCTCCAATCTAAGATTACAACGAATATTTCCTAAGTTAGGTCATAGGAAATTTCTTAAATTGGAGAGAGATTGAGATGGAGAAGAAGAAGAGGATGGTTACCTAAGCTTCTCTTTGATTTTGGAGCTAGAACTTGAATTTGCAAAGGAAACTAGGGCTTAGGATTTTAGTTTCCAATCTCTTCCCCCATTTTTACTAAAGCTTGAAGTGTTAGGAAAATAATAGAATGAATGAAGAGGAGGGGGTGGAGTTAGGACATATGATGAGTTGGGTTAGTGGGCTGAAACCCAAACCCAAGCCCAAAGCCCTAAGTGAAAATGTCAAAATTCTACTCAACTCCAAACATATCGATGTTTATACTCAAAAAGGTCAAACACCATTTTGGACTCAATGAAAGTGGTCTCGAGTCCTAATTCGACTGTTTGCAAAAAGTGACATTTTGGACTTTAAATCCGATTAACTATGCTATATTTAAATAAAACATTTAAATATATAATCGTAAAATATGCGAGTTGTTACAGTTTCCATCATTCGCTTCCAAAAAAAAGAACCTGTATCTCAACCTTGAAGTGATTTTCGATAAGTAAAACACTTATCGATCCCGGTCTCTCCAAGACTGAGTCGATGAATTTAGTCTTATTCAACAATAATGAGAATGATCGCATAAGGGAACTAAGTCCCGAATACTTTCTCTTAAGCAAGTAAACATACATGCACTATCATGTAAGGCATGGTCAAGTCACATAAACGACTTTTAATTCCTTTTTAATTAATTTATCTTTTATTAATTGAAAATTCTTCCTATCAGGAAAACATCTTTTTATCTAATAAAACTTCTACTTTATAAATCAAGACTTTCTTTATTTATTAATATTTATTATTAATAAAACTCCCTTTATATACTTGTATATATTGTTTAATTTTTCACTTATACTCTTTTCAATACTTAAAAAGTATTCATATACTTATTCCAATGGTACAAGTGTATTCACAAATCGTTTAACAAGTTTTACTTACTTGAAATATAATCAAAGAGATCAAAACAATTGCTACCAAAACATTGTTATAATAAACTCCTTTTCTTATATAAATTAAACATATAATGTTTTCTATCTCTTTATAAAAGATTTCAAAACTTGTTATTATCTTTAAAATTCCTTTGTTAAAGATTTATAATATTTCTTCCAAAATATAATTCAAGGGTTTAAAAACAAACGTTGCTAAAACATTGTTTACTACAAACCCAAAACCATTCCATTTAATCATTATCTTTAAAACTCTCTTTCTAAAGGTTTAATTACATTTAATAGTTAAAGACAAGTGTTACTTAAAACATTCGCCACAACAAACCCAAAATCATTTACTTATCCATTAATAACTTTAAACATTTATTTAAGGATCAAAGCATATCCACACTTAATAATTTAGGCAATACACTTTTAGTTGATTCCATAAACAATTTATTTTAATTGAGTGTTAAAATCCAAACTCTCTTTATTATATTTATAAAATACTTAATTTAGTATTTAAAACTTATATATATAGAAATATCTTCAAAATACTTATTAATATGTTAAAATACTTTTAGAACTACTTAAAATATATGATAATTATTTATTTAGAATATTATGTAAAAATAAAGAATTTTGAAATAAATAAAAACAACAAGTTTTAATTTTCAAAGCTACTTAGTTTAGAAATTCATAATTAATTGTTAAAGATATATTTAAACCTGAAACCAATTTTAAAACACTCTTTTATGATTTAGAAAACAACCCTAAAAAGATTAGAGAAAAATACACATTTTAAATATCATTTTTAAACAATTTATAGTTCAAAATAGAAAATATAGCATTTCTAGAAATGCTATCTAAAGTTCTATTACCGTTGCCAATATTGTTTTGCCACAACTTTGACCCTAGATTTTTATACCCCAACAATTGATTTTAGATCCATTCTTTTTTCACATTAGTTAGTACTTTGGGTACTTGAAAACCATGAAGAAAAATCCAAAAGAATATCTTTTAATTATTTTAGTGAATTTCCCGAAAATAGAGTATTCTACCGAAATGCACTTATAGCGACTATTTTGCTATAGCCTTTTGCATTTCGTTCAACTAGCTATCAAATGAATTAGGCTTCAAAAAATTTCCAATAAGGATAATATATTATTTACTTGATCAATTGCTAAAGAAACCCATAAGAAAGTTTCCACAAAAATGCGCGTTATTTTCAAAGACGGATTATTTTAAAAGTGTCACCATAGCCACCTTTTTACTTCCATCTTTTGTTACTTTGATTTACTTCTTCTATAACTTTCCAAAACATATTCTTTTCTTTTCTAAACACTTATAGAAGTGTAAATGATAACCAAACAAGTTATTATTAAGATATGTTATAAATCGCCATTTTCACAAGTTATAGTTTAAGGGATTCAAAGTGCATTTATAACGACTATTGCTATATGGACAATTCCTTATTCAATTCAACATCCATTACCTAGTGTCATTCACATTTATACATATATGTTTTCCATATTCAACCCATATTTCTACTAAATAATTTTTAAACAAGTTAACATGTCCATTTAAGCATTCGAATGCATTTTATTTAAACTATTCCTTTTAATGGTTTTAAAAGTAATACTTTAGCAAATCACATACTTTTTAAAGAAAATTATCATGGTCATAACTTTACTTAGTTAGTGTCTATTATTACTAATTATATAGCAAGCAATATTATTAAGCAACATTTTAACAAGTATTTGACATAACTTGTTAATAAAATTCATTCCCGTAATTAAAGTGAGAAAAAATCACTTTTCATTAACCCAAATATGTCCTACTAACATGCAATCTATCAACACTTCTACTATCACTTCCATACAACCCAAGAACACATCCATGGCTCCACTCCCTCAACATTTGTTCACGACCCAAGGCATATTTGCCCCCCTCCCATGCTCAGGGCCTCAAGGCCATTTCCCCATAGCTCATCTTCCTTCAACTTTTTAGAGGCTAAAGCATGTTCTCTAAGTGATATAAGAACTTTGGTAGAGTTTTAAAGAGAAAGGAGTTGAATTGATATGAGTTTAAGAAAGTTAGAGAGGAGGAGGAAGAAGAAGACATTGTTTTAGAAGTGGAGTTGTTTGTGAAAATGAAGTGGTGTATGCATTTGTATTTATAGAGTTAGGAATTTAGTGGATAAATGTGAATAAACCCCTCCTTAGCCATGAAGTTAAGCATGTAAGACTATGCTCTTACACAAGCACGCTTTCCTTAAATCAAGGAGTGATTTAATGGTCCTTTTGTCCTTAATGCTTCCACTTACTTTTACTAATTCAAACTTAGTTTAATTAATTATTTAGTTAATATAAGGTGTGTTTTATTATTATCATATGTTTACACATGATAACTATTCAAGTTGCAATATTTTCACACAACTTGTATTGTATAAAAAGTTGATTTTTAACAAAATGTTTTCCGGTCACATTTTCAGTATTTATCTAAAGTGTATATTTTGTAAACACGTTTCGAAAATAATTTTTCCAACATTAGTTATTAATTAAAAAGTGTTTAATAAGGTTATAAAATCATATTTAATCATAAATCTTACCACATGGGTTACCATTTGGGTTTAATAACGTTATAAAGTCGTAACTCGTTGAAAAGTGTTAAATACTTTTATGTAGCAATCGAATAGATAATAACCATGTGTCCCATACCACATGGGTTTACCCAATGTATAATATACAATAGTAAACCCTACTCATATGTAACAACGGTTCGGTCGAACAAGTCCAGGAGTTAATCGGTAATACAAACGCGAGCATTCTATACCATTCATATTATTTAACCGTTTAAATCAAGTTCTCATTCGATTGATAACGTGTAATTTTATGAAAATATTTCTCTTTTAGAACATTTTTTATAATGGAAATATATATATATAAGTAAGCTTTTCAAACCATTGTTCCAAAACATTTCTAAAGCCATTGCATATGAAAATAGATAGTGTATATATATGAATAAAATAGTTTGTATGAATATTTATACACACACACACACACACACATATATATATATATATATATATATTAGATTGGTACATAAATAGTCTTGTATAAAACGATTGGATTTAGAAATCAATCATTTGTAAATCCAGGTTGAAAATGTGCATCAAAAGTGTGTAATTTCCCAAGATCCATAGAATAATTTCTGTGGTATAAAACATCGAAATAAATTCAACAATTCATAAGTTACGAATTGAGAAAATATCAATAAATTGACTTGAAATGCAGTGTTTAAAATTAAGCAATCAACTTCTGGAAATCAACTGGGCAACCAAATGGCAAACGGGTCGATCGGGAAGTACCAGAGCATAGCCTGGATATCAGGTTCACGCTACAACCGAGGAACCGGTTCGACCAACCAGTCCACCGGTTGGCTTGCCTGGGCTGACATTCAGGTGATTCTAGTGACCTTTCGTCGATGCATTTTCGTTCATTCTTCCTATGTTGCTTCTCTAACGATCTAAGGTACTGAATTGGCAGTCATGCATGCATATAAACATGTATAATTAGATGAAATTCATGTTTCGTATGGTGGTTTTCAATTAAAAGAAAATTCAACTCAATTATACAATGGATCCATCAACATATTGAGATCATATACATTTTAAATTCAACCACAGTCATATAACAGTAGCAATCATTTATCTAAGGCTAGAAATCTTGAGATAAACACACCTAAACAAACCCGGAATGAAAGATTAGAGCTTAGAATCTCCTATGCCTTTCTAATTCAACCTCAACCAAGGCTATGAACATAGATTGGGTAGGAATTGGTCAAAATCAGAAATAAAAAACTGAAATAAATCATTAAATTGATGCATAGATATATAGAGTAGATTGCCTTTTATCAAAACACACTAAAATAGACTGAAAGCTCTTTGATTCCACTCTTTACTTTGCAAATTTGAGGATTTAGGGTTTTGAGATAAAAATTAGAAGTGGAAAACAATGTACGTACGTTTTCTCATTTCTATTTCTTTTGTTTTGGGCTAAGTGGGTAAAGAATGTAGATCCACTAGCCATGTGTTGCTAATTCTTTCAAAACCAAAGTGTTACTTGTTATCCCGCCTTTTGGCAAGGCCAGGACACCAAGGAATTGATTGGATTCCAAATATCGCTTGTCATGGATATCGATGAATTTTATCCGAGACCAGATCAAGCTACAATTGACGAGACGTGACTAGTAGAACAAAGAAAGCCAACGTTCCAAGTTTCAAGCGAATCCGAGTTCATATGCTCAAGTTATGATGGATACAAGTTGGAGGGGAAAGCATGTTTTCGTATCCATCAAGGATGTTCATTTCGTATCCATCAGGGAACATCATTTCGTATCGATAGAGGTTACCTTGCTTCGTATCCATCCAGCCCATGTCCATCATCCGCTTCACATAGGCGATTTCCCATGGTTTCGTAACGATCAGGTTGGCAATGTTCGAACCCATCGAATTCGCATCAGTCAGTTTCGAGTCCATCAGCAGATGGCGCATCTCGCATCCATCAATCAATGCATGCTTCGTATCCATCGAGGCCACTATTCTTCGTATCCACCGAGGAAATACTCTTCGTATCCATCATAGAAAGGTTTATTCGACTCCATCGGCAAGGCCTTGTTCGAATCCATCAGTGATGTTTCATTCGAATCCATCAAGCCAACAAGCCAAGGTGACGTGTCCTCCCTCGATGCGAATGCGCCGAGATATATGGAGTCGACGCGGTCGACTTGGAGTGAAGACTGGATCGAGGCGAAGTGTACGTTCCACGTCTTCACAGAGGCGCGTGACACCATCAATTCGAAGCCATCAGTTCGAAAAGATGGATTCGAACCAAACAGCCTAGCAAAGAACATCGCCTCGTATCGACGATATCTCTCAATCCACTGATCCAAATGCCATGAAATTTTCACTGAAGGTTGCACACATACTCAGGAACGTCTCCACCAAATTTAAGCCCAATTGGACATCATCTTGATCGATACGAAATGACTTCGTATCGATCACAGATCAACTTGAAACTCTCTGAGGTTGGTCGCGTGGGCCCACTCACATGCCAGGAAAAGTCTCCCGAGATTTGAGCGCGATCTTAGCCTCCTACGCCTATAAATAGAGCCCCAGAATCAACAGAAAAAGGATCTTTTTTCTCTGAGGCGTCCAAACTCTGCCGGATTGAGATTTGCATCCTACTTTTGCTATCAATTTCGAATTCTAATCTTTAATCCGCTATTCATTGTTGTAACCGCTTGTAATCATTGAAAGAGAATCAATAAAATCATCAAAACTTCATAGTGGACGTAGGCCATATGCCGAACCACTCTAAATTGCTTGTCTGTGCATTTTACATTTCTGTTTGTTGGAGTTTTAGTTAGATAACCTCTATTTTACATTTATAATCTTCATTTTATCTCTTCAAATAACTCCCGAAGAGTGTTGTGCCCATTTTTGGTACAAACACTTTGGTGCTTTCACTGAGAAAACCAGTTTTTTCTCCTGCTCTTTGGATCTGCCATCGATACCGGATTGCACAAATCCAAGAGGAAGATCCAGATATCCAGTCCGGAATCCTTCCATTCTATTCAGATTTGCTCAAAATCTAGGAGAGGACTCCGCCACCGAGAATGGTCAGCACAAGAACTGGCGCTACCGCTACAGAGCAAGAAGGCCGAGATAGGCAGAATCCCACACAGCAGCCTTCTTCTAATCAAGACAATAACGCTCACTCGGATTCGACGGGGCTAGTCACCCGACAGGAGTTTCAAGTATTGCTCCAGGAGCTGACCCAAAGCCGTCAGCAGTTGGCGGAACAGTTGCGCGCCAATATCGAGCTGACCAACCAGCTAAACCGCCGGGGGCACAGAAGGTCCAGGAGAGATGATGCCTCCAGAGCATCTACCGAAAGCTCAGCTTTGTCTGACTATCACCACCGGACTACCCGTCCTCGGTTAGAGGGGAGTCGCGCTCAAGCTGCTGAATATCAACCCGCCTTAACTGTTGGGCAACTGAGGGTAGGACCATCGACCAGCTTCCAAACGGGACCCTCGACACGAGGAGGCACTGCCCCACAGTACACTACTGCCCCACGGTACACCACGGATAACCACGCCACAACCGCCGCAGCAGAAACAAGGGTCGATACCCGAAATCAATCAGAACCGATCAATCAACAGCGTGGACATACTCCTGAACCATATGTCCCAGAAGATGCTGAGCCAAGGAGGCGAGTTACGGATCGTCAACAGTGCCCGATCCAGACTCGCACCGTGGAACCCGACCACGCCTTAGCTCATCATACTCAGAATCTGCCAGTGTCGGATATATCAACCATGATACGTCAGATGATACGCAAGAGTCAGGGGCTCACTAATGATGATTGGGGGATTTCTCATAGTCATACCCCTTTTACAGACGAAGTGTTGCACGCTGAACCCCCTAGGCGATTCAGAATGCCAACTCTCCCGATGTATGAGGGAAATAGTGACCCCAACCAGCATATTTTGAAATATGAATGGTCGATGAGCGCTGCAAGGGCCGACGATGTAGTGAAGTGTCGAAGTTTCCCCATCTCTCTGGGGGGAATCGCGACAATGTGGTTTACACGCCTACCACCTAGATCAATTTCTTCGTTCGATCAATTGGCCAAGAGGTTTGTAGAACAATTCCGTATGCATGTTACCAGGCCAAAAGACGTCAATACCCTGTCCAGCGTCACTCAAGCTCATGGAGAAACGCTCAGGCATTACCTGGAGAGGTTCCACGCAGCATGCGTTGAGATCACCAATCCTAACGATAATTCAATCTTGATGGCTCTGACCAAGGGGATTGATCCTAATTCTGAATTCGGGAACTGGCTAGCTGGAAAACCGCCCGCATCGTTGGACCGTTTTTACTCCAAGGCCGCTCAATTCTTGCAGCAAGAGGACGCAAAACAGTCTAGGAAGCAGGACGATGCGAGGCCCAGCATTGAGGGAATACAGAGCAATGTAGCAGTTAAACAGTCCGATGAGAGTTCCGGGAAAGTTCAACTGAATATACAAAACAAGCAAACCCAGCAGAGAGGAAACAATGGCCAGAATAAGAAGAGAGATGAGAACCGAGGTCCACGACGTAGAGCTCAGATGTTTGACAGTTATACGCCGTTAAACACGTCATTGGAAAACGTATACTTACAAACTTGTAACACTGTACAGTATAAGAAACTTGCTCCGAAGCCCTCATCGGATAGACAGGTTCAAACAGGAAAGTTCTGTAGATTCCATGAAAGCTACGGTCACAATACCAATGAGTGTCGGCATTTGCAGGACCTCATCGAGAAGTTGATTAGAGAGAGGAAGCTAGATCAGTTTGTACGGGCACCGCAGTCTGGCGGAGCGGGCCCTTCGAATCAAAATCGTTCACAAAATCAGGAAAGAGAAGAGGAACCCGCCCGTGCGGGCGAGAGATTGGTTATTAACACAATAAGTGGTGGTCCCCACCCGGCAGACAGAAGCTGGGGGGAAATGGAGTCATATGCTAGTTCTATCAGGCATGCGGACTTCGAGTGTTGTAGTAATTGCGAAGACGAAACCCTGGTGAAACAACAAAAAATAATATCTGATGATATCGTGTTCAGGAGCCGAGACGCCGATAAGGTCGAAGCCCCTACAATCGACCCACTAGTCATATCTGCCCAGGTAGGTCCCGCTTGGATGAAGAGGATCCTGGTTGACAGTGGAAGCTCTGTGAATATCTTGCTTAAACGGGCTTACGACTTAATGAAAATGGAGACAAAGGATTTGAAACCCTGTTTATCCAGAATCCACGGTTTCAACGGAAGTGCCACGATACCCATCGGAATAACTGAACTCCCAGTTGAGTTAGGCGTTGGAGAACGTCGGAGGGTCCAAATGTTACAGTTTGTTGTGCTAGAAATTGATTCACCGTATAATGCGTTTTTGGGTCGACCAGCCCTAGCTGAGTTCAGGGCGGCCATCGCCCCATGGTGTCTGACTCTGAAGTTTCCCACCGATCAGGGAATTGGAGTCGTTCAAGGAGACCAGGCCACGGGAAGGGCATGTTATGTTGCGGAGCTGTGCAGGGCGCAACGTAAAGAGAAGGGAAAGGGCGTAGAGGAATCTCTCTGCGTCCGTTCTATCGATAATTGACAATTGATGCCTGGGCCTCGGCCCGGGCACCACGACCAATTCCTGAAAGACCTGGACCCTAGGGACAACGAGGATAAAGACGAATCTACGGAGAGTCAAGCTTCTCCAGCCGAACTGACTGTTGATGTCCCAATCAGTGAGGATGATGATTCAAAGATGCTGAAAGTTGGGTCTCAACTGAACAAGAAAACACAGCAGGAATTGGTCGAGTTTCTTCGGGCGAATCTCGACGTCTTCGCCTGGACACACTCTGACATGTGCGGAATCTCACCGAGCATTGCAAGTCACTCCCTGAATATAGATCCGCGACATGTCCCAGTAAAGCAGAAAAGGCGCGGTATGGATCCAGAGAGATCTGCCGCCCTTAAGGAGGAGGTTGATAAACTGCAATCAAACGGCTTCATTCGAGATGCCTTGTATCCAGAATGGGTATCCAACCCTGTACTGGTTCGGAAACCAAACGGAAAATGGAGAACCTGCGTTGATTACTCTGACCTAAACAAGGCATGCCCAAAAGATAGCTTCCCACTTCCGTGAATCGATCAGCTCGTAGATTCAACGGCCGGACATGAGCTACTATCCTTTATGGATGCTTATTCCGGCTACAACCAAATACCCATGCATTTACCTGATCAGGAACATACCAGCTTCGTGACCGATCTGGGACTCTATTGTTACAAAGTCATGCCGTTTGGTCTAAAGAACGCTGGAGCAACATACCAACGCTTAGTCAACCGGATGTTTGCCGATCAGATCGGGAAGACCATGGAGGTTTACGTGGATGACATGCTGGTGAAGTCCCGATTCTCCACAGAACACGTCAGAGATTTGAATTCAATGTTCAGCATCCTCCGGGAATACGGAATGAAGCTCAACCCGCTCAAGTGTCACTTCGGCGTCGCATCCGGAAAATTCCTTGGGTTCATCGTCAATGCTCGAGGGATAGAAGCGAATCCTGAGAAGATCTGGGCTATAAGAAATTTGCAAACCCCTAGAACCATAAAGCAAGCCCAGAGTCTCAACGGAAAGGTCGCAGCATTGAGCAGGTTCATTTCAAAGTCCACCGATAAATGCATTCCTTTCTTCGACCTGATCTGGAAGGGAAAACGAAACTTTGAATGGACCACGGAGTGTGAAGGCGCGTTCCGATCAATAGTTCAACATCTCTCCACACCTCCGATCTTGTCAAAACCAGTTGACCACGAGCAACTATATCTCTACCTGGCAGTATCAGAACATGCGATCAGTGCTGCTCTAGTTCGGGAGGAAGACAAAGTGCAAAACCCGGTTTACTATGTCAGTAAGCGGCTAACGGGAGCTGAAAGAAATTATCCGAGACTGGAGAAACTGGCCTATTGCCTGGTCATTGCCTCAAGAAAGCTCCGTCCTTACTTCCAAGCTCATCCGCTTACTGTGTACACCGACCAGCCGTTACGACAGGTCCTCACGCGGCCTGAGACGTCCGGTAGGTTACTCAAGTGGAACATTGAGCTAAGCCAATTTGATATCGCATACGCTCCACGGAGAGCCATCCAAGGGCAAGTCCTGGCAGATTTCATAGTTGAATTCACCGTTCCCGAAGACTTGCCCGAGACCAGCGAATCTCCCGAGTGCATCTAGAAGCTGTATACTGATGGTGCGTCAAATGAACGATGTTCGGGCGCCGGGGTTGTACTTGAGACTCCCGAGGGCCGATCCATATGTTATGCTTTGAAGTTCGACTTTCGTGCAACTAATAATGAAGCTGAATATGAAGCTCTCTTAACCGGCCTAAAACTTGCCAGAGACTTGCGAATTGTCGCTGTGGAAATTTATTGCGATTCACAGTTAGTGGTATGTCAAGTACGAGTCGAATATCAGGCAAGAGACCGAAGACTGGCTGCTTACTTGGCCCGAGTTCAGGACATACTAAACCAGTTTGATTATTATGCCATCTATTATGTGCCTCGGGAGCACAATCAGAAAGCCGATTCATTTGCAAAGTTAGCCAGCACAGGTGAAGCGCAGCAAATGGGACTTGTCCCTGTTGAAACTTTGGCCTCCCCGAGCATCAATCTGATAGAAATGAACTCTGTGTTTGAAATCTCTCCCAGTAGAGAATCTTGGATGACTCCGTATCGGAATTACATTGAGAATGGGACGTTGCCTGAACCTAGAAATGAGAAGAGACAAATTCAGTGGAAAGCTTCGCGGTTCGTCATCCAAAACGGAGTCATGTACAGGAGAGGTTATTCCATTCCTCTCCTCAGATGTATCGCCCACGAGGAAATCAAACGAGTGTTACATGACGTACACGAAGGAGAGTGTGGCGATCATACCGGAGGACAAGCTCTCGCTAAGAAGATACTCCGATATGGGTACTACTGGCCGACAGTGAACCGAGATGCGGCGAACTATGCCCGGAAGTGCGATAAATGCAGATACATGCCCGAATTCCAAGAGCTCCGCCTACTGAAATAACCCAAATGGTCAGTCCCTGGCCATTCGCAATGTGGGGCATCGATATCATCGGCGCTTTACCTTTGACGAAAGGCGGTGCGAAATACGCCATCGTTGCCGTTGACTACTTCACAAAGTGGGCTTAGGCCGAAGCCCTTGCAACCATTACGACAAAGAAAGTGATAAACTTCGTGGTTCGCAACATCATCTGTCGATTTGGACTCCCGCATACCATCATCACTGATAACGGAGCCCAATTCGAGAGTGCGGAATTCAAAAATTTCTGTCAACGGTTTCATATCCACAAAAAGTTCTCGGCTGTCGCACACCCCCAAGCGAATGGACAGGTTGAAGCTGTCAATAAAGTTATAAAATCAATCCTGAAGAAACGATTGGAAAAGGCTGGGGGCAAGTGGGTCGATGAACTTCCTATGGCGTTATGGGCCTATCGAACGACTCACAAAACCGCGACCGGACACACTCCGTTTTCCCTATCTTATGGCTCAGAGGCTGTTATTCCGGTCGAAACGGAAGTGTTTTCTCATCGCGTGACTTACTATGATCCGAAAACGAACGCTATACTTCTGGCCGAATCTTTGGATCTATTGGATGAAAAACGGAAAGAGGCTGATCTGAGAGCAGCCGCACATCGAAGTCGGGTCGCCCGACTATACAACACCAAAGTTCGACCTCGAACCTTTGAACTCGGCGACCTCGTGCTCAAGAGAGTCTACCCCGTTCCTTCACACATGAAGCCGAAATGGGGAGGGCCGTATGTGATTACACGAAGACTCGGAGATGGCACGTTCAAGCTGTCGACCGTTGACGGTCTCGATTTGCCGAGGGCTTGGAACAGCGAAAGTTTCCGTCGCTATTACATATGACAGGCTTTATTTATTTCATTCTATTTAGCAATTTGTTTCTGCATTTCGAAATTTGAATTTTGTAATAAGGCAACTGACTTTGCCGCATTTTCTTATTTCAGCAATAAAATGCCACTTCTTCGAGCCAGAGCTGTGATTCATTAAGTACGATATACGACATCACGATGCACGAAGAGCTAAATCCCATCATGCTGTGGGACTTATTCAAATGGAGAGTGGCTGTGATATGACCGGCCACTCACTAAATGAAACCCGAGCTCGGGGGCAAGCCATTACACCAATATTGATGGAATTGACACATGACAATTCTGCAATCGACTCCGTATTCCCAGAGTGCGAAGCGGAGTATAAACATTCAACTCCGTGTTCCCAGAGTGCGAGATGGAGTATAAACATTCAACTCTGTGTTCCCAGAGTGCGAGACGGAGTATAAACATTCAACTCCGTGCTCCCATAGTGCGAGACGGAGTATAAACATTCGACTCCGTATTCCCAGAGTGCGAAGCGGAGTATAAACATTCAACTCCGTGTTCCCAAAGTGCGAGACGGAGTATAAACATTCGACTCCGTATTCCCAGAGTGCGAAGCGGAGTATAAACATTCAACTCCGTGCTCCCAGAGTGCGAGACGGAGTATAAACATTCAACTCCGTGTTCCCAGAGTACGAAACGGAGTATAAAAAACTAACTCCGTGTTCCCAGAGTGCGAAGCAGAGTATAAACGACCAACTCCGTGCTCCCAGAGTGCGAGACGGAGTACAAACATCAGTCAACTCCGTGTTCCCAGAGTGCGAACAACCGCTTGCGAGATGACTTATATCCCCGGAGTGTGGATGAAACGATTCATGAGAGAACAAGTGTAGTTCGACCACTCGGTCCTCGCTTGGTGCAATCACAAGCTGATCATCACAACTTAACCCTAGAACTGGGGGCAGAGGCAAATGTTAATCATTACCCGAAACTGTACGATGTTCAGCTCCGATACGATCCCCTATCACAACTCAAGTCCGAGATTTCCATACTTAACAAGCAAAATGAGCTATTCTTGAAACAATAAAATAATGCAAGTACACCGGACCGAAGTTCGAACACTGCAATATTCAAGCATAGAAAGGAACATAAGCTGAAACTAGAAGACAAAATTTTATTTTCAACTAAATCAAAGGCAACGGTTCATACATGAGCCTTTCCAAAATACTCCTACTTGGAGGGGCCGAACCCGCATCTAAACACGGCCTACAAAAAGGGAAAAAAGAAAAGTGACAAAATCCCTGACTGCCAAAAAAGAAAAATATGCCTAAAAGGAGTGTTTAATCCTTCTGCTTCCTCAACTTCTTCTTCCTCGAGGAGCTACTGGAGTCACCAGTACTCTTTCGCTTGGGACCTTTTTCCTTAGGCAGGCTCCTCTTGGGTGAAGGCATAATGTCGACGTCCTCGTCCGAGCTGGACTCTATGGGAATGCTTACCACAGGAGGAGTTGGAGGAACAGAATCCGCAGCCGGAGGAGGGACTGGTACACTAGTATCAATAAGCGTGCCCCCAGGAGACACAATCATAAGAGGAGTGGGGCACTGTGTTGCTGCTCCGCCATCTACGCTGCCGCCATGCGCCGCGGCCGCCATCTCGGCATTAATCTCGGCCAACATCGCCGCTTCCCGTTGTGCTCTGGCCTCGCTATGGGTTGTGATAGTCTGAGTTGAAGTGTCAGAAGTAGACGAGAATCCACCCAGGCCAAACGGCAGGTCCGCAAAAGGATCACTCTAACGGCCGAGGAGCTCGTTTATCATCTGTTCATCGAAAGAAAGTGAGCTCCCCTGCGTTACTCCGACTGGTGCCATTGCCGCGACGGAGGTCGCCTCAGAAATGATGGCTTCTGGAACTTGGCCTGGTTCTTGGGCAGTGAAAGGCGCAGCTGGTGCAACTTCCGTCACTGATCAAAGAAAAAGGACATGTCGTTAATGTACACTTCGACACAGACTCTTCAATCCAAATATACAAGAGGTTAGTTCAGAGTACCTTCCTCGGTTTGGCTCGGGGTCGTCTGAACGACTTCGGAAGGATGCTCCTTAATAAGAGATAGATGCGGTCGGTCTGGATCATATGCCGGAATAGGCTGGGAGTCGATCATCGGAGTTGGCTCAGATTGAGATGACACGATTATCTCAGAACTCATGACATGGTGCTCTGCACCAGAGCTTTCTCCGACTTCCTGAGTCTGGGCACCAAGCCTCTCCTTATCGTGGGAAATCATGGAGTCATGGAGAACCTTCTTTTCGTCATCATTAAGAATGCGGTTCTCCATCTCGAATTCATCAAGGGCTTCATCAGGGTGCCCAGACTTCTCCTCATCAACCAGTAAGTTCCAGGCGTTATAGAGATGCGTGGGGTAATCGTCAAGCCATGTCAAATCTCGGTGCCTTAGCACATTGGCATTGTAAGTGACGAGTAGCTCTTCTACCTCGGCCTCAATCCTGGCCTCCGCCTACCGTACCTTCTCGTCAAGCCCAGCCTCAGCTTCGCGAGCTTGTTGCATAGCCGCTTCCTTCTCCTTTCGGAGCGTCACTGCCTGATCACAGGCCTCCTGCGCAGAGACATTGGCTGCGTCTTTCTCCTTCGCCATCTCAGAGAACTTTGATTTCAGCTCATTAAGCTCCTTAAGAGCAGCATCCCTCTCGGCGGTAATGGTGGTGTTCCTATGACCCATGTCCTCAATGGCGGTATAATGCTCTTGCTTCATCCTGGTCATGGCAGCATTTACTTCATCAACCTTTTTTAGGGCCTCCATTTCAGATTTACGAGAAGACTCAGCCTCCGCGTTGAGCGCTTTTATGATTCGGTCATTGTGACCCAACTCCTTCTCAAGCTTCTCAATGGTGACGCCCCGATCGAATGCCACTTTGGATGCTTTCCTCGCGGCCCGTCCCCATTCCCTGTACTGGAAGAAGATGTCCGCAACATAATCATGGATAGTGGTTTCAGTGGTTGGTGGAATTCTCCTCAAGTGTGGAGGGAAGACATAACCATCAAAGCAGATGTCGGGAAATTCCTTCCTCATCTGTGCCAATTTAAGCGCTCCTTCACTGGACGCATCAGTCGGGACCGGTGTGGTAGCCGAAGAGGTGGCTATTTCAGTCCTGCGTGGAGGATCGGGCCTCGAAGCTTGAGAAGGTGGCCTAGGCCGTGAAGTTTCAGGAGGACGAACAACTGCTACCGTAGGAGGTGCGGAGGTCCTGGGAGGAGGAGAGCGAGATCGAGATTGGTGAACGTATCCCATGTCTCTGTCAGACCTTTCCTAACCAGAGTGTCCTGAGTCGTAATCCCTCTCACCCTCTCTCCTGCGTGGCTCATGATAACGGCGCTTGTTGCGCAAACTACCAAGCACAGAACTTTGCCCAGACATCGTACCTGAAAAGCAAACCACGAAAAATCAGTAGCCGTTTGCAATATGTTGTTTACGGTTAGGAAAATGTGTTGTGCCGTGAAGAGTGTGTGAATGTGTAACCCCCCGGACCAACCAGAAGTGTCAATCGCACTGGCAGGAAGAGACTCGCTAACATCGACGATATGTCGCGGTCCACCCAATTCAACGTCGTGTTGCTCGGGCTCGATGTCCGGGATTGGAGGGTCAGCAGGCTCTTCGAATTGATTTTCAGCTTGCAGGGAGGGTGCTTCCGTAATTCTAACTACCGGCAGAGGACGGTGTAAAACCACAGACTTCCGCCTCCCGGACTTAGGCTGTTTTGAGGCCACTGCTTTGCCTTTCCTCTTTGCATCGGAATCCGGGGTTGCATTAGCGGGTCCAACCAACGGTTCCTCGTCGGTATGAGTTCTTTCGAAATCGGGTTCCTCAATTATCACAACCCTGGGTTTCTTTCGCTTGACCTTTTCTCTAGAGACGGCCTTTAATGCACCATTGAGCCTTATGCTCTGCCTCCGCCCGATCAACCGAAGAACTCTAAGGTTCTGGTCCGTCAGTAGCAACTCGATATTCCTTTCTTCGCTAGGGATTTCTTGAAGGACACGAACTATCTTTTTATAGTAGCCACCTTCAGGTCGCTGGATTATTGCTAAAAGAAAAGGAATAGGAGATATGAGTTTAGTTTCATTCAAAAATTGCCCCGTCAATTACTTGGGGAAAAGACAATGCTTATGTCTAAACAGCCATCTTCTGGCAAACCCCGGTGGACATCGGACATAGAACCACTCTGACTTGAAGTAGCTCAGCCTAGTCCACGACCTCGTGACAACTTGGCAGTTTCTTACAGACTCCAAGAATGTGAAAGATGGGCTGTCAGTTCGACTTTTGAAGTTAAAGAGGTATCTTATCTCGGTCGGGCGGGGAGGTCGGTAGAGGTATTCCATAAATGCGATGAACAGGCCATTGAGTGAAGCATATCCATTCGGATGTAGCTGAGACGGAGCAATATCCAGGTAAGCCAACACCTCTCTTATATAATCGTTGAACGGAGGAAGTGTACCGGTTGCACATGCATGTCAATTAAAGGCAGTATACCCCTCTGGGGGATTGTGTGGTCTATCGTCCGGTCCAGGCAACATTACGTCGTCCAACGATAAGCCATGCCTCAAGCATATTCTCCCTAGCATATCTTCAGAGATGTTGGACGGGACAGAGTCAGGTGGACTATTAATGAAGGACGCATCGGGCAACTCATCCGGAGCTAGACCAATAGCTTCGGCCTCGATGTCCGGAATCTCAAGTCTGGGAGGAATAAGATTCTGAGTTTCTTGCTGCTGCGGACTTGATGGTTCCATAACTAGCTAACTCACGAGAAATCATCGTTAGACGATAAACAGCCCGTGCATTCCCCAGTGTAAAGTGTATGAATGTGTTGTGCAGTACAAGTGTTGTGCATGACTTGAGCAAATTCTGCAGAGTTAGAGAAAATTTGCAAACGGCAAAGGATAATCGAAATCCAGTCGGAATGACCGTCATCGCTGACCGTCATCCTCAAACCATCCCGATGTTGGCGATTGATTAAAGTTAAAGTTCATTATCATAGTGTTAAGTTATAGTTCCATCGACAAGCTTCGATAGGTAGTCAGATATGCAGCTAACAGTCAAGTTCAGATATGCAAGAATGAAGCTCGTCGGAGTTATGCTGTTAAGAGTTCATAATTTCGTGTACGTCAAGAGAAGAGTTCGAATCGATCACGGGAGGCTTGTTCGAATCCGTCAGGACACGAGTTCGTATCGATCCCGGAGGCACGCTTCGAATCGATAGCCAAGGCGAAAGTTCGTATCGATTGGAAAAGATAACTTCGAACCGATCCATGGTTGTAAAATTCGTATCGGTCAGGAAGGTCTCGGCTTCACATCGATCACGTTCAAATCATTGCTTTTCGTGTCGAACGCAAAGATACACTTCGCATCGATCTGAAGTTGAGAACTTTGAAACAACCGTTTGTATCGATCATTTCATACCAGTACAATCCAACACCATCGCGATCAGTACGAACTATAACACCTCCCCCAGGAAATTTCCAGGGATCGATGCAAAAATCCAAAGAGGGCGCTAATGTCCTACATCGACTCGAACGCAAGCCTCCATATCGATCATTTTCTGTTTTTTCTACTTCTTCTTCACCAATCCACAAGAGCATCGCCATGGTTATTTAAAACCAAGCTTTGGTCCAGATCTGGTTTTACCAATTGCCAGAATCAGTGGTTGATGAAGATGGAGTAGATCTGAGATGACTTCGTTGTTTGGATTCGAGGTTAATTACCTAAGTTGAGGTTAAGATTTGAAGGATTGGAAGTATGGATCTGATCGATTCGAGAACAAGTTACAAGTCTTCTCCTTTCTCACAATTTCTGGATCGATGCGAGAAGTAGAAGGCGGCGGTAGAAAATAGAAGGTAAAAAAGTGAAAAGTGACGAAGTCCCAGGTATTTATATGGAGCCTAAGATGGAACCGAGTCGATTCGACTCCCAGTCAACCTGACCGGTCGCGAACAGTCAAACAGCGCATCGAAACGAAGGCTCGTTTCGAATCCACCGGACTTCATCGATTCGAAGCGCACAGAGAGGCCACCTGAAGACGATGGACTCCATCGATTCAAAGCATCCGTTTTATGAGCCATCGACCCACAACAGGGCGGATCTATCGATACGAGAGTGGTTTTCGTAACCATCAGAACCCATCGATACGACCAGTCACTTCGTATCCATCAGATATCACCGATGCGAATCAGAGTCAACCATAATTTGTGACCATCGATACGAATAAGCCTTTCGTATCCATCTTGACCCGCATCGCTATAAAAAACCACTTTCCAACCTTCTAGGTCGATTCAGGAGAGAATCAATAAGAAGTTCAATGATGAGTCAAACTGACAACGACTCGTGAACTTGCAATGTTAACAAAAGTCAGCTAATCATTATCACGCAGCAGTCAATTACAGCAATACAAAGTACAACTTTCAAATTGTTCAGAGAGGACATGCAGCTTTTCAAAGCACGTCATGTTTTCACGAGACGTACTTTGGGGGGGCAAATGTTATCCCGCCTTTTGGCAAGGCCAGGACACCAAGGAATTGATTGGATTCCAAATATCGCTTGTCATGGATATCGATGAATTTTGTCCGAGACCAGATCAAGCTACAATTGACGAGACGTGACTAGTAGAACAAAGAAAGCCAACGTTCCAAGTTTCAAGCGAATCCGAGTTCATATGCTCAAGTTATGATGGATACAAGTTGGAGGGGAAAGCATGTTTTCGTATCCATCAAGGATGTTCATTTCGTATCCATCAGGGAACATCATTTCGTATCGATAGAGGTTACCTTGCTTCGTATCCATCCAGCCCATGTCCATCATCCGCTTCACATAGGCGAGTTCCCATGGTTTCGTAACGATCAGGTTGGCAATGTTCGAACCCATCGAATTCGCATCAGTCAGTTTCGAGTCCATCAGCAGATGGCGCATCTCGCATCAACAATCAATGCATGCTTCTTGTCCATCGAGGCCACTATTCTTCATATCCACCGAGGAAATACTCTTCGTATCCATCAGAGAAAGGTTTATTCGACTCCATCGGCAAGGCCTTGTTCGAATCCATCAGTGATGTTTCATTCGAATCCATCAAGCCAGCAAGCCAAGGTGACGTGTCCTCCCTCGATGCGAATGCGCCGAGATATATGGAGTCGACGCGGTCGACTCGGAGTGAAGACCGGATCGAGGCAAAGTGTGCGTTCCACGTCTTCACAGAGGCGCGTGACACCATCGATTCGAAGCCATCAGTTCGAAAAGATGGATTCGAACCAAACAGCCTAGCAAAGAACATCGCCTCGTATCGACGATGTCTCTCAATCCACTGATCCAAATGCCATGAAATTTTCACTGAAGGTTGCACACATACTCAGGAACGTCTCCACCAAATTTAAGCCCAATTGGACATCATCTTGATCGATACGAAATGACTTCGTATCGATCACAGATCAACTTGAAACTCTCTGAGGTTGGTCGCATGGGCCCACTCACGTGCCAGGAAAAGTCCCCCGAGATTTGAGCGCGATCTTAGCCTCCTACGCCTATAAATAGAGCCCCAGAATCAACAGAAAAAGGATCTTTTTTCTCTGAGGCGTCCAGACTCTGCCGAATTGAGATTTGCATCCTACTTTTGCTGTTAATTTCGAATTCTAATCTGTAATCCACTGTTCATTGCTGTAACCACTTGTAATCATTGAAAGAGAATCAATAAAATCATCAAAACTTCATAGTGGACGTAGGCCATACGCCGAACCACTCTAAATTGCTTGTCTGTGCATTTTACATTTCTGTTTGTTGGAGTTTTTGTTAGATAACCTCTGTTTTACATTTATAATCTTCATTTTATCTCTTCAAATAACTCCCGAATAGTGTTGTGCCCATTTTTGGTACAAACACTACTAATTTGTTGTGTTTCATTTTAACACTTTATACATACTAATTTAATTTAAACAACATTCTAATTTAACTAACATTTATTTCTAAAATTTCCACGATATAAATAACATGTCAAAATCTCACTTATTTCAAATATTTTGTCAAAATTAATTACTACTTTTAAAATGAAAAGTTATTCTTCATATTTTTATAAAACGAACCATTAATTAAGAAATAATATTTCAAACAATGAAATTATTTCCATACAATTTATTTATTCATTTTCTCAAAAATTATTCTTATATAATTAAATATAAGAGTTAAATAGCATTAAAAAAGAAAATTCATTAAATTCCCAGTTTATTAAACTCCAAATCCATTTTAATTTGGACACACAGTAATTTACAAATTCTCCAAATTCATTCAATTAATAAATTAAAATTAACTAAATCATATTTTAAATTTACATTCTAGATAATCTTGACTGAGTTTGTTACAGTTTCATTTTAAAATTTTGGAACTGGCTTTTTAACATAGCAATTCTAAACTATTTAATACTATTTCTGCCTCGGTGAGTGATTTATAGCATGTGGCAAATATATATGTGGTTTATAGATCATTACTCTAGTAAATTCACTTTTATATAAAGTACAAAATAATACATTCATAGCTTTTGAATTATTAGTAGCGGTAGTCTTTTGGTCGGAGTCCACGTGTTTGATGGTGTAGTCGGAGCTACATATTGAGTTTGTGTGGCGCCCCCAAATTTCAATACCGTTTGCTTCAATATAAATTTTCATCCTAATTGACCAAAAATTATAGTTACTTCCAACAAATAGCGGGGTTATGCAGTAGACTAACCTTCAACAAAAGTGTTTATATGTGCCATATTAAAATTTATTCGTTTAACTCTGTTATAGTTTATAAATGATCCCACTCGGATACCAAATGAAATTTTTGTGGATCGTGTATATATGGCCAAGTTAACAAAGTACGTGTATATGAATATAAATATGCTAACTAATAGTAATAGAAATAAAGTAAATAAAGAAACTAGCACATCGTGATAAATTTTTATACAGGTTCGGAGCACGGTCCTAAGTCCAGTCCTAGAATCTCTATTTTGGCTTTTCAATAACTAACATCCTCACTTTACCCGAAAGAATGAGTTTACATAATACCTAAGCCTCTGAATAAGTGTTTCTTCTAACTCAAAACAAAAACAATCTTCGACGATAGTTGTGTATGAATACACTGATTTGTGGATTTGAGTATAAAGGTCCTATAACTCACAAGAATCTTTATGGAGTTGAACGAGCAAGTTTTAGGACATATTTAAATCAGAGAACTGATTTTATAGTTGAATGATCATGGATTTTCGAAAGCTTTTATAAATCAAGGGTTCAAAAATTGGAGAATGTAATCAGAAAGCAAAAGTTGTTTTTTCCTTTTAAAACCAATGCATATTTATAGAAACTGAAAATTTTATTTGAGAGAAATATCCATCGCCATTAAAACCTTTAGAGAAGATCATACTGTTTGAAGAGAAATGTTGTTCAAAATTTTCTCATGTGCTTTAGAATTCTGCAGAAATCCTTGTGCATTGGTTGGTCCCACCGGTCCACCGATGTACACTTTTTGTAGAATTCTAAAGCTATTTAATAAGCTTTTAAAAATATTAAATAAATTCCAAAAAGTTATTAAAAATATTTTTGGGAACATTAAAATCTTGAGATGGTATGATGAGATTCTTGTGATTTTTAACAAAACATATTAAGAAAATGAACTCGTTTTATTAAAGTCTTATTGATTTTTCCTTCGCTGATAGTGTGCAATTTCTAAGTCAATATGAGCTCTGTTATTGATGTCGCTTTCTTTTTTTTCTACTATGGCTAATATATGAACTTGATATCATCAAAATTCAGGAAATCTTGCTCTAACAACATTGGCTCGAGAGGTTAGAGGTTAGAGGTTCGAAATTTACATCACATGATTTGCTGGACATATATTGATATGTAGTGTGTTGTATACTACCTAAGTCTTGCAGTACTACTACTAAGTGCCTAATTTCAAAAAATAAAACTAATTTTTTTGTCGAATATAAACAAGTATTTATCTGTTTAATATATATATATACGCACACACACACATATATGTATGTATGTTATGTCTAAATATATTAACATACGAAAAATATTTTAAAACTAGTATATTGATAATAAAGTTAATAAAATGTTTTAAAAAGTTTCATATTTATTTATTAAAGCATGGCCTAAAAAATGAATTATTTATTTATTGCAAGCTGGGTCGGTTTTTAAAGTGGATCATCCACTTTTTATTAGAAATAAAAAGAAATGGAGACATTTTTATAGGAGTATGGTCGAGTGCCATAAATACTATAAGTACTTATCTAAACCCCGCGTTAAAAGAGTGGATACGACCCTTATCACTCTCATCACTCAAGTAAGGACCACTGACCAATGAAACCAGAGAAAGTCTACGAAGGCCGGGAATGTAGTCAGTTGAGTCGCATGAGAAAAGGAAATGCATATCCCAAGTGTCATCCTCTAGCATCCTTTTGTTCCAAATACTACGCTCACTATACATACATACATACATACACACATACATACATACATACATACATATATGTATTCAATTCCTTTCATGTCAACTCCATCCCTCCTATACCTCACTCTATCATCCCCATCACTCCCATTCCTCTCATGGTCCTGCCTTCTATTCATCTTTCCTCCTCCTCCTTCGACCTATCATCTGACCATCAACTTACTCCAATCCCTCCTTCTCCCCTCCTAACCATTTCCTCCTCTCCCTTCAGCTTCTATTCCTCTCATTCCTACATCTTCTCATGTCCTCTCTTCCTCTCCTTCTATTTTGTTGATTATATTGTGAATCATATTGCTGAAGCCTTGGATCAGCCTATCAATCATTCTCATTCGACTGCCAAATGGTCATCTTTGTTTAGCAACAAGCCTAGAAATGTTGAAGCTTATGACCCTATTTAGTTTGATGTTTCTTGCCCTAGTAAATATTTAGATCCCCCTACCGCTGTTGTCAATGAAGATATTAAAATGTGGTCTAAGTATCTCGTTGGTTTTTTCCTGAATGGAACGGTGAACTATATGGTTGTTAAAGCTCACTTAGACAAAGCTTGGAAACTGAAAGGTAATTATGAGATGTTAACTAATAAACATAACTAATATTTCAAATTTTCTTGCCAAGAAGGTAAACTAAAAATACTCAAGCCCTTGTATAGGATCCTTATAATGACCTGGACCTTTATGGGCATAAACTGGTTGGCATGTCATTTTGGAAAACTAATCTGCTTTGATGAAAACATGGAGAAAATGAAGAGGTTTGAACATGCTAAGTGTCTTGTGGAAGTCTCCCCTGATTGAGAACTCCTTGATTTTGTTTGTGATGGAGATGACTCATGCTCTAATGTTCAAATTGAATATACATGGAGACCATTAATTTGCATGCACTACAAAGTTTTTGGTCATGTTACAAGTCAATGTGATGTTAAAAGCTGTATGGAGAATGACAAATCAAATGGGAAGATTGATATTAAGAAGAATGATCATGGGGATATAAATATGACTGTCCAGGAAAAACCTAAAGGATTTGGAAAAAATAATCAAGGTCGCTCACTTTTATTCAAGTGAAAAGGAAACAAAAAGTGAATCACAAGGGGTGGAGAAGAGCTAAAGTTAATAATGGAACAAGTAGAGGAATTCAAGGAAAGCAAAATGATGTTGTGATGAAACAAAATGATTTGAGTACAAAAAATCCAGTGGTATATTGATGAAGCAGCATACCTAGGATCGAAGACCAGAAGCTCCGACCTATCTCCAACTTCCCTGCCGACCTATGACCTCAGCTACAGCTTCCGACCTAACACTTCACCGCAAACTAGCAAGCTCCAATTCAATAGCCTCCGACCCAACTATGCCGATCTAAATCAGCTCCGACTTAAGCCCTATGCCGACCTAAATCATCTCCGACCTACCCAAGGCCGTAGACCTACCAATCCAATTACCAACCTAACACCTCTTCCCAAAGTCGCGACCGACCTAACCCCGCCTCATCGAATCGTGAACGACCTAAATCACTTCCGACCTAACTCCATCACTCTGCGACAGACTTACGACTTAAACCCCCACCTCAATACCACTCCGCGACCTAGTTCTTCTGCAAAACCACTCGCGACCTATTCCAATACCTTCCCCATAACCCATTGCCGAGTTTGCCCTAACTCGTGAAGCTCCATAAGTCGCGGCCATTTCATAAGTCGTTGCCGAGTTATCTGTAGATCGCGAAGTCGTTGCCGAGTTATCTTTAGATCGCGAAGTCGTTGCCGAGTTATCCATAAGTCGTTACCGAGACATCACTTAAGTCGAAGACGAGATAGTTGAGTCGGCACCGAGTTAGCTTTAAGTCGTTGCATTTTTTTTAAGTCGTGTGACCATTGTACTTGTAATTTTTTCTGAACTGTTGTAAGTCGTATACGACTTATGTTAAGCCGGAGATGTTGTTAAGTCGGTTGCCGACTTAGGAGTTGTTTTTTTCTGCTTTGCGTGATGTAGCCTATAAATAGGCGAGTTGTTTCATTTGTAAAGGTTGTTGAATATTGAATAAAATTCTCTTTTGTTAGCTTTGTGCTTTCAATTTCAATTGGTAGTCGAGTGTATCTCCTATCTCCACTAACGTCATTCGAGTGCGCTCGGATCATCGTTTGTTGAAGCCGATTCACGGAATCTTGTGCGCAAGATCAACGTCGAAGAATCGTAGATCTCTTTCCCGGTATCTTCGGATCAACGAGTCAGAGATAGCTGGAGTTCGGTATCTTCGGATCAACGAATTCGGGCATTTCAGTATCCATCAATCCACGAATTGTTACATTCACCGATTGAAGATCGTTTTGAATTATCCGCTGCGTCAGTTTGGTATCAGAGCTTGTTTTAGCCAATCATAGCTAAATCGAGTCTTGGAGCCGAGAATTTGAAGTGTTGAGGTTGTGTTCATCGTGTTCATCATATTTTGCAACAAAGTTGGAGTTTTCGATCCATTTCATTTTGGATCAAAGTTCGAAAGGTGTTTGAATCGTGAAGTGTGAATTTGTTGAAGTGTTTGTGAAGTATTCAATCATGCCGCCAAGACGAGGTCAACGTCATCGCAATATTAATGCTTTGTACGAAAGAGAAGAGGCCGATGAAATGGAGCAACGAATCAACGAGAATTTCAATGAGAAGCTTACGGAAGGGATTGGTCGATTAGAGAGGATGATGTTGGAAATGAGTCAAAATCAGAGAAGGGTTTCACCTGAATCGAGCCATGGAAGAAGTAGGATTTCACCACATTCAAATCGAGAGAGAAGTATCGATAGTGATCATAGAAGCGTGGATCGAGATTGTGATCGAAATGTTGATGATCGAGGTCGTGATAGAAATGTGACTGATCGAGATCGGAGGAATGTAGATCGTAGGAATGTTGGTGGAAGGAATGGTGGTGGTAGAGATGTTGGTGGTCAGGATCGACATCGATATACATCGGATGGTGAAGAAGAGTATGATGGTGGTAGTGTTCATGGACGAGGACGTGGACGAGGAAGGAATCAGTCGGAATACGATCACAAGTGGGAATCTGGGATGAAGACAGAAATTCCAGAATTCAAAGGTGGTATGCAAGCCGAAGAGTTTTTGGATTGGATGGCTAATGTTGAAGAAATTTTTGATTTCAAAGAAGTTCCAGAACGTCGTAGAGTAAAGTTGGTTGCTACAAGGTTGAGGGGTAGAGCTTTGGCATGGTGGCAGCAAACCAAACTTACACGTGAACGAATGGGGAAGTCAAAAGTTGAATCTTGGGAGAAGATGAAGAAATTGATGAAAGCAACGTTCTTACCTTACAATTATCAATCTTTGATGTATCAACGTTTGCACAACTTGAGGCAGGGCACAAAGACTGTTAATGATTATGCGGATGAGTTTTACCAGCTTATTGCGAGAAATGATATTATGGAAACGGAAGAGCAGCTGACATCTAGATTCATTGGGGGATTGAGAATGCAGATCCAGGATATGGTTAATATGTTCGATCCAAGATCTGTAGCAGAGGCACATCAAAAAGCGTTGGCTTGGGAGAAGCAGGGTAGACGAGGAGGTGGTGTGTTTACTAATTCCAACAATCAAGTGAAGGGTGTTAGTGGAAGTGCTAATGTTTCCAAACCTATCAGTAAACCAGTGATGAAGGAGGTTGAGAAGGCAAAGGTTAACAACGGTTTCAAATGTTACAACTGTCAGGAGTTGGGTCATAAAAGCAATGAGTGTCCAAAGCCAAAGAAGAGAGCAATGATTGCTGAGGTTAAGGATGAGGATGAAGAAGCTGAATGCTCTAAATCTTTACCAGTTGAGGAGGAAGACTTACTGTCAGGAGATGACGGGTACGCATTGATGATGAGGAGAAGTTGTTTAACACCGAAGCAAGAAGAGGAAAGTAGTTGGTTGAGGAACAATATCTTTCAATCTACATGCACTATTCTGGGAAGAGTTTGTAAATTTGTTATTGATGCTGGGAGTTGCGATAATATTATCTCTACAGAAGCGGTGAAGAAGTTGGAGTTGAAAACCGAGAAACATCCTAAACCGTACAAGTTAGCTTGGTTGAGGAAGGGTGGTGAAGTGAAAGTTGGACGTAGAGCTTGTGTGAAGTTTTCAATTGGGAAGAAATACAAAGATGAAATCTGGTGTGATGTCGTAGATATGGACGTTTGTCATTTGTTGCTGGGGAGACCGTGGCAGTTTGATAGAGCAGTACAACATGATGGACGGACCAACAGTTACAGTTTCATGTTCTAAGGTACAAAGATTACTCTGGTTCCGAAGAAACGCCAACAGGAAGAAAACAAAGTGGAGGAAATCGAAGAACTGAAAACTCTATTGACTTTGAAGGAGTTTGTTAAAGAAGTTGAAGAAGAGCCGGAAGTATTCTTGTTGATTGGACGAGAAAGCAGTGAAGAGGTTGAAATTCCAGAAGAAGTTAAACCAGTTCTGAAAGAATTTGACGATGTATTTCCAGAGGAGTTACCAACGGAGTTGCCACCGTTGAGGGATATACAACATCAGATAGATCTTGTTCCCGGTGCTGTATTGCCACACAGACCACATTATCGAATGAGTCCGAAGGAACATGAAGAATTGCGGAGGCAGGTAGAGGAATTGCTTGAACAGGGGCGTGTGTAGGAGAGTCTGAGTCCTTGTGCTGTACCAGCTTTATTGGTACCCAAGAAGGATGGGACATGGAGAATGTGCACTGACAGTCGAGCATTGAATAAGATTACCGTGAGATATAGATTTCCAATGCCGAGGTTGGATGACTTGTTGGATTAGATAAGCGGAGCTACTATCTTTTCTAAGATTGATTTGAAGAGCGGATATCATCAAATTCGTATCAGACCAGGAGATGAGTGGAAGACTGCTTTTAAAACCAGGGAGGGTCTATACGAATGGTTGGTTAGGTTTATCCAATGCACCAAGTACGTTCATGAGGGTGATGAATCAGATTTTTCGACCGTTCATTGGGAAATTCGTGGTGGTGTATTTCGATGATATTCTTATTTACAGTGGGAGTCCAGAGGAACATTTGAATCATCTTAGAGAAGTGCTGATGGTATTGCGACAAGAACAATTCTATGCTGCAACGAAGAAATGCGTGTTCATGACGCATAGTGTTTTATTTCTGGGGTATGTTGTTTCAGAGAAAGGAATACAGGTTGACCAAAGTAAAGTTGAGGCGATCAAAAACTGGCCGCAGCCCAAGACGATAACGGAAGTTCGTAGTTTTCACGGGTTGGCTTCATTTTATCGAAGGTTTATTCCACACTTTAGTGGTGTGATGGCGCCTGTTACAGATTGCATGAAAGGTAAACAGTTTGCATGGACGGAGGAAGCCGAGGTTGCTTTTGAACGAATCAAAGATATTTTGACCTCTGCACCAATTCTAGTGCTACCGGATTTTCAGTTGGTGTTTGAACTACATACTGATGCATCCAAGGTTGGGATTGGAGGGGTGTTGAGTCAGAAGGGGCGTCCTATTGCATATTTCAGTGAGAAGTTGTCAGGAGCGAAGATGCGATACAGTACATATGATGTGGAGTTTTATGCTGTCGTGCAATCTATTAAACACTGGAGACACTATCTATTTCAGAAGGAGTTTGTTCTTTACACTGATCATGAAGCATTGAAGCATTTGCAAGGGCAAGACAAGATTTCAGCGAGACATGCATCGTGGATTGCATATCTGCAACAGTTTACTTTTGTTGTTAAACACAAGTCAGGGGTGACAAATCGTGTGGCTGATGCTTTGAGTAGGAGGAGTCATTTGTTGACTACGCTGAAAGTTGAAGTGGCGGGGTTTGAAATGTTGCCGGAATTATTTGTTGAAGATCCTTACTTCATGAAGTTTGTTGATAAAGTTAAGGAGGGAAAGACGGATGAGTTTTTGATGGTAGATGGTTTTCTTTTTAAAGGAAGTCGATTGTGCATCCCGGAGGGTAGTCTGAGAATGAAGATTATCAAGGAGTTACACGAGGAGGGACATGTTGGGAGAGACCGTACCTTGCAGTTGATTTCACAGTCCTACTTTTGGCCATCAATGAGGAAAGAGGTGGAAAGGTTTGTGGAAAGGTGTCATATTTGTCAGATTTCAAAAGGAACAGCGACGAATGCGGGGCTATATATACCGTTACCTGTGCCTACCAAACCATGGGTTGATATCAGCATGGACTTTGTGTTGGGATTGCCGAGAACGCAGCGTGGTAATGATTCCATTTATGTGGTGGTTGACAGATTTTCGAAGATGGCACACTTTATTGCTTGTAAGAAAACGGCAGATGCTGTTCATGTTGCTCAGTTGTTTTTCAAGGAGATCTATCGACTTCATGGATTGCCAGAATCTATTGTGTCAGATAGAGATACTCGATTTCTGAGTCACTTTTGGTTGAGTTTGTGGAAAATGGTGGGAACAAAACTGAAGTTTAGTAGTGCTTATCATCCGCAAACTGATGGACAAACGGAGGTGGTTAATCGATCGTTGGGAAACTTGTTGAGGTGTCTTGTTCAAGATAACCTAAAGAGTTGGGATGTGAAGTTATGTCAGGCATAATTTGCCCATAATCATGCTGTGAATCGAAGTACGGGGTTCAGTCCATTCCAGATTGTTTATTCGAGCTTACCGAAGGGACCTTTGGATTTAACGGTAATACCACAATCAAAGAAGACAGTTAAGAAAGCTGCTGATTTTGTTGAAGGGTTGACGGAGTGCCATAGAATCGTTCAGGAACGATTGGAAAAGGCAAATGAGAAGTACAAACAAATGGCGGATAAGAAACGAAGGAGTGTAGTCTTCAAAGAGGGTGATTTTGTTTACGCAGTATTGACGAAAGATCGTTTTCCAGTTGGGACTTACAACAAGTTGAAAGCTCGAAAGATTGGACCAGTAGAAATCTTGAAGAAAATCAATGACAATGCTTATCAGTTAAAGTTGCCAGATCACATTCACACTGCTGACGTTTTCAACGTTAAACATTTGATTCCGTACCATGGAGATGAGCTTGTTGAAAATAAGAGAAGTACAAATTCGAGGTCGAATTTTTGTCAACAAGGGGAGGATGATGAAGCAGCATACCTAGGATCGAAGACCAGAAGCTCCGACCTATCTCCAACTTCCCTGCCGACCTACGACCTCAGCTACAGCTTCCGACCTAACACTTCACCGCAAACTAGCAAGCTCCAATTCAATAGCCTCCGACCCAACTATGCCGATCTAAATCAGCTCCGACTTAAGCCCTATGCCGACCTAAATCATCTCCGACCTACCCAAGGCCGTAGACCTACCAATCCAATTACCAACCTAACACCTCTTCCCAAAGTCGCGACCGACCTAACCCCGCCTCATCGAATCGTGAACGACCTAAATCACTTCCGACCTAACTCCATCACTCTGCGACAGACTTACGACTTAAACCCCCACCTCAATACCACTCCGCGACCTAGTTCTTCTGCAAAACCACTCGCGACCTATTCCAATACCTTCCCCATAACCCATTGCCGAGTTTGCCCTAACTCGTGAAGCTCCATAAGTCGCGGCCATTTCATAAGTCGTTGCCGAGTTATCTGTAGATCGCGAAGTCGTTGCCGAGTTATCTCTAGATCGCGAAGTCGTTGCCGAGTTATCCATAAGTCGTTACCGAGACATCACTTAAGTCGAAGACGAGATAGTTGAGTCGGCACCGAGTTAGCTTTAAGTCGTTGCATTTTTTTTAAGTCGTGTGACCATTGTACTTGTAATTTTTTCTGAACTGTTGTAAGTCGTATACGACTTATGTTAAGCCGGAGATGTTGTTAAGTCGGTTGCCGACTTAGGAGTTGTTTTTTTTCTGCTTTGCGTGATGTAGCCTATAAATAGGCGAGTTGTTTCATTTGTAAAGGTTGTTGAATATTGAATAAAATTCTCTTTTGTTAGCTTTGTGCTTTCAATTTCAATTGGTAGTCGAGTGTATCTCCTATCTCCACTAACGTCATTCGAGTGCGCTCGGATCATCGTTTGTTGAAGCCGATTCACGGAATCTTGTGCGCAAGATCAACGTCGAAGAATCGTAGATCTCTTTCCCGGTATCTTCGGATCAACGAGTCAGAGATAGCTGGAGTTTGGTATCTTCGGATCAACGAATTCGGGCATTTCAGTATCCATCAATCCACGAATTGTTACATTCACCGATTGAAGATCGTTTTGAATTATCCGCTGCGTCATATATGATAAAATTTATATTCCAGAAATTAGTGAAGTAAATGTGATTGATAATGAAGCAATACATGCTACTGAGAAGGATCCGAATGGTTTGTTTAAGTCTGGGCCTGCTGCATCAGCTCCATTGCTCAACTTGGCTGTTGTGTGTGCTGAGTCTGATATACAGAAAAAAATGCTATTCCACTTCATACTAACTTTGCATTGTTAGATGAAGTTGAAGAAGGAGAAGTATTTTCCAATTCTAAAACCGTTGATCATAATCCTATCTTAAATTCTACCATTAATCCTCAATCTTCTGATGCAGCAATGTTCCATCCATTAATCCCATATCTAATTCAACTTCACTGAATACAAATCATGCCTATGTTGACCATAACGAAATGCTCAAGCTTAATGCCACCTTTGTTCATGTAGAAAAATATACTGTGCGGAATATCATGCACAACCACATGCACAATATTAACTATTTTTATGATAACTTCAACACTCCTTCTCCCATTCCTCAAAACCATTTTGTAAAACCTGCTAGTATTTGCAATTCTGATTCTACTAACATTCACATACAACTCGATCCTTCTGATCAGATCAACTCCATCATCCATAACTTTTACAAGGAAACCACTCTACCTCAAAACTTCTTCCCATCTATCAATCAATCCTCTTTCAATGACACATCCATCCATCATATTCGAGAACCCTCCTTAAAAATACCAAGGGGTAGACCGAAGAAACTTCATAATCAATCTTCCAACCCTGCAGATCATGACAAAGGAATTTAATACTCTATTGACCAATTATCCTCATCTCATCTTCTTGTAGATAAATCTGCTTCCCCTAGTGTTATCACAAGGTCTGCATCTATATCAAAATTTGTTTAATGATAGACAATATTGGATTTTGGAATATTAGGGGTGCTCATTCTATTGCAAAGCAACTTAAAATTAAGTACATTATTACAATTTGCAACATTCAGTTGATGGTAATTGAAAAAACCAAACTAAATCATGAAACTACTTATTCAGCAGCTAAATCTATCAATTCCTCGTGATCAGTCATTCGTAACCTATCTCAAGCTACATTTGGTAGATTGTTTATCATATGGAACCCTCTCCTTTTTTCAATTTCCCTCACTTTAGTTCATATACAGTTCATTCATTCTCAAATCACTCATCTTCCTTCTTCCATTACCTTTTTCCTCACTTGTGTTTATGCTGAAAATTCCAATTCTCATAGACAAATCTTCCTTGATATCCTTTCTTCTCTTCAACCTACTAACTCTCCTTGGCTGTGCATAGGAGATTGGAATTGTATGCAATTCTTGTATGATAAATTTGGGGTATGTCCACTCTCTCCTCAAAAATCTAGGCCTACAAATAATGCAATCTTTTCACCAAATCTTACCCCTCTCCCCTCTATTAATTGTTTTTACACTTGGAATAATAGTAGCAGATCTGGTGTAAGAACCATGTGTAGACTTGACAAAGCTTTTCATACCATGAATTCCCTTTCCTTGTGGCCTAATATTTCCACTCATATCTTTCCTCGCATTATCTCTGATTATTCTCCTCTCATTATTCGATGGGGCAAGATTGCTATGAGAAGACAATTCTCATTTTCATTTTTAGTAACTAGGCTGATGTGACGACTTGCCTTTTCGACCCTTGAAGATCGACACTAATACATCCTCGTATTCACGTGCTGCAAATTCAAGTTACGAAAAGGCAGATAATTAGTGGTAAAAGAAAATAAAGGCAGAAGAAAGAACAAAATAGATTCTCACATCGCATTTGACAACCTATAATTATACATATAGATAGTACATACAATCACTCACAAAATGAGATATCAGAGTCATAGCAAGTACTAACCCAGCTAGGGATAGATATAACTGTCTATCCCTATAGTGCTGGTAGATACTTATACATAGTACAGTGGAAATAGAAATAGATAACTATCTACAAAGGGCCATTCAGCTTGCCTCAGTTAGGTCGTTTGCACCATTAAGTCGTTTGCACCATTAGGTCGTTAGACCTTATTTCTATTAGGACGCATGACCCCTTAAGTCGCTCGACCTTGCTTAGGTCGTTGGTCCTTATTACCTTTTGGTCGCATTCACTTAGGTCGTTCGGCATGTTCTCTTTAGGACGTTGCACATTTGCTCGACTATGCTAGGTCGCGAGGCCCATAGGTCGCTCGCCCCTGTCTTGCCGTTCCACTGCTTAGCTCGAACACGAAAGGTCGTTCACCACCTTTGCTCGTTGCATCACGTTAGGTAGCACGATCTTGTTAGGTCGCATGGTTTTGTTAAGGCATTAGGTCGCTCGCCTTTTTACACTTAGGTCGTTTGACCTGCATTTCACTAGGTCGCTCGACCTGTTCTTCTGCTAGGTCGCACGGCAGTCTACCCTTAGGTCGTTCGACCTATTTGACTTAAAGTTTTTGCACTTTAATTCGACCACGTTAGGTCGCAAGTATATTCCTACTTTGATGGTTTTGGGATTGATTTCTTTGAACTTTACTCACGTCTTCGAACGTGAATTTATGTGATTCGATTTGTTTCAACAATCGTTTTGTGACTTGTCATTCTAAAGATATGAAGGTTTCAATACTAGTAGTAAATATCAAAACTCTTTCATCAAAATGATTTCAACACTATTTTACTACAAAGCTCTTTTTCTCAAACCCTTTTCCAATCTACTAGTATATACAAGCCTTTACTTCACTCGGATGAGAAATCTAATTAAACGACTTAGCAAAACAGGTGGTATGAAACTCTTGCGTTTACTTCGTCGGTTAATTCTTGGACTTGTTCGACTGAACCTTTTTGTGACAATTTTCTAGTGAAGACCTACAGCTTGTTCGTAAATATTTAAGTTAAGCAAGTGGTTATAGGACATGAAGCTAAACTCATATATTTACTAGCCTGGTGTGATCGACACTTCTATATGATCATGACGATCATTTTTGTGATTTAGACTAGCAACTGTGCGATGTCTCTTTGTCTGCGAGGGAGACTAGACCTCGCTTATGTGATGTTTCTACTCACATATATGGGGTAGCACCCCATGGTCTTCGGGCCGTTCATGTGTTAAAATTTAATAGATAGCTTCCATGAAATAGCTTCTCGTTCATGTGTTATACGCGTTAGTGAGTTTTCATGCTCCCGTTCATGTGTTAGGCCTTCCCCCCTTTTTATGTGATTTCTGGATTTCGTGTGCTGATTTCTGGAATTTGTGCTTCACCAATTTTCATGTGTTTATCGGTTTTTGTGCATTGGTTAATTCATGTGTCATTGACTTGTTATGAATGCAAGTTTAGGGTATGATACCATATTTTATCTTTGAGAAGATTCTTGTGATATTGATTAATCTCTTGTTGATTTTCAATTACATACTTATAGTAGTATGCCATTATGGTTATTACATGATCATGCCATGTCTTTTACTTTATACCATATCATTTGATATTTATAGCTAGACTGATCCGTTTATTATTTTCTTATAAATAATACTCGGGTCGGACCGAGATGTTACAGGTGCTTCTGCTTGACTTCTCTTCAGGATTATTCTGACTTTTGGCTAACTACATAGATTAGTAGTTTTTGGATGTACACATTTGAGATATAGACTCTATGTTGTGTACTTATTCTTTTGTATAGCACGTGTTGCTATTCTTTTGTATTATCGTGGATCTTTCCAACCACTACTCTGATGTACACTTTCATGTGTTATATATATACTCATATCTTCTTCCGCCTTTGTGATAGGGATGTCTGTGACTGATTTATGTTATGATTATTTCTATGTTTGTTTCCGAAGATTATATATAGCCATTGTGTGACAGCTTTGAGTTTGTATCGGTATGTCGGATTTCCTCCTTAAATGATGTGCATTCTGTCCTATCTGACATATCGGTGCTCGCACAAAGAAGTTACATGGATGGTCACTCCTCCACAGCCTTATTCTCCGTGCTAATTGACAGCACTACATCATAGTGTTCTTGGTTAGTGTGGGTATAGAGATGGGGCGTCACAGCTTGGTATCAGAGCCAAACTTCGGAACAATGTAGAATAACTTAACAAGGATCATCGTCCTAAGTCCAACTTAGGAGTCGTACCTTAGGATTTAAGTCGAGTCTTCGAACAGACTCATCCTATTTCCTTTTATGAATCCTTGTTTTATCTATCAAGACTTGCTTGATATTTATTTGGAGAATAACTTTTCTTCTTTTCTCTTCCCTAAAGAAGATAATGTCTAGACCAGGTCGTCCCAGAGCTGGACCATCTACTGTTACTCCCCAGGATGGATTTTTTATGACAGCTCAACAGCTTCTTGATTTAGTAAAGAATGCTCAAGCAGCCGGTCCTAATCAGGAGCCTACTCATCCTAAGTCTGGATTTGCACGTTTGTGCAATGATTATACTAACTTGGGTGGGAAACCATTCAAAGGTTCCGAAACTATTATTGAGGTCCAGGCTTGGTTAAGAACATGCGATCAAATCTTCTCTCGCATGAATCTTGTCGATCTTCACCGTGTTCAGGTGGCCTCCAGTATGCTCCAAGAGAGAGCATTGGATTGGTACGAACTTCTTATTTCTGAGATTAATGAAGCGGATCTCACCTAGGAGCAATTCCGGGAACGCTTCGAAGTAAAATTTGTACCAGAAGTAGAAAAAGTGACATTGGCTCGACGTTTCATCGACCTTGTTCAAGGTGAATCCTCTGTGACAGATTATGTCGCATCCTTCGAGTCACTGTCTAAATATGGGGTTGAATACATCAACACCCCATTGAAGAAGAATCAAAGATTTGTCTATGGCTTAAACAAGAATCTCAAGAAGCCATTACTTCTAAAATTAGAAGTTTCTTTCGATCAACTCATTGATATCGCTCTTCATCTTGAAGAGGCTGTTAAGGACAGTGATGTTGAAGTGGTGGCTGCCAAACCAAACTTCAACAACAAGAAAAGGCCTAACAAGTTCAAAGGTCCTTATCCCAACAAAAAGGGTAAACAAGCAACTCCTGCTGCAAAGACATTTTCCCCCAGTGAGAGGAAATGCTTCAACTGTGGTGCTAAGGGCCATTTTGCGAACAAATGTTCAAAGCCCCGCTCTTGTCGCTATTGTAAAAGTCCAGATCATTTTATGCATCTATGCCCTAGGCTTCAAGGCAAGGAAGGAACGTTAAACGTTGCTCAAGCCCCTGGCAACACATCTCGCGGTCAAGGTATGTCTCATTCTGTCCTTGATGGCATTATTATATTTCATGATCAACCTATTAGAGTTCTCTTTGATACGGGTGCATCCCATTCTTTTATATCAAAGGAACTTGTCGATACTTTTTCTTTAAGTGTTGTTGCTTTAATGACTTCTTTAAGAATTGCGAATCCAGTTGGTGGATCCACAACTCTTAGTCTGCTTTGTAAAGATGTCAAGATTATTTTGTGTGATTTTTCTTTCCTAGCCGATTTGCATGTCATGCGTTACTTAGGATTTGGAATGATTTTGGGTATGGATTGGCTTACTCGTTATGAAGCTCATATCATATGTCCTGAGCGGACTATTTATCTCCGACATCCGCAATCTGTTAACCAGATTTCTATTATTCTTAAAGATTCGGATTCCGCTTTGGTTGCATCTTTATATTCTTTAAATCCTCATGATAATGATAATGATGATGAGGAAGATGTCATTTCTCTTATTCGCGTCGTTCGTGAATTTTCCGACATCTTTGAGCCTGTTTTAGGATTACCACCTAAGCGAGCAATTGAGTTCAAAATTAATCTTATACCTGGAGCTCAACCTATTACCCGTCCTCCTTATTGCATGTCCAATAAGGAGAATGAAGAGATGCGCAAAAAACTATCCGAGTTGGAGACGAAGCAACTTATTCGCTCTAGTTCCTCGCCTTGGGGAGCTTCAGCTATTTTCGTAAATAAGTCCGATGGAACACTTAGGCTTTGCGTCGACTACCGCAAGCTTAATGATCTAACTATTAAGAATAAATATCCTTTGCCTCGGATTGATGATCTATTCGATCAGCTTAGTGGTGCTAGAGTCTTTTCACAATTGGACTTGGCTACTGGTTTCCATCAGCTTCGTATTGCAGAGGATAGTATCCCTTTGACTTCGTTCCGTACACGTTATGGATCTTATGAGTGGCTAGTTATGCCATTTGGTTTGACGAATGCTCCGGCTTATTTCGTTGACCTAATGAATCGAGTTTTCAAAGATGTCCTCGATCGGTTTGTTCTCATCTTAATTGATGATATTCTTCTGTATTCTAAAACCGAAGAGGAACATGAAAAACATCTTCAGATTGTATTGGAAACTCTTAGGAGTAATCAGTTAAAAGCAAAATTTTCTAAGTGCCACTTTTGGCAATCTAGTGTGAAGTTTCTCGGTCATATTATTTTCGAATCCGGAATATCCATGGATCCTTCAAAGATTGAAGCGATTCAGAATTGGAAGAGACTAGAGAGTGTAACGGAAATCCGTAACTTCCTTGGATTGGCGGGTTACTACCGTCGTTTCATTAAGGACTTTTCTAAAATTGCCGTTCCTCTTACTGGCTTAACAAAGAAAGGTGTTAAATACATTTGGTTGGACAAATGTGAAACTTCTTTTCATAAATTAAAAGAACTCCTTTCTAATGCTCCCATTCTTATTATTCCCGAAGGGAACCAAGATTTTGTTGTTTATACCGATGCTAGTCGCGTTGGTTTGGGTGCCGTTCTTATGCAGAAAGAACGTGTTATTGCTTATGCTTCTAGGCAATTGAAGTCGGCTGAGACTAGATATGCCACACATGATTTAGAACTCGCGGCTATCGTTTTCGCCCTTCGAATTTGGCGACATTATCTTTTGGGAGAGAAATTTGTACTTTATACTGATCATAAGTCTTTGAAATATTTATTCTCTCAAAAGGAACTTAATTTGCGTCAACGGCGTTGGCTCGAGTTCCTTGCCTCTTATGATCTTGATATCCTTTATACTCCCGGAAAGGGAAATCGAGTTGCTGATGCTCTCAGTCGCAAGCAACAAGCGGTTGTTTCCATGATGATATCTGAATGGAATGATCTCGAGGTTTTATCCACTTGTGAAATTCGAGATCGTGTTTCCGATCTATGTTCATCTCTTGTTTTATGTAGCCTTGAGGCTCGTCCTTCTATTTTAGACCGCATTCTTGAAGCTCAACAGCTAGATCCTGAATTGGCTTTGCTTGGCCAAAATCTTAAGGATAAAACCGATATTGAAGGTTTGAAAGACTTTGATATTGATTTTCGTGGCGACATTCGAAAATTTGGTAGACTTATCGTACCAAATATTAGTGATCTTCGTAAAGATATTCTAGAAGATTCTCATCGTTCCAAATATTCCATTCATCCCGGTAGCAGTAAAATGTACGCAGATATGAAGCGACTTTATTACTAGGAGGGAATGAAATCTGATGTTGCTAACTTTGTTAAGTGTTGCATGACTTGCCAACTTGTCAAGGCTGAACATCAAAGGCCCGGTGGGTTATTGCAACCATTGGAAATTCCAGTTTGGAAGTGGGATCAAATTTCCATGGATTTTATTGATGGACTTCCCCATTCTCGTTCGGGTCATGATAGCTTATGGGTGATTGTTGATAGACTTACTAAATCCACCCATTTTATTCCCATTCGGTCGAACCGAACCGTTCCTCTTCTAGCCAAACTCTTTATCAAAGAAATAGTTAAACTGCATGGAGTTCCTTCTTCCATTGTTAGTGATCGAGATCCATTGTTTACTAGTGGATTCTGGAAGAATCTTCAAAAAGCTTTGGGAACGAAGCTTAATTTTAGCACCGCTTATCATCCCCAGTCCGATGGACAAACTGAGCGTGTGAATCAAACACTTGAAGATCTTCTTCGTGCTTGTGTTCTTGACTTTGGTGGAAGTTGGGAAGATCATATTTCACTTGTTGAATTTTCCTATAATAACAGCTTCCAAGCTAGTATTGGTATGGCACCTTTCGAGGCACTCTATGGAAGGCCATGCCGATCTCCTTCTTGTTGGCTTGAGGCCGGTGAGAAGCTGGTCTTAGGTCCAGATTTTATTCGAGATTCCACATAAAAGATTGAACTTATTCGACATAGGATGAAAGAAGCCCAGAGTAGAAAAAAATCCTATACCGATAATCGAAGAAGGAAATTAGAATTTTCTGTTGGGGATCTTGTATTTATTCGTGTTTCACCAATGAAGGGTGTTGTACGCTTCAGTCGATCGGGAAAGTTAGCGCCTCGATATATTGGGACATTTTCTATCACTGAACGTATTGGTTCCATGGCTTATCGCCTTTCATTACCGGCTCAGTTTTCTGCCATGCATAACGTGTTTCACGTTTCTCAATTACGGAAGTGCCTTCGGGATTCCGATTCTATTCTTGAGCCCGGTGTTGTGGAAGAGATAGAAGTTTCACCTAATTTAACTTATGAGCAGCATCCTATTCGAATTATTGCTTCGGAGATCAAACGACTTCGAAATAAAGAAGTTCCGCTTGTTAAAGTTCAATGGTCCTCAAATCCTAAAGATTGTTCTTGGGAAACTAGAGAATTCATCGAGCGAACACATCCGGACTTACTTTCTCATGCTCTTTGAGGTAAACTTCTTATTTCCAATTTCTTTTATGTTAAGATGCTTTTATGGTTGTTACTTTCTATTTTCATCTTATATATTTCAAGGACGCAATTTCTTTAAGGAGGGGAGTCTGTAACAACCCGCATATTTGTCGATTTTATATTTAAATATTTTATTTAAATATTTTATTGTTAGTCCGAAAAGCTACTTTTTGCATACGGTCGAATTAGGACTCAAGACCACCCCCATTGAGGTTAAAATTACGTTTGCGATCTTTTTGAGTGTAAACTTCGATATGTTTGGAGAAAGTGGAATTTTCGCCACTTTTTCCACTTAGTGCTTTGGTATGGACTGCACTTACTAACTCAGCCCAATCCCTTCATTCTCTTCATAATTGCATATACATTAAAGCTTCTTCAAAAATGGTGGAGGGAATGGGAAATTAAAACTCCAAACTCAAATTCAATTGCAAATCCAACATTCAACTCCAAATTCAAGTAGAAGATATTGGATTCAAGCTTTGGATTGCTTCTCCTTACTTTCATGCTTCATCTTCATCCATTTTAGTGAAAAGGTGAGATTTTTAATCTCACATCTTGCCTATAACTGTCATTGGATTGTTGGGAATGATTCCCCATCACTTTAGCCTCAACATTTGCAATTGGTTTGGATTGAATTGGTGAAAACCCCAAATTTCGTGTGATTTAGTATTTTTCTGCACTTAGGTCGCTCTGTCGCTTTTAGGTCGCTCTGGCCATGCTAGATCGTGCGCGTGGGAAAGTCGCAGGGTGTCAATAGCTCGCTCCGGCTTTAGGTCGCTCGCTATTGCTTCTGGCGTTAGGTCGCGGCAAAGATAGGTCGTAGGTCGCTCGGCTTTTTCGAACCACTTAGGTCGTGAGACCTTAGGTCGCTAGGTCGCTCTGCCATTCCAGTTTGGTCGCATGACCACTAGGTCGCTCCAGTTAGGTCGCTCAACCACTTAGGTCGTTTGCACTTAGGTCGGCCATGTTAGGTCGCGAGTCCTCCTTATGTCGCTTGCCTCAGTTAGGTCGTTTGCACCATTAGGTCGTTAGACCTTATTTCTGTTAGGACGCATGACCCCTTAAGTCGCTCGACCTTGCTTAGGTCGTTGATCCTTATTACCTTTTGGTCGCATTCACTTAGGTCATTCGACATGTTCTCTTTAGGACGTTGCACATTTGCTCGACTATGCTAGGTCGCGAGGCCCATAGGTCGCTCGCCCCTGTCTTGCCGTTCCACTGCTTAGCTCGAACACGAAAGGTCGTTCACCACCTTTGCTCGTTGCATCACGTTAGGTCGCACGATCTTGTTAGGTCGCATGGTTTTGTTAAGGCGTTAGGTCGCTCTCCTTTTTACACTTAGGTCGTTTGACCTGCATTTCACTAGGTCGCTCGACCTGTTCTTCTGCTAGGTCGCACGGCAGTCTACCCTTAGGTCGTTCGACCTATTTGACTTAAAGTTTTTGCACTTTAATTCGACCACGTTAAGTCGCAAGTATATTCCTACTTTGATGGTTTTGGGATTGATTTCTTTGGACTTTACTCACGTCTTCGAACGTGAATTTATGTGATTCGATTTGTTTCAACAATCGTTTTGTGACTTGTCATTCTAAAGATATGAAGGTTTCAATACTAGTAGTAAATATCAAAACTCTTTCATCAAAACGATTTCAACACTATTTTACTACAAAGCTCTTTTTCTCAAACCGTTTTCCAATCTACTAGTATATACAAGCCTTTACTTCACTCGGATGAGAAATCTAATTAAACGACTTAGCAAAACAAGTGGTATGAAACGCTTGCGTTTACTTCGTCGGTTAATTCTTGGACTTGTTCGATTGAACCTTTTTGTGACAATTTTCTAGTGAAGACCTACAGCTTGTTCGTAAATATTTAAGTTAAGCAAGTGGTTATGGGACATGAAGCTAAACTCATATATTTACTAGCTTGGTGTGATCGACACTTTTATATGATCATGACGATCATTTTTGTGATTTAGACTAGCAACTGTGCGATGTCTCTTTGTCTGCGAGGGAGACTAGACCTCGCTTATGTGATGTTTCTACTCACATATATGGGGTAGCACCCCATGGTCTTCGGGTCGTTCATGTGTTAAAATTTAATGGATAACTTCCATGAGATAGCTTCTTGTTCATGTGTTATACGCGTTGGTGAGTTTTCATGCTCCCGTTCATGTGTTAGGCCTTCCTCCCTTTTTATGTGATTTTTGGATTTCGTGTGCTGATTTCTGGAATTTGTGCTTCACCAATTTTCATGTGTTTATCAGTTTTTGTGCATTGGTGAATTCATGTGTCATTGACTTGTTATGAATACAAGTTTAGGGTATGATACCCTATTTTATCTTTGAGAAGATTCTTGTGATATTGATTAATCTCTTGTTGATTTTCAATTACATACTTATAGTAGTATGCCATTATGGTTATTACATGATCATGCCATGTCTTTTACTTTATACCATATCCTCTGATATTTATAGCTAGACTGATCCGTTTATTATTTTCTTATAAATAATACTCGGGTCAGACCGAGATGTTACAGGTGCTTCTACTTGACTTCTCTTCAAGATTATTCTGACTTTTGGCTAAATACATAGATTAGTAGTTTTTGGATGTACACATTTGAGATATAGACTCTATGTTGTGTACTTATTCTTTTGTATAGCACGTGTTGCTATTCTTTTGTATTATCGTGGATCTTTCCGACCACTACTCTGATGTACACTTTCATGTATTATATATATACTCATATCTTCTTCCGCCTTTGTGATATGGATTTCTGTGACTGATTTATGTTATGATTATTTCTATGTTTGTTTCCGAAGATTATATATAGCCAATGTGTGACAGCTTTGAGTTTGTATCGGTATGTCGGATTTCCTCCTTAAATGATGTGCATTCTGTCCTATCTGACATATCGGTGCTCGCACAAAGAAGTTACATGGATGATCGCTCCTCCACAGCCTTATTCTCCATGCTAATTGACAGCAATACATCATAGTGTTCTTGGTTAGCGTGGGTATAGAGGTGGGGCGTCACACGAAAGCACTTATTGGAGAATGGATTTCCATACGATGGAAGGTAAGAGACTACCTTCCGTACAGTATATCTCTAGAGGAATGTACCAAGGATTAACACCTTTGAAACCTCTGCACCTGGCAAGACCGGCTTACCTAATGACCCATCTGGGGTTGGAAATAGAACCGAGTATGACATCACCCCGGTCGTAACTGATCTATCTGGGATCCCATAGCATACATAACTTACTCGACATATAAAGAGTAATCTAGAAGGGTGATGACCATACCTTAATGGTTGCGAACCACATAGCCTTACGGTATGCCCTGTTTAAGCCATTTTCGGATGATGAGGCTCGAGGTAACGATTACCTTTCTTATAGCACACATTTCACTTGAATGCCACATTGCCAATTCCATCACACACTATTGATTTCCACAAACGAACAACCTCTGAGCTTATACGTCTCAGAGAAGGGTGTTAAGTATAGGAGAGTTACCTCCTACACCACCAAACATATGTACATTTGTAAAAATCAATGTACGTGCATTTTAGAAATGTAATGTCAGACATTCATCCATACAAGTTGTCCAGGAACAGGACAAACCAAGGAACTCTATTACTACATCTTGTCTGGAATCACCCCTATGATTAGTAGCGAGCAGCTCTTACACCGAAGATCAAATAAAGAAACAACGGCCACATATATATGATATGGGAAATTTTCTCCGAGGGTTGGTGACAAGCAGCACTATGTTACATCTTATAATTTATTATCATTCCATGTCTTCACTTCAAACAAATATATTGGTTCAAAGTGGTTTTCGGGTAGGAATCAACCAAATCTGAACACGGTTCCTTCGAACCAATCATCGATAAAAGATGTTAAGTTTAAGGTGATTATCATTTCATTTATCAATATCTTTTATCGAATAAATTATCTCTTTTAAATAAATAAATCTTTAAATCATATTCTTTTCCAATGTAAATGAAATCATTAAATCTCTCTTTAACTTTGGAAATATCAAATCAAAACCATCTCTCATAAATCACATTGCAAAAAACCTTATTAGTAAAGAGGGTCGATAGAAATTATACTAATTATACTCAATATCAATTTCTGTATTCAACCTTTACTATCCATCTAATAATGGTGGAACCGCCTTTTAAATTCACATAGATAACATGGGTTCCCTCTTCGGAATTTAATAAGTATAAGAAGATTATTTCTACACAATCCAAGTTGTATTAAATTTGTAAATTTGAATCTTTTGTACTTGCCACGTTTTCGACATTTTGACCTTATCTATTCCTCGCCTAGAAAAGAGGCCAAGTGAGCTAGGGCACTGGTTGCTCCTGAACATCTCCTTAGTTTAAGCATCAACAACTGGATCTCACGAATAGAAAAATCCAGTCTACTCATCGGCTTGTATAGCCAAAATTAAATCATTTATTTATAACAGCTTTTCTTTTAACCATTTATTTAAACTCCTTTAAAAGTAATTTTAAAGTTCCAAATCATCTTTAAAATACTTAATTATTTATTTGAAAATGTTCCTAAAAGATTCGGGAAAGAATAATTAATTTAGAACCGTTGTTTGCAAAATTTACTAGAAAATGCTGTGAAAAAATGCTACAAATAATGTTTTTAAGGCTTCTTTGATCAAAACAACTTTTCTATCAATTGGAAGTCCGGTTTTATAAATCAAATCTCTTTTTTAAAAATTTAATATATTTATAGAAATTATTTCGTTTTTTAAAGAACTAAAAATATCCATTTAAAGAACTTATCGCTTTGGTTTCCGAACTGCCAAAGCGCGACTATTTTGAAAACATGTTGTAACACCCATAATTTTTAATAACATTATTCAGGAGATTTAATTAGATAAGTTAAATGGAATAATGTAAATATTATAGTGATAAGGGATTGAGATTTTAAAATTTAAACTAAAGGTCGTGCTTAATTAAATACAAAGAATGGGCTATGAATGGTTTCATATGTTAATTAATAAGAAAACAATTAACGCAAGGGCTTAATGGGTAATTGCCGCACCATAATCCCATTACCCTTCAATATCTCATTTCCTTTACTTTGCATTTTCATTTTTCAAAACACAAAAATGTAAATTAAAGAGAGCTCAAGCCGGCCATTACCTAGGGAAGAAAAGGGGAAAATCAATTAAAGCTAAACAATCAAGCAAGGGGAATTAATCAAAGATCAAATCTCAAGTTCCTTATCCTAATCAAGATGAAAAATAATCAAAACCATCTATATTTTTGTTTTTAATGATCATTTGATTTCGGGTTTAAGTTTAAATCCATTAAGATGATTTTGATGATGATATGCTTGGATTTTATGATACGTTATATTCAAGCAAGTTTGTTTGATAAATGTTATACACGGTTCTAAGGCTAAAATTGATTATATTGTGTTTCAAATGCCATGAGGAATTTATATGTTATGTAAAATCAATTTATATGATATGATATGTAAAATCAATTTATTATGAATTTATATGATATGTGAAATCAATTTATATTATGTTTCGAATGCCATGATGATTTTATGAGGAATTTTTATGATATGTAAAACCAATTTATATGCTTGGATTTTGGATATGGGTTTAAATTTATATAATTTTTCAAGCTATGGAAAACTATTATGAATTTTCAAAGGAAAATATGAACAATTGGGTTTAGAAATTAATTTCGGCTATATTATGAAGAATTTGGGTCTGAAATTTATATATGTTAGATAACATATTAAAAGTGAGTTTCTATGATTTTTGGGTATTTTTCCTAAGTAATTTACTATGGAAAATTTAATTATTTTAAGTGGAGGACTTAAATGTTTTATTTGTTTTGCTTAAGGAATGGCTTATTTGCTAAATTATTTTATTTAGATCTGAAATTAATGTGGCAGTTTTATTTTGGAAAGAATTTGAAAAGTTTATGGAAACCAATTAAATGTTTACAAATAGACAAGTTAGTTAAAAATCAATTACTTAAAAAGGCATAAAAACAGTTTTTACCCAGAAATTATGTTTTGCCTCCTTCAGACGCTACCTTTCGACCTTATACCTCCGCATAACGACCCCACCGCTATGCCCAGTTTAGCAAGGAACATTACAAGTAATGTCATCTGCTAATTCGAAGAATACGGCTAGTTAAGGGCGATCGAATGTGAGTATATCTTTATACTAACACTGAGACGTCTTATTTACCTTTTAAAGGATCTGAACTAAAATTTAGACATGTACAGTATTGATATAAAGTAATAAACACAGCAATTAAAAATATTTAGAACAGTATATAATATAGATAAATCAGAATCAGAGTCACAGATCACAATGGAATAATATACATCATTATATACATTATAGAATATGAGTCTACATAAATATATACATCATATCCAAAATCTTATATCAGGTACAAAGTCGCTACAATATAATATAGATGATATAAACTCCTAACTATCAATATATACAAGTATGAAGTAAACTAAAACTATCAAAATAGTCTACTTCAATGCTAGCCAAAATCCAAAGGTCAATGGGTCCCTGTACCTGTAAAGTCTCAGCCTAACCCAAGTATTAAAGTAATAAATAGGTCAGATTATATCTAAATAAAAGATGAGATGCTAATATTATAAATTTATGACTTAAATTAATAAGCCATATAAAATATGCCGAACAAACAATAATAATAAGGCATATTAATTAAATTTACGACTTTATAAATCCATAAATGACTTAGCTTTAAAATAATTCATTTCCAAAATATGCCTAAAACCCAAAAATCCATAAAAGGCATATCAAACCAATATTCACAAATCTCACCATTTTTGACTTAACAATAACCAAATAAGTCGCAAATAAAATATGCCTGAACCAATTACTCAAATAAGGCATATCTAACAAATCACCATTTCATAAATATATCCAGTCTTCATAGACTATCATCTCAAAATATGGTGATAATCAATTCAAAATTCCTTAGAGCATAAAGGATGCAGAATATCCATACTAAAAATCTCTAAAGAAATAATCATCAATAATGAAATAATAATGGTAGTCATCTATCAATTTAATACAGTGACACGAAATCTACCGAAAGAGACCCGCTACATAGAAAGGAAGCCTTCCGAAAGAGACTACAGATTAGGAACACCGCTCATAGAAAAGAGCAACCATGTACCTAATTTGTCCTATGCAAATTTACCTTCCGAAAGAGGTAAACATTGTCTAACTGTATAAAACAAAATAATCTGATAGGTTGTAGTATCTATAGACTACGATGCATGTAAAAATCTGCCTTCCGAAAGAGACAGCCGTATTTACACCATAACGGATCTTCCGAAAGAGATCTGCCTACCCGAATCTAAAAGTGTACCGATTCTTAGATCAATGAAAAATGAGTTATCTTTTCTCGGGGATCTATCGGTCTGAAATCTAAACACCCTAAGATAATACAACTCTAAGTGTTAATTATTGTCACTTCAGTAATTACAAAAATTTAGCTAACTGTCCCATACCAAAAAGTAAATTCATGTATTTAATAAAAGTTAGTAATTTTCACTCCTCTATTTAACAAATTATAATAATAATCGAAAGAATTGTACAAACTGTCCCATACCACCCAACAATTTAATTGTTTATAAAAATTCTTTATTTCATAGAAAATCATGAAATTCATCAGAAATCCGTTTCAAATTTGCATAAAAATAGCCAAAAGCTAAATACAATAAAAGCCAACACTAATATATAGGTTGAAATTAATTAATATAATTTTATCATATAGAAAAAGATTTCTAAAATATTTTATCTATAATTCACTTTTAAACTTCTCACCATTTAAAATCCAATAACTCATATATATATAAAAGAAAAGAGTTACGAAGTTATAAGTCTTAAAAATAAAATTCCTTTATTAAGTCTTTGAATCAAAAAAATATTTAAATAATTGATAATTCACTTTATTTCAAACCTATATAGATATATATATATATAATATTACTTCATAAACACTTTAAAACCTTAAACTATTTGTAAACTTAAAAATCTTATTTAAATTTATTTTAAAACAAAGATTTACTTTTCATAATTGATAACTTACTTTATTTTTGAAAATCTGTCTAAATATATAAATACATACAGATAAAGATATAATTTTCCAAAGGCTTTCAAACTCTTTCTAAATCATTTAAACGGCTTTTTTAGCTAAACTTTATTTGAAATTGAGTTTATTATTTTCATAACTATTTTTCTAAAATAATACCATATCTTGCCTCTAAAGCATTTCCAAAATTTTATACTAAGAAGTAAAAATTTTAAAAAGATTTTGTAAATAAATATTACTTATCTTTAAAAAAATTAATTGGAAATTTTGTGATAAGCAATAAGTTAAGAAGATAATATAATTTAACTAAATATTTTATAAACTAATCTCCAATAAGGATCAAAATGGATAAAATCTCATTTTTGAAATTCATTAAAAACATTTAAATAATTTAAACAATAAATCCAATGAAAATTCAACATTTAGAGCTAACATCGCTCTAAAAATATAATTCAATAATATGAGATTATTTAATGACTCGAGTTACTGTCCGACAACTCCGGTTACATAAACAATGCATAACCATTGTATAATTAAACTACGAAATCAATTGTATTTTGATGGTTTTCAACATACATGTCGTTTCATAATTAACCATTAATCCAAATTTCATAATTCACTAAAATTGTGATTTCTTACAACTATGGTTTAATATAAACTTTTAACCAAATTTTAGACATAGCAACAATTTAAAAGATATGTCTTATAAGGTTTTACTCGCCATATAATCAATTAATCATAAGCATACAAGCATCTCTTATCCAATTCAAGCATAACAACCAAAGATTATAACACAATCAACTAATAAAATTAATTATCGAGATAATTATATATAGTAAATAATTTAATAGATATAAATGTGTGAGTTAAATTGATTAACTCACCTTAAACCAAAGCTTGCTTAAATTCCCTATTTTGATTTCCGTTAATACTCAAAACCCTAGCACACGCATGCTGAACTGCAGCCATCCTACAGTCACATCACCTCCTCTGCTCGAGTCTTCACTCACGGTTAGCCTCAACGCCAACAAAGTCATGCTCGACATGACCATCCATCACCGCTCGCCTGAACAATCCTAACAGCCGCCAACCATGCCCCACGTCGCCGAATAGCCTAGTTTTTTCCCATCGCCGCCCATTTCAAGAACCGAAACCAGCCAGCGCCCTCGACTCCATCGAAGCTTGCGCGCCTCCTTCGAGTTCCCAACATACGCCGCGCCTCCTTCCCCTAAGTCATTTCGCTGTCGTGTGCGTGTGTTCTCCCCATGTCAGCGATTACTCACGTGTTTCTTCTTCGTTCGTTCATTCCACTACAACAAAAATACCATATTACAACTGCCAAAAACTGTAACGACCCAGAATTCTGAACGAATTAAATTGAAAATATTTAATTAATTTTAAATATTTGAACGATAATTTAATTTGAATCCCCGATATAACTTTGAATTTGACGATTAAATAATAAAATTTAATCTATTGAAACTGGATGAAAATTTGAATCTTCAGTTTTAAGCTGAAGAAAAATATTTCGAAAGCTTTTAAAACTCGTATTGATAATACTGAAGATAATAGAAGCTTCAAAATCGAATTTGAAATTGAATTGTTCAGTTTGAAATTTAATCGTTCGAATTGATATTTAAAAATAGCCATCCGAGGCGCAGTCTTGGAATTCGACGAAACCAGTTCCATTTGGTCCGTAGTATTGGATTATTACCGGATTTCAAATTTCGTATTTTTTTGGAGTTAATCTGTGAGCACACGACGTGTAAACGCATCGAAATTTAAATCAAATTCAATTAAAATTTAAAACTTTAAACATTTGGTCAAATGTCAGTATATTATCTCCCTTGATTTACGTAGGGAATCACGTAGAAATAAGGCAAGCACGACTCCTCTCTGCTTAAACACGATCCCTTGTCTCCTCCCCATTTCCTTTACAAATCACGCAACCTCATTCAAAGCAGATAAAATTTTAAACAGAGAAAAAATGACCGCTTCCATCTCCCTCTTTCTCTTCAATTTCGTTCGTTCAAAAAAATGGGGGAAGACATTCACGGCGACTCCCAGTGCAATTCAATTTCGAATTTCAAACGAGCCCATCTCCTCGTCCAAATTCAAAGTCGAAGATGCGGTCGTTCGCGAGGCTAGGGCTGGGGAAGGGCGAGTGCGTTCGCGTGGGACTGGAGAATCAGGGCGCGCTTGGTTTGTGGGTTTCGTGTGCGCGACATCGGAGAGGAGGCAACGGCAGTGGGCGAAGTTGTGAGTTTCAAATTTCTGGGGGGACTCGCGATTCAAGCTCACGCGTGGAGGATTGGGTGAGGCGGCGTGCGCGCGTAGGCCTAGGCGGCGAGTGGCGATGGGTATCGCGATGAAAAGGAGGTTGGCTGTAGGGAGTTCGCGAGGTCGTGAAGGGAATCGCAAATTGCCTGGAAGTGTGGCATCGTAGCTAACGGCGTGGGGATTATCGAGGACGGAGGAGGGGTCCTTGGCGGTGATACTAGGGAAGCGTCGACGTCGCGGGGATGATGTCGCGATAAGGGTTGGGGGTATCTTGATTTGGAGTTGTTCGGTAAGGTAATCAATATTTCGTTTAAATCTTGAATATATATATATATATATATATATATATATGTATATATAACCTGTAAGTGATTTTTACAGTAGAGCATACTCCTATTTTTAATTCAAGCAGTAATTGTTTTAAATGTGATTAATCCTAGTATGAAATTTATATATCTATTTACATGGAAAATCTATTATTAAATTTGTTCAGAATTTAATTATTTGTTTAAATAAAATTATTAGTTAAAAATAAAATTTTGGTTAAGTAAATAAATATTTATATATATACTGTTAAAAGAAAGTATATATGGATTTCTAAATTTAATAGTAAAACAGATATATATATGTTAAAGTTGTTTACAGTAAAAGAAAATTATATATATATATATATATATATTACAGTATATAATTTACAGTAAGGAAAATTTCTATTTTTGGTTTATGTACAGAAAGTAGAGTATAAAAGTATTGTTAATTGATTTGTCTAAAACTATTTAGATTACTAGAGAGAAATTTATATAAAGGGGATTTATTTTTAAATATAAAAATTTGATTTAAATAAATTTATTAAAAGAAATGGGTTTGAAATAAAATCATTTGTTTAAATTTATTTTGTTAGTAAATTTAAGTTGCCAAATAGTTAGACAATTAGATTGATAAAAGAAAATTGGTTTAAAAGGAATTATCAGATAATGAAATCACAGATGAATCAAAATTATCTAATGAAAATTTATTATTCGATTGATTCGAATTTTAATAAATTGTATAATTGTTTATACAAGGTTAAGAATGGAAGAAAACAAACTGAGATGGAAATGGATGGCAAATTAAAAAGCTAAGGTGAGATTTTCTCACTCAAATTTGGATTGCAGTTATTGACTGTTTGATTGTTGTTTGGATATGATGTTAGATATTGTAGGATATATCTATATATATAGCAATATATACATATTGGCATATGTATATATTGGATTGATTGATTTCCCGCCTCGTATAGCGGATGAGACCCTATTGCGCCGTTAGTAAGCGGATATTTTTATAAAACCCATATACCGTGATATTCCACCTCGATGTGGAATGGTATTGTGCTAACGTCTGTGGATGCAGGGAAACAGGTTGGGGGGATCCAACTGGATTCCTCAACTGTATTTATTTATTTACAGATATTGATGTATATGTTGTTATCATATGTTGATATATGATGTTTGATGTTGTGATGGACTAATTGATGCGTTGCATCATTGGATTCAAGTTTTAAAAATAACGACTTTTAATTTAAAAGGATTTTTAAAGTGATCTTTGAAAGTATACGTTTTATTTAAATTTTTGAAGTGATTTATTTTAAATAAATAAACGTTCAAATCTTAAAGTTATAAAAGTTAAGATCTTTGTGAAATATAATCGAAAAGTGATTTTTGGAATAAATAGTTGATTGATTTATAAAATGGTTTAAATTGAGATTTTAAAATAGTATAAACAGTTTACTTAAAAGGTTTATAAAGTTGACATTTTATAAATTAAGATATTGGAATTATAAAACGAGTTTTTTTTTTATAAGTGTTAAAAATGAAGTGATAATAAAAATCATATGTGAACGAGATTTATAGATTTATAAATTGTGAAGTATAAATTGTATAGAAGTGTAGGATAAAAGATTTATAAGGAATTTGCTTATAAATTAGATTTTTGCACTTAGATGAGATTTGAACAGAATTTGTTAATAAAATGATTTTATAAGTTGAAATTTTCATGAAGTATAAATGTGATTTATAAAAGTTGTTCATAAATCCGAAGTCACTTATTTTGATAAGTAATTTTAGAAGTTAATAAAAGGAGAATTTTATAAATCGAAGTTGTTAGAAAATATAAAGGTGAATTTATAAACGTTGTTTTATAAATTCGAAATCAATTGGATTTGATGAATTAAATATAGAAGGTTGTTAAAGGAGATATATTCGCGATTTTGGATAGCGAATTAATATTGAAATAAAATGTGTAGAAAATATTGAAATGTGGTTAGTGAAGTATATTCACGATTTTGGACAGTGAATATATTATTAAATAAAATGGATTTATTTTTGAAGAAGTGATATTAAAAATGAAGTTAAACATTTTAAAGATGTTTTAAAATGTATTATGAATCGAAAGCATAGATTTCCGCAGTTCTTGTTGAAATAGACGTTTTCGGGGAATAAGGAAATGATGGACTATAACACTGTTGTTATAGTAAATGATTTTCGAAAGAAAATGTTTTATGTAGTATTGGGATTTATATATCTATCTTAAATCCGAATCCCTATACTAGTGATTTTGAGTCGTCGTAACGATGTTTTACGCAACATTCGTTTTGACTCAAATAGATGTTAAAATTTATGATTTCCTTAAAGAATGAAATGTATACTTAATATTGATTTAAGTATATTGAATATTTTCAAATGTTGAAAATAAATAGATTTGTGGAATACTTATTTTTAAATAAGTATGGAAATGCTTTTCCAATATGAACTGAACTGTTTTGAGATTTTATCTTCAAAGATAAATTGAAATGTGGAAATTGATTTGAAATTGTTTTCAAATGGTTAAGTGTGGAAATTTTATATCTAGTAAAAGATATTTTGGAAGATAAAATAATTTGGAAAATTATTTGGAATCTGATGATGTTGCGCATCTTTATTGATAGTTAAATAACCGACTATCAATAATTACCTTGAGTAGGTATTTGTTGTGAATTGGATGTATTTGAATGCCACACTTATTTTTAAATAAGCGCTCACTATTCGGGTTAGCCGGGAAAGGACCATGGGGTCGTATAACCCATTCCGAATATGTGATACGTCGTTATGAATTGCATTCGAAGACCGGTGTTGAAGACCGGATATTTTTGAAAACGGAAGGATTACCGTCGAGTTACTCTACATCGACTGATCTTCGATTTAGAGGTTTTATCACCCTTAGTGACGGGAAGTCCGGACGTGATTAGACATTTATCCGGATGTGCAAGGGCTTCGTGAGAAGTGCCTTCGGTTCTGTTCGATCCCGGAACAGACTTGTATGGATTGTGTGTCTGACGTTACAATTTGAGATATAAAGCTGATTTCTTTCAAATACATTTCTGTTGGTGGCGGAGAATTTATTCTCTTAGCTTAACACCCTTCTCTGAGACGTACGAGCTCAGAGGTTATGTAGTTGAAATTTATCAACGATATATCCCAATTTGGTAACGTGGCATACTGAGTGTTGCTGTGAAATGATCAGTGTTTGATCATTTGTGATATGATCATTTGTTTGATCTTATATCTTTGTGATCATAGGTTGATCATTTTTGTTGACCCGAAGCAGGGCTTTGTAGAAAGCGTAGCTTTGTGGACGAGACTTCGTCGAGCCTCACACCCCGGAAATGGTCGAAACAGGAAGGATGCAGCAAGGTTCTAGGGAGTAGCGCCCCTTAGTGTATGTCATTCCTTCTGGATAGAGGTGGTATCATGGTATGGAGCCCAGATACTTAACCTATGTGGTTGCTGCATTTTTACTATGTGGTTTGTTGGAAATCGGGGATCCTTGGGAAGATCGGTTACGATCGGGGAATGGCATACGCGTGTCAGTAGTTACCTATTTTTGCAGAGGTAACCCGGCCTTGTGTTGGCAGAGATCCGGTTAGGTTCTCGGGTCGTCTATTCCAGGGACGTACCCATCGTGGATAGGAAGTTCCTTAGCCTGGCCATTTGTTGGAAATCCAAAGAAACAATACGACACTTGTACGGTTTTAGTTGTAGAACCTATCATTCACTTATGGTGGTCACCACTGTTTGGATGGTAGCTATAGTAGGCATAAGTGCGGAATGCCTATGCTGGCTAAGATTAATATTATACTTTCGAAATGTTTTCTACACTATGCACTAATAATAATATCAAAAAGAATTTGATTTTGGCGTAGTAAGCATCTTTGACTATCATAAGAAGAAATCTCCTCCAATTCTGCGTTTGCATTGTGTGTGTGGTGGGAGGTCTTATGGTAGTTTCATTTTCCAAAAAGCATTGCGAATTGACTTTAAAAATATTTTGTTGTTATAAAGAATAACTGTTTTACGATCTCACACCAGTCACCATGACTGACTCGGAGTTTATTGTTCCCTTCTAAACTCTAGGTGCCCACAAATTTCCACACGGGCAGCCTAGAGTTATGTTATCAGGATATTCTGGATATTCTGGAGCTTTGGAGATAAGCTGGAGGACGAGACGTAGTATTTGTATCTTATAGTATTTATTCCGCTGTGTATTCTGTATGAGGATAGGTTATATAACTGTCCATTGTTGTATTGAGTTGTATATTGACTCTGTTGATGTATGTATAAAACTGATATAGTTCTTTGTTTTAAAAGACTAGTGTTATCTATTATATATTGTTCCGCTGCGATATGTGAGATTCTGATATTGTTTTCTGTTCTGAAAGTTGTTCTGTTGTTCTTCTACTCCCTTCTTCTTCTACCTTTTTCTTCTTCTTAAACCATCACTATTGGAGTTTCCGGCACTCGATTTCTCGGCAGTCGATAAAGTGAGTATCGATGTCGAATTTTCGAAAGTCGAAAATTTCGGTATGTGACAAACTGGTATCAGAGCATATGGTTAAGCGACAACCCTGCTCTGTTGGGTGTTACTCATTAGAGATAGAGTCAGTAGTACTCTAGAATGAGTTTGAGTGTAATAATAGATATGAGCGTGTATTTGTTAGTTAATATAAAATTGTTTTGTATTGTGATGATTGGTTTATTGAGTGGTATATGAACCTTCGTCGGCACAGTCTTGCAAAACTGTATCGAAGGGGTTTCTAAACACTCGAATAGAACAATTCGGCACAGTATTGTTTTGAATAGGGTGAATGAGATAATTTTACCCAAAACTATTTTTGTATAGAAAAGAAATGATTTTCTATGAATTACTATAGTATATGGTTGCATGGATGTTAGGAAGTAATAATAGTAAATTATCATCACTGAAATTGAATAAGAAATTGGAATCGTAATTCCAAAATTAAGAAATAAATTCACATACAAATGAAATTTGAGAATATAAATTATAAATGTGATTTGTAATTAAAAACGGAATTCCAAAGAAATTTTTGGAAATTTGGAAGTTTAAATCATTTTTGATTTGAAAATGAATTTCAAAGGTTTGAAAAGTATTTTAGAGAGATGAAAGCTCTAAACTCTTTTCGGTCGCTGGAAAATAACTTCGATGATGACCGCGGCATCGTTGGTGTTCATTTTCGGGTTTCCAAAAGAGAAATTGCTGCCAAATTGTTTTAAATGGAAGTTGTTTGAAAATTTGGGTTTTGTTTTGAAAATTCAAGGAATAAATTGAATTGTTTTCAAAAATGGTTTTGAAAATGTTATTAAGACTCTAGAATGCTATACAAAAATATTTATGAGAATAATAAATGAGTTGATAACTTATACAATTTGTTGTGAATTTAGATTGAATAAATTTAACTTAAGGAATTTTAAGTTGAATTAAGGTAAGTATAAGTTATATAACTTATAAAATGAGAAATAAAATAATAACCAAAGATTTGAAAATAAATTCATTTAACAAATGAGAATTATTAATGTGAATTAAGAATATAAAGAGATGAATTCATATATGAATAAAAGTGTAAATATGAATTTGTAAGTGAATTTATAATTGGGAAATGGAATTCCAGAAAAGATAATTGAAATGTGAAATTGAATGATAATGAATATGTAACTTCAACAGTGAAGTAAAAATGATATAAGCAGTTTATATTGAAAATTTTGTAATAGAATTTGCAAAATGGTTTGAATATATGCAACTAGATATTATGGCTAGTAGGATATACAGGTGATAAATTGGGATTTTGATTTCAAAGATAATTTGAATTGCTCAACAAAAGGTATGTATTTGAATTATAATATGAGATTTGCTGATTTCTTGTCTAGCCGCTTGGCTGTTTCTTTTTCTTTTTGAAATCTGAGAGTCCGTAGGGACGTTTTGTAGTAGTGCCGTATTAGCCGCGCAAAGGAGACGCTGGCGAAATTTTTCGAAATTTTAGAGTGTTAGAAAAATTTTGATAAATTTTTGAAAGTTAAAATTTGAATTTAAGTTTAAATTTGAATTTTGAAGTAAACAATGTTGTTTGAAACTTATAATTAAAGTTGGAAAGTTAATTGAATGATAACGAATCTTTAGTAGAAAGATTTGTTTTGAAAATTTGATAAAACTATTGATTGTGAAAAATAGTAGACGAGTTAAGGACATTTTTTTCCTAACTTGTAATTTCGAGGACGAAATTCTTTTAAGGAGGGAAGTTTGTAACGACCCAGAATTTTGAACGAATTAAATTGAAAATATTTAATTAATTTTAAATATTTGAACGATAATTTAATTTGAATCCCCGATATAACTTTGAATTTGACGATTAAATTATAAAAAATATTTCGAAAGCTTTTAAAATTCGTATTGATAATACTGAAGATAATAGAAGCTTCAAAATCGAATTTGAAATTGAATTGTTCAGTTTGAAATTTAATCGTTCGAATTGATATTTAAAAATAGCCATCCGAGGCGTAGTCTCGGAATTCGACGAAACCAGTTCCATTGGGTCCGTAATATTGGATTATTACCGGATTTCAAATTTCGTATTTTTTTGGAGTTAATCTGTGAGCACACGCCGTGTAAACGCATCGAAATTTAAATCAAATTCAATTAAAATTTAAAACTTTAAACATTTGGTCAAATGTCAGTATATTATCTCCCTTGATTTACTCAGGGAATCACGTAGAAATAAGGCAAGCACGACTCCTCTCTGCTTAAACACGATCCCTTGTCTCCTCCCCATTTCCTTTACAAATCACGCAACCTCATTCAAAGCAGATAAAATTTTAAACAGAGAAAAAATGACTGCTTCCATCTCCCTCTTTCTCTTCAATTTCGTTCGTTCAAAAAAATGGGGGAAGACATTCACGGCGACTCCCAGTGCAATTCAATTTCGAATTTCAAACGAGCCCATCTCCTCGTCCAAATTCAAAGTCGAAGATGCGGTCGTTCGCGAGGCTAGGGCTGGGGAAGGGCGAGTGCGTTCGCGTGGGACTGGAGAATCAGGGCGCGCTTGGTTTGTGGGTTTCGTGTGCGCGACATCGGAGAGGAGGCAACGGCAGTGGGCGAAGTTGTGAGTTTCAAATTTCTGGGGGGACTCGCGATTCAAGCTCACGCGTGGAGGATTGGGTGAGGCGGCGTGCGCGCGTAGGCCTAGGCGGCGAGTGGCGATGGGTATCGCGATGAAAAGGAGGTTGGCTGTAGGGAGTTCGCGAGGTCGTGAAGGGAATCGCAAATTGCCTGGAAGTGTGGCATCGTAGCTAACGGCGTGGGGATTATCGAGGACGGAGGAGGGGTCCTTGGCGGTGATACTGGGGAAGCGTCGACGTCGCGGGGATGATGTCGCGATAAGGGTTGGGGGTATCTCGATTTGGAGTTGTTCGGTAAGGTAATCAATATTTCGTTTAAATCTTGAAATATATATATATATATGTATATATAACCTGTAAGTGATTTTTACAGTAGAGCATACTCCTATTTTTAATTCAAGCAGTAATTGTTTTAAATGTGATTAATCCTAGTATGAAATTTATATATCTATTTACATGGAAAATCTATTATTAAATTTGTTCAGAATTTAATTATTTGTTTAAATAAAATTATTAGTTAAAATAAAATTTTGGTTAAGTAAATAAATATTTATATATATACTGTTAAAAGAAAGTATATATGGATTTCTAAATTTAATAGTAAAACAGATATATATATGTTAAAGTTGTTTACAGTAAAAGAAAATTATATATATATATATATATATATATTACAGTATATAATTTACAGTAAGGAAAATTTCTATTTTTGGTTTATGTACAGAAAGTAGAGTATAAAAGTATTGTTAATTGATTTGTCTAAAACTATTTAGATTACTAGAGAGAAATTTATATAAAGGGGATTTATTTTTAAATATAAAAATTTGAGTTAAATAAATTTATTAAAAGAAATGGGTTTGAAATAAAATCATTTGTTTAAATTTATTTTGTTAGTAAATTTAAGTTGCCAAATAGTTAGACAATTAGATTGATAAAAGAAAATTAGTTTAAAAGGAATTATCAGATAATGAAATCACAGATGAATCAAAATTATCAAATGAAAATTTATTATTTGATTGATTCGAATTTTAATAAATTGTATAATTGTTTATACAAGGTTAAGAATGGAAGAAAACAAACTGAGATGGAAATGGATGGCAAATTAAAAAGCTAAGGTGAGATTTTCTCACTCAAAATTTGGATTGCAGTTATTGACTGTTTGATTGTTGTTTGGATATGATGTTAGATATTGTAGGATATATCTATATATATAGCAATATATACATATTGGCATATGTATATATTGGATTGATTGATTTCCCGCCTCGTATAGCGGATGAGACCCTATTGCGCCGTTAGTAAGCGGATATTTTTATAAAACCCATATACCGCGATATTCCACCTCGAAGTGGAATGGTATTGTGCTAACGTCTGTGGATGCAGGGAAACAGGTTGGGGGGATCCAACTGGATTCCTCAACTGTATTTATTTATTTACAGATATTGATGTATATGCTGTTATCATATGTTGATATATGATGTTTGATGTTGTGATGGACTAATTGATGCGTTGCATCATTGGATTCAAGTTTTAAAAATAACGACTTTTAATTTAAAAGGATTTTTAAAGTGATCTTTGAAAGTATACGTTTTATTTAAATTTTTGAAGTGATTTATTTTAAATAAATAAACGTTCAAATCTTAAAGTTATAAAAGTTAAGATCTTTGTGAAATATAATCGAAAAGTGATTTTTGGAATAAATAGTTGATTGATTTATAAAATGGTTTAAATTGAGATTTTAAAATAGTATAAACAGTTTACTTAAAAGGTTTATAAAGTTGACATTTTATAAATTAAGATATTGAATTATAAAACGAGTTTTTTTTTATAAGTGTTAAAAATGAAGTGATAATAAAAATCATATGTGAACGAGATTTATAGATTTATAAATTGTGAAGTATAAATTGTATAGAAGTGTAGGATAAAAGATTTATAAGGAATTTGCTTATAAATTAGATTTTTGCACTTAGATGAGATTTGAACAGAATTTGTTAATAAAATGATTTTATAAGTTGAAATTGTCATGAAGTATAAATGTGATTTATAAAAGTTGTTCATAAATCCGAAGTCACTTATTTTGATAAGTAATTTTAGAAGTTAATAAAAGGAGAATTTTATAAATCGAAGTTGTTAGAAAATATAAAGGTGAATTTATAAACGTTGTTTTATAAATTCGAAATCAATTGGATTTGATGAATTAAATATAGAAGTTTGTTAAAGGAGATATATTCGCGATTTTGGATAGCGAATTAATATTGAAATAAAATGTGTAGAAAATATTGAAATGTGGTTAGTGAAGTATATTCACGATTTTGGACAGTGAATATATTATTAAATAAAATGGATTTATTTTTGAAGAAGTGATATTAAAAATGAAGTTAAACATTTTAAAGATGTTTTAAAATGTATTATGAATCGAAAGCATAGATTTCCGCAGTTCTTGTTGAAATAGACGTTTTCGGGGAATAAGGAAATGATGGACTATAACACTGTTGTTATAGTAAATGATTTTCGAAAGAAAATGTTTTATGTAGTATTGGGATTTATATATCTATCTTAAATCCGAATCCCTATACTAGTGATTTTGAGTCGTCGTAACGATGTTTTACGCAACATTCGTTTTGACTCAAATAGATGTTAAAATTTATGATTTCCTTAAAGAATGAAATGTATACTTAATATTGATTTAAGTATATTGAATATTTTCAAATGTTGAAAATAAATAGATTTGTGGAATACTTATTTTTAAATAAGTATGGAAATGCTTTTCCAATATGAACTGAACTGTTTTGAGATTTTATCTTCAAAGATAAATTGAAATGTGGAAATTGATTTGAAATTGTTTTCAAATGGTTAAGTGTGGAAATTTTATATCTAGTAAAAGATATTTTGGAAGATAAAATAATTTGGAAAATTATTTGGAATCTGATGATGTTGCGCATCTTTATTGATAGTTAAATAACCGACTATCAATAATTACCTTGAGTAGGTATTTGTTGTGAATTGGATGTATTTGAATGCCACACTTATTTTTAAATAAGCGCTCACTATTCGGGTTAGCCGGGAAAGGACCATGGGGTCGTATAACCCATTCCGAATATGTGATACGTCGTTATGAATTGCATTCGAAGACCGGTGTTGAAGACCGGATATTTTTGAAAACGGAAGGATTACCGTCGAGTTACTCTACATCGACTGATCTTCGATTTAGAGGTTTTATCATCCTTAGTGACGGGAAGTCCGGACGTGATTAGAAATTTATCCGGATGTGCAAGGGCTTCGTGGGAAGTGCCTTCGGTTCTGTTCGATCCCGAAACAGACTTGTATGGATTGTGTGTCTGACGTTACAATTTGAGATATAAAGCTGATTTCTTTCAAATACATTTCTGTTGGTGGCGGAGAATTTATTCTCTTAGCTTAACACCCTTCTCTGAGACGTACGAGCTCAGAGGTTATGTAGTTGAAATTTATCAGCGATATATCCCAATTTGGTAACATGGCATACTGAGTGTTGCTGTGAAATGATCAATGTTTGATCATTTGTGATATGATCATTTGTTTGATCTTATATCTTTGTGATCATAGGTTGATCATTTTTGTTGACCCGAAGCAGGGCTTTGTAGAAAGCGTAGCTTTGTGGACGAGACTTCGTCGAGCCTCACACCCCGGAAATGGTCGAAACAGGAAGGATGCGGCAAGGTTCTAGGGAGTAGCGCCTCTTAGTGTATGTCATTCCTTCTGGATAGAGGTGGTATCATGGTATGGAGCCCAGATACTTAACCTATGTGGTTGCTGCATTTTTACTATGTGGTTTGTTGGAAATCGGGGATCCTCGGGAAGATCGGTTACGATCGGGGAATGGCATATGCGTGTCAGTAGTTACCTATTTTTGCAGAGGTAACCCGGCCTTGTGTTGGCAGAGATCCGGTTAGGTTCTCGGGTCGTCTATTCCAGGGACGTACCCATCGTGGATAGGAAGTTCCTTAGCCTGGCCATTTGTTGGAAATCCAAAGAAACAATACGACACTTGTACGGTTTTAGTTGTAGAACCTATCATTCACTTATGGTGGTCACCACTGTTTGGATGGTAGCTATAGTAGGCATAAGTGCGGAATGCCTATGCTGGCTAAGATTAATATTATACTTTCGAAATGTTTTCTACACTATGCACTAATAATAATATCAAAAAGAATTTGATTTTGGCGTAGTAAGCATCTTTGACTATCATAAGAAGAAATCTCCTCCAATTCTGCGTTTGCATTGTGTGTGTGGTGGGAGGTCTTATGGTAGTTTCATTTTCCAAAAAGCATTGCGAATTGACTTTAAAAATATTTTGTTGTTATAAAGAATAACTGTTTTACGATCTCACACCAGTCACCATGACTGACTCGGAGTTTATTGTTCCCTTCTAAACTCTGGGTGCCCACAAATTTCCGCACGGGCAGCCTAGAGTTATGTTATCAGGATATTCTGGATATTCTGGAGCTTTGGAGATAAGCTGGAGGACGAGACGTAGTATTTGTATCTTATAGTATTTATTCCGCTGTGTATTCTGTATGAGGACAAGTTATATAACTGTCCATTGTTGTATTGAGTTGTATATTGACTCTGTTGATGTATGTATAAAACTGATATAGTTCTTTGTTTTAAAAGACTAGTGTTATCTATTATATATTGTTCCGCTGCGATATGTGAGATTCTGATATTGTTTTCTGTTCTGAAAGTTGTTCTGTTGTTCTTCTACTCCCTTCTTCTTCTACCTTTTTCTTCTTCTTAAACCATCACTATTGGAGTTTCCGGCACTCGATTTCTCGGCAGTCGATAAAGTGAGTATCGATGTCGAATTTTCGAAAGTCGAAAATTTCGGTATGTGACAAAAACAGTTGTAATACATCTATTACAACGGACGTCGGTCAGTCGTCATATCCAGAGTTGTAATAGAGTTCTAACTTTTTACAACTATTTTTGGCAGTTGCAAAATAATCTTTTACAACTGTCTAAAGCAGTTGTAAAATATTCTTTTATAACTGCTATCGGCAATTGTAAAAGTTTATTTTTACAACTGACAATTGGCAGTTATATAAGATTTTTTACAACTGTTATTGGCCATTGTAGAAGAATTTTTACAACCACTATAGGCAATTGTAAAAGACTTTCTTACAACTGTTATGGACGGTTGTGGTAAAAAATGCAAAATAAAAAAAATTAATTTACACACACATTGTTCAAGTATAGCAAGAAACAGATAATCATAAATAATAGGATAAAAATAACAATATAAGCAATTCAAACATTACATTATTAATTATTATCTACAAAACTAATATATCAAACAAACTAGATAACCAAATCAATGAAGTTGTAATCATTGTGATATTCAGTCAAATTTTAATACATCTGAACCTTGCACTACTCCGTAGCAGCTATAGAGAACTCTCGGCTTTATGTAATATTCAACGAGGTGTGTTAAATTAGCAGTAAGTAATGCTTAAGCATTGGTCACCATTATGAAAATTGATCAATCTTTTGCTAACCTTTATATTGGATCATGATTTGATGATTAAATCACGGTTCATTAAAGCAGTACTATCATAATGGATATATTATAGCGATTAAAAGGATCAAACAAAAATATATCACATAAGAGAAATTGGAAAATATTATATCATATAAAAAAATAGATGTTATTAAAGAACATGCAGACCTATATGCCAAAACTTTAAACTAAAAGAAACTACCAATCTGTTAGCATGTCTAATTCATGGTCCAAGTACATGCTTCCATCTGTATTTTAAATGTACAAATCCTTTGCATTATGACTACCTGTAGCCTCTATCCACTCTGCTGATCTACCTGTTGCTCCAGTTGTTGTGCCTATCAACCTGGCTGATGCTTTGGTATATGTACTGCATTCTTGAAATCATTTCACATAAGCTTGACCTGTTGTATTTAATCCCTATCCCTCTGTTGTTACTACTGGCCATTCTTCTTATCATGTTGCTTCACATGCTACCCACCACGTCAACTTACTATGTATATGGATAATTTATCATTCATTCCATCCTACATCCATACCTCACTCTCTCTCTCTCTCTTTCAAAATACTATGTATAATTTCTCTGTATATTACCACTATATATAGGGTACCTGTAATAAATTGAACCATTAGACAAGCTTTTGCATATCGTGGGATAAATCATTAAAGTTTCAGACATGTTATACAGAAATTGAAACTCGTGTTCATAGCTTGGGTGTGTGTTGAATGCAAGCATACATAGGTGACATAAATTTTTCTAAACATGAGCAGGAGGTTGAAAAAGAAACTTATAATGCAGTATGCTAAGGATATGATTGACATATACATAATGCCTAATTCTAACAGTCAGCTTGTTGTTTGTTTCTGAAGTTTCTACAACAGCAACATCCCTTAGTTCTATGTTCTCATTTTTCTTCTCTAATATCTCATGAAATATTTATGGTTAATAATGCTTATCCTTACACAGCAATATACTTACTTTTCAATAAATATATAAATGTATAAGATGAAGATAATAAGACTGCTTATATATAGTTCGGATTTTAAAAATAAATAGCTAGCATAAATGAAAAATAGACAACTCTTGTTAGAGACTGAATAACTTTGTGATTATATAAAAGAGCTCGTTGAAGTTTCACTAAATATGACAAAACCATCAAAAATTTCAGTATTTCTTCTCTGTTCAAATGCACATTTAATATCATCATCATATGCACAAATCTTCCACTTGATCATCAAACCAAATGCTGATAAAATCTATATCCCATTATTCGTGACTAAATATAGAATAAATCTAAATATGCTTATTCTATAAGGGAGCAACTACACAACCTATTCTTGATAAGGTTGATTAATTTTTATGTTTTATTGGAAGTGCTGAATAATTTATTTTTATTTTCACCTGAAAGTGGGAGGTTTAGCAGGACACAGTTTCAAGTTCCTGAAGCTTTTCGGTTGAGTTGCAAGAAAAAGCATACTGCCCAGTCCAGTTTCTGTTCTTCTGATACAACAAAAGCTTGTCCATACCCTTCAGTACCTCCAGGTACCTGCGCATACACTTTCTTTTCTTCAAGCGGTAATTTGAAAAACTCTTCTAAATTCGAACAAGAATTTTAGTAATATGATGCAATTTTAACTCCTTTATTCCTATGCAGAGTAAAGCAGTAGCTATAAGAACAAGAATTGCGGCAACTGGATCAACAACAACGTCAAGTCTTGGGATTGTGGCACGTGATAGGAAAAATGGTAAACTGTCTGGTCCACCGAATGCTAATGCCTGGATAGAACATAGTAGGCAAAAATTATTAATCAGCGTAACTTAAAATAAGTGTATCAGATTCAAAATATTTGCTACTGACTAGATATTATGACAAATTAACATGGCAACAGTATAATATGGCAAATCAACTGGTCTTATAACAGAGGGATGAGTTACAAATTTATAAATCGAAATGCTCACAATGTGGAAGCCTGAAATACGCAGAAATCAGCATTCATTAGTAACCACGGCCTAACAAATACTAGTACCAGTACATAATGGAAGAGACATGTATACTATAATGTTTTCTATTACACATGATTCGTTATTGTCTTATATGTTGGGTATTAGGCTATGATAATTTCCAAGATGAAGCACCATTTTCAGCCGTAGTGTTGTACCTACTTCAACGATTTCTCATTGATGTTGAACTCTTCCTATCACATGCTATAGTGTAACACATAACCTGAACAATTCAAAAAAATATCACATAATCCAGACTAGCATTTAGGCTCAAGTAATGCAGATGGTTATAAATACATTTAGTATATCTACATATAAAAACACACACAATAGTTTTTGTTTTCTTTTTTCTTTTTCAGGGGTAGCCTCACCTCAGATGGCCAGCAATGATGACCACCTGCAGCTTGCTTGATCCAGTAGTAGCCCTCAGTCCTCCTTCAACGTATACAACATTCCAAGATGCACTTCACTTCATCTATCCTTGAAACATATCGACCTGAAGCACAAAACAGAGACCATATTTAAGCTCCTATTCTCCCTCAACTGCAGTTTAATTTATGTTCGATATCAGTTTTAGGTGCATTGCCTTTTGGGTTAACCATGTTAGATAAAGAATTAATATGTGATCTTTTTTATATTTTTGCAAAGAAGAATTTGGTTGCCTCATCCAGTTGGGTTAACCATGCACGATTGAATTTCTATTTCAATGACATTGCTAACATGTTATTCCCTTTTAGCTTCATACTAGTTACTTGAATTGATTTCAGTGTAACTTGAATCCAACATGACTTGCAACCTGTCACATTTCTTTCTGTGCTTATCCACTTCTGTCTGCAGGTTATTCTTGTTATAACTCTAGTCTTTTAATTTGATTTTAACTTTTTTTTGAACTTATAACATATGATTACCCTCCTATGGTACATTCGGATAATCATCTATGGTAGAGTTATAATCTTCATAATGATACTAGAAATTACAGTACTTAAATGGTTTAGTCCCCTGCACCTTCCAGCATGTGTTAACTTAATTAATAGGGGAATGATTACTTGACATGGGAGTCAATGCATTAGCTTTAGAATTGAGGAATTTAGCGAACCAATCTAAATTCTCCCATAGACTTTTCCTAGGAATTTCGTGATTTTCAGCATATACAAAGGATAAAAAAGTTTCAACATTCCCTTTGTTTTGTAACAAAACTGTAATGTGTCATCTACTTGTAGAAATTTGAAAACCATCCCAATATTATTTATTTATATACACCAGAGTCCTACATTTATGAAAAAGCTTTGCATTACTTAAAGAACATCAGTCCTCATTCCAATATCTATCAAAAATTGGTAGATCGACTCTACTTATTTCTATCCCTAAAAGAGCTACCACTATACGTTTATGATCTTTAACCAATGTATTAAAGTCCAACCATCTCTCAGGGCCATTCGGCTCTCTGACATTCCACTTCAGTATAGTCATTGATTTTTAGCTAGTCTATCATTCCTAAATAAATTTGGAGTGATCTATTCAAAATTCTCACTGCTATTTTTGTGTTTGCTCCTTTTAGCGTGCTTGAAAGTTTAACACTGCTCACTTTAATCTTCCAATGTATCAACATGTGGTAACTTTGGTAAAGAAGGGGGATAACATGAGCTGATAATTCGGAATTAAGACTTGCTCCATCCTCTATAGGATTAACTATATAGTAATAAAATACCTAAAGTCAGCAACCAATGATTTAATAAAAAATTCAAATAAATACTATATAGTAATTTCTACTGTAAGTCCATAACTGATAATTATATTATATAAACTTTGTTTAATTAAACTATATAGAGCTTAAACTAAAAACTCACATCGTTTAGGGTTAGAGCTGGAAAAATCAAATTAGGGCAAAGGTGATAGGTTGGTAGCAGAAAGCTGGTTGGTGCTGGCGGTAGACGTCATGAATCATGAGGGCAGGCGGTGCAGGTAGGTGGCGCAAGGCGATGACAACTGATGAACAACTTTGACTCTCTTTGTGACTGTCGTTGCCGATTACAGTGAACAACTGAAAAACATACCCGAGAGGTTTCTAGAAGAGAAGGCAAAGGTCGAGGCTAATGAGAAGATTTTAGGTATATTTCGTTTGGAGTGGGGAGGAGGAGGTTGTTGCCGATTATTTTGGAATTAAGAATAGAGAGGTAGGATATTTGGGATTTAGGGTTAAGGAAGCGTATGCAGTGAAATTAATAAAGGAAAAGGGCGGCACGCCTTAAAATTTTAGTTTCTGGCGCCATTTACTTAGTGTAACTCATAAATTATAAGATATAAATTATTAATTATTAATTATCAAAAGTTAATTAATAATTATTAATGATTGCTTATCAATTATTACTTATCAACTATTATTTTTTAAATATAATTTATTTTATTTTATTTTATTAAATTAATACTATTTCATTTTAATTATTATTATTTAATTTAACTATTAAATATTATTATTATTTAACATTGATTTTTAACTTTTATTATTACTATTTAATTTTTATTTAGTTAATTATTGTTATTACAAAATATTTATTATTAATAATTAGTTACTATAATTCGATTGTAATTATTATTTATAAATTATCAATTAAATAGTTAGTATATAATTATTAGTTATAGTTACTTCATATTATCAATTTAATCGTATTTATTGTTTATTATTAATTTTATTATTAGTTATTAATTATTATTATTGATTATTATATTTTTAATATCAATTATTAAATATTAACTATTAATGTTATTTTTTATTTCTTAATTATTAATTATTAGTGTTAGTTATTAATTATCAAAAATTAATTCTAATTTATTAATTATTAGTTATTATATTAATTATTAATTATATTGAATAGTAATTATTAATACTAATTATTTCATATTTCAAATTAATTATTATTATTTAACAATATTGATTATTGATTATTGATTATTGTAAAGACCCGCAAATCCGTCTTCCGAAAACCCGACACTGCTACGTCCACTGTAGCAATTGCCGAACAATCGGATGGCGAAAACGCGAAACTTTAATATTTAAAAGAAGAGGAGGAAGAGAAGATAGAAGAAAAAGAGAAGAAGAAGAAAGAAGAACAACAGAACAAGAGCAGAAACAGAAACAGAAAACAATATCAGAATCTCACATATCGCAGCGGAACAATATATAATAGATAAATGAATATCATTTAAAAACAAAAGAATTATATCTGTTACTACATTACATCACATCATATCATCAGAGTCAATATACAACAATGGACAGTTATATAAACTTGTCCTCATACAGAATACACAGCGGAATAAATACTATCAGATACAAATACTACGTCTCGCCATCCAGCTTATCTCCAAAGCTCCAGAATATCCAGAATATCCTGATAATATAACTCTAGGCTGCCCGTGTGGAAATTTGTGGGCACCCAGAGTTTAGAAGGGAACAATAAACTCCGAGTCAGTCATGGTGACTGGTGTGAGATCGTAAAACAGTTATTTATCTTTTTTTTTTAAAATAAACAACAGGATAATTTTAAGGTAAATTCGCAATGCTTTTGGAAAATGAAACTACCATAAGACCTCCCGCCACACACACAATGCAAACGCAGAATTGGAGGAGATTTCTTCTTATGATAGTCAAAGATGCTTACTACGCAGAATCAAATCATTTTTGATATTATTATTAGTGCATAGTGTAGAAAATATTTCGAAAGTAAAATATAAATCTTAGCCAGCATAGACATTTCGAACTATGCCTACTATAGCTACCATCCAAACAGTGGGGCGCCACCATAAGTGAATGGTAGGTTCTACAACTAAAACCGTACAAGTGTCGTATTGTTTCTTTGGATTTCCAACAAATGGTCAGGCTAAGGAACTTCCTATCCACGATGGGTACGTCCCTGGAATAGACGACCCGAGAACCTAACCGGATCTCTGCCAACACAAGGCCGGGTTACCTCTGCAAAAATAGGTAACTACTGACACGCGTATGCCATCCCCCGATCGTCACCGATCTTCCCGAGGATCCCCGATTCGCAACAAACCACATAGATAATAATAATGCAGTAACCACAGAGGTTAAGTATCTGGGCTCCATACCATGATACCACCTTTATCCAGAAGGAATGACATACACTAAGGGGCGCTACTCCCTAGAACCTTGCTGCATCCTTCCTGTTTCGACCATTTCCGGGGTGTGAGGCTCGATGAAGTCTCGTCCACAAAGCTACGCTTTCTCAAAAAGCCCTGCTTCGGGTCAAACAGAATGATCAACCTATGATCACAAAGATATAAGATCAAACAAATGATCATATCACAAATGATCAAACACTGATCATTTCACAGCAACACTCAGTATGCCACGTTACCAAATTGGGATATATCGCTGATAAATTTCAACTACATAACCTCTGAGCTCGTACGTCTCAGAGAAGGGTGTTAAGCTAAGAGAATAAATTCTCCGCCACCAACAGATATGTATTTGAAAGAAATCAGCTCTATATCTCAAATTTTAACGTCAGACACACAATCCATACAAGTCTGTTCCGGGATCGAACAGAACCGAAGGCACTTCTCACGAAGCCCTTGCATTTCCGGATAATTTTCAATCACGTCAGGACTTCCCGTCACTAAGGGTGATAAAACCTCTAAATCGAAGATCAGTCGATGTAGAGTAACTCGACGGTAATCCTTCCGTTTCCAAAAATATCCGGTCTTCAACACCGGTCTTCAATTGCGATTCATAACGACGTATCACATATTCGGAATGGGTTATACGACCCCATGGTCCTTTCCCGGTTAACCCGAATAGTGAGCGATTATTCAAAAATAAGTGTGGCATTCAAATTCATCCAATTCACAACAAATACCTATCTAAAGGTAATTATTGATAGTCGGTTATTTAACTATCAATAAAGATGCGCAACATCATCAGATTCCAAATAATTTTCCAAATTATTTATCTTCAAAAATATCTTTACTAGATATAATAATTTCCACACTTCAAAAATAAACCAACGTTTATTTTCTTTAAAACGAATTTCCATTTCTTTTATAAATTCCATAGTGAATTTATATTTTCGAATATCTACTGATATTCGATTTTCAAATCGATTTCAAAAATTCATTTTCAATTTATCTTCACAAAGATAAATCTCAAAATGTTCATTTCATTTTGGAGATGCATTTCCATACTTATTTAAAAATAAGTGTTTCACAAATCTATTCATTTTCAACACTTGAAAATATTCGATATACTTAAATCAAATTAAGTATATATTTCATTCTTTAAGGAAATCTATTTTCTATAACACATCAATTTGAGTCAAAACGAATGTTACGTAAAACATCGTTACGACGACTCAAAAATCACTAGTATAGGGATTCGAAATTAAAATAGATATGCAAATCCCAATACTAGATAAAAACATTTCCTTTCGGAAATCATTTACTATAACAATAGTGTTATAGTCCACCATTTCCTTATATTTCTCGAAAACGTCTATTTCAACAATAAATGTTGAAATCTATGCTTTCGATTCATAACACATTTTAAAACACCTTTAAAATGTTTAACTTCATTTTTTTAAAATATTACTTCTTCAAAAATGAATCCATTTTATTCAATAATATTTTCATTGTCCAAAATCGTGAATATATCTTCTTTAAATAATCTTCCATATTTAATTTATCAAATTCAATCTATTTCGAATTTATAAACACGTCTATAAATTCTATTTCGATTTATAAAAACTACAATTTATAAATCTTCTTTATTAACTAGTTCAATTCATAACTCAATTTTTATACTAACGGTCCATCTTATGAGTTAATACTTATAATTCATTTATTTTCAAAAATCGTTCTTTTAAAACTTTACAATTGTAAAGTTCATCCCTTTATAAATCATTTTAACATCATTTCCATTTTAAATTCACATTCCCTTATTTCAATTTGATTCATTTTTCCAACTATTCACCTTTGAATCTAAAATCGGATTTCAAATTAATTTCTAATTCTACTTTAACTCCAAATCAATTACAAATTTGATTTCTAAATTTATTTTCACTACTAAAATAAATTCTTATTCTTTCCAATTTATTCAATATCCTGTTTTTAAAGGGATTCTTCAAATTGAGATCATTTTACATTGATTTCCCAATTTATTTCAATTTACCAATTAAATTCCTAATTGGATTTCCAACTTATCTCTTTTTAAATAAATTCCTTTTTAAAGAAAACAAATTTCAATTGTTTCTTCCAATCTATTTTAAAAATCCAAATTTTTAAATCAAATTCTTCTAATTATAGTCACTATTTTACGAAATCCATTTATTTAGCACTTTCACTTTATTCTGGAATTTATTCAATACGATTATACTTTAAAAATTCCTTTCTTCAAAATTTCTTCAATTTCTAAAATTGATTCACTTAGAAATTTCTACTTTGATTCAAAAATCCAATTTCGTTTATTTTTGGAATCCAATGATATCAAACATCCATTCAGCTAAATTTTTAGCTTTCAATCAATTTCCAGATATCAATTCAATAACAACAATAATCATTCACAGATTATCACAGCACAGTAGAAATAAATTCAATCAATATGAGGGGTCCAGTTGGATCCCTCCAACCTGTTTCCCTGCATCCAAAGATGTTAGCACAATACCAATTCCGCTCCAGTACGGAATTATCGCGGTATATAGGTTTTTATAAATCCGCTTACTAACGGCGCAATAGGGTCTCATCCGCTATACGAGGCGGGAAATCATCAATCCAATATATACATATGCCAATATGTATATATTGCTATATATATAGATATATCCTATCATATCTAATAGCACATTCAATAGCAATCAATCAGTCAATAAATAACTGCAATATTAAATTTTTCCTTCGAGTGAGAAAATCTCACCTTTGCTTTTTATTTTGCCATCCATTTCCACTTGACTCGATTTCCTTGATTTATACCTTGTATAACAATTTATATAAATTTATTAATATTCGAATATAAATCGAACAATTCAATTATCGTTTTTAGTAATTTTAATTATCCAATGATTAAATTTCAAACTAATTCTCTTTTAAATTTACTTAACTAAAAATGAAAGTTAAGACTAAATTTCTTTAATAAAATATTTATTTAACTACAATTAAACTTTTAAAAACTAAATTTTTCTTTAACAAATAAATCCACTACTTTTAATCTTAACTGATTTCTTTTAATTTTAAACAGATTACTCTTAACAAATTTACCAAATTAAAATTAAATCTCAACTAAATTTTTACTTAAATAAATTATTCTTCTGTAACAAAAATGAAATTTAATAAGTCAATTTACGAATGATTTTCCTTTCAAAATAAAATAAAAATCGAATTACCTTACTACCGAACGCAACCCAGGCTGCCGAGTATCACCACCCTCATCCCAGATTCACGCGACCTCTCATCGACAACGATGATCCCTCCTACCTTCGAGCTTTCCCACGATGACGTCGAAGCCCCCAGCCTCACTTGCGAACATCACCCCGGCCTACCCACCGCTGCTACTGCCTCGCGAATTCCCACGCTTCTAGTCGAACCACCACCGGCTGTCACGACCCCCCCATCGAACTTGCGTTTGCGAGCCTCCATTGCCTCGAAAACCGCCGCGAGACACTCCAGTTTCCAAAATCGTGATGCCTTCACGATCGCGACACTGTCGCCCCTCTCCCCCTTGCTACTTCTTCAATCGATTGCGATTTGTACTGAGAGGAGACGGTTTTAGGGATCGACCATTATTGTTTTTTTTTCTTTTTCTTTCGTTCGTGAATACTGAAGAGGGAGGTATTGTTTTGATTTGGGGGTGGCCATTGTTTTGATTTCGTTCGAACGAGGGAATTGATTTTAAACGAAAAGAAGTGGGCGACCATTTTTATTTTTCTCTGAACGACGAAGGACACTCGCGTGATAAAAACGAAAACGAGGGGAGACAAGAGGAGACAAGACGCGATGTTTTCCAGAGTATAGGGTGGCTGATGTGAATTAATATAAATTTATATTTAAATAAAATCGATAAATTATCGACTAGGCGTTTATATCCCGTACGTTCACACAACGACTCCGAAAAATACGAAATTGGAAATCCGACAAAAATTCAATATTTCGGACCCAATGGAACTCGTTTCGTCGAATTCCGAGACTGCGCCTCGGACGGCTATTTTTAAATTCGATTTAAACGATTCAATTCAATACTGCACAGAACAGTTTCAAATTCAATCCTGACAGTTCGATTAGCTTTGGTATTATCAATACGAATTTTAAAAGCTTTCGAAATAATTTTCTTCAACTTAAAATTGAAGATTCAAATTATTATCCAGTTTCAATAGATTAAATTCTATAGTTTAATCGTCAATTTTCAAAGTTATATCGGGGATTCAAATTAAATCATCGTTCAAATATTTAAAATTAATTAAATATTCTCAATTTAATTTGTTCGAAATTCAGGGTCGTTACAGACTTCCCCCCTTAAAAGAATTTCGTCCTCGAAATTACAAGTCAGGAAAAATGGTCCTTAACTCGTCTACTATTTTTCCAATATCTAATAGTTTTATCAAATTTTCAAAACAAATCTTTCTACTAAAGATTCGTTATCATCTCAACTAAATTTCCAATTCCAATTATAGTTCAAAACAACATTGTTTTCTTAACAATTCAAATTTTACTTCAAATTTCAAATTCAAATTTTCAAAATTTTCTCAAAAATTTTCTAACGCCCGATATTTTCGAAAAATTTCGCCAGCGTCTCCTTTGCGCGGCTAATACGGCACGACTACAAAACGTCCCTACGGACTCTCAGATTTCAAAAAGAAAAAGAAAAAGCCAAGCGGCTAGAGAGAAATCATTAAAAACTCATATTATAATTCAAATACATACCTTTTGTCGAGCAATTCAAATTATCTGTGAAATCAAATTCAATTCCCTTTATACCTGTATATCCTACTAGCCATAATATCTAGTTACACATTCAAATCATTTTGCAAATTCTATTACAAAATTTCTAATATCAACTTCTTATACCATTTCTAGTTTACTATTGAAGTTATATCCATTATCATTCAATTTTACATTTCAATTCTCATTCGAATTCAATTCACAATTCCAATCTAATTTGGATTTAGTTTACTTCTGGATATTGAATTTTATCAGTTAACTTTAGTTCACTTCAAACTAATCTCAAAACTTCATTTAATTTCACACAATTCAACTTCATTTTTAATATTCAGTTTTAATTCCAGTTTTATTCTTTTGCTCATTTCCAAAATTTATTTTCAGTTTGCTATTTTGGTTTATAACCACTCACATTTAACTGGATTTCCAATTCGGATTCAATTTATCTTTCTTTTACAATTATTGAATTTAATTCGTTCCAAACCTTATTCATTTGGTTAATATTCAATTAGCTTCACTTACTAATTTTAGCTTAATAGTTCACTTCGTTTTCCACAAATCAAATTCAATTGCAGTTTTATCTACTTACAAATTCAAAATGAATTCTAACATTCAATTTCACTTTCATTTATTCAAATTCATTCACTTATACTTTCTTAAATTTAACTCCATTCTTTTAAGTTAAACTTATTCTATCAAGATTCAATTTTGTATAAGTTATCAACTCATTTCTTATTCCATAAATATTTTAAATAGGATTCCAGAGTCTTTTCAACTTTTTTTCAAAACCATTTGAAAACAATTCAAATTCCATTTGAATTTCCAAAACAAAACTCAATTTTCAAACAACTCCTATTTAAAACAATTTGACAGCAATTTCTCTTTTGGAAACCCGAAAATGAATTCTAATGATGTGGCCACCATCATCAGGATTATTTTCCAGCGACCTAAAAGAGTTTAGAGCTTTTCATCTCTTCAAAACATTTTTCAAAACCATTGAAATTCAATTTCAAATCAAACAGATTTAAACTTCCCAAATCTCCAAAATTTTCAAATTCTTTTCAAAACATTTCCAAAAACTTCTCTGGAATTCCGTTTCAAATTACAATTACATTTATAATTTACATTCTTAAATTTCATTAGTATGTGAATTTATTTTAACTTTGGAGATACAATTCCAATTTCTCATTTAATTTCAATGATAATAGTTTAATGTTATCATTTCTAGCAACCATGCAACCATATACTGTAATAATTTACAGAAAAACATTTCTTTTTTTTTTTTTATACAAAAATAGTTTTGGGTAAAATTATTTCATTTACCCCATTTTAAAACAATATTGTGCCGAACTGTTCTATTCGAGCGTTTAGAAACCCCTTCGATACAGTTTTGCAAGACTGTGCCGACGAAGGTTCATATACCACTCAATAAACCAATCATCACAATACAAAACAACTTTATATTCAATAACAAATACGCGCTCATATCTATTATTACACTCAGCTCATTCTAGAGTACTGCTGACTCTATCTCTAATGAGTAACACCCAACAGAGCAGGGTTGTCGCTTAACCATATGCTCCGATACCAACTGTAAAGACCCGCAAATCCATCTTCCGAAAACCCGACACTGCTACGTCCACTGTAGCAATTGCCGAACAATCGGATGGCGAAAACGCGAAACTTTAATATTTAAAAGAAGAGGAGGAAGAGAAGATAGAAGAAAAAGAGAAGAAGAAGAAAGAAGAACAACAGAACAAGAGCAGAAACAGAAACAGAAAACAATATCAGAATCTCACATATCGCAGCGGAACAATATATAATAGATAAATGAATATCATTTAAAAACAAAAGAATTATATCTGTTACTACATTACATCACATCATATCATCAGAGTCAATATACAACAATGGACAGTTATATAAACTTGTCCTCATACAGAATACACAGCGGAATAAATACTATCAGATACAAATACTACGTCTCGCCATCCAGCTTATCTCCAAAGCTCCAGAATATCCAGAATATCCTGATAATATAACTCTAGGCTGCCCGTGTGGAAATTTGTGGGCACCCAGAGTTTAGAAGGGAACAATAAACTCCGAGTCAGTCATGGTGACTGGTGTGAGATCGTAAAACAGTTATTTATCTTTTTTTTTTAAAATAAACAACAGGATAATTTTAAGGTAAATTCGCAATGCTTTTGGAAAATGAAACTACCATAAGACCTCCCGCCACACACACAATGCAAACGCAGAATTGGAGGAGATTTCTTCTTATGATAGTCAAAGATGCTTACTACGCAGAATCAAATCATTTTTGATATTATTATTAGTGCATAGTGTAGAAAATATTTCGAAAGTAAAATATAAATCTTAGCCAGCATAGACATTTCGAACTATGCCTACTATAGCTACCATCCAAACAGTGGGGCGCCACCATAAGTGAATGGTAGGTTCTACAACTAAAACCGTACAAGTGTCGTATTGTTTCTTTGGATTTCCAACAAATGGTCAGGCTAAGGAACTTCCTATCCACGATGGGTACGTCCCTGGAATAGACGACCCGAGAACCTAACCGGATCTCTGCCAACACAAGGCCGGGTTACCTCTGCAAAAATAGGTAACTACTGACACGCGTATGCCATCCCCCGATCGTCACCGATCTTCCCGAGGATCCCCGATTCGCAACAAACCACATAGATAATAATAATGCAGTAACCACAGAGGTTAAGTATCTGGGCTCCATACCATGATACCACCTTTATCCAGAAGGAATGACATACACTAAGGGGCGCTACTCCCTAGAACCTTGCTGCATCCTTCCTGTTTCGACCATTTCCGGGGTGTGAGGCTCGATGAAGTCTCGTCCACAAAGCTACGCTTTCTCAAAAAGCCCTGCTTCGGGTCAAACAGAATGATCAACCTATGATCACAAAGATATAAGATCAAACAAATGATCATATCACAAATGATCAAACACTGATCATTTCACAGCAACACTCAGTATGCCACGTTACCAAATTGGGATATATCGCTGATAAATTTCAACTACATAACCTCTGAGCTCGTACGTCTCAGAGAAGGGTGTTAAGCTAAGAGAATAAATTCTCCGCCACCAACAGATATGTATTTGAAAGAAATCAGCTCTATATCTCAAATTTTAACGTCAGACACACAATCCATACAAGTCTGTTCCGGGATCGAACAGAACCGAAGGCACTTCTCACGAAGCCCTTGCATTTCCGGATAATTTTCAATCACGTCAGGACTTCCCGTCACTAAGGGTGATAAAACCTCTAAATCGAAGATCAGTCGATGTAGAGTAACTCGACGGTAATCCTTCCGTTTCCAAAAATATCCGGTCTTCAACACCGGTCTTCAATTGCGATTCATAACGACGTATCACATATTCGGAATGGGTTATACGACCCCATGGTCCTTTCCCGGTTAACCCGAATAGTGAGCGATTATTCAAAAATAAGTGTGGCATTCAAATTCATCCAATTCACAACAAATACCTATCTAAAGGTAATTATTGATAGTCGGTTATTTAACTATCAATAAAGATGCGCAACATCATCAGATTCCAAATAATTTTCCAAATTATTTATCTTCAAAAATATCTTTACTAGATATAATAATTTCCACACTTCAAAAATAAACCAACGTTTATTTTCTTTAAAACGAATTTCCATTTCTTTTATAAATTCCATAGTGAATTTATATTTTCGAATATCTACTGATATTCGATTTTCAAATCGATTTCAAAAATTCATTTTCAATTTATCTTCACAAAGATAAATCTCAAAATGTTCATTTCATTTTGGAGATGCATTTCCATACTTATTTAAAAATAAGTGTTTCACAAATCTATTCATTTTCAACACTTGAAAATATTCGATATACTTAAATCAAATTAAGTATATATTTCATTCTTTAAGGAAATCTATTTTCTATAACACATCAATTTGAGTCAAAACGAATGTTACGTAAAACATCGTTACGACGACTCAAAAATCACTAGTATAGGGATTCGAAATTAAAATAGATATGCAAATCCCAATACTAGATAAAAACATTTCCTTTCGGAAATCATTTACTATAACAATAGTGTTATAGTCCACCATTTCCTTATATTTCTCGAAAACGTCTATTTCAACAATAAATGTTGAAATCTATGCTTTCGATTCATAACACATTTTAAAACACCTTTAAAATGTTTAACTTCATTTTTTTAAAATATTACTTCTTCAAAAATGAATCCATTTTATTCAATAATATTTTCACTGTCCAAAATCGTGAATATATCTTCTTTAAATAATCTTCCATATTTAATTTATCAAATTCAATCTATTTCGAATTTATAAACACGTCTATAAATTCTATTTCGATTTATAAAAACTACAATTTATAAATCTTCTTTATTAACTAGTTCAATTCATAACTCAATTTTTATACTAACGGTTCATCTTATGAGTTAATACTTATAATTCATTTATTTTCAAAAATCGTTCTTTTAAAACTTTACAATTGTAAAGTTCATCCCTTTATAAATCATTTTAACATCATTTCCATTTTAAATTCACATTCCCTTATTTCAATTTGATTCATTTTTCCAACTATTCACCTTTGAATCTAAAATCGGATTTCAAATTAATTTCTAATTCTACTTTAACTCCAAATCAATTACAAATTTGATTTCTAAATTTATTTTCACTACTAAAATAAATTCTTATTCTTTCCAATTTATTCAATATCCTGTTTTTAAAGGGATTCTTCAAATTGAGATCATTTTACATTGATTTCCCAATTTATTTCAATTTACCAATTAAATTCCTAATTGGATTTCCAACTTATCTCTTTTTAAATAAATTCCTTTTTAAAGAAAACAAATTTCAATTGTTTCTTCCAATCTATTTTAAAAATCCAAATTTTTAAATCAAATTCTTCTAATTATAGTCACTATTTTACGAAATCCATTTATTTAGCACTTTCACTTTATTCTGGAATTTATTCAATACGATTATACTTTAAAAATTCCTTTCTTCAAAATTTCTTCAATTTCTAAAATTGATTCACTTAGAAATTTCTACTTTGATTCAAAAATCCAATTTCGTTTATTTTTGGAATCCAATGATATCAAACATCCATTCAGCTAAATTTTTAGCTTTCAATCAATTTCCAGATATCAATTCAATAACAACAATAATCATTCACAGATTATCACAGCAAAGTAGAAATAAATTCAATCAATATGAGGGGTCCAGTTGGATCCCTCCAACCTGTTTCCCTGCATCCAAAGATGTTAGCACAATACCAATTCCGCTCCAGTACGGAATTATCGCGGTATATAGGTTTTTATAAATCCGCTTACTAACGGCGCAATAGGGTCTCATCCGCTATACGAGGCGGGAAATCATCAATCCAATATATACATATGCCAATATGTATATATTGCTATATATATAGATATATCCTATCATATCTAATAGCACATTCAAAAGCAATCAATCAGTCAATAAATAACTGCAATATTAAATTTTTCCTTCGAGTGAGAAAATCTCACCTTTGCTTTTTATTTTGCCATCCATTTCCACTTGACTCGATTTCCTTGATTTATACCTTGTATAACAATTTATATAAATTTATTAATATTCGAATATAAATCGAACAATTCAATTATCGTTTTTAGTAATTTTAATTATCCAATGATTAAATTTCAAACTAATTCTCTTTTAAATTTACTTAACTAAAAATGAAAGTTAAGACTAAATTTCTTTAATAAAATATTTATTTAACTACAATTAAACTTTTAAAAACTAAATTTTTCTTTAACAAATAAATCCACTACTTTTAATCTTAACTGATTTCTTTTAATTTTAAACAGATTACTCTTAACAAATTTACCAAATTAAAATTAAATCTCAACTAAATTTTTACTTAAATAAATTATTCTTCTGTAACAAAAATGAAATTTAATAAGTCAATTTACGAATGATTTTCCTTTCAAAATAAAATAAAAATCGAATTACCTTACTACCGAACGCAACCCAGGCTGCCGAGTATCACCACCCTCATCCCAGATTCACGCGACCTCTCATCGACAACGATGATCCCTCCTACCTTTGAGCTTTCCCACGATGACGTCGAAGCCCCCAGCCTCACTTGCGAACATCACCCCGGCCTACCCACCGCTGCTACTGCCTCGCGAATTCCCACGCTTCCAGTCGAACCACCACCGGCTGTCACGACCCCCCCATCGAACTTGCGTTCGCGAGCCTCCATTGCCTCGAAAAACCGCCGCGAGACACTCCAGTTTCCAAAATCGTGATGCCTTCACGATCGCGACACTGTCGCCCCTCTCCCCCTTGCTACTTCTTCAATCGATTGCGATTTGTACTGAGAGGAGACGGTTTTGGGGATCGACCATTATTGTTTTTTTTTTCTTTTTCTTTCGTTCGTGAATACTGAAGAGGGAGGTATTGTTTTGATTTGGGGGTGGCCATTGTTTTGATTTCGTTCGAACGAGGGAATTGATTTTAAACGAAAAGAAGTGGGCGACCATTTTTATTTTTCTCTGAACGACGAAGGACACTCGCGTGATAAAAACGAAAACGAGGGGAGACAAGAGGAGACAAGACGCGATGTTTTCCAGAGTATAGGGTGGCTGATGTGAATTAATATAAATTTATATTTAAATAAAATCGATAAATTATCGACTAGGCGTTTATATCCCGTACGTTCACACAACGACTCCGAAAAATACGAAATTGGAAATCCGACAAAAATTCAATATTTCGGACCCAATGGAACTCGTTTCGTCGAATTCCGAGACTGCGCCTCGGACGGCTATTTTTAAATTCGATTTAAACGATTCAATTCAATACTGCACAGAACAGTTTCAAATTCAATCCTGACAGTTCGATTAGCTTTGGTATTATCAATACGAATTTTAAAAGCTTTCGAAATAATTTTCTTCAACTTAAAATTGAAGATTCAAATTATTATCCAGTTTCAATAGATTAAATTCTATAGTTTAATCGTCAATTTTCAAAGTTATATCGGGGATTCAAATTAAATCATCGTTCAAATATTTAAAATTAATTAAATATTCTCAATTTAATTTGTTCGAAATTCAGGGTCGTTACAATTATTATATTTTAAATATCAATTATTAAATATTAGTAATTAATATTAATTTTTATTTCTTAATTATTAATTATTAAAAATTAATTCTAATTTATTATTTATTATTTATTTAATAATTATTAATTATTTTATTAATTATTTATTATATTGAATATTAATTGTTAATGTTAATTGCTTCATATTTTAAATTAATTATTATTATATAATAGTAATTATTATTTATTATCAATTTTATAATTAATTATTAATTATTAAGTATTAATATTTAATTATAATTATTAACTAATTATTACAATTGGTAGATAAAAAGTTGTAATAGAAACCTATTACAAGTGGAAAAAAAGAGTTGTTAAAATTGCATCTATTACAACTAGCAAAAAGAGTTGTAATAGGCATTTATTACAACTGACAAAAGATGATCGTTGTAAAAATAGGCATCTATTATAACTAGCAAAAAAATGTTGTAACGGGAATCTATTACAACTGACAGAAAAGAAGAGTTGTTAAAAATATACATCTATTACAACTAGCAAAAAAGAAATGTTGTAATAGGCATCTATTACAACTGGCAAAAAAGAAGAGTTGTTGAAAGTAAGTTTATTACAACTTTCTGAAAAAAAGAGTTGTAAAAAACATCTATTACAACCGACAAATTGTGACAGTTGTAAAAATACAATTGTAATAGGGTCTTTTTGTTGTAGTGTTCAATTTTTTTTCTTTTTTAGTAAACTCTATTTCTTGGTCAGAGAATTTAGGGCTAGAGTAACTAAAAGAGAACATGATTTGGGAATAGAAAACAAGCTGAGGAAAAAAAATTAGATGAGATGTTTGTTAATCTCAAATGGGCTGGGCTTTATACTTACTTATTTATTTTACCATTTTTCCCATTTCTTTAGGCAACTCTCTTTATTTTATTTTATTTATATATCTATAAATTCTTAAACTGATCTATAATGTAAAAATATTTTTTTTGAAACATTTTATTTTTCATTTTAATATATATTATATAGAAAGGATTTTATCAACTAATTCAAATTTTATAATAACAAAACCTTTTATTGAATACGCTTTAATTAAATAATAATTTGATTTTAAAAATAATAATTATCAAAATCAAATTCAACAGTTCTATTATTATTATTATTAATTTAATATTACAACTTTTAAAACAAGGTTGTTACAGACCTTCCCCTTATGGAAATTGCGTCCTCGCAATTTCTTATAAGAAGACGTCAAAAACACATGCAACCATTAACTCAATCAAAACTTAAGCAATTAACATTGGAATTAAACTTATCATATGTTATAAATTTAAATACATTCATTTATTAATTTCTTTTTCTTCGCATACGAAAATTTATTGAAAATTTTCTAAGTGTTAAAATTTTTGAAAAATTTCGGCAAAGTCTCCTTTGTACGGAGAGCCGTTTGCAATTTCACAAATATAATATAAACAATATACATCGACCACATGGTATGAAAGATAATATAAAACAATATTTTTAACACTTTTGTATTTAATCCGAAAACGTACCTTTATTTTAGCATTTCAAAGCAGTTGGTTAAATTATTATGCGAGCGAGAGCGAGTTTGCGCTGCATACCAATCCATATAGTCTTCTTTAACCTATGCTTAACTCAAGTTTTCATGTTAGTCGCATATAATGAGATATAATAATCATGCATTCGTTCATTAAATAAACAACCATAATATTCTTGTTTAGGCCATATTTCGACAAAGAATTTCAGCAACAAAATACATAATTTGAGGATGGTTTCAAATAGCAAATTGTTTCTAATGTATTTGCTTCCCAAAACAACTTCTGAATCATTTAAATGTAATTATAGTGTTTTTCCCAAAACTTAAAAGTGGTGCAGGTCCACTTTATAAAACACTAATTTAAGCATAGAAAAAATTAAAATTTCGCAAAACAATTAAAAAAAAGTTGTTGGTTAGGTCTTTAGCTTTTCTGATTGGATAAGATTGTCAAAATCGGAGTAACCGTTTGAAAGTTATGACCAAATGAACATGACAATTTTTTTTTAAAATTAATTCTCAGGCCAGATATTTGAATCTATTTTCAAACATGTTTATACATTACTAAACTTCAAAATTTTAGTAAGTGACAAACACAAAAGTTGTTCTATATTAAAATATCTTTTAATCAAAAAAATGAATTGTCAAAACCGGATGGCTAAATCAAAAGTTATGTCCATATTTGTTAAGCACTTTTAAAGTATAAAATTTCTAAGTTTTATTTTCTTTCAAATAGGTTTCTATAATAACACTAGATCACCTATACTTAACTCATATATACAGTTCATGAAGGCTGAAGGTACTAAAGTCAGCAATTATATGTGTGCAAATACATGTTTGAATAATGTGAACTAATATATGTTGGCATATTATATATATGCAGGCATCCTTGGTTTTAGGAAATGCTAAAGGCAGGTAATATAATGTACAAGAAAGCACATAAAGCCAAGGGAGAAAAATACGTGCATGCAAATGAATATGGGAAAATATTTTTATACAGACTAACTTGAATTTATTTTATAGGTAACCGCATATTTATTTACACACAAAGACTGTAGGAAACTGCAGCGATTGCTCCATTAAAATTTAATGCGATATAACTGATTAACTAGTAAGTACCATAATCATGTGGAAGCGATACAACAACGATTTTCATAGTTTACTAAGATCGCATTTGGCTGTTGATGAGCAGCATTTTTTGGATTAAGTGTGAACAATTCAAACACTTCTATATTGATTGATTATTTGTTTGAAAAAAATGGTAATTACATGGACCTCGAATCGACGGTAAAGGAAATTTTTATTTTATTTTGACAATTATTTCTACCTCGAATATTTGGTCAGCACATTTCCCTGTTTAGTTAGGGTGATCACTGATGTACACGATAAGCTTAGAACCTCATAATTTGATGGTTGTATAGTGAAATAAAAATCAATCAATTTAATGGTTTTTTTCAATATAAAACAACCAAATGATTTTGTTATCCACTTAAGTTGATTGGTGGAGAAATGTTAACTCTTCAAATTTCAGTTAAAAAGGTATAAAACTTATGTCCAATAGTTAAGATGACCATGTATAAAACTTAAGGCTAGTAAGACTTAAAAATAATAATTATTGACCACTGTCCACCAATAACAAGCATATTCATGTTCCAATATTGACCTAATTAGCAAATACTGATTTGTTTAACATAAATTTTGCAGACAGCTCATTTCAACAAACAATGAGGAAAAAATTCAAACAAACTATTTCAAGAAAAATTCAACATAACTGCAAAGATAAAATATGTATTAAATTTTTTTCAAACATTTAAAAACGTACCTGAACAAAATTTGACAATTTGCCAAAAGCAAAAGGGTCAACTATTGTGCTCTGTGTCACTGACATGAACTTCCCTACTATATATATACAGGCATAGGATAAAGATTAAAGCACAAAATGAGTGGCATGACTGAAATTGTGTTCTTCATTGGTTCATTTTTGGTTTGTTACTAAAAAAATTATTTCATTTTCTGTTGTCCCTTTTTTTTCGACTTTCGAATGCAATAAAAATTAGGATTACATGTATGATAAGTTCAGTAAGAGTCCACCTAGACAACTAATACTAATTATCAAATCACTTTTTAACACATAATATGATTCTATAGCAAGATATGTTTTAGGGTCTGTAACTTCAACCAACCATAGTTAAGAAAGGTTCAGGATCCCAAAAGAAAGTATTTAAGAATACTGCTGCTGTGAAACTTATTCTCTATTCCAACTGTTCATATGAAATGGCTCTGAAATAAACGACACAACAAACAAATTTAAGGTGTAATTTGACAGTTCTTGTTTAATCACTGCATTTTATAATTTCTAAAGTAACTAATTTAGTCTTATAGGCATTAATACTACTACCAATATAACCTCAAACATATTACATAGAAATTTGAACAAAGTAAATACCAAGTGAGTGAAGATACTTCATGACTTTTGATATGTGTGTGTATATCTACTTATATAAAATAAGTATCAATTTTTCAAATACTTGTTATATCAAAAATTATTTTACTTGTTTATATAATAAATTTACACAACTCCATCAAATTCTAGTTTTCAAATACACTAATCATTATATTTTTTTATACGCAGACAACACCCCATTTTAGGGTGTAATATTTCTTTCTTTCTTTCTTTATTTTCAAATATATTATTCTTTTTAACCCGTTGTAGAAATAATATTCATACTTTCCCAATTCGTTTTCTTGCTTATATAAAATATTAAATTATGAGGTTACTTATGTATACACATCCATTCTTTATTATCAACAATTTGCGTTCAAAACAATACTTCACGCCATATTCAATTAGTTTTAATAAAGTTCATATTCAATCTTTTAAAAAAACATAGATTTCTATCTCAGAGCATTTCATGTATAATATATTAAATTTTCAAAATAATAAACGAATATTTATATTAATATTTTCTTAATTTGAAAATATTAACATACTTAAAACCTCCTTTTGAATTTAACATCAAACAATCTAAAATACTTTGAAGATTTTCAATCTTGATATTTTTAAAATATCATATATAAGAAATTCAAAAATCTAAGATTTTAAATGGATTTTCTCACCCATAGCTTGTTTACCATAAATTAAAACATTGTATTTATTATTATTATTATTATTTTTCCATGCTTGTATTATTTTGAAAATATCATTTTCTTTTTCCAAATTTTATTATCTTTTTTTCCAAACTATTGTGTCGAAATGCCTCGTTCTAGTCTTTAGGAATCCCTATCGATAACGTTGGCTAAAAGCATCGACCAGAATTCTTAAACACTCAACGGATAAATTAACACATATACCAGAAAAAGATTTATTTGAAAAATAATTTCACTATTATTTTCTTTTATAAACAAAGCTCATCAAATTATTTTTATAAACCCATTTACAACATTTTTTTTTCAAATATCCAACCAAACCATATCAATCACTGAGAAAACATTCATATCATCCAAATAGAATACTACAACACATTGGTTATTTATTTATCAAAATCATACTTCTGTCATTTTAAATAAACCAAGTATTATCAATAAAGTTGTTATTTATTTGTTTTATATGCCATAGGCTCATACTCCTCATTCCATTCATTTAGTAATTTATAAATCCAAACATATTATGGTATATAAAAATTGCGTAACGACCAATAATTTTCGATAACTAAAAATTTGTAAATTTAATAAAGTTTTGTAATTAAATGTTGGAAGGAATAAACAATTGTGATGTAATAATAAGAATATAACTGGAATAAAATGAAGGGGGAATTAATTTAAAGGACAAAAATTTGTATATTTTTTGCCTCAAGGACACAACCTCAATATTTTTACCATAAGGACAAATATTCTCCTAAAAATTATTCATAAGGACAAACATTTTCCAAAATTATTCATAAGGACAACAAAACTGCTACCAAACTAAAAACTGATACCTAAAAACTGCTACCGATAACTACAAACTGATACCTAAAAACTGCTATCAATGACTAAAAACTGATACCTAGAGAAAGTTGTCCTTCAGGATAAAATATTGAAGGCCTGTCCTTGAGGCAAAAACGTTGAGAAATTTTGTCCTTGACGATAATTTCCTGTAAAATGAAATAGTATAAATTTAAGGTAACTGATAACTGCTTTAAATGTAATTCCAATTAATTAAAAGAATTAAAGAGTTATAATTGATATAGATTGTCAATAAATTATAGTAATGTATGTATTAATTAATAATTGGATTTAAAGGGTAATTGACAATTTAAATGTTGATTAATTAATGAAATAATGTGTAATAAATTGAAATTGAATAAAATTAGTGTAGTGTGAGTTGTTATAACAATTGCTTGTAAATAATAAACTTACAAATGTTATTAAATGTAGAAATGGCGACAATTGTTATTTGTGACCAATCTAATTAATCAATTACAAATAAATGTAAATAAATGTTACATTAATGTGAGTTAAGATAATAACTAGAGTGAAATGTAATAATGTTAATTTAAGTTTATTATTGACAATTTGAATGAAATTCCAATCAATTGAAATGATTTGAATGTTATACTTAGTTATAATTTGAATATAAGTAAATAAATGTAAATGTTGTATAAATTAATGAACTAGTATATAATTAATGGTAATTGAATAAAAATCAGTGTTATGTAAGAAATGGTAACCTTTGTTTGTAAATAATGAACTTATAAGTGTGATTAAAAGTTTATGGTAACAATTATTATATGTTACCAATTTATTTGTTCTATTAAATTAAATTGGAAACAAATTGCAATTAAATGAAATTAAATATTACGTTAATAGTAATTAAGATGAAATTGGGGAATATTAATGTACTAAGATACAAACTAATGTTAATTATACCCATAAGTTGATAATTAATTGAATAACAAGATTGACAATCAAATAAATGGATTTATTGTAATTTAAAATTTATAATTACTGAATTTTTTGAAATTGAAATTAAATACTGTAATTTGTGCAATATTGAATATTTAATTGATATAGAAATTTATTTTAAAATATTTTAAAGTACTAAGTAGTCTAAAATGATAGAAATTGTAAATTATTAAATCTGAATTGAAAAGGTGATTTAATTAATTTAATATTAATTTATTTAATTAGTGTGAAAATAACCATTTTGACCACTCTCTTGGATTTCGATGAAACTAGTTTCATCGGATCCATAACAGTGAATTATTGTAGGATTTCAAGTTTCATAGGGATCGGACTTGTCGTTTGATCGTACGGGCTCGAAACGCTTAGAAATCAATTTAATTAAAATCAATTTGATTGAAATCAATTTAAATTAAGCTAATTTTTTAGATAACTCCTTCATACGATGGAATTAGGATTTGGAACCTGTTCCATTGTGTTTAAAATATCAAAAACATCTATTTTGATATATTGGATTACCCATTTTCGTTCTGGAGGCAAAACGGGCTTTTCGGGTCGTTTATCGTTCAACTTCCAAATCAAATCTGATCCATTCATTACTATTTTTGATCTGCCTATAAATAGTCCATTATAAACCCTAGCTACTTCTTATTTTCATTTGTCTATATGTACATTTCCTGTCTATCTCCTCCTTTCCAATGACAGAACATATCCAAAATTCCAAACCCTCAATTCAATTTCAAATTCAAATCCAAAAATCAAATTATATATCGATTTGAAGCTCTTGACGAGCGCAAGTCAATTCGTAGTTTGTTTTTCGATCTGGGTTGCTGGGTGGCCGGAATTTAGTGATTTATTCTCGGCCGTCCGTAGTGTCGTGATCAACTTTGTCTGATCAACGATTCGAAGGTACCGGGTCATGGAGATCGTCGCACGCAGTGCATCGGTGGGATTTGTTTGACGAAGTGGCAGTTGGATGTGGCAAAAAAATTCGATTAGGGTTTAAATGGTGTGAGGCGGCTACTAGTCTCGGCCTCGATTTGGGCACTGGCGTTCGTCGCAGGCGGTGGAGGAAGGTGAGGCGAGCTCGTCCAGGTGCTCCGGTCAGGTGATGGCGGCGACGAGGTGGCACGATCGATGGCGAAGCCGATGTCAGTTGGGTTCTACGTTTGGGCTCTTGCGCATGTTAGGGTTCGGGGAACAACTGTGTACGTTTTTTTATTTTGTTTTGTTTATTTAAACTTTATAATTCAATTGTTCTAATCGCGATAACTTTTGCATACAAACTCGGATTTGGGCGCGGTTTGTTGCGCTAGGATTGTATCAGAATTTCAGATATTTTGATGCTGGTTTGGATGAATTCTAAAATTGTTTGAATTTAAGGCTTATTTTGGATTTTAATTCTATTTAAAATCGAAGGTGAGTGTTTTGACCCACTCACAACTACTAGATTATCATATGTTAGTTAGATTAAATTTATGATTTGATTAGAAATTTATTGATTGTTTGGTATGTTAAATTGTCATTCTGGTTAAATTTGACTTTTATTGCATTTAATTATCGTTTAATTTGATATTGAATTTTAAATGGTCAATTTAATACCTGTATTGATTATCATTTATCTATTGATGTTTATTGATTGATTTGGATGATGATTGTGATGTTGTTTTATTTTTGATATTGGGTGACTGGATGTTGTATTTTATATTGTTATAATACTGCAAGTTCCATATGGGTTGAAATGATACATACTCGAACGATCTATAGACTAGGGAAAAATCGTTATGGGTTGAAATGATAGACTCGAGCGATTTTATGGATTTTTATTTAATTCGGGATTGCGGTTTGAAATGATATATAACCGTAAAAATTTAAATTGCGGATTGAAATGATAAATATCCATATCACTTGACCCTAAGGTAGAAAATTATATACGGACACCGGATTGGTTAAATTAAATGATTTTGAATCTTTAAAATTTTGAATTCAGTTAACTGGTATTTTGAAATAGAAATTGATGTATATAAACTGAATTATTTTCGTTAATCCAAGTGTTCATGCGGAAATTGGAATTGATTTTATAAATTGTTCAAAGGGTTTAAAATTGGAATTTCAAAGTTGAAGTGTCAAATATAAATGAATTCTTATTGGAATTGAGTTATTGAAATTGTTTGAGTATAACCTTGAAATCTATTTTAAATTAAACTAAACTATTTCAATCAATTTCGAACTACTTTAATTTGTTTAATCTATTGTAACCTATTTAATCCAATCAAATCTAATTTACCTATTTTAAACTAATTAAATTTATTTAATCTATTTTAAATCTATTTAATATAATTTAAATCTATTTAATCTAAAATTAATCTATTTAAACATTTTTAAATATAATTTAAATCTATTTAGTCTATTTTAAATCTCCTTAAATCATTTAAAAATCTAGTTAAATCAAATTTAAATCTATTTAAACTATTTTACTATTTAAACTATTTTAAATCTATTTAAACTATTTTAAAACCATATAAACCATTTATAACTACCTAAACTATTTTCTAAAATTTTAGACTGTGTACAGTTGAAGTATTTTTATCTAAATCCTTGATGATGATATGACCAAAGTTGGAATTTGGAACTGATACCTTTTGAAATGACGTTTTTGAGTAATAGGATGATTTTGGAACAAGGATTTTGTTTAACCTATCTTATCAATAAGTTCAAAATGAATATGACATTGAGAGTAAATTTGATTAGTGAAAGTGAATATGATTTCGAAAGAGATATGATTTAAAATCGAATATGATATTTTGATATAAATTGTGAATTGACTTTTGAATTGTAAAAGAACCATCCAGTGTGAAATAAGCATTTGGTTGTTAAAGAGACTGGGATCGGATATTGTCATACTCTCTGCCAATACCGAAAACCACTTTAACAACTGTGTACGTGGTGGAGATTCCAGAAATGAAGTAGGATGGTTTGGAGAACGAGTTCTGTATGAGGTATGATGTAACCCTGACTCCCATGAGTCAGCTTAGATGTGACTAAAACAGGAGCCACGCCGGCCCAAGTGAGGTCGCACCTCCGAGCGGGCACATTTCTTCGATACCATTCTATTACTTTGTGATTGATTTGGTGGCCACCCTTGATTTGATTTAGGAGTGTGTCTGAGGTGGGCGGTAGTAGTTGCTATGCGTTACCACCAGTCCGGATCCACAATTGGTACATCTACCCTGGCATTGCCTCGAGTGTCGTGTTCACATGCCCTAGAGCGCCTTCTACGAGTTTGTTTTGTACCATACCTATGGGATGTCCTCTGGGTAAACCACCGGTTTGGTGGAGCGTACGACATTGTATAAACTATGGGAATATTTAAAAATATGTGAAGGGGAATATGAGTAATGCCTTAACACTATTTTAATACTTTTACTTTACTGTAGACATATTATAATAGCGTATTGTACTATATAGTAGATAGTTTAACGGATCCTTAGGAGATGGGAATCCCAAACATCTCTTAAGTTATAGCACTCACGTTAGACACTGGATAGAAGATGTCAAACCCCGTAAACATCTCTGATGCCGTTCCACTCATATTTATTGACCGTTGATTTAACTTACATAAGATCTTTTAGTTCTGATTCGAGTGTTTTGTCTTTTCAATTCGCTCGGGTCAACCTAAGCATTTCAAGGTTGAAGACCTTATTTCTGGAGGACGACGACGAAGATTTGTATTACTATTATTTATGATATGTATTCCACTACATCATGTTGTTTCGCTACATTTATTTATTTGTTTGTTTGTTTATCTCTGTTTTATGTAACTCTGATTTTGTTATAAAAGAATAATCAAATGTATTTATAAAACAGCTTCATGGACTGTTATTTGATTAATATATTTTGTCATTCCGCTGTGAGATTCTGTATTTGTTTTAATTCTTTCTCTTTTTCTAATTTACCCCATAACAATCTGCCTTTTTAATGGTTTGAGTTTGACGTGTGTGTCTGCTTAAAACGTCCAAAAAGGCAGGTCGTTACAGTTGGTATCAGAGCTTTGGTTTAGCGATAACCTTAGCTTTATGGGGTCTGACACTTTAGAAATAGGGTAGTAATACCCAAGAATGAGTCGTTGAGTGTATATATATATATATATATATATATATATGAGAGCGTATTTGTTAGTGTTATAAAAGGTTTTTATATTGTGTTAATTTGTTCGGTTTTGTATTTATAAATTCTAGTTGGTGCATAGGACGCTATGATATCGATAGGGATTTCTAAACGCTTAATAGGGTAGACCGACATAATATTGTTTTGGAATATAGGTAAATGAAATATTTTTTCCTATTATATATTTTGTATATAAAAGAATAAATTTTATAAATGATATAGTTGGTTGTTATATATTCGTTGTTAGGTAGTGAAATTTATAAGTATTGATTGAGAAATGAGATTGTAAAGAAAATAAATATAAATTGGAAATTTAGAACTTAAGTTCCGGGATTTTTGAAATTTCTTTCAAAGGATTTTGGAATATAATATTAATATTATTTAGAAGTATTTTCTGATATAAATATTTCAAAGTGATTTGAAGGAAAGTTTTAAATGGAAATATTGAAGGAAATAAGTTATGCACTCCCCTCTCTGTCGCTGGAAAATAATTTCGGTGATGAGTGCACGCATCATCGATGTTCATTTTCGGGTTTCAAAGTGGGAAGACTGTTGTAGTAGTTTTACTGCACAGCCATGTTGATAAACGAATTTTAATTTTAATTTCTAAATATGATTTGATACATGTATATATATATAAGTTATGGGTATATATATTATTTTAAAAGGATTGAAATGAAACCCGGTTGTTTAGTTCTTAAGTTTCTATAAATTAGAAATTGAAATTATTGTAATGAATGGAATCTTGACTACATTTATAATTGGAAACTTCAAAAAATGAAAATAAGAAATTTGATGTTAAAATGATTAATGAATCGATAAGAAACTGAAATTTTGAAAACTATAAATAAAAGGAAATGAAAATAAAAAATGTAATTATTGAACATTTTGATTTAAAATAAATATGAAAACTTGTGCAACCTTTTATTGCATTCTAAAGGACACACATATATATATATATATAACACTTACCAAATTATTAAAAGTTGAAATGTTAATAAGGATATGTAATGGAATATTATACAAGTAAGACTTCAGAAAATGAAAGTGTTCAATAGACTTACTTTTATAAATAAGAATCTAATGTTACGAATTGTTTAAATTAAAGTTAATAGTTTGAAATGTCACTAATTAAACGTAATAAAAGTGAATAATATAAGAAAACATGATTATAAGCTTAAGTTAACATTTAAACTATTTAGGATCACATTTAATAGTAAAAGGTGAATACTGTAAGTAAATAATTATAAACTTGAATTAACATTGAAGCCAATTGTAATTAAAATGAATACTATATTAATTGAATGATTATAACTTTAGAGAACATTGTAAGTGATTTAGAAATGGTGTTAATATTCAATAATACTATATATGGAAGAATGAATGCGAAAAGAAATAATCTATTAATGGTGAATTCTGTAACGACCCCGAAATTTAATTTTATTTAAATTGATAATTAAATGAATTTTTGAATTAAATTTGTGAAAATAATCAATGCGCCGATGCAAGTTTCCCCGATATCCAAATATATTTTGTATAAATCATTTAAATTTAATAATATTGTAAATATTGTACATATATGTGAATATATACGTATACGTGCATATATGAGTAAAAATTTGTATATGTATGTACAATTGATTTGAATTTGAATTGTAAATAAATTGTTTAATAATAAGTGATAATAATAAATATTAGAAAGGAAAATATATAGCAAACTAGGCAAAATGGAATATGAATGAAACCTGAGAGTAGATATGCAAAACATAAACAAGTAAAATAAGAATATCTATAAAAATATCTATGTACTAAAATAAGTTAAGGTTGAGACATATAGTACTTAAGCATTTAATGCCTCTATCTCTAAGTAATAAACTAAGTCAAATTCAAATTGTTTTAACATCCTTTCAGCCTCCAAATCTCTGATCGAAGATAAGAAAATATAAAAAGGAAACTGATAATCACCTTATACAAAAATATTATATCACACAGCAAACCAAGAAAAAAAGAAGCATAAGTAAGAACAAAGTAATATATCTATGCAAATGAAGAAACATAAGGACACAAAGCAATAAATGCAAAATCTCCTTAGTCACCGAAAACAGCATACCAGCCCCCAAACTTCATAAAAATCTCTGACCCAATATGTTGTACCAGATATCACCTATCTGTACCAAGTCTTCCTTTATGTAAATACACATTCATTTTGTGTTAGTTCGCTCATAACAAACATAGTAAAGCCTGAAAAAAATATTAAAGCCAACAAATTCTCAGTTTTTAAAGTTCAAAGCTTTTCATTTCAATTCCATCAAGCAAAAAAAAAACTACAACCTGGAAATTCAAAGCCTGTTTTCAACACAAATAAAACTCTGTTTCTTTCTGGAAACTCAGGTGAGCAAACTGACCTGTTCTAATGTTGAATTTATTTATATATGTGATGTTGTGGTGGATACTTCTAGCTGTTGTGAAAGTTGCTTTGATCTATGTTGTTCTGCGAGAATGCGTGTTTGTGAGTATGTTATATATTCAAAAATGTATACTCTCTGTTAAATTTACAAGCTTAAAACCCATTACAAAAGAAAAAGAGGGAAAAAAATCCATATCTCTTAAACCAATCAATACTAAGTATTAATCTCAAAAGGGAAAGTGATTATAATGTGGTAATATCAATTTTGAAAATAATCACAAGTATAGTTGTGGGATAACTGTTTTGGAAATGTGAATATTACAGTAATTGTAACGACCCTGAAATTCAGACCCAGTTTAAAATTTTTAAATCACTTATTTGATGCAGAAATTCGAATTTTCACAAACAACTTCCGTTGCCAACCAAACTTCGCATTTGGAATGCGTCTAGATAGACATAGGCGTGCGCCAAATTTCGTTGAAAAATATTGAAGTAAATTACGGTCGTCACATTTACCTATTAGTTAAAATTCTATGTGTAAATTTCCTATTGTCCGAACTCAAATATTTTTCTCAATGTTGCATAAGAAAAATATTCTGAACTTGACGGCGCATTTCGTTTCGTCAAATTTCGCTTTTAATTGCTAGTTAAAATGTTCACTCGTGCAAATGGTTCAATAAGATTTACCACTTCGCAAACAATGTCAAACCATCAATATCATCATACCGTTGTGTCCGCCTCGTCGCGCTGATCAAAACGGTATATTTTTTTGTGTCAATCGGAGTTCGGCGTCGCAAGTTATAAACTGGTTAACGGGATACAAACTGGTCCGTTACGCCACACAAACCGGTACCCAACATTTCAACATTTAAAATCTTGGAGCCTTCCAGCTGCCTTGGGAAGCCAAATAGCCTCCATTTTAAAAAATCATCATTGCATTGTCCTTTGCACACTTTGAATCTCGTGTATATATCCCCATCTCCATTATGACACTGTACACAACATCACTTTTCACTTCAGAGAAACTAGGTACGTAACCTCCTCTGCCTTTTCTTTCTCTCCTCCCTTTCTCCTCTCTTTGCATTCTTCTTCTTTCTTCTTTTTATTATTTTTTCCAAACTTCCCATGCAACCCAGCTCTCCCAACTCCACCCAACCCATGCAGCCCCTCCACCCAGCCCATGCAGCCCCTCCACCCCCTCCCATCCCATGCAGCCCTCCACCCAGCCTCCTGCAGCCCCTCCAGCCCCTCCCAGCCCATGCAGCCCTCCACCCACCCTCCACCCAGCCTCCTCCCAGCTCCTCCAGCCCAGCCCCCCAGCCCCTCCCAGCTCCTCCAGCCCAGCCCAGCTCCTCAGCCCCTCCCAGCTCCCTCAGCCCCTGCCAGCTTCCCCCAGCTCTTCCAGCTCCCCCTCCCAGCTCCCTCAGCCCCTGCCAGCTTCCCCCAGCTCTCCCAGCTCCCCCTCCCAGCTCCCTCAGCCCCTGCCAGCTTCCCCCAGCTCTTCCAGCTCCCCCTCCCAGCTCCCTCAGCCCCTGCCAGCTTCCCCCAGCTCTCCCAGCTCCCCCTCCCAGCTCCCTCAGCCCCCTCCCATCTTCCCCCAGCTCCTCCCAGCTCACCCTCCCAGTCCCTCCCAGCCCCTCCCAGCTCCCCCAGCCCAGCTCCCTCAGCCCCCTCCCAGCTTCCCCCAGCCTCTCCCACCTCCCAGCTTCCCCCAGCCTCCCAGCTCCCTCAGCCTCCCCCAGCTCCCCCTCCCAGCTCCCTCAGCCTCCCCCAGCTCCCCCCAGCCTCAGCCCAGTCCCAGCCCAGCTCTCCCAGCTCCCCTACCCAGCTCCTCAGCCCCTCCCAGCTCCAGCCCGCTCCTGCCCTCCAGCCACCTGCCCTCCAGCCACCTGCCCTCCAGCTCCTCCCAGTCCCTCCAGCCCCTCCCAGCTCCAGCCCGCCCCTGCCCTCCAGCCACCTGCCCTCCACCTCCTCCCAGCCCCTCCAGTCCCTCCCAGCCCAACAGCCCTCCGCCCAGCCTCCACCCAGCCCCTCCATCCGCCCCCAGCTCTGTCCAGCACTGCCAGTCCAGCCCCTGTCCAGCCCAGTCTGCCCTCTCATCCTCTGCCCAGCCTCGCCTAGTCCGCCCTCCACTCCCCTGCCCAGCTCTGCCCAGTCCAGCCCCTGCCCCAGCCTACTCCGTCCCTCGTCGCCACAGTTCCGACCCCGACCACCGTGCTTTCTTTGAATACATAGTATATACACAATGTATTAGTTTGCAAAGTATAGAGAAGTTGATTTTATTATATGGGCTACAATATCTCAGATTTTGTTCATTTGCTTGACAGTTGTAGCTGATCCGGGATCTCAGGCATAGGCTTCCGTCTACCTTATTTTGCATCTAGTTTCTTGTTTGGGTATGGTTTGTATATATTCAAATCAATATATATATATTGTAATAAACAAATTATTGATTAATTATTTGTTGATTGCAGTTTGTGCTCGCTTTGCGTCGTGTTTATTAGGGTCTATTTATCTATTCGTCTTCGTGCTTCGTCATCTTCTCTAACCTCGCAAGGTGAATATTTCATTCACGACTCAATCTATTATGCTATGAAAATTAAGTGATAATTGTCGTTAATATTAAATTGGATATTAAAATTGTTGGTTGTTAAAATTTGGTTGAAATAAACTGTTAAGTTGTAAAAATTTGATGCCATGTATTGTTTAAGTTGATTAAACATGTTGAACTGTAATATGATGATAATTAGGGTAAATAATAGTGACCTTAAATTTGATAAGTACGATTGATGTAGAAATTTGATAACGGACACCAAGTAAAAATCATAATGTAATAATCTTTAATCCGTAGGATTCTAGGAATAATTGTATTAATTTGCATAATAACAAATGTGAGTTAATATGATTATTTCGGGATTATTTGAATAAATTGTTAAATGGTTATGTATGGTTGCTATTGCTTGTTTATTTACTTTGACACCATCCCAGTTATCACACTGCAAGTTCCCTTTGCTATGCTTTATATTGAATGATATCGGGTTGAAATGATAAATACCCACTTAAACAACTTGGCCTAGGATAGACAATTAAAAATAAGAAACCCGATTGGTCAACAAAATTATTTTGAAATTGAAATCTATTTGAAATTAAGGAATGAACTTAATAATTTGTTTGGAAATCAAGTAACGACTTAATGGATTTAATTGAAACGGATTAATAAATCTATTTAATTAAAGAAAATGAATTGGCGAATTTGATTGAAATAAGATTTAAAACAAGTGAGTTTTAAAATTTAATAATTTAATTTATTAGATTGGTAGATTTAGATTTAGACTGAGTTTTAAATTAAATAGATTTGAACTTGTCATAAATAATAATTTAGATTTAGGAAATTTTGACTTAAAATGGAATACGAAACTAACTAAAGTTTTATGGATTTAATTTAGCGATAATTTAAATGTAAAATGATTTTAAATTTAAGAAAATTGATTTAATCAAATTTATGATTATATTTAATGTAACGATGAATGTAAATATGAATTGAGATAAATAGAATTTGATTTAACGATTCGAACTTAATTGACCGGTAAAATTCGAATTAATTGATTTTGAACTAAATTTAATAAGTGAGTTATTAAATTTAACTCGAATACTTAATTATATTGTTAATTCAAATGTTTGAACTACAGATTTCATTTGGAAATATGATTTTAAATATCCGAAATAAATTGAATCGTGAAATGTCAAAATTTGGAAGTCAAATTTGCACCTTGACTTTTGGACTTTGATTTGTTTTAAACGTTAAGTTAACCGACCATTGGGTAATAAATACGTAGTTATTAAAGAGACCGGGATCGGATATGGACATAGTCTCTATCGATACCGAAAACCACTTTAATAACTATTACACGCGAAGTGTTGATCCAGAATGAAGTGGATGGTTTGGTGAACGCGTTGACTGAAGAAAGAGAACGATATTGGACGACCCCTGACATGACTAAAACAGGAGCCGCGCCGGGCCATTGAGGTTCGCTACCTCTAGCGGACGCACTTCTTCGATACCATATCTATTACTTTTGTGATTCGATTTGGGTGCACCCCTTGATTTGGGAGTGTTGTTTCGTGGTGTTGAGGTAGTAGCTGCTATGCTCAACATCAGTCCGGATCACGCAACTACTAGTATCCTAGTTGGTATCGCCTCATGTACCTTGTCATACTGATTATCCTATTCGCGACCACTACGTTTGATTTGTACCTTTAGTATATGGATTGCCCTCTGGTGACTTCCGGTTTTGGGGAAACTACGGTCTTGTATATGCTCTTGGGAATAAAATGTGTTAAGGGGATTATGGTAACGCCTTAACACTATTTTAATATCGTACTTTACTGATTAGACATTATCTATCTATCGTATTCTATTATATATATAGATAGTTTATCGGATCCTTAGAGATGTTATTTTATCCATCTTTAAGTTATGAACTATTTCCTTGCACTTGATTTAATTGCATAAGATTTTGAGTCCTGACTCGAGTGTTTCTTTTGCATATGCTCGGGTCAGTCTGAAGCTATCCAGTTTCCTGATCAAGGTTGGTTGAAGATGTTGAAGGCTTAGCATTTATCTTTATCAGTCTATTTCTATTCCTGTATCGATGTCCTAGTCTGTTGGACATTTATGTATTTTCTTTTAGTCACTTTATGTTAAGACATTGTTGTATTTTATGTAGTAGCTTCATGAACTGCTATTATAACGATGTAATTTTCCACTGCATTATTCTGTGACTGTTCTGTGTCTGTGATGTTGTATTGATTCTCATTTACATTTATGTATTTATAATCCCATAATGATTCGTGTTTTGTATTATTTAAGTTGACATATGTGGATTATTGTCAATTTAAATGGTCGAAATATACGGGTTGTTACAGTTGGTATCGGAGCTTTGGTTTCCCTAAAAACCTTAGTTTAGGATTATATATAAACTCATTAGAGATAGGGTAGCAATACCCTAGAATGAGGAGAATCGGTTCAATATCCAAATCCTTTCCTTTCAAACTTCTTTGATTCATTGATTAGACTTTTCTTAAAATTCTATGATTTTCTATCCTTTGGCTTTAACAATCTCTTTGGTATTTCAGGATGGGTACCCGAGGAAACCATAGGGGAGGAAGGGGCCATGGTCCTGCTCAGGCTGCACCCATCGCTCCAGCTCCTGTCAAATTCACCATTCTTAGTAAGGAGTATACACAACTGGGAGGTATTAAGTTTTCTGGATCCAAGAACATTATTGAGGCTCAGCAATGGCTTAAAGGCTTAGAGAAGATATTTTCTGGTCTAGAGATCACTGATGCTCAGAAGCGTCAGCTTGCTGCCTGGCAACTTCAGGATGCCGCGCAAGATTGGTGGGAATCAATTACTTCTCGTATCGAGGAGAACACCATCACTTAGGCCCAGTTTAGGTATAAAATTATTTGGATTTCGTAGTCTAAATTCTTCTTTTAATCTTTAGAATGTTATTCATCTTGTCTATCTTTTGATTAGGGATACTTTCTCGGCACAATGGATGCCCGCTGCTGGGAAAACCCAACTTTATAGAGCTTTCATGGACCTTAAGCAAGGCAGTATGACCTTTTCGGAGTACGAGAGGAAATTCAACGAACTCTCCAAGTTGGGCCCGGGATTGATTGATACACCGCTTCTAAAGAACGAGAAGTTCATTTTGGGAGCTAGACCAGAGTATTATGACTTGCTTACTGGCCACACTCACTGCACCTTCACAGAGCTTGTTGACTATGCTCTTAGATACGAGGCAAAGCCTAGGGGACCTACTGCCAAGGCCACTCCTACTCAGCCCTCCTCTAGCCCGCTCGGAAAGAGGAAGATGAACTTTGATCAACAAAAGAAAGCTTGGCAGAAGACTACAGGATTGGGATATGCTCAGAAAAGCCCCATCGACCTTGCTAATATCACTTGCTTCAAATGCGATAAGAAGGGCCATTATGCTAATAGTTGTCCATCTTCAGGAGCTGCTGTTCCACCACCTTCTTCGACTAGGAAAGATTTATGCTATGTCTGCCTCCAGCCAGGTCATTTCAAGAAAGACTGCCCACTGTACAAGCGTGGCACACCATCTGGAGTTTTTGCCATCACCACTTCTACATCGCCTGCTCAGGATGACCAAGGTACCTTACGAAGTACTTTTTCATTACATGATTTACCTATTAGGGTATTATTCGATACCGGTGCTTCTCATAGCTTCATATCTATTGATCTTTGCAATAAGCTCAACTTAGAACCTACTCTTGCTATTACTTCCTTATGCCTCTCCAACCCTATTGGAGGACTTGCCAATCTCAGTAGAATTTGCAAAGAGGTTGTGCTCTTGTATGGAAGATATCGATTCACTTGGGATTTTTATGTTCTTGGCTTCGCAGCATTTGACATCTTGTTAGGTGCTGATTGGTTAAGGAAATTCGATGCTGTTATTTCTTGCAAGGCTCGTTCTGTTTCTCTAGTCAATGACAAGAGCCTACCGCTTGTCATTGAATGCAAATCACCGCAGAAATATGCCGGAAGCTTCATATTCTCCCTTGATGCTCACCCGGATGATCTTAGTACTACCCCAATTGTTCAGAAATTTCCCGATGTATTTGGAGAGGTCAACTCCCTACCACCTAAACGGGAAATTGATTTCCGCATTGACCTTATTCCTGGAGCTACTCCTGTAGTTCTTCCTCACAGAAGGATGGCGCCTAAAGAAAAAGCTGAACTTAAAACTCAAATTGATGATCTATTCGCTAAGGGTTTGATTAGGAGAAGTTGTTCTGAATGGGGCGCCGTAGTTGTATTTGTCACCAAATCGGATGGGTCCCTTCGCATGTGTGTTGATTACAGGGAGCTGAACAAACGCACTCTCAAGAACCGCTATTCGATGCCTCGCATCAATGATTTATTCGATCAGCTCCATGGAGCTAAAGTTTTCTCCTAACTTGATCTTGCCACTGGGTTCCACCAACTCAGGGTAGCAGAAGATAGTATTCATAAGACAGCTTTCCGTACCGAAAACGGATTCTATGAATGGTTGGTTATGCCATTCGGTTTGACCAACGCACCTGCTTATTTCGTCGACTTAATGAATCGAGTCTTCCGCGATGTTCTTAACAAGTTTGTTCTTGTTTTCATTGATGATATTCTCGTCTTCTCCAAAGACAAGAAGGAGCATGAGACACATCTTGCTTATGTTCTGGAAACTCTCCGAAATCATCAACTTAAGGCCAAATTCTCTAAATGCCACTTCTGGCGAGACGAAGTGAGATTCCTGGGCCATATAGTTTCTGAAAATGGGATTTCGGTCGATCCAGCTAAGATCGCCGTAATCAATGTAAGTTCTATCCTATTCGCTATTTCTATTCAATTTCTCTTATCCCTTTCTAATTTGAAATTTATCTACAGGATTGGGAGACTCCCAAAACTCCTACTGATATCCGTAGCTTCTTGGGCTTGGCCGGCTATTATCGTAGATTTATTGAGCACTTTGCCCGGATTTCTGCCCCACTCACTGCTTTAACCCAAAAGGATGTCAAGTTTATTTGGAGTGAGAAGTGCGAATCAGCTTTTAATGAATTGAAGCGTAAGTAAACTTCAGCCCCAGTTCTTGCGGTAATCGACGGAAGTGAAGGATTAACTGTCTATACAGATGCTTGCCGAGAAGGTTTAGGCGCTGTTCTTATGCAAAGCGGAAAGGTTATTGCTTATGCTGGCCGCCAGTTGAAGATCCATGAAGTAAACTATGCAACTCATGATCTAGAGCTTCTTGCAGTTGTATTTGCTTTGAAACTGTGGAGGCATCATCTTTTGGGAATTAAATTTGAATTATTCACCTATCATAAGTCCTTGAGGTATATCTTTTCTCAGAAGGATTTGAACCAGAGACAAGTTCGATGGCTTGAATTCTTAGCTGCATACGATCTCGATATCAATTATACTCCTGGGAAAGCAAATGTTGTAGCTGATGCTTTGAGCCGTAGCAAAGCATTGTCATGCTGTAATCTTGTAGAAGGCATGCTATTTCAGCTTGTTATCTCCCCATCTCTTGTGGATCGCATCAAGGACAAACAATATGAGGACACCTTGCTCTATCGCATGAAGGAGTTAGTGCTTGGTAGAGTTGGAAATACCGACAGTAAAGTGGGAGCACGGATAGATAGTAATGGAGTTCTGAGGATTGACAATCGTATTTGCGTCCCTAATGTCGATGGATTGAGACAAGAAGTGCTTAGAGAAAACCATCGGTCATCACTTTCATTTCATCCTGGGGTCACTAAGATGTACCGAAATATGAAGCGTTTATATTGGTGGAGTGGGATGAAGAGGGATATTTCTATATATGTCAGTAGATGCACCACTTGCCAACAAGTTAAGGCCGATCACCAGAAGAATGCAGGATTACTTCAACCCCAAGAGATTCCGTGTTGGAAATGAGATCAGATTTCTATGGACTTCATTGATGGATTACCGAGGACTAGAAAAGGTAACGAGAGTATATGGGTGATTGTTGATAGGTTGACAAAATCTGCTCACTTTATTCCGGTTAAGACCACTCGGACTGCTTTGAGTTTGGCCTAGATATATATGAGAGAGATTGTTAGACTCCATGGAGTTCCATCTAGTATTGTGTGCGATAGAGACCCTTTATTCACTAGTAAATTCTGGAAGGCATTTCAAGACGTCTTGGGCACTAAACTGAATCTGAGCACAGCTTATCATCCTCAAACAGATGGCCAAACTGAAAGGGTGAATCAGATTTTAGAAGATCTGCTCCGAGCCTGCATTATTGATTTCGGGGGATCTTGGGAAGACCATCTCCATTTGGTTGAATTCACTTATAATAATAGTTATCAGGTAAATCAAAATTTCAATTTGAATAAGTAAATTTGAATTGAAATTTAACCACCTTTATATTCAGGCAAGTATCGACATGGCACCGTTCGAAGCTTTATATGGACGGCCATGCAAATCGCCAGCTTGTTGGATTGAGCCTGGTGATCGAGTAATTCTTGGTCCAGATATGATTATAGAAGCATCCGAGAAGGTAAATGAAATCAGAAGAAAGATGAAGACCGCACAGGATAGACAGAAGAGCTATGCTGATAGGCGTAGAAGAGATTTAGAATTCCTGATTGGGGATAAGGTATTCCTTAAGGTATCACCTTTGAAGAATGTTATTCGATTTGGTCGTAGAGGGAAGCTCGCTCCTAGATTTGTTGGACCATTCACTATCACTGAGAGAATTGGTACACTAGCCTACAGAGTTGCACTACCGGAGAAATTTGAAGGCGTGCACAACGTATTCCACGTTTCGCACCTTCGGAAGGTTGTACATGATCTATCCATGACCATTCCTATTGCTCAGTTAGATGAGGTTGATATTGAGCCGGATTTGACTATAGAGAGGAGACCACTTCGTATTGTTGATAGGGGTACAAAGCAACTTAGAAGAAAGTCGGTTAGCCTAGTCAAAGTCCAATGGAGTCCCGATGATCGTGATTGCACTTGGGAAACCGAGGAGAGTATCCGAGATTCTAATCCAGAATTGTTTGTTGAAGGTAAATTCCATTCCATATTCTATATTTTATTCGATAATCTATTTTATATCCGTCGTATCTTTTACCTGTTCTTCCACTCTTTACCTTGCTCCTTTTCGAGGACGAAAAGTTTTGAGTAGGGGAGAATGTAACGACCCTGAAATTCAGACCCAGTTTAAAATTTTTAAATCACTTATTTGATGCAGAAATTCGAATTTTCACAAACAACTTCCGTTGCCAACCAAACTTCGCATTTGGAATGCGTCTAGATAGACATAGGCGTGCGCCAAATTTCGTTGAAAAATATTGAAGTAAATTACGGTCGTCACATTTACCTATTAGTTAAAATTCTATGTGTAAATTTCCTATTGTCCGAACTCAAATATTTTTCTCAATGTTGCATAAGAAAAATATTCTGAACTTGACGGCGCATTTCGTTTCGTCAAATTTCGCTTTTAATTGCTAGTTAAAATGTTCACTCGTGCAAATGGTTCAATAAGATTTACCACTTCGCAAACAATGTCAAACCATCAATATCTTCATACCGTTGTGTCCGCCTCGTCGCGCTGATCAAAACGGTATATTTTTTTGTGTCAATCGGAGTTCGGCGTCGCAAGTTATAAACTGGTTAACGGGGTACAAACTGGTCCGTTACGCCACACAAACCGGTACCCAACATTTCAACATTTAAAATCTTGAAGCCTTCCAGCTGCCTTGGGAAGCCAAATAGCCTCCATTTTAAAAAATCATCATTGCATTGTCCTTTGCACACTTTGAATCTCGTGTATATATCCCCATCTCCATTATGACACTGTACACAACATCACTTTTCACTTCAGAGAAACTAGGTACGTAACCTCCTCTGCCTTTTCTTTCTCTCCTCCCTTTCTCCTCTCTTTGCATTCTTCTTCTTTCTTCTTTTTATTATTTTTTCCAAACTTCCCATGCAACCCAGCCCTCCCAACTCCACCCAACCCATGCAGCCCCTCCACCCAGCCCATGCAGCCCCTCCACCCCATCCCATCCCATGCAGCCCTCCACCCAGCCTCCTGCAGCCCCTCCAGCCCATGCAGCCCTCCACCCACCCTCCACCCAGCCTCCTCTCAGCTCCTCCAGCCCAGCCCCCCAGCCCCTCCCAGCTCCTCCAGCCCAGCCCCTCCCAGCTCCCCAGCCCCTCCCAGCTCCCTCAGCCCCTGCCAGCTTCCCCCAGCTCTCCCAGCTCCCCCTCCCAGCTCCCTCAGCCCCTGCCAGCTTCCCCCAGCTCTCCCAGCTCCCCCTCCCAGCTCCCTCAGCCCCCTCCCATCTTCCCCCAGCTCCTCCCAGCTCCCCCTCCCAGTCCCTCCCAGCCCCTCCCAGCTCCCCCAGCCCAGCTCCCTCAGCCCCCTCCCAGCTTCCCCCAGCCTCTCCCACCTCCCAGCTTCCCCCAGCCTCCCAGCTCCCTCAGCCTCCCCCAGCTCCCCCTCCCAGCTCCCTCAGCCTCCCCCAGCTCCCCCCAGCCTCAGCCCAGTCCCAGCCCAGCTCTCCCAGCTCCCCTACCCAGCTCCTCAGCCCCTCCCAGCTCCAGCCCGCCCCTGCCCTCGAGCCACCTGCCCTCCAGCTCCTCCCAGTCCCTCCAGCCCCTCCCAACCCAGCAGCCCTCCACCCAGCCCCTCCCAGCTCCAGCCCGCCCCTGCCCTCCACCTCCTCCCAGCCCCTCCAGTCCCTCCCAGCCCAGCAGCCCTCCGCCCAGCCTCCACCCAGCCCCTCCATCCGCCCCCAGCTCTGTCCAGCACTGCCAGTCCAGCCCCTGTCCAGCCCAGTCTGCCCTCTCATCCTCTGCCCAGCCTCGCCTAGTCCGCCCTCCACTCCCCTGCCCAGCTCTGCCCAGTCCAGCCCCTGCCCCAGCCTACTCCGTCCCTCGTCGCCACAGTTCCGACCCCGATCACCGTGCTTTCTTTGAATACATAGTATATACACAATGTATTAGTTTGCAAAGTATAGAGAAGTTGATTTTATTATATGGGCTACAATATCTCAGATTTTGTTCATTTGCTTGACAGTTGTAGCTGATCCGGGATCTCAGGCATAGGCTTCCGTCTACCTTATTTTGCATCTAGTTCCTTGTGTGGGTATGGTTTGTATATATTCAAATCAATATATATATATTGTAATAAACAAATTATTGATTAATTATTTGTTGATTGCAGTTTGTGCTCGCTTTGCGTCGTATTTATTAGGGTCTATTTATCTATTCGTCTTCGTGCTTCGTCATCTTCTCTAACCTCGCAAGGTGAATATTTCATTCACGACTCAATCTATTATGCTATGAAAATTAAGTGATAATTGTCGTTAATATTAAATTGGATATTAAAATTGTTGGTTGTTAAAATTTGGTTGAAATAAACTGTTAAGTTCTAAAAATTTGATGCCATGTATTGTTTAAGTTGATTAAACATGTTGAACTGTAATATGATGATAATTAGGGTAAATAATAGTGACCTTAAATTTGATAAGTACGATTGATGTAGAAATTTGATAACGGACACCAAGTAAAAATCATAATGTAATAATCTTTAATCCGTAGGATTCTAGGAATAATTGTATTAATTTGCATAATAACAAATGTGAGTTAATATGATTATTTCGGGATTATTTGAATAAATTGTTAAATGGTTATGTATGGTTGCTATTGCTTGTTTATTTACTTTGACACCATCCCAGTTATCACACTGCAAGTTCCCTTTGCTATGCTTTATATTGAATGATATCGGGTTGAAATGATAAATACCCACTTAAACAACTTGGCCTAGGATAGACAATTAAAAATAAGAAACCCGATTGGTCAACAAAATTATTTTGAAATTGAAATCTATTTGAAATTAAGGAATGAACTTAATAATTTGTTTGGAAATCAAGTAACGACTTAATGGATTTAATTGAAACGGATTAATAAATCTATTTAATTAAAGAAAATGAATTGGCGAATTTGATTGAAATAAGATTTAAAACAAGTGAGTTTTAAAATTTAATAATTTAATTTATTAGATTGGTAGATTTAGATTTAGACTGAGTTTTAAATTAAATAGATTTGAACTTGTCATAAATAATAATTTAGATTTAGGAAATTTTGACTTAAAATGGAATACGAAACTAACTAAAGTTTTATGGATTTAATTTAGCGATAATTTAAATGTAAAATGATTTTAAATTTAAGGAAATTGATTTAATCAAATTTATGATTATATTTAATGTAACGATGAATGTAAATATGAATTGAGATAAATAGAATTTGATTTAACGATTCGAACTTAATTGACCGGTAAAATTCGAATTAATTGATTTTGAACTAAATTTAATAAGTGAGTTATTAAATTTAACTCGAATACTTAATTATATTGTTAATTCAAATGTTTGAACTACAGATTTCATTTGGAAATATGATTTTAAATATCCGAAATAAATTGAATCGTGAAATGTCAAAATTTGGAAGTCAAATTTGCACCTTGACTTTTGGACTTTGATTTGTTTTAAACGTTAAGTTAACCGACCATTGGGTAATAAATACGTAGTTATTAAAGAGACCGGGATCGGATATGGACATAGTCTCTGTCGATACCGAAAACCACTTTAATAACTATTACACGCGAAGTGTTGATCCAGAATGAAGTGGATGGTTTGGTGAACACGTTGACTGAAGAAAGAGAACGATATTGGACGACCCCTGACATGACTAAAACAGGAGCCGCGCCGGGCCATTGAGGTTCGCTACCTCTAGCGGACGCACTTCTTCGATACCATATCTATTACTTTTGTGATTCGATTTGGGTGCACCCCTTGATTTGGGAGTGTTGTTTCGTGGTGCTGAGGTAGTAGCTGCTATGCTCAACATCAGTCCGGATCACGCAACTACTAGTATCCTAGTTGGTATCGCCTCATGTACCTTGTCATACTGATTATCCTATTCGCGACCACTACGTTTGATTTGTACCTTTAGTATATGGATTGCCCTCTGGTGACTTCCGGTTTTGGGGAAACTACGGTCTTGTATATGCTCTTGGGAATAAAATGTGTTAAGGGGATTATGGTAACGCCTTAACACTATTTTAATATCGTACTTTACTGATTAGACATTATCTATCTATCGTATTCTATTGTATATATAGATAGTTTATCGGATCCTTAGAGATGTTATTTTATCCATCTTTAAGTTATGAACTATTTCCTTGCACTTGATTTAATTGCATAAGATTTTGAGTCCTGACTCGAGTGTTTCTTTTGCATATGCTCGGGTCAGTCTGAAGCTATCCAGTTTGCTGATCAAGGTTGGTTGAAGATGTTGAAGGCTTAGCATTTATCTTTATCAGTCTATTTCTATTCCTGTATTGATGTCCTAGTCTGTTGGACATTTATGTATTTTCTTTTAGTCACTTTATGTTAAGACATTGTTGTATTTTATGTAGTAGCTTCATGAACTGCTATTATGACGATGTAATTTTCCGCTGCATTATTCTGTGACTGTTCTGTGTCTGTGATGTTGTATTGATTCTCATTTACATTTATGTATTTATAATCCCATAATGATTCGTGTTTTGTATTATTTAAGTTGACATATGTGGATTATTGTCAATTTAAATGGTCCAAATATACGGGTTGTTACAGTAATGATCAAAATAAAGTGGAAAATCAAATGATCTAATTTCGAATTTCAATTATATGAGCGGATTCGCATTTCAAAATAATGATTTTTGAATATCATTTCAAGATTTTTAATTTAGTAAATTGTGAGAAAAGATGAGATGAACGATATTGACATTCTCGTCAATCTCTGGTGATCAGCGTAACTAGAGGGGTCAGGGTTTCGACTGAAGTAAGCTTGGTGATAGTTGGTGTTGGGAAAATTGGTTGGAGGAATTCTGGTTACCAGTGGTGGCCGGACGAGATGAAGATAAGGTTTAGAAACCCATATTGGTCAATGATGTAAACGGGTCAATTTCGACGTCGAGTAGGAGCTGGAGGCGATCGGTTGAAGGGGAAGACGAAGCTGGGTTTTCGAGGAGGTCGTGGGCATAATGGAGGGGATTCTGGTGACTTAGATGATCGGTACGAGGCAATTTGGTTGATCGTGGCTGGGTTTCAGTTCGTTCAACAAGCTCGATTTTGATTTTTAGCCTCTGCAATTGGATTGAATATCGAAATGGCGTTGGGGGATGATCATCGACTTGCGCGTGTGGTCGCGAGTGGTCGGAGTTGGCTGCAGTGGCGGTGCACGTGCACGGTGCCATGAATCGTTTCTGGTGAAAGTCTGGATTTGTACAGGGGGTATTGGGTGATCAGGGAAGAAGCGATGTCTCAGGTTGACTCGAGAATGTAGCGTGTTTTACTCGAAGCGATCTCGAGAAAAATTGGATTCGTACGCGAATAGTTTTGAGTTACAGGTTTTGATAAAACCTGTCCCTGTTTTGTTTTCTTTTTGATGAATTTGAATTTTTAACAAAATTAAATGAATTTAAAGATGGTGATAATAGATCTAAAACAAGTTTAAACCCAGTTCCAAGTTTAGTTTCAATAAACTTTGAATTTAAAAGTAAATTTGTTTTTAAACAAATAATTAAACTTGATTTTTGATAAGTCTTTTATAAAAGGATTTTAAATGTAAGTTAAAGGATTAGATAACTTGAATTTGCAAGTTGAATAGCGATGTAGTTTAAAGGCTAAATTTTTAAATAAAATTTAGTAAACTTGTTAAAGGCTTTCCATATATAAGTTTCCTATGTAAATATATAATCATTTTGGAACCTTAAATTCAAAAGGAAATGTGGATCTAAATTTAGAAGTGTAAGGTTTAAATACACTTGAATACTAATGAAGTTATTAGTAAAGAAATGGATTACCTTAAAAATGATTGAGGTATTAAAAGATTCAATTAATAAGATAATTAAGGTTTGATTTATTTATAAATGAATTAATTAAAGGAAATTAATTAAAGGATAATCGAATAATTTAAAGGTTAATTAATTTAATTAATAAATGATTAAAGGATAATCAATCAAATGATTTGAAATTAATTTATGTTAATTAACCACGATTGATGACTTATCTGATCAGATAATTAATTGAGCTTACTTATGGATGTTTAAATTCTATTGAATGTTGAATTGTTTGATATTCTGATATATGATGCTTGGTGATACATCCTGATTTATGTTGTGATCTGTAGTTTACTTATCTATGACCTTTATATATTTATGATCTGTGAATGAACGATAAGCGTTGTTCTTATACCGCTTATCGAATTATATTTCTGTATTCTGATATGTGATGATTCATTGTGTTGCACTATTGTGTTCAACCCCTGGACTACACTTTTACACACACAAATATGGATTTCACGTGGAAATCGGTTAAGTCACAGATAATTTAAATTTGATGTTTTTGAAATTGAAATTTTAATTTCAATTGATTTTGAAATTGGAAATTTGGGTTTAAAGTGAAAAGCTTTTGAAATGGAATTTCAAAGATAAAAGTTATTTTGAATAACTTAATCGAGTTTTGAAAATTTAAATAATTTGATTTAAATTTGAATTCAATATTTGAAATTGAATTCTATGATTTGGGAACTAGGGTTTAAAAAGGCTGTTCAACTTATTAATGTGTTTATATGAATTTAAACCATTTTAAATGTAAATTTTTGAGAATTTGATTTTAACCCAAGAAGAACCTTAACTCGTATGAATGAATCAGATTTCCAAAATGAAAATTGTTCGTTTTAAAAGAATTAAAAGCTTTCAGATAAGAAATGAAATTTCAGTTTAATTAAAGGAATTTCAAGATTGAATTGAAAAATAGAATTTCCAAACTATGAATGAATTCTTTTAGAAAGCTATGAATTGAATCTGTTTATTTTTAATAGATTTAAAGTGATGATTTGTTTAAACCATTTGAAATGAAATTGTTTTGAAAGCTATCAGTTAAATCTTGATTTAAAGATTTAACGAGTTAATCAAATTGAAATGGAAATTGATTTGGAAAATCTGTGAATGAATCTTTTGTTTAAAAGATTAAAATGTGGAAAATTGTTTAAACCATTGAAGGTTGTTAAATAAATCTTTTTGTTTAAAGATTTGAAAATGGTAATTTGTTAAATCATTTGGAAAGGAAATTTGGGTTTAAGTTGTGACTTAATTGAAATCCCAATATCCATATGTTTTTAAAATATTGCGCACATTATTCGGTTTAGCCGGGAGAGGACCTTAGTGTCATATAACCTATTCCGAATAATGATACGTCGTATATGGATAGCATTTGAAGACCGGTGTTGAAGACCGGATATTTTCGAAAATGAAAGGACAACCTGTCGAATGTCTCTGCACTGAGTCGCGCCGGTATAGAGATTTATATCACTCTTTTGTGACGGGAAGTCCGGACGTGATTGAAAGTTATCCGGAATTGCAAGGGCTTCGTGAGAAGTGCCTTCGGTTCTGTTCGAACCCGGAACAGACTTGTATGGATACATGTCTGACATTACACTTTGAGATATAAAGCCGATTTCTTTCAAATACATTTCTGTTTGGTGGCGGAGAATTTATTCTCTTAGCTTAACACCCTTCTTTGAGACGTACGAGCTCAGAGGTTGTGTAGTTGAAAGTTATCAGCGATATATCCCAATTTGGTAATGTGGCATGCTGAGTGTTGCTGTGTGATAATCAGTGTTTGATCATTTGTGATATGATCATTTGTTTGATCATTTATCTTTGTGATCATAGGTTGATCATCTGTTGACCCAAAGCGTGGCTTTTTGAAAAAGCGTAGCTTTGTGGACGAGACTTCGTCGAGCCTCACAACCCGGTAATGGTCGAAACAGGAATTGTGCGGCAAGGTTTTCAGGGGTAGCTCCCCTAGGGTATGACCATTCCTTCTGGAAAAGGGTAGTATCATGGTATGGAGCCCAGATACTTACTCATGTGGATACACTTTCTTTATGATGTGTGATGTTGGTTATCGAGCGCCCGGATAAAGGTCCCAAAGGACCGGGGGTGGCATATCTGAGGTTTCTTTTATCCCTTGGGAAAAGGGGTTGCCGGCCTTGTTTGGCAGAGAACAGTTGGTTCTCGGAACGTCCCGCCAGAGGCGTTTCTTTCGTGGAATAGGAAGTTCCTTAGCCTGACCATTTGTTGGAAATCCAAACAAAACAATACGAGCCCTGTACGGTTTTAGTTGTATTACCTGCCATGGAATGTGGTGGTAACCTGCTATTGAACATGGTAGCTATAGTAGGCATAAGTGCAAAATGTCTATGCTGGCTAAGATTTATATTCTACTTTCGAAATTGTTTTCTGCACTATGCACTAATAATAATATCAAAAATGATTTGATTTGCGTAGTAAGCATCTTTGACTATCATAAGAAGAAATCTCCTCCAATTCTGCGTTTGCATTGTGTGTGTGGTGGGAGGTCTTATGGTAGTTTCATTTTCCAAAAGCATTACGAATTGACTTTAAAATTCTCTGCTATTTGTTTTTAAAGATAAACTGTTTTGTTGCTCACACCAGTCCCATGACTGATCCGGAGTTTATTGTTCCCTTCCTAAACTCTGGGTGCTCATAATTTTCTACACGAGCAGTCTAGAGTTTGGTTTTTCAGATAGTCAGATTAGTAGGTTATCTGGAGCTAGTTCAGTCTTTGGATCGGACTGCACTTGCTTATCTTGGTGTATCGTTATTGGGAGTTCAAGCTATTTCTGGATTAGTGCTTTGAAGATGGAGATTATCCGCTGCTGATGTTATCGTTTTCTATTCCGCTGCTATTTATTGTATCATATCTCTGATGTATGTTGATATTCATTGTATCACTCTGTTGTATCAGATATTGTATATCAATGTATTATTCTTTTATTCCGCTGTGTTATTTACTTAACTATGTTATAAGCTCCCGAGAACCAGATTCGACATTTGAATCTACGGCATTTTGAGTACAAGGGAAGTACGGGTGCCGATTTTCAAAGGTCGATTTTTGGGTCTTGACAAATTCAATTGCAAAGAAGCTTGCCTAATAATGTATAAGCCAACAATTGAATAAAAAACTTATTTAAGCAATGAATGTAAAGTAAAAAAAATGAAAGAAATGGCACTGTATGAATAAAGGAGAAATGAACTTTTGTAAGTAATAATGAATGTAAATTAATTAAAATAACATTATATGAATGAGAAAAGAAAAGTAAATGATGAAAAAAAATATATCAAACTAAATTGTAAATGTGAGGTATACTGAAATAAAATGTATACAATACTTCAATAATGAATCCATTTATGATCCAAATAATTGAAATGGATATAACTTATGTAAGTAAGGATGTAAATTAACGAAATAAACCTTACTTGAATGTATGAAATTTAAAAAACAAATTTTTTTGAATGAACAATAAATGATGTTAAAAGGGAAAAATAAAGTAAACTTGAAAATGTGTTGGATTCTTTGCTTGTATTGGCTTATGGATTGGTTGGAAAAGGATACTTCTATTTTGTAGAAGATGTATAAATAATCTATAAAGTTTTATATATGACTGTTGAGTGTATGGTTTACTTCATGGTGTATTTATCATTTTATATGATTAGAAGTTTTGAACCCGAACAAACCATTTGTTGGTTGCTATGGATGTATGTTTGATTTCTTCGATTTCATGTGATGATACGATGGTTGTATTGTTTGGTTGCAAGTGATTATTGTATGTTGTGATTGTTTTGTTGACATTAGTTGAAACAACTTAAGTATTTCTCTTTTATATAATTGTTAACCTCTTTGGATTATATAAGTGAAATACAGGTTTATGGAAGCAATAGTTACTGCATTTGGTTTTATAAAATAAGCGTTAATTTCCCGACAAATAGGTACGTTCTCGAATTACGGTTTTCTAGCGATATTATATTGTTTTTCCCGTGGTTTGGGATATATTATTTTGAAATATATGATATATATTGTTATTATTGATATTATCATTTCTCCCAGAACTCTCCGTACAAAGGAAACTCTGTAGAAATTTTCCGTGAATTTTGGACTTAGAAAATTTTTGTGAAATGTTTTCCAAACTTTTGTTAACCTGAATATAAAAGGATTTAATTATCTTAAATTGGTATATTTTATTTAAATTATTTAATTATGTAAATTAATTGTTTATAAATCTAATATTTTGAATAAGATATATTGATTCTTAATTCCTTCTTTTCCATTCTTTTTCCTTTTCGAGGACGAAAAGTTTTGAGTGGGAGAGAGTGTAACGACCCGTAATTTTCGATAACTAAAAATTTGTAAATTTAATAAAGTTTTGTAATTTAATGTTGGAAGGAATAAAAATTTATGATGTAATAATAAGAATATAAGTGGAATAAAATGAAATAGTATAAATTTAAAGTAACTGATAACTGCTTTAAATGTAATTCCAATTAATTAAAAGAATTAAAGAGTTATAATTGATATAGATTGTCAATAAATTATCGTAAAGTATGTATTAATTAATAATTGGATTTAAAGAGTAATTGACAGTTTAAATGTTGATTAATTAATGAAATAATGTGTAATAAATTTAAATTGAATAAAATTAGTGTACTTTGAGTTGTTATAACAATTTCTTGTAAATAATAAGCTTACAAATGTTATTAAATGTAGAAATGGTGACAATTGTTATTTGTTACCAATCTAATTAATCAATAACAGATAAATGTTTCATTAATGTGAGTTAAGATAATAACTAGAGTGAAATGTAATAATGTTAATTAACAGTGAATTATTGTTGGATTTCAAGTTTCATAGCGATCAGACTTATCGTTTGATCGTACGGTGAAACATCCTGAAATTTTCAATCATTCGCATCCGCACATGTCGGACTTGAATTGCTCAAAATATCAGATTGTTAATTTATATTTGGAAAAAACTAATCATATATAATAAATAAACCAATCACAAAATCACAGACACAGAGTAATATAACAATAAGCAGCGGAAACAAAAGAATAGAAGTTCATGAAGCTACTATATATATATATATATAACAGAGTAAAAGTAAGATACAACAGAAGTCTCGAATACATAGAAGTCTCCATACAATAGTCAAATACAAGATTAGAATACATCACTGGAATCAACTGAATAACTACAAGCTGAATAGATGGATGGATCTCCAAGCGAAGCTCCAACTCCAAAGGAGAGTCTCTAATGCTGTGATACTCAGTCTGACCCGAGCGTAAAGCAAAACACAAAACACTCGAGTCAGGATTAACATTCTTATATCAATAAATCCAACTCAAGTGAAATAACAACTGAAATACAAGTAACTTAAATGATAGTTGGGATTTCCATCCTCTAAGGATCCGTGGAACTATCTACTATGTAGTAATATACGCTATTATAATATGTCTAAAGTAAAGTAAATTATTAAAATAGCGTTAAGGCGTTACCCATATCCCCCTTAACACATTTTATAGTGCCAATAGTCTATACAGTACCGTAATACCCCGTAAACTGGAGCTATCAGAGGATACTCCATAGGTACGACACAAATCAAACTCGTAGTGGTCTCGATATGGTAGTAACACGGCACAACTAGGCAATGCCAGGATAGATATACCAATTACACTTCCGGGCTGGTGGAAACGCAAAGCCGCAGCAATCGCCCACCTCGACCCACACTCCCAAAAATCCGAGGGGTGCACCCAATCAATCACAAAGTAATAGAATGGTATCGAAGGAATGTGTCCGATCGGAGGAGCTACATCACTTGGCCCATCGATTTCTCCTGTTTTAGCCACCTTAAGCTGACTCACGGGAGTCAGGTCCACGTATATACCTCAAATAGAATGTCGCCACCATCCTACTTCATTCTGGAACCTCCACCGCATACACGGTTGTTAAAGTGCTTTTCGATATTGGCAGAGAGTATGACAATATCTGATCCCGGTTTCTTTAACAACCAAACGTTATTATAACACCGCGGTCATTTCAAAATAGTTTATACTTCAAAACCAAAATATCATTTCCATTTCAAATATATTCACTTCCAAAATCATAGCACTTTCAAAGTTATAACATTTTCGAAATTATAAAGCTTAGAAATTGTAACACTTTGGAAATCATAACACTTGATAACATAATACTATGAAATTCATAACTTTGAAATCATAACTTCCCACTTGAACAATTTAGATATAAATAATAGTATATATAATAAAATAGTTTATAAAAAAAATAGTTTATATAAAAATAGTTATAAGTTAAAATAGTTATATTAAAATAATTAGTATAATAAAATAGTTTATATTAAAAATAGTTATAAGTTAAAATAGTTTATATTAAAATAATTTATAAAGTAAAATATATAAATAGTTTTAAATATAATTTAAAAATACTTTATATAATAAAATAGCTTCCTCAAATTTCACAATCGATTCAAATCAACTCGAATTCCAAAATTCAAATTTAATTAAATCTCAATTCATAAATTTCAACTCAATTTAGTTTCTCAATAAACCATTTCAAATTATATCGATTTCAAATACAGATTTGAACCACAAAATAAACCATCTCAATTTCAATATATTTCAAAGCTTTAAATATTCCACATTTAAAAACTAATTTGATAATTTTATATATATCTTAATTTAACGTCATTATTATTTAGTTTTGAAAATATTCACTTAATAAATCCATTATCATTTAAATAAAACCCCAAATTACAAATAAACTAAATATTTCCTTCAATTTATTTAAACCTGAAATATTCATTTAAATCACTTTTAATCAAGATCAAGTTATAAAATCATATCCTTTAAACATCTAAAATTCAATAAGTTTCAAATCGATTTAATTAAATGAATTCTTAATTAAATACCATTCAATTCTATCTTTCCAACCTTAATTTATTAAAAATTATTATAAAATCTATATTTTAAAAAAAACTTTTAAATAAATACTTAAACATATTATATTTTAATTAAATCGAATTTTATTAAATTAAATCTTATCATTTATTTTTATTTTATAATAAAATAAATTTTTTACATATTTTAAAATAGTAAAATTATAAGCAAATTCTTAAAATTTAAAATTTCAAAACTAACCTATAATTTTAAAAAATTTCAAAACATAAAAAATTAAATCAAGAATTTAAACTTTATAAAATACATTTATATATAATATCTTGAAATCAATATTTATTAAACCATATATTTCTTTTCAAACCATAGAAATCATTTTCAAGATATTTATATATAGACCAACGGTATCTGTATATAATTTTCTATCCTATGGTCAAGTGATAAGGATATTTATCATTTCAATCCGCAATTTAATTATATACGGTTGTATATCATTTCAATCCGCAATCCCAAGTTCAATTCAATGAAAATCATTTGGGTTTATCATTTCAATCCATAACGATTTTATCCTATTCTACAGATCGTTCGGGTATGTATCATTTCAACCCATAGTGAATTCTATACTAACAGGGAACTTGCAAAGTGATCACAAATATGATAAAATATAACAGGCATATAACATCAATATAAATAACAGATAATGGTGTCAGATGTCACAGGTGAACAGATACAGATAATGGCATATATATTGCAATATAAATAAACTAACAACAGCATATTTCAATTGTCGTTTCAATTGAAATCAAATTTAATAAATATAAGAACGTTAATTGTGAGTGATTGCTCACCTTTCGAGGCTAGATAGATTTTTGACAATCGAAACGAGATACGAATCCAAGCACGAATCCTAAAGCAAAGCTAGATCGGCACGAATTCGACGAACAGAGCTGATAACTTGGAATTGACGAAATCAAATCAAAACTGGATTAATGACGATAAATGGTATAAGTGAACTTATATCTATATATAACTAAGTATATAAAATCATATACAACCTATAATTTAAAATAACAAATAATTGTCAAAATCTATATATATACACATATAAATAAATAGCATTTTATAAAACAAATGCATCACCTTTATATGTATATATAAGCTAATATATATTATGCATATTTGTTAAAACTAGGTATATACAATACAGCTTACTTATTATACATATAAGCAAACAAGCATTTGCTAAATCAAGTAAACTTACTATATATAAATTTATACATAACTGTTATCATACTACAGATCCTATATATATATATATATATATATATATATATATATATATATATATATTTCAGAGTAAACGCAACGCATATATATATATATAACATATTATATTTTATATCAATACTTATTTATATACACTTTTAAAAATGTAAGATTCTTTTTTTTTTTGAAAGTCTATAGGCTAAGGGAGCCTTGCCCTTTTATTGCTTCATATTCATTACAACAGTATTACAGTGCATCTTACATCTGCTCAAATCTTGCAAAGAATACAAGTAAAATAACTATACAAGGAAAATATTATATGAATTATCCACTTGACTTGATTAAAGCCCATGCTTGTACTTCAGTGCCCATGCTACTGCTTCTATACATTAGAGCCATGTCTTAAGTCAGTACCCATTATATGATGACAATCAATTTGAGGTATAGCAAACAGAGGATCAGGAATCCAATGTCAATCAGTTAACAAATAACCATTCATTTATAAAGTTTGCTAATAATCCTTGAAAATAATTCACTGACTGAATTATATTTATTAGAGAAGATTCTCCCGTTCCTTTCCTTCCAAATTTCATAAACAAAAATTTTAAGAAATGACATCAATTCTTTAGCTCTGGAATTCCTCCATCTAGTAGCTTTGTAAATATTGAACCATTCTTCTTTGGAGTTCTTATTAGGAGAGTGAAAATTACCAGATATCAACAATTTGTTCCAAATGTCACCTATAAAGGCACAACTAAAAAATAGATGAATATTGTTTTCCATCTGATCATTGCATAGAACACAAGTGCTGTTATCAATCAATCCATAAGTTTCAAGTTTATCCTTTGTCATTAAAGCATTGGCCATTACTTTCCATAGCATGAAGTTTTCTTTAGCTGGTCTATCATTGCTCCAAATTCTATTATTCCAAGCAAATTTCTCACTACATTCATTATCCAGAAGCAGGTTATATATTAATTTTATTGAGTGATTCCTTCTCTGCTTTGACCAAAATACAGCAAGATCACTTTCAGGAAATCTAATTTTAGCAATTTCATTCCAAATCTTTCTAACCTCCATAGAACTACTGAAAGGTAGCACAACATCATTTTCTTGTATAAAATTTGATGCTTTGACCTTGTGACGCCCCACCTCTATGCTCATAATAACAAAGAGTATTAAAAGAAATACTGTCTATTATTACGAAGAATAAGGCTGGATAGGAGCAACCATCCGTAATTGGCCTTACACTAATATTGGTTATCTCGGTAGAAGTGGTATATACTTTTTATTTTTCATCTATTATTTATTTACTCCCATCGACATATCCAATTATCAGTATAAAACAAACTACGATAGTTCATAATAGTTTAGGACATTAGATATAACAATAACACAGATAATATAAATGCGGAACACAGATAAAAACAAAAGTCTCATATATATATAACTGATGTCAGTTAATACATAGTTGACACAATACATATGATACAACTACAACTGTCGACTCTAGAAGTTATATATACACGTACATTATTGACTAATATACATGAATACATATCGTTCTATACAATGACACGACTACTACAAAAAATGTGAAAAGTCTTCAAATCCCGAACAGCAACTCAAAGAAGGAAATCTACAACCTGAAATAACTCGGGTCTGACCCGAGTATTACATTCAAAAGAAAATAATACACGGGTCAGTCTAATTCAAACTCAGTTATTAGTGCATAGCAGTAATAATAATTAGATAGTCAATAGACGACAGTCACATAAATCACATATATCCAACTCTCGATACGAGAATTGGATAACGGCGTATATAACACTAAACAGTGTAAATCATCAAATCAAAAATCTCAAAATGATCAAACACATCAAATGTCTGTGTGGCTGCAGCACACGCACGCGTGCACTGCCTCTCCACACAGTACGTGAAATCATTACGATGGTGAAAACTAACAGCAATCAAAACGGTAGAAGTCAACATAAATAAACTTACAGGGTCAAACCCGGGTCTTTGAGACCGGATTCAACTCGCTGTAAAATCTCAAAAAATCAATTTGAAACCATCACGAACCAACAAAGGCAATAACACAAGCAGGACCAGAACCAAACAAAGGCCAGAAGTACAAAATGGTCAAGCAAGTGCACCACAGAACCAAAAACCCAGGTCAAGACAGATCAGTGAAAAGTAATACAAGAGAGGCGAGTGCTGCACTGATAAATGAAGTGCAGCCACGACCGTATATGGTCAACAACAACTCAAAGCAATGCCAATTCGAACATACATATATACATATCAAATGATGTATATACATACATGACCGCATGCTTATATATGAAGACTAAAATGCAACTATATGCAAACAACCTCACAAATATGAATGCTACAAATCAAACCAGTTCAGGTATCACGAAGATGGTCAGCTACAAGTAGATGGTCGAAGACCAGTTCACAAGCACGAAGGCATAAACCCACACAAGCATAGTCTGCATATGCACATGAGGTCAATGGCAGTTCAACAAATGTACACCATCAAAAGAAATAAAACAAGACCACTGATCAAGTGAAGCCTCAACGAAGACATGGTGCAGGCCAATTTAACTTGAAGGAAATCAAGTTCAAGTGTCAGTTCACAAGAATATGCAAATAGGCTACATGGGACAGAGAATGCAGGTTTGAAATGCAACTAGACTTCAAAATGCACAAGTACCAGACTTCGAGTACAAAAGACTCAAAGCATAAAGTATGATTCAAGCATGAATACTGGGATGCACCGGAGAGTATGCAACTCTGAAATCGAAGCGAAATACAAAGTAGAATGACATGAACATCGTAGGCCGATATTGTTATGCAGAAAGAACTCAAGTCCGGATGACACGAAGTATGAAACAATAAACCAGTAAAACGTGAACTAGCTTGAACGAGTCAGATGCAGACCATATATATAAAAATGACAACAACCACGGCGGGTCTGCAAATGTAAAAAGCTCAAAGTCATGATATTCATGGAATCAGAGACTCAACTGTTTACAAGTGACAATATACAATGAACCAGAGTGCAAATATAATGGGATCAACAAAAACCAGAGACTAGGGATACAACTCAACGCATATACCATAATTATTGATCAGGCCCCCCACAATGAAGACTGCAGCAAAACAGAATCAACACAAAGGCTACAGGTCAAAGATATGCATATGAACCAGCCTAAATGAATATGGTTCAAGTTAACAAAGTCACATATTATCACAACATTGAAATGATCGAAGTCACATTGGAAAAGTCAGGTGATCTTCATCAACAGTTAAATAAACTCAGAGATGAACACAGAAAGTCAAACCTAATATCAACAGTGAACAAGTCAAAGCTGTGATCGAATGCTAACCACTTCAAAAAGGTTACAGTTCATATATGAAGCAACAGTTCACGCAAACTATGTCAAGGAGGCCAAAATATCACAACGAAGATGACCAGAAAGAGAAAATCGAACAAGTGCCACTGATCGAGTATACTAGTGATATCAGTAAAGTCAATATAGTCCAGGCAGAGAATCACAATTGCACAAAACATTTCGGAGGCAATAACCAAGTAACTCCATAGTATAATAACCCAAACCATGGCAACCACGAAATCATTTAAAGCCGAGAAAACCACAAAAAAAACAACTCGATACTTCGACAATCCATTTAAAAGGGTTAACATCGAAACTACTAACATCAGATAAATCGAACGAAGTCGAAGTCGACAAAAACCAAATTTTATCAACAACCAATGAATTGAAGTTAACCAGAAACGAACGAAAATCAACAAAGTCGAGTGAATTAGATGTGAGTTCTCACTCACCTTATTCGATAATCCGAAGCAAAGGAAATCGAGCATTGTTTGAAGTCGGCGACCACGAGTTACTCGAAAACCCTAATCGTTGAAGGTCAGCGAGCTAATGAAATAGCCATTTGATGCGCCCTGGCTTTTGAGGAATGAATGAAAGGAGGTACGAGCAGCCATCATCTCTCAGAGGGAACGAGTCGAAGCCCTAATTTTGTGAAAACGAAGACAGCCACCATTTTCTTTCGTTTAGACTTAGGGTTAGCGAAATTGAATTGAGGGAAAATGGACGAGTACTGGCCTTAATAAATTATCACAGTACCCCAAAACTTGGGCCAAGATTCAAAGCCCACTACCCTTAATGAATTTTGAAAGAATTTACAATGGATTAAAACACTTAACAGCAATTAACCAACTGATTCATCGTTTACGGACGAAATTAATTAATGCGAAACGTCGGGTTGTTACAGACTCCCCTCCTTAAAGAAATTGCGTCCACGCAATCATAGGGAATAAATGGGAAAAAGGTAACAACCAAAAGAGCATGGCAATGTCGAATGTATAAGCAAAGCAAGTGTCAGCGGGGAAGTATTAGATAAGAAATCAAAAGGTTCGACTGCTTCAAATCAAAAGAATCAACATCGTGGGAATCAGGGATCAAAATCAGACGACTAACACAAGCAAGAACAATCGAGTTCCAGCAACTAAAAGAGAAGGGAAAACAGAGAAGAAATCCCATACAGAGCACGAATTGAATGTGAGTAAATCAAATTACTCACCTGAATCGCCAGAGAAAAAGACGAAGCTCAAATCTCAAAAATCGCAAATATTCAATCATCAAAAACGATAATTAAATTTCTCAAATCAACAAATATTCGATTATCACAAGCGATAATCAAATTTCAAATTCAATAAATATTCGATTATCAAAAACGATAATCAAATTTCAAATTCAACAAATATTCAATTATTTCAGGCGATAATTAAATCTCAAATCAACAAATATTTAATTATCTAAGGCGATAATTAAATCTCAAGTCAGCAATTATTTAATTATCTCAGGCGATAATTAAATCTCAAGTCAGCAATTATTTAATTATCTCAGGCGATAATTAAATCTCAAATCAGCAAATATTTAATTATCACAAGCGATAATTAAATCTCAAATCAACAATTATTTAATTATCAAAAGCGATAATTAAACCTCAAATCAGCAAATATTTAATTTTCAAAAGCGATAATTAAATCTCATATCAGCAAATATTTAACTATCTAAAGCGATAATTAAGTCTCAAATCAACAAATATTTAATTATCAAAAGCGATAATTAAATCTCAAATCAGCAAATATTTAATTATCAAAAGCGATAATTAAATCTTATATCAGCAAATATTTAATTATCTAAAGCGATAATTAAATCTCAAATCAGCAAATATTTAATTATCACAAGCGATAATTAAATCTCAAATCAACAATTATTTAATTATCAAAAGCGATAATTAAACCTCAAATCAGCAAATATTTAATTATCTAAAGCGATAATTAAGTCTCAAATCAACAAATATTTAATTATCAAAAGCGATAATTAAATCTCAAATCAGCAAATATTTAATTATCAAAAGCGATAATTAAATCTCATATCAGCAAATATTTAATTATCTAAAGAGATAATTAAAAGCACAAATATCTGATTATCAAAAACGATAATCAGAACTCATATCAACAAATATCTAATTATCACAAGCGATAATTAGAAACAACAAATATTTAATTATCGATACGATAATTAAATCTCATAACATCAGATATCTAATTACCTGCAGATAATTAGAAACAACAAATATCTAGAAATCAATTAAGAAGACTAGAAAATCAACATAAAAGCTTGGATCGATCCCATCAGATGGCGAGTTTTTAATTCGCCGCACGTGCATCTCAGAGTGGCCGAAGCCTACCAAGTACTCAACATAATTTTGGCGCCCATCAGATTGACCCGAAGGTCCGCAGAGTGACCCGAAGGTCTAGTACTGGTATTTGACCCGAAGGTCCGCAGAGTGGCCCGAAAGCCCAACAAATGACCCGAAGGTCCGCAGAGTGGCCCGAAAGCCCAACAAATGACCCGAAGGTCCTCATAGTGGCTCGAAAGCACACGAAAGCATCAAAATGTTTCAATTAACGAGTCCGGAATTAACCGAAATAGCAAACGCACATGTCCCATACCATGTGTTTTACTAAATCGTTTGATTTTCTTCATCGTTTCCTTGAAAGTGTACAATTCATCAAAATCATCAAAACAACAGATATTCAATTAACGAGTCCGGAATTAACCGAAAAAGTAAAAGTGTGGTTCCATACTCCGCACTTTTGCTAAGTTGTTTAAATCTCTTCATCGTTTCCTTGAAAGTGCAAAATTGTGTATTTTGTAAAAATACACTTTACATTCTCAAACGGACAAGTCCGGAATTAAGCGAATCAGTAAAAGAAAGGGGTCATAGTCCTCGATTTTGCTGAAACGTTTAAATCGCTTCCTCATTCTTTTGAAAGCGTAAACTGTTAAATTTCTGAAAACAATTTTATTTATTTTGTAAAAATAACAATTCACCTTCTCAACTGGACAAGTCCGGAGTTAAGTGAAACAGTAAAAGAAAGGGGTCATAATCCTCGATTTTGCTGAATCGTTTAATTCGCTTTCTCATTCTTTTGAAAACGCAAACTGTTACAATTTTATAAAACAATTTTCATTTTAAAACAATTTTCCAATCACGTGATTAAAACAGCAAATCAGTAACAATTTCGATAAGGAAATTGTACTTCTCAAAATACCGTAAAAACGGTTACAAATCAGTATTGCGGAATAACCGCTTGAAAATCCACTTTTAAAATTTGGCGGTTACTGAAGCCAAAGCGACAGTAGTTTTAAAACGTCAAAATCACATCAAAACAATCTACATCAAAATGTAATGTCAGTGAATTTTCATTCATCAAAAATGCCACAAAACACCGTGCTTCAAAATATAGCATTAGTGTAAAAATCCCGTTATAAAAATAACGGCAACAAAATACGTTTCATAACCAAGCATCGGTTCAACGTAAAAATAAATGCAGTAACGCGCAATTCAAATTTTTGCACGTACTACAGAATGAACAAAGAAATCATTTGAAGGTACCTTCAATGAAGACAATTCAAAACAGCAAAATCTAATCAATAGATGATTAGTACAAAAGAAAGCCAGCGGAAATTTCAACAAAAATCACATATCTGCAATTTCTTCGAATCCTCAATTTGGATTCGAAATTCTCAAAGAAACAAATAATTACAGCTATGTAAACAACAATTGGAATTCATATCAATTTCGTATTTTGATTTTTAAATCAAAAAGATTATCAGTTGTACTCAGCGAAGACAGTTTCACTATTTCCGCTGCGCACTCTGATAAACAGAACACAAATCAATCAAATTATCAGAACACAATTTCACTATTATTTTTAAATAAAGTTATTTAAAAATTTCATCCAAATTTCAAAACTTTAGTTTTGACTCAAGCACAAATAAAACATCGACCAATAGTTGTAACATATGTTCCATCCGAGTTAAGTTTTATATTATGTCCATAAACCCCAAGCTCTGATACCAACTGTGACGCCCCACCTCTATGCTCATAATAACAAAGAGTATTAAAAGAAATACTGTCTATTATTACGAAGAATAAGGCTGGATAGGAGCGACCATCCGTAATTGGCCTTACACTAATATTGGTTATCTCGGTAGAAGTGGTATATACTTTTTATTTTTCATCTATTATTTATTTACTCCCATCGACATATCCAATTATCAGTATAAAACAAACTACGATAGTTCATAATAGTTTAGGACATTAGATATAACAATAACACAGATAATATAAATGCGGAACACAGATAAAAACAAAAGTCTCATATATATATAACTGATGTCAGTTAATACATAGTTGACACAATACATATGATACAACTACAACTGTCGACTCTAGAAGTTATATATACACGTACATTATTGACTAATATACATGAATACATATCGTTCTATACAATGACACGACTACTACAAAAAATGTGAAAAGTCTTCAAATCCCGAACAGCAACTCAAAGAAGGAAATCTACAACCTGAAATAACTCGGGTCTGACCCGAGTATTACATTCAAAAGAAAATAATACACGGGTCAGTCTAATTCAAACTCAGTTATTAGTGCATAGCAGTAATAATAATTAGATAGTCAATAGACGACAGTCACATAAATCACATATATCCAACTCTCGATACGAGAATTGGATAACGGCGTATATAACACTAAACAGTGTAAATCATCAAATCAAAAATCTCAAAATGATCAAACACATCAAATGTCTGTGTGGCTGCAGCACACGCACGCGTGCACTACCTCATCACACAGTACGTGAAATCATTACGATGGTGAAAACTAACAGCAATCAAAACGGTAGAAGTCAACATAAATAAACTTACAGGGTCAAACCCGGGTCTTTGAGACCGGATTCAACTCGCTGTAAAATCTCAAAAAATCAATTTGAAACCATCACGAACCAACAAAGGCAATAACACAAGCAGGACCAGAACCAAACAAAGGCCAGAAGTACAAAATGGTCAAGCAAGTGCACCACAGAACCAAAAACCCAGGTCAAGACAGATCAGTGAAAAGTAATACAAGAGAGGCGAGTGCTGCACTGATAAATGAAGTGCAGCCACGACCGTATATGGTCAACAACAACTCAAAGCAATGCCAATTCGAACATACATATATACATATCAAATGATGTATATACATACATGACTGCATGCTTATATATGAAGACTAAAATGCAACTATATGCAAACAACCTCACAAATATGAATGCTACAAATCAAACCAGTTCAGGTATCACGAAGATGGTCAGCTACAAGTAGATGGTCGAAGACCAGTTCACAAGCACGAAGGCATAAACCCACACAAGCATAGTCTGCATATGCACATGAAGGTCAATGGCAGTTCAACAAATGTACACCATCAAAAGAAATAAAACAAGACCACTGATCAAGTGAAGCCTCAACGAAGACATGGTGCAGGCCAATTTAACTTGAAGGAAATCAAGTTCAAGTGTCAGTTCACAAGAATATGCAAATAGGCTACATGGGACAGAGAATGCAGGTTTGAAATGCAACTAGACTTCAAAATGCACAAGTACCAGACTTCGAGTACAAAAGACTCAAAGCATAAAGTATGATTCAAGCATGAATACTGGGATGCACCGGAGAGTATGCAACTCTGAAATCGAAGCGAAATACAAAGCAGAATGACATGAACATCGTAGGCCGATATTGTTATGCAGAAAGAACTCAAGTCCGGATGACACGAAGTATGAAACAATAAACCAGTAAAACGTGAACTAGCTTGAACGAGTCAGATGCAGACCATATATATAAAAATGACAACAACCACGGCGGGTCTGCAAATGTAAAAAGCTCAAAGTCATGATATTCATGGAATCAGAGACTCAACTGTATACAAGTGACAATATACAATGAACCAGAGTGCAAATACAATGGGATCAACAAAAACCAGAGACTAGGGATACAACTCAACGCATATACCATAATTATTGATCAGGCCCCCCCACAATGAAGACTGCAGCAAAACAGAATCAACAGAAAGGCTACAGGTCAAAGATATGCATATGAACCAGCCTAAATGAATATGGTTCAAGTTAACAAAGTCACATATTATCACAACATTGAAATGATCGAAGTCACATTGGAAAAGTCAGGTGATCTTCATCAACAGTTAAATAAACTCAGAGATGAACACAGAAAGTCAAACCTAATATCAACAGTGAACAAGTCAAAGCTGTGATCGAATGCTAACCACTTCAAAAAGGTTACAGTTCATATATGAAGCAACAGTTCACGCAAACTATGTCAAGGAGGCCAAAATATCACAACGAAGATGACCAGAAAGAGAAAATCGAACAAGTGCCACTGATCGAGTATACTAGTGATATCAGTAAAGTCAATATAGTCCAGGCAGAGAATCACAATTGCACAAAACATTTCGGAGGCAATAACCAAGTAACTCCATAGTATAATAACCCAAACCATGGCAACCACGAAATCATTTAAAGCCGAGAAAACCACAAAAAAAACAACTCGATACTTCGACAATCCATTTAAAAGGGTTAACATCGAAACTACTAACATCAGATAAATCGAACGAAGTCGAAGTCGACAAAAACCAAATTTTATCAACAACCAATGAATTGAAGTTAACCAGAAACGAACGAAAATCAACAAAGTCGAGTGAATTAGATGTGAGTTCTCACTCACCTTATTCGACAATCCGAAGCAAAGGAAATCGAGCATTGTTTGAAGTCGGCGACCACGAGTTACTCGAAAACCCTAATCGTTGAAGGTCAGCGAGCTAACGAAATAGCCATTTGATGCGCCCTGGCTTTTGAGGAATGAATGAAAGGAGGTACGAGCAGCCATCATCTCTCAGAGGGAACGAGTCGAAGCCCTAATTTCATGAAAACGAAGACAGCCACCATTTTCTTTCGTTTAGACTTAGGGTTAGCGAAATTGAATTGAGGGAAAATGGACGAGTACTGGCCTTAATAAATTATCACAGTACCCCAAAACTTGGGCCAAGATTCAAAGCCCACTACCCTTAATGAATTTTGAAAGAATTTACAACGGATTAAAACACTTAACAGCAATTAACCAACTGATTCATCGTTTACGGACGAAATTAATTAATGCGAAACGTCGGGTTGTTACAGACCTGAAGAGGAATGCCAGTGGTCATAAAACTAGAGTGATTCATACATTTCTTTAAAATTAATCCAGGTTTAGCCCAAGGATCAGTCCAAAAATAACAATTTAAATTCTTCTTTGGATTGATCTGTATCATTGGTAGAAATTTCTCCCTCAACTTTAATATATTCCTCCAACTCCAGCTAGCATTTTGTTGAATTTGCATATCCCAAAATTCTTCTTCTTGATCAAATTTCTATTAATCCAAATTGTCCATAAATCATCATTTTTAATCAGAATTTTGTCAAAGTATTTTGATATTGCAGCTTGATTCCAAAGTTGTAAATTGATAATACCCAATCCTCCTTTAGATTTTGGTAGAGTTATCTTTTTGAATGAAATGGGAATTATTTTCTTGGAGAAAGGATCTCCATGCCAAAGAAATCTGCTCAGTGCACTATTAATCATGGAAATTAATTTAACAGGTAATATGTAATGCCTCATCCAATAAGTTGTCATGGCAGATGCAATGGACTGGATTATAACAAGTCTTCCAGCTTGAGATAACTTTGAGCTAGGCCATGAAGAAAGCTTTTCAGTGATTTTCTCATATAGAGGTAAACAGTTAACTTTTGAGAGTCTAGATGTTATAAGTGGTAATCCTAAGTAAGTTGCAGAAGAAGGCATGATATTTAATCCAGAAAATTTAATCAAATCACATTTAATATCCTCTTCAACACCAGCTATAAGAATATTAGACTTACTGATGTTAATATGTAAACCAGTGATTTTCCAAAACTTGTCAAGTACCTCCAATACTGTCTGTATGTTAGCAATAGTAGGCTTTTTAAATAATACCAAATCATCCGCAAAAAGTAAGTGTTTAATCATAGGATCTTTACATTTTGGATGTAATTCCAAAGATTTATTATCTACCTTCTCTTTAATTAGAACATTTAAAATCTCCATTGCTATGATAAAAAAATAAGGTGAGATTGGATATCCTTGCCTAACCCCCTGGGTACCCTTGAAAAATCCATTTAAGCAACCATTTCTGGAAATTGAATAATAAGGTGTAGATATGCATGTATAAATCCATGCCAGCAGAGGTTTTGGAAAATTCATTCTTGCCATGATTGCAATAATAGAGCTCCATGATATAGTATCAAAGGCTTTCCTAATATCTAACTTCAACATGCACCTAGGAGAAATATTAGAAGTTCCATATGACCTTAGTAACTCTTGTGTTAGAAGGATATTATCGCTGATATTCCTATTGGGGAGAAAAGCCACTTGGTTTTTAGATATTATTGAAGGGAGAACTGCTTGCATTCTAGAAGCTATAATTTTTGAGATTATCTTGTAAACAACATTACAACAAGATATTGGTCTAAAATCTGAAACATATGAAGGATTTTCAATCTTGGGGACTAATGTAATTGCAGTAGAATTAACTCCATTAGGAAGCTTATTTGAACTGAAAAAGTATTTTACTGCTCCTAAAACATCTAATCTTATTGTCTTCCAGCAATATTGGAAAAAATAGGTATTAAATCCATCAGGGCCTCCGCAACTTTCCTTATTTAAAGTGAAGACAGCTATCTCAATATCTTCATTAGTAATCTCCTCAATAAGACTATTAGCTTGGGTTACTGATAAATGAGGAGTTTGAAGTTGAAATAATGGACTCACATCAGCAACAAAAGTCTTAGGATCAGCAAGAATGGAAGCAAAGTAATCCACAAAAGCAATATTAATATTCTCTTCATTTTCATGCTTTAAACCTTTATTATCATAAATACAATTGATTCTCTCCTTTGATTGTTTGACCTTGATAGAATCATGAAAGAACTTTGTATTCCTATCTCCAAATTTATCATATTTAGCATGAAGTAACTCTTTAGAAATAGAAATCTCATATTCTAAAATATCTTGCAATGACTTAGATAATTCAACTTCCTCCATAGCAAGTGAAGAATTCAAGGGATCAGAAAGAAGAGTTTTTTGTACCTCAGATAGCCTTTTCCTCAAATCAGAGGATATATTAGTACCAGATCCAAAATTATTCCTAGCCCAAATCTTCAATTTGCTCTTTAATTTGAAAAGTTTAGTCTTAAGAACATACATAGGATTACCAAACACTTCTTCTTGCCAAACCTGTAAAACTAAATCCTAAAAAGAAAAATGATTAGTCCAAAATTTAAAAAATTTAAAAGAGGTAAACTTTGCCTTTGCGACCTCTCCCCAAGATAAGATGATAGGACTATGATCAGAAATTGAAGGAAGAAGAATGTTACAGAACAGAGAAGGCCAAAGTGAAATAGCTGAAATATTTTGAAAGGCATGATCAAGTTTGCAAAAAGTTCTAGGTCCATCTTTACATTTGTTGTTCCAAGTGAATAAAGGGCCAATGGATTGAATGGGAGATAGAAAGGCATACAATAACATTTGAAAGAGAGGAGAAATATCTCTGGGAGAAAGAGGAGTACCACCTGATTTATGGGAAGACAAATACATACAATTGAAGTCTCCTAAAACAAGCCAAGGTACTGAAGAATTTTTAAGATTAGGTAGTTGATTAAGAAGCATTTTCCTTCTATCACTGCAGTTCTGGGCATAGACAAAAGTAAGAAGGAAAGAAGAATTGGTTTCAACAAAAATAGCTTCATAATGCAAGAATTGGTCTGATTCATCCAATTTTTTAAGCTGATAATAATTTTGGTTCCACATCACCATTAGTCTTCCATAGGGAGCACTTGAAAGGTTATCATCATGCTGCCAATTAGGAGCAATAAACATACAAGCTCTTCTAGTTAAATCAGCATTCAACTTGGTTTCACTAACACACATAATATGAATGTTTTCCTCTTTAATCAATTTCTTAACTTCTTTTTGCTTTGAGAGCAAGTGCCCTCCTCTAATATTCCAGTATGCCATATTTTTCATCATCATCAAGAAATGGGAATGATTAACTTATTGGGATGCCTTCGGGTATGTCCTGAAACATTTCCTATAGAATCAAAATCTATGCTGTCTGTTTTAGGTTGAATTTCCTCATTACTACTATCAATATCATTTTCTTATCCACAACATCCTGAGACAATTTATTATTCTTTGCTTTCCTCCCCCTTTTCACTGTCAAGCTCTGTGTTGAAGAAGGATCATTTTTATGGTTAGAAATGCTGGGATCCTTCAAAGATGGTTTACGAATCATAGAAGCATTAACAGAAGTTGAAGGAATGGAATTGACTTGAGAACAGGAAGAATTCAAAGTAGAAGGAGTAGAATGTGAAATAGGAGGAGGAAGTATTATATTATCAGGAGGAGACAAGTGTGAGTAAGGGGAGACGAAATGGGTTGAATTTGAGGGTGAATCATCCACAATCTTATTATCAGAATTGTTATTATCTCCTTCACTCATATCAACTAGAATTGAGAATTTATTTGAAGTAGCCACCTCACTAGATTTTAGACCTTCCTCTTGATTTCCTATTGATTTATTTACCGCATCAGCTTGGTTCTTGACCACTTTTTTTACATTTTCTGTGTTATGCATATCCCCAGCATGTACACCAATTTCATTTCCAAACACAGCTTCATTAGTCATTGCCTTGTTCTTAATACTATCTACTGGAATAGTATTGTAACGACCCGTAAATTTCAACTGTTTTAATAACGTAATTAGTTGAAATTTTGTGAAATTTTAAACGATAAAATTTTGAAATAAAAAAATTTATATTTGGAATACGTCTAGTTAAACATAGCAACTGGTAAATTTTCGCCCGAAAATATGGAAGTTTATTTCGCGCGTAAATTCACTTCAATTTAATCAGTTAAAAAGCAATGAAAATAAAATGTTTTCGAAACCTAAATATTTTTACATAGAAAAATTCTAAATCATCTTCTGAGCAAGATATCAGTTTGTCGTTTTTCCAAATTCGGACATCTTTGGCTCCGTTGATCTTATTTTTCTACGTTTTTCTTGCATTTTTCGCTATTAGAAAATTCGAATTTTTATAATTCAATCAAACCACTGATATTTGCATACCGTTTTGATCGTCACGTCAAGCTGATCTCTATGGTATATTTATCTCTGTGTTTCGAAGTCCGGTACGCGACTGAATCTGTAAAACGTCGAACCATATCGGTACTCGTTTTAACATTTTGAATTCTTTGTTGATTCGTATCCACTGGTAAACCAACAGTCAATAGCCGCTTGCTTTATCATTCACTGAATTCAGAATTCGTGGCGATTACTTTTCCATTTTCGTTCATTTCTGTACATAAGAATAATAATTGACATATGTTGTTTATCTTCTTCTATTTGGCTCTCTCCGCTCCTTTCTTCTTTTCGTTTCTATTTTTTTTTCTAAGAGAATTTTTTTATATATAAGTTTATAATGTAGGTTTAACCTAGATACTGTTTGTCATCAATTTCCCTCCGTGCTTTTTCGATCGGCCCGCCTTCCCTATGTAACCCATCCACCTAGCTTCTTTCCATCACCTATCACAAGGCCTCCGCCCCTTGCTCTCAGCCACGCCAAAGCGACCACACCCATCAAATTTTTGCCACCTTCAACCGGAGCCCATTTCCCCTGACGTGCACCCCTTCCTCCACCCTCTCACCGATTGCCTCCACTTTCTTTCACCGCCGAGCTCCAGCTAGTCCCTCTCCTCCACCATCGACCCAGTCCCCTACCGAGCAACACAAGCAACCGCTCCACTTCCCATTGAAATGCTCCGCCCCTCCTCCTTGATCGTGCCACCTTCTTTCTCCACTTGAATAGACCGATGGCCTCTCCTCCAAGCTTTCTTTTTCTTCGATCACGCCTTTGATCTCCTACCACCACCAACTCACCTGTAGCAGCAGACCCATGCAAAACCTCCCATCCCTCTCCCGGCCTATATATATTGCACTGTCGAGCCATCTCGTGCCTCTTCCTTTGCGTGCTCAGGTACTTATATTTTTTTTATGATATTACACGTGTATATATAAATCCATTTGTTAAATATATATAATGTGAATTGCTTTAAATTTATATAGTCTGATGATTTTATAAGTAGGCTTCGGTTACATTATGATATATACACACATATAAGCTATATTATTTAAATTTGCAAATCTGTTTAAACTGTTTATATAATATGTATATTTTGTTAAGCTTTGGTAGATACATATGCATATGAATTATATTATATGTTTGGGTTTTGTTTGATGATCACGTGATAAGCTATTTTATAATTTTCAGCATTATATATCTATTAGTTTATATCTGGTTTTATTTACGTGTAAATTTTTAGTGTATATATATGTGTGTGTGTTTTGAAAATATCAGTTTTGCTTATATGGTTAGTGTATATGTATGTATGGTAATACAGGTTTTGTGGGTAATCTGTTTTGGGCATATTTAAAATTTATCTGTTATTATAATATAAGCCAATACAAAAGTTTGCACTGTTGGTTGTATATTGGTATATGTGTGTCGTTATATATAGATTTATATGAAAATGCATATATGTTCATTTGCCCGAGCATGATATATAGCCTTAAAAAATATGAGTACACACATATCTTAATTTGCTGTTATATACGTAAAGGTATTATCTTTTACATATAAAGGTTGTAAACTCGAGATACTTTTAGAAATTATATTATATAAGTTATGTGATGTGTTGTTAAGATATATATTATATATATAAATTCATTGGATAATGGATATTTTGTGTGTTGTGGTTTAATATTGATTGGAAAATAAGTAAATATATATGTTATTTTTAAATATATGTTTTAAATTGATTTTTGAAAATTTATGTAAATATCTTGGCTCATCGACCCCTTGCCATTTTGACCTATTTTCCCAATATCCAATTTTTCGTAGAAACTCCTAGCTTTTGTGTTCCATGTCATGCCGTGTCAGTGTGCATATCCGTGTCATCTTCTCGTTCATCTCTAGCCTCGAAAGGTGAGCACTCACTCACGATTAACGTTCTTTTATTTATTAAATTTGATTTCAATTGAAACGACAATTGAAATATGCTGCTGTTAGTTAATTACACTGTTATATATGTTATTACCTGTATTAGTTCACCTGTGACATCTGACACCATTATTTGTTAATTATTTATGCGATGATAATATAGTTTGGCTGGAAATTGATTGATTGTTGATGTTTATATTGGACGTTAATGTTAAAATGATAAATAGTATGCAATTGAAATTGATATAGGATAGTTAAATGTTAAATTTGATTTAATGACATTTGTATAATATGACCCATTTAACTATCAAAATTTATTGACACGTAGGATTTGTTTAATTACACCTTGAACCACTGAATGTATGTTGTTAAATTGATGATGTATGAAATTGTAATTGAATGACAAGTGAAAACCGTAATGTAATAATCTTTAATCTACATGAAATGATAGTGTAGATTCTAGAAATAATTATATTAATTCGTACAAATAACAATGCGAATTAATACGGTTATTTCGGGATTATTTGAATTGATTATTGGATTGATATTGGTTGTTGTTATTGCTTGTTTATTTACTTTGACACCATCCCAGTTATCACACTGCAAGTTCCCTTTGTTATGCTTTGATTTTGAATTGAATTGGAATCGGGTTGAAATGATAAATACCCAAATTGAACTTTGACCTAGGATAGAGAATTAAATAAAAACCCGATGGGTCAATAATTTGATTTAAAAATGAAACGAAGATTTTATTTAATAAGGAATATGGTTTGAAATGAAGTTGAAATTTAAATTTTAACGAAAGGAAAATGTTAATATTTAATAATCTGAAACAAAATATTAACAATATAATTGATGAAAGAATGTTGTTTAATTCGAGAAATGATTGAATTAAGTTTGAAATTATTAAACTTTGAAATGATTTAATAATTAAGTTTGAAATTAAAATTGAGTTTGAAATTATTAAACTTTGAAATTATTGAATAATTAAGTTTTGAATTATTTAATACTTAAATAAGATTAAATTATTTAATGATTAAATTGAATTGAAATTCTTTAATAAGAAAATTGAACCTTTGAATAAGTGAATTTTACTTCGTAAATAATTGAAATTGAGTTTTCTTTATTAATTAAGTTTTGGAAAATTATTTAAGTAAGAAAAAAAAAGTGAAATTGAATTTCTTTAACAAGAAATAAAATGTGATTTATTGAAATTAATGTAAGACTTGAAATTTAAGGAATTTGATTTGATGAATTTAATTTAATTCAATTTGTTGGATTTGATATAATGAAGCTGAATTTGAATAATGGACTTAATGAATTGGAAATTTAATAGAAATTGTTTTGAATGGCAAAATGAATATTGAATGAAATCGATAAATGAATTTAAATTGATTTAAATGTTAAATCAAATTAATTTAAATGATTTCGGAATGAAACGTATATATGAACTTGAATCAATATTTGAATGGTTTAAAATAAAATTTGAATTTGATTTATAAGATTTTGAAATGGTAAATTGGAAGTTTTGAAACGAAAATTTTGGAAATTGATTTCGAAAGACAAATGAAATGTTGATTTACGAATTGAAATTGAAATTGAAATTGATTTGGTTTTGAAATAAATAAACGACCAATCGGTGTAATAATTACGGAAGTTATTAAAGAGACCGGGATCGGTAATGGATATACTCTCTATCTAAACCGAAACCACTTTAATAATTATGCGCGGAGTGATGATCCAGAATGAAGTGGTTGGAATGATGTACGTGATGACTGAAGAAAGAGAACGATAATGGATAGCCTTGACACTTGTGTCAAATTGGAAATGACTAAAACAGGAGCTGTGCCAGGCCAATGGAGGATTAGCTACCTCAAGTGGACACACTTCTTCGAACTACTTATACTTGTTGTCGATTGGTGCACCCTTGATTTTGGGAGTGTTGTTTCACGGTGTTGCGGGCGCTGCGGCGTTACGTTCTCACCAGTCCGGATCAGGCGAACGGTAGTATCACTACCTTGGGTATTGCCTCATGTGCCTTGTCATACTTGTATTCCATTTATGCGCGACCACTACGATTTTGATTTGTACCTTTAGTATTTGGATTGCCCTCTGGTGACTTCCGGTTTTGGGGAAACTACGATCTTGTATATGCTTTTGGGAATAAAAATGTGTTAAGGGTGGAATGGGCCATGACTTAACGCTATTTTGATATCTTTACATATTACTGATAGACATTATCTACTTAGCGTACATTACTACCTAGTAGATAGTTTAACGGATCCTTAAAGGATGGTTATTCCAAACATCCTTTGAGTTACTCGTATTTCAATTGCTATTTCACTTGAGTTGGATTTATTGATATAAGAATGTTAATCCTGACTCGAGTGTCTTGTGTTTTTGCTTTACGCTCGGGTCAGACTGAGTGTACCAGTATTCGAGACTCACCTTTGGAGTTGGAACTTTGCTTGAAGATCCAGCCATCTATTCTGCTTTCAGTATTCGATGATTCCAGTGATGTATTCTGATTTGTATCTGATGTATTGTATTACTCTTTCGTTGTATCTGTTCTAACTCTGATGTAAGTTATATATTTATATAGTAGCTTCATGAACTACTATCTCTTTTATTTACGCTGCACTTATTACTCTGTGTCTGTGATCTGTGATTATTTATTTACTGTATATGTTCAGTTTTTCCAAATTTAAATTAACAACGTGGTATTTTGAGCAATTCAACTCTGGCATGAGTGTCTACCTATACACTTATAATGGACGCGAATGGTCCAAAATATCGGGTCGTTACAGTTGGTATCAGAGCTTTGGTAGCTCTAGGCAAAACTTAACATATAGGGTAAATGTATTTACAGAATCACTCTCATTCGAGTTTCACGTCAATTCGTGCCAATCTAGCTTTACTCTAGGATTCGTGCTTGCATTTCGTAATTCAATCTCAGTGTCCGTTCCTTTGTGCGCATCTGTGTCATCTCTTGTTCTCTCTAGCCTCGAAAGGTGAGCACTCACTCACGATTAACGTTCTTTTATTTATTAAATCTGATTTCGATTGAAACGACAATTGAAATATACTGCTATTAGTTAATTACACTGTTATATATGCTATTACCTGTATCAGTTCACCTGTGACATCTGACACCATTATCTGTTATATTTGCAATGATAATACTGTTTGGCTGATAACTGATTGATTGTTGATGTTTATATTGGATGTTAAACTGTAAATGTAAATTGATAAATAGTATGCAATTGAACTCGATATAGAATAGTTAAATGTTTAAAATTGATTAGTTAAATTTGTATAATATGACCCCTTTTACTGTTAAATCTATTGACACGTATGATTTGCTTAATTACACCTTGAACTACTGAATGTATGTTGTTAAATTTATGATGTATGAAACTGTAAATAGATGACAAGTGAAAAACCGTAATGTAATAATCTTTAATCTACATGAAATGATAGTGTAGATTCTAGAGATAATTATATTAATTCGTACAAATAACAATGCGAATTAATACGGTTATTTCGGGATTATTTAAATTGATTATTGGATTGATATTGATTGTTGTTATTGCTTGTTTATTTACTTCGACACCATCCCAGTTATCACACTGCAAGTTCCCTTTGCTATGTTTTGATTTTGAATTAAATTGGAAATGACTAAAACAGGAGCCGTGCCGGGCCAATGGAGGATTAGCTACCTCAAGTGGACACACTTCTTCGAACTACTCATTACTTGTTGTCGATTGGTGCACCCTTGATTTTGGGAGTGTTGTTTCACGGTGTTGCGGGCGCTGTGGCGTTACGTTCTCACCAGTCCGGATCAGGCGAACGGTAGTATCACTACCTTGGGTATTGCCTCATGTGCCTTGTCATACTTGTATTCCATTTATACGCGACAACTACGATTTTGATTTGTACCTTTAGTATATGGATTGCCCTCTGGTGACTTCCGGTTTTGGGGAAACTACGGTCTTGTATATGCTTTTGGGAATAAAAATGTGTTAAGGGTGGAATGGGCCATGACTTAACGCTATTTTGATATCTTTACATATTACTGATAGACATTATCTACTTAGCGTACATTACTACCTAGTAGATAGTTTAACGGATCCTTAAAGGATGGTTATTCCAAACATCCTTTGAGTTACTTGTATTTCAATTGCTATTTCACTTGAGTTGGATTTATTAATATAAGTATGTTAATCCTGACTCGAGTGTTTTGTATTTTGCTTTACGCTCGGGTCAGACTGAGTGTACCAGTATTCGAGACTCACCTTTGGAGTTGGAGCTTTGCTTGAAGATCCAGCCATCTATTCTGCTTCCAGTATTCGATGATTCCAGTGATGTATTCTGATTTGTATCTGATGTATCGTATTACTCTTCTGTTGTAAACTCTGATGTATCTTATATATATTCATATAGTAGCTTCATGAACTACTATCTCTTTTATTTCCGCTGCAATTATTACTCTGTGTCTGTGATCTGTGACTATTTTATTTACTGTATATGTTCAGTTTTGCCAAATTTAAATTAACAACGCGGTATTTTAAGCAATTCAATTCCGGCATGAGTGTCTACCTATTCACTTATAATGGATGCGAATGGTGCAAAATTCTGGGTCGTTATAGTTGGTAAACTTCCGTAATTATTACACCGATTGGTCGTTTATTTATTTCAAAACCAATCAATTTCAATTTCAATTCGTAAATCAACATTTCATTTGTCTTTCGAAATCAATTTCCAAAATTTTCGTTTCAAAACTTCCAATTTACCATTTCAAAATCTTATAAATCAAATTCAAATTTTATTTTAAACCATTCAAATATTGATTCAAGTTCATATATACGTTTCATTCCGAAATCATTTAAATTAATTTGATTTAACATTTAAATCAATTTAAATTCATTTATCGATTTCATTCAATATTCATTTTGCCATTCAAAACAATTTCTATTAAATTTCCAACTCATTAAGTCCATTATTCAAATTCAGCTTCATTATATCAAATCCAATAAATTGAATTAAATTAAATTCATCAAATCAAATTCCTTAAATTTCAAGTCTTACATTAATTTCAATAAATCACATTTTATTTCTTGTTAAAGAAATTCAATTTCACTTTTTTTTTCTTACTTAAATAATTTTCCAAAACTTAATTAATAAAGAAAACTCAATTTCAATTATTTACGAAGTAAAATTCACTTATTCAAAGGTTCAATTTTCTTATTAAAGAATTTCAATTCAATTTAATCATTAAATAATTTAATCTTATTTAAGTATTAAATAATTCAAAACTTAATTATTCAATAATTTCAAAGTTTAATAATTTCAAACTCAATTTTAATTTCAAACTTAATTATTAAATCATTTCAAAGTTTAATAATTTCAAACTTAATTCAATCATTTCTCGAATTAAACAACATTCTTTCATCAATTACATTGTTAATATTTTGTTTCAGATTATTAAATATTAACATTTTCCTTTCGTTAAAATTTAAATTTCAACTTCATTTCAAACCATATTCCTTATTAAATAAAATCTTCGTTTCATTTTTAAATCAAATTATTGACCCATCGGGTTTTTATTTAATTCTCTATCCAAGGTCAAAGTTCAATTTGGGTATTTATCATTTCAATCCGATTCCAATTCAATTCAAAATCAAAGCATAACAAAGGGAACTTGCGGTGTGATAACTGGGATGGTGTCAAAGTAAATAAACAAGCAATAACAACAACCAATATCAATCCAATAATCAATTCAAATAATCCCGAAATAACCGTATTAATTCGCATTGTTATTTGTACGAATTAATATAATTATTTCTAGAATCTACACTATCATTTCATGTAGATTAAAGATTATTACATTACGGTTTTCACTTGTCATTCAATTACAATTTCATACATCATCAATTTAACAACATACATTCAGTGGTTCAAGGTGTAATTAAACAAATCCTACGTGTCAATAAATTTTGACAGTTAAATGGGTCATATTATACAAATGTCATTAAATCAAATTTAACATTTAACTATCCTATATCAATTTCAATTGCATACTATTTATCATTTTAACATTAACGTCCAATATAAACATCAACAATCAATCAATTTCCAGCCAAACTGTATTATCATCGCATAAATAATTAACAGATAATGGTGTCAGATGTCACAGGTGAACTGATACAGGTAATAACATATATAACAGTGTAATTAACTAACAACAGCATATTTCAATTGTCGTTTCAATTGAAATCAAATTTAATAAATAAAAGAACGTTAATCGTGAGTGAGTGCTCACCTTTCGAGGCTAGAGATGAACGAGAAGATGACACGGATATGCACACTGACACGACACGACATGGAACACAAAAGCTAGGAGTTTCTGCGACAAATTGGATATTGGGAAAATAGGTCAAAATGGCAAGGGGTCGATGAGCCAAGATATTTACATAAATTTTCAAAAATCAATTTAAAACATATATTTAAAAATAACATATAAATTTACTTATTTTCCAATCAATATTAAACCACAACACACAAAATATCCATTATCCAATGAATTTATATATATATATATCTTAACAACACATCACATAACTTATATAATATAATTTCTAAAAGTATCTCGAGTTTACAACCTTTATATGTAAAAGATAATACCTTTACGTATATAACAGCAAATTAAGATATGTGTGTACTCATATTTTTTAAGGCTATATATCATGCTCGGGCAAATGAACATATATGCATTTTCATATAAATCTATATATAACGACACACATATAACAATATACAACCAACAGTGCAAACTTTTGTATTGGCTTATATTATAATAACAGATAAATTTTAAATATGCCCAAAACAGATTACCCACAAAACCTGTATTACCATACATACATATACACTAACCATATAAGCAAAACTGATATTTTCAAAACACACACACATATATATACACTAAAAATTTACACGTAAATAAAACCAGATATAAACTAATAGATATATAATGCTGAAAATTATAAAATAGCTTATCACGTGATCATCAAACAAAACCCAAACATATAATATAATTCATATGCATATGTATCTACCAAAGCTTAACAAAATATACATATTATATAAACAGTTTAAACAGATTTGCAAATTTAAATAATATAGCTTATACGTGTGTATATATCATAATGTAACCGAAGCCTACTTATAAAATCATCAGACTATATAAATTTAAAGCAATTCACATTATATATATTTAACAAATGGATTTATATATACACGTGTAATATCACAAAAAAATATAAGGACCTGAGCACGCAAAGGAAGAGGCACGAGATGGCTCGACAGTGCAATATATATAGGCCGGGAGAGGGATGGGAGGTTTTGCATGGGTCTGCTGCTACAGGTGAGTTGGTGGTGGTAGGAGATCTGAGGCGTGATCGAAGAAAAAGAAAGCTTGGAGGAGAGGCCATCGGTCTGTTCAAGTGGAGAAAGAAGGTGGCACGATCAAGGAGGAGGGGCGGAGCATTTCAAGGGGAAGTGGAGCGGTTGCTTGTGGTGCTCGGTAGGGGACTGGGTCGATGGTGGAGGAGAGGGACGAGCTGGAGCTCGGCGGTGAAAGCAAGTGGAGGCAATCGGTGAGAGGGTGGAGGAAGGGGTGCACGTCAGGGGAAATGGGCTCCGGTTGAAGGTGGCAAAAATTTGATGGGTATGGTCGCTTTGGCGTGGCTGAGAGCAAGGGGCGGAGGCCTTGTGATAGGTGATGGAAAGCAGCTAGGTGGATGGGTTACATAGGGAAGGCGGGCCGATCGAAAAAGCACGGAGGGAAATTGATGACAAACAGTATCCAGGTTAAACCTACATTATAAACTTATATATAAAAAAATTCTCTTAGAAAAAAAAATAGAAACGAAAAGAAGAAAGGAGGGGAGAGAGCCAAATAAAAGAAGATAAACAACATATGTCAATTATTATTCTTATGCACAGAAATGAACGAAAATGGAGAAGTAATCGCCACGAATTCTGAATTCAGTGAATGATAAAGCAAGCGGCTATTGACTGTTGGTTTACCAGTGGATACGAATCAACAAAGAATTCAAAATGTTAAAACGGGTACCGATATGGTTCGACGTTTTACAGATTCAGTAGCGTACCGGACTTCGAAACACAGAGATAAATATACCATAGAGATCAGCATGACGTGACGATCAAAACGGTATGCAAATATCAGTGGTTTGATTGAATTATAAAAATTCGAATTTTCTAATAGCGAAAAATGCAAGAAAAACGTAGAAAAATAAGATCGACGGAGCCAAAGATGTTCGAATTTGGAAAAACGACAAACTGATATCTTGCTCAGAAGATGGTTTAGAATTTTTCTATGTAAAAATATTTAGGTTTCGAAAACATTTTATTTTCATCGCTTTTTAACTGATTAAATTGAAGTGAATTTACGCGCGAAATAAACTTCCATATTTTCGGACGAAAATTTACTAGTTGCTATGTTTAACTAGACGTATTCCAAATATAAATTTTTTTATTTCAAAATTTTATTGTTTAAAATTTCACAAAATTTCAACTAATTACGTTATTAAAACAGTTGAAATTTACGGGTCGTTACAAGTATCCTTTTTCTTCCAAACCTTATTCTTTTTTTTATGAGTAACAAAATTGTTCATTTCCAACTCTCTTGAATGTTTAACTTGCAAGGAAATATTCTTCAACAAATTACCATTATTAGTCTCCCTAACATACTTATTACCATTATTAGTCTCCCTAACATACTTATCATCTTCAGAGTATTTATACCTAAGGCCTTCATCTTCATAATCCTCAAAACAATTTCCCAAAGTATCTTCCATACATGTTTCTGTATTGTGTCCAAAAACTTGCAAAATTCACAAATATTAGGAAGCCAATCATATTCAATTCTTACTTTATAACTACCTTCACCCAAACCATCAATTTCTATAAAATCAGGCAGCTTCTGATTTGGCTCAATTTCTATTAATGCCTTTGCATATTTAAATCTTTTCAACTTTTCCGTACTCTCATCAAAACAGATCAATCTACCAATATGACATGCTAGCCAGTTAATACCCGTAAGAGTCCATGCAACTGTAGGGATTTTATAAAAATGAATCCATATTGGAACTTTCCTAATACTTGCTTGCACACAACCAATTGAAGGATTCCACATAGTAATAATGAACATTTTTCCTTTTATAAAAATGGGATCAGATTGAAGAATATGCAATTTATCTTGCTCATTCGAAAATTTGAAGAAAAAATTCTCATTGTCAGATTTTATATCAACCTCACCTTTTAGCTTCCAAGATCTTTTGAGATGATTAGTAACTGTTAGATAAGAAAGTGTTCCATCCAGGAAGAATCCAACCAAATGATCGCTCCAATATTTGATACCTTCATTTTTAACATCTTCTGGCAATTGTTTAGGTTTACCATCTCTAATAATATTGAACTCTCTAGGAACATAAACTCCAGCATTCTTTGGCTTTTTCTTGAAAAGAGAAGACCATTTTGGAGCTAAATCCTTATTATGCTGACCTGATTCATTACAAGAAATCGCAACCCCGTAACTCGAAGAATCAACAGCCAAGCCATTAGGTGGATTAATCTGATCAGAAAGATCAAAACCAAACTTATTCTCATCAACAACTCTAAGATCCCCTATCTCAGAAGAGGGACCAGAGGGAAAAGAAAAAGATGGAGGGAAAGAAGAAAGAAAGCAAGAGGACTGAGGATGAATCGGGGGAGAATGAGGAAGAGAAGAAATGGTTTGAGGAGACTGGATCGAGGAAGAAGGAGGAGGGATCAGATAGGAATGAGAAAGAGACGAGGAAGAAAGATGAAAGCTAGATGAACAAGAAGGCGGAGGAGGAGGTGGAGGAGGAGGAGGAGGCGGAGGAGGAGAAGGAGGAGGAGGGTGAGAACGGAACAAGGGAGGGGGGGAGAGGGAACCGCCATTTTCAAAATTGGACTCTTTTTTTTTAAAATTTGGTTTCTCCTAGTAATGTTATTAATTTTGGTTTTCACTGTTTCCCTATTTAATTAAAAATGCAAGATTCTTATATATATTATATATTACTCACCGCAAAACATCAACATAACATTATATATATATTTAAAAATACTAACATACCTCATAAAACAACTATCAGCAAATAAGTACAAACGCATAAAATATATGCTTTCGCCTTATATATATTTATATATATATATATATCAATACTTACTTATATATAAAATAAAACAATACAGAGTAACATTTTAAAACAATATTTATATATGTACAAATTTAACATCAAACGCAACAGACAAATATATGTTGAATAGTTAAACTGACTTTACTTCATATAAAGCATATATATGTAATCAAACAGCTTTATATATATATGAAAACTATGGATTATATATAACAGCTAGCATACAAAGTAAACTGTCATAACATATACTTCAAAACTCAACAGACTAAAAATTTAATATAAGTTATTACAAACAAAACAGAACCAAAAAATCTAGTTCAAACTATTAATTGAAATATATTGTATATATACTTACCTTTCCTATAAAGGACAAGAAGGCTGCAGGCTCGAGTATTGGAAGGTGTGGCACTGAAGGTAGGCGGTCAGAGAAACAAGGCCGAAGAGGTCAAGGAAGTGGAGAAGGTGGTCAGCACGGAGGAGCGGGGTGGTGGTTATCAGGGCGTGGACGTGAGGGTATGCGGAGCTCGGCCGTTGAGATGGGTTGCGAGGGAAACTAGTTTGGCCGAGCATAGATGAACGAATATACATGCTTCTCTCTTTTTTTCTTTTTTTTACGAAAGGAGAAGCTAAATGGAAGGGGAAGTGTACCAGAGAATATTTTGAAATAGGGAGAACCAAAAGTCTTGCACGATGAATTCTAGAAATATTAAATGCAAATAGCTGTTGGTTTTTGTACAGGTAGGTAGATGAAAGGACCGATGGAAACCAAAAGGTTTTTAAAACGGGTATCGATACGGTCCCACATTTCACAGATTTCACCATCCACCGGACACTGAAACACACATATGAATATACCATGGAGACCAGCACGACGAGACGATCAAAACGGTATACAGATATCAGTGGTACGACCATTCTATCAAAAGTCGATAATCGGTACCAAAATGCTGCAAAAATGCCGGAATTAAGATAAATGGAGCAATAACAGTCAAAATTTGACAACACGAAATATGTCATCTCACTCAGAAGATGATTTACAAATTTATTATATAAAAATATTCAGGTTTGAAAAACATTTTATTATCATCAAATTTAACCGATTTAAATTAAAATAAAATTACATAATAAAATAAACTTTCATATTATCAGATGAAAGTTTACTAGTTGCTATGTTTAAATAGACGTATTCCAAATATTAAATTTTTATTTCAAAATTCAAATATTTAAAATTTCACAAAATTTCAGTTAATTAAAATATTAAAACAAATAAAAATTTACGGGTCGTTACACTCTCCCCCGCTCAAAAAATTTTGTCCCCGAAAAGGAAGGAGGTATGAGAGTAGAAACAACCAGAAGAAAATAGATTAAAAAACAAGATAAAAAGAATTAATTTAAACCATATAAATTTCAATTTAAATAAATTAATTATTCAATAATTGATTTAAATTCAAGGTATTTCATTAAGTTGATTAAATTTCAATTTATTAATTCCTCAAAACAAACTTTATTTTATTTATCTCATTTATTCATTATCTTATTATTCAATTTTATCTTGATTAACATTTCTATAAATCATAAATTAAGTGTTCAAACATTTATTATAGCCACTCAAATTTATTTATAAGTTCTTTTAATCATCATTTTACATTGTAAATTATTCAGTTACATATTCAACTTCTGAATGATTTAGGTAAGTTATATTGGAATGTAATTGAGTAATATACAAGTAAAATTTTCCAAAATCAATTATTCAAGTTTAAATATTTATTCCAAATTTTTGGTTTCATTTTATAATTGAAATCATCTTTTAATCATAAATTTAAGAATTAAATTTCCGATCATCTTCAAACAGTTCAGAGATAAGTATATATATATTCTATATATCAAATCAAATCTAAAATCATATACTTATATATATAATAAATCAAGTCATACTTTAGAAATTCAAATCAATTTAATTTCCAAAACAAAAATGTAGCAAAGCTACAGAATGGTCTCTTTACTCTGAAACTCGAAAATGAATGTCGATGATACGGCCGTCATCACCGAAATTATTTTCCAGCGAAAAAAGAGAAGAGTACTAATTTAAACATTTAAAAAAAATTCTTCGGAAACGATTTATATTTGAAACAATTTAAATAATATACATTTTAAAACTTAAAAACCAAAGTTTGAAATTACCGAAAACTAAATTCTCAAATTCTCAATTTAAATTCATTTAAATTCCAAATCAATTTATAAACCAGGTTTAAAAATTTCAATTATGGAACAATAAATGATAATCAAATATTATCATTTCTACCAATCAATTCTTTTTAACTATTTAATTCTAGAAAATTTACTTATGTATATAATATAATCAAACAAAATTCATTGTGTCAGTTTGCTCTGTTCAGGTGTTTTGGAATTCCTATCGATAACGTTGATCAGACAAATCGATCGAAACCCCAAATCAACATTAACAACTCAAACAACACAACATATAAAATATTTTTATATTAATAACAAATACACTCTCTCACTCGATGATACAGAATGGATTTCAAAACAAGGATAGAGATTCAAATTAGAGGAACTCTAATCAAATAGAATTCTAATTCGAAGATGGGCTCGAAACGAAGATAAGATGATTGTATAGCAGAATAGGAAGATGGATATACCAATATTAATCGCGGGCGGATCAACCATGACTTCAAGAATAAGATTGATGCAGAATTCTAAGGCAAATCGACATTAGATCACAAGAGATAGAATTCGGGCATAGCAAGAGATAGTGTGATATCCCGGGAATTTGGACAATATCAATTTAATAATCTATATTTAAAAATTAAATTGATTTGTTGATCTTTGTTAATAAATTTGAATAAATTTAATAATCTAATTAAATAAATATTTAATTAGTGATTTATCTTTTAAAAGTTTAATAAAATATTTTCTATTTATAATATATATGTATAATTGTATATATTGTAAATAGATGAGTTGGTTTGAATTTAACAAATGAAATTATGTTTTCAAATTCTAATATATTTTGGGTAATTTGGAAATCATGATTTAATTTAATATTAAGCTTTATAATAAATAACTATATAATTTTAAAATACATAATATAAATGTTTAATTGTTTAAAAATGGATTTTAGCTTAAGTTCAAATTTAAATAAAAGGTTTATTTTATTTCTTTTCAAATATTATTTGATATATATGATTAAAAATAGAAGTATAAATACAATTTACAAATGGTATTAATTCATTGAATAATAGAAGTAATTTATAATCTCTTTTATAAATTATTTAAATAGTAAAATTTGATATTTTCAATACTTTGTTTTTATAAATATAAATAGACTTTGATAAGATAGAATTGTTATTTTAAATGATAGTTATATATGCATATATATAACTTGATTTTAAAATTGGATTTTTAAATTTAATTTGAATTTGAATTAAATTTTGAAATTCAAGAGATAAACAATTTTAAAATATTTGGATAAGTTTTCATTTATATATATTTTGTTATAACAAATTCTTTAAAAGAAATTCAATATGTATACATTTAAATAAGGTATAAAAATCTTTATTAACATTTCAAATATATACTCATTAATAAAAAAAGACACATGTTATTTTCCTAAGACCTCATTTAAACAAGTGTTAAATTGTGGGTAAGGGCTAATGACAAGTGTCATTTAATTTTATTTTTATTTTTAGATAATTTCAGTTTATATAAACAATCATCTTGCATTTTCTTTTTCCTTTTCTAATCTCCTTTCTAAACAAAGAAAACTTCAGCTCAAAACCAAAATCTAAACAAACTCTTCTCAAAAACAAAGAATGCAAATCAAAACCTGGAAACCATTTTCTTCAATCTGAAACAAAATCTGTAATCCATATCTCCATAAACCAAATTGAAATCAAAACCTGTATCATTTCTTCAAATCTGAAATTCACTTTCCTCAAACCAAAAATCAAAAGCCTGTTCTGTTTCAAGGCTGCATATTCATTTTCCAAAAGAATACCTGAACTAAATTCTTTCAAAACCTGGAACCAGAGCCTGTAACCTCTCTTCATGATGCAATCATGAAGCATGTTACTTCAGCAACTCAAGACAAGTATAAAGTTTAAACTAGAGCAAAAGCATTCCAGTTTACAAATTTTAAAGGCAATGCAAGATTTCAAAATAGAGGCTCTGTCTTCATTCTATATACAGGTGAGTAACTTAGATTTAAAAAAAAAACAGATAAAATTTGATATGTGTGGTAAAATATCTGAAGAAAAATTATGATGCATGTTTGAAAATATGTATGCATGTTTGTTTTAGAGCTAAATACATGTATATATGAATGACGATATTATGTGTGTGTTTGGGATCATCTCTGTTTTAAAATTACAGTTTAAAATTTAGATTTAAATTCCAATTCTTCTAAACTAATCTCTGTTAGAATTTAGGGTTCTTACAAAAGTTGTTTGTTAAATCATGATGTAAAGTTTAAATGTTAATCAAGTTAGAATAACACTTGAATGTCTCTGGAAATTTAAAAATAACAGAGTTAACATAGAATAAGTAAAGATTCGAATATCCTAATTTATTAAGTCAGGTATGAAATCTGAAACTTTAATCAAAGACTTGATTTTTAAGGCTAAAAGCACGATTTTTAGAAATAGAATGAAGGAGCAATTTGGGTTTGCACTGTTTTTGTACTTTTGGGTAGCTCTGGTGATCCCAGTGATTGGGAAGGCTGAGATTCGCTCTGATGGTGGATGGATGATCGGAGAGACCATGAAAAATGGTCGGAGGCACTCGCGATCACTGTGGCGATGGTGGCTTTCGATTTCAGTGGGTAACCCTAGTTTTGCCTAAATGGAGTTTGTGGGTCTGTTCGAATGCCACGGAGCATCGAGTTCAACGGGGGTTTGGGAATGCGTAGAGGGATGGTAGGCGAAGGCGAGGCCGGAAGTTCAGCAACTCTGGTGGTCGGAGGAGCAGAGGCGAGCTGTTGACAGGTTATGGATGTTGGCTGAGTTCGTGTTCCAGGTTTCGTTTGAATGCTCAATTCGATTTTCGAGCTCGTATTAGTGTTTTGTTGATCGTATTGGGACGTAAGTTTTATCGCCGATATGTAGAGATCAACGTTGATGGTCGGAGTCGCCGCGTTTGACTGTGCACGTGCACGTATATGTCTGGGTATCTTCTGTGTGTTTGGGAAAGAAGGAGGAGGCAACTCGAAGGAAGATTCGTGATATTGGGTTGTGGACTCGAAGTAACTCTCGTGATTTTTGAGGGAGAGTCTCGAGTTAATTAAGTATAACAGGTTTTAACAGAACCTGTATTCCAGTTTTTAAATTTTAAAATATAATTTAAAAACTGAAGTTTAAATATAAAAGTAAAATTTAAATAAGTTTAAATCTAGTTTAAAATCTGAAGTTTAAGTTAAATTCTCAGTTTTTAAATAAGACAAGGTATTTAAATTTTGAATGGATTTAAATATTTTAAAAAGGGTTAAGTAGTTAGAATTTTTAAATATAAGGTTTTGAATTAAAATGGTTTGAAACAACTTTGGATGTTGAAGTATATTTTAAATTGATTTGAATTTAAAATGAATTTAGTTTTAAATTTCTTTTAATTAAATAAATATTTCTTTAACATATAATTTAAAAGGATTTAAATAATTTTAAACTTTGTTAAAGTTAAACTTGTCTTCATTTTAAATCTTAAATTTAAAATGAAATTTAAAAGTAAATTTAAAGGTACATTGTTTAAATGCTTTATTAATGATAGTTTGATCATTAATAGAAATAAAGTGTTATCCTAAAGTAAATTAAGATTTAATAATTTAGGATAAAATAAATTATTAAGGTAATTAAAGATGATTAATCAATTTAATTAATTTATGACTTGGGTTAATAAATTAGTAATTAAGGTTTAATTAAGTTATAGTTAAGTACTTAATGTAATTAAGTAATTAGAGATTAATTTATTGATAATTAGAATTAATTAAGTTGTAATTTATAATGGTTAATTAATGTTTAATTATTTTAGAAAGATAATTAAAATAGTCAATAATTAATGTAGATCATTAACTAAGGATAATTAATTAATGTGATTAATTTAGATAATTAATTAGATTAATTAATTTAAAAGATAATCATTTGTGAAATTGTTTAATAAAATTAATTAATGGAAGTAATTAAGAAATTAATTACTCATTGTAATTAATTGAGTTTAAATTGATTAGTTAAGTTAATTAATTAAGTTTAATTAATTTAAGATAATCATTTAATGATTTGTATAATTACTTAATGTAATTTAAGGAGGTATAATTACTTAGGAAAGTAATTAATGGATAATTACTGATGTAATTAATAAAGTAATTAAGGGTAGTTAATTACTTAATGGAAATTAATCAAGGGATTAATTAAGAAATTAATTAAGGAATAATTAATTTATTTTAAGAAGTAATTAAGGGTAGTTAATTACTGAATGTGATTAATCAATAGTGATTAATAAATTATGGTTTAATTAAAGATAAATTACTTAATGTAATTAAGTAATGATAAAATGTAATTAAGGATCATTAATTAATATAATTAATGATGTAATTAAGAATTGATTGATTAAGAAATAATTAATAACTGAGTGATTAATTAATGTAATTAATTAGGGAGTAATGTAATTAATTATAGTTAATTAATAAATGAAGAAATTAAAGGTTAATTACTATAAGTGGTTAAGAATAATTAATTTGTGAAATTAATTTAAGTGTTAATTACTTGAATGTAATTAAATGTAATTAATCAAGGATGATTAATTAAAATGAATAATTGGATGGTGAATGATTAATTAATTGATAATTAATTAATAGTAACTTAAGCAAGATTGTTAATGATGAAAAAAATTAATTTAATTTACTTTAAATTAATTAGAGATGAAGTATTTAATTTAATTCATTTTAAATTAATTATAGATGGTAATTAATAAATCATTGCTTAAGGATACTGAATGATATTGATTTACCTTGAATGGTTTGAGATCTCAGATATGAGATAATAGATATTGTATGATTTGGATGCTTTGGTTGCATAATGATATGAATCATCTGTTTATAATGATAATGTTGATTATCTATTGTGAATCTATGAATTATCTATCTGTGTGTATATAGATAGTAGAATTGAATTGTTTTAACCTTTAAAACAACTTGGCCTTAAAAGATACGTTTTGGATTTCGATGAGACCGGGATCGGGTTTGCTACATTACAGCGTGATAGGGGGTTCTCGCTTTGCGTTAGGTGGCGAACGGGAGACTCTTACCCCTACATATCCCCGGGGGTAGTATAAGGCCTTTTGGGGTTGGTTGCGACTCGAGAGGGTGGCCGTAAAAGCAAACCCGAGGTATCACTGTAAGCCACAGCGGGGCTGGGATGGTTGAAAAGCCTACCGGTCGTGAACCGTTGAATTTCCTATCAAATGTTTTGGTTATCGTAAGGTAAAAACTTACCCGTGTTTATGTGCGGGAAGTCTTACGAGATACCTTTTCTTTCAAAATGGTTTTCAAAGTTAAACAAGTTTAACCTGTTACTCACACCAGACCCATGTCTGACCCAAGTTGTTTATTTCTGTTTTATAAACTCTTGGGTACTCAAATTTTTACGAGTAGCCAAGGGATTCAGGTTATCTTTGACGAATTATCTGGAGGAGCAATGGAGAAGGAGGCTTCGGCGTTGTAGATATAGATAATAGTTCCGTTGTGTTAATCTCTGTAATAGAGTTTTGTATTGTATTGAGTTGTAATAACTAGACAGATGTTTATAACTGTCTAGTATGTGTTGTAATCTGTGTAACTCTGATAGACATTGTATATGATGTAAGACTTTGTTATTAATATAATTTATTCGTTCCGCTGTTGAGATTCTGTTGTGTTCTTTCTTTCTTCTCTTCTTTTCTACTTTCTCACCTCTTTCTTTTCTTCAAAACGATGCGTCATTCTGTGGAATGAGTGGCGGGTCGTTACAGTGGTATCAGAGCATTAGGTTGAGTGAATACCTAGGCTCTGGAGTGGTGTCTATCTTGAGAGCGCGTAATTGTTAGTTATATAAAAATGATTTTTTTTATTGTGTTAATTGATCGGTTGAGTGGTATATGGATTCTGGTCAATACGAGTAGCTAACGTTATTGATAGGGATCTCTAAACACTTGAACCAGGCCAACGGACACAATATTGTTTTAAAGAGGTAGATGAAATAATTTTACCCAAAAATAATTTCTATATAAAAAGTATCATTTTAAATATATATATATATTTATTTATTTCTACCTATTTGGGTTACCTGTTCGGATTTTCCAAATTAAGTTATAAAGGTAGATGAGGTAGGTTGTGTGTAACACGACTACCATTGATTGGAGTCTTAATGTTTGGAGTTGGAAGTGTATTTGTCGAGACTGTAGACCTAATACCGTCTCGAGTGAGCTTTGCTGTGGTGAAGGATTTCATCAATCTCCGAAGGAAACTGTTAAGGTTCGGAGTCAATCTTTGAAGTGCAGCTGGATGAGTAGAGTTGGGATCTACCAGTTAAGCAGAAGCGAGTGATGGTATCTTAGTAACTTCTGGAAGAAGTAGCTGTGTGAGGAAACGCAGTGACTATGGATGTCTCCGAAGATGTTTTCTTTGGAACGAGTTTAAGGAGTAAGTCTGCTTTGGTGTTGTGGATAAGTTCAGCATGGCATCTCTGTTTGAGGTTCGAGTTCCTCGAAGAGCTTTGGATTAGGAAGTCCTTGGCATCAATGGCAGCAGTGCAGCTCGGAGTATTCTGTGTTGGCAGGAAGTTTTCGGGTTGAGCAGTTTTTCTGAAGTGGAGTTCAGAAACGGTAGAGTGGTTCCATTTCTTCAGTAAATTGGATAATTAAGTATGAGATGTTCTAATTGGTAAAGAGAGAACAGTTTTCTTTGGAATTTGGCTGGGTTGATCGCAAAAGTGACTTGCGATTGCTGAGTATTCTCTTGGGTTATCGGAGTTTTCTAGATGTCTTCAGGGAAGTCCGAAGTTGTCCGCATCTGGAGATGAGTTTTCTTATCAACTGGATTCCAGGAGTGGTACCGGTGATTCGACTAGTGGAAGGATAGTTCCTAGAGATAGAGTTTGGTGAAGCAGCTCAAGTTTTGTTGGAGTATCTGAGTTTTCTTTATGGATCAGTTGAACCATATTTCTGGAATGGGTTATCCAGTCTGTGCTTGTGTTCTTCATTGGCATTCTTATCTACTTCAGATCGGAGATTGCGCAACAGAAGCAATTTGGAAGTGCATCTCTGGATAGGAGAAGTAAGTTCAGTCTTCTGATGTTTGAGGAGTAAAGTTGTGGATCTCTTCCTTGTTTTGATTTGAATAAGTATTTGGTCTTCCGGATTGAATTATCGGTTTGGACAACTGAAATTCGTTGTGTTTTACGTATCTCTGAGGGAGTACGTATTTGATCTATCATTGGTTTTGGAACCAGCAGTTCAGGAGGTTTGGTAGTTGAGTCAGACTCGTCTGTAGTCTGATATCCTGTCTAGTTCTGTAGATCTAGATGAGTAGGAACTCTGTAGCTTCGTAATTTAGATTGTTTGTAGAGCGAGTGTCCGGTATATATATATACTTGGGGAAACTCGAGGAAATTTTATCCAGAATTTTGTTTGGATAATTAGAATTGTTTGATTGGATGATTGTTTGCTATGGTTGTTAGCATATGGTTGATAATATATGCTTGTTAAATCTTGGATAGATTATTAAATTACCTTTGTTTAAATTTCGGGGACGAAATTATTTTAAGGAGGGAGGAATGTGATATCCCGGGAATTTGGACAATATCAATTTAATAATCTATATTTAAAAATTAAATTGATTTGTTGATCTTTGTTAATAAATTTGAATAAATTTAATAATCTAATTAAATAAATATTTAATTAGTGATTTATCTTTTAAAAGTTTAATAAAATATTTTCTATTTATAATATATATGTATAATTGTATATATTGTAAATAGATGAGTTGGTTTGAATTTAACAAATGAAATTATGTTTTCAAATTCTAATATATTTTGGGTAATTTGGAAATCATGATTTAATTTAATATCAAGCTTTTTAATAAATAACTATATAATTTTAAAATACATAATATAAATGTTTAATTGTTTAAAAATGGATTTTAGCTTAAGTTCAAATTTAAATAAAAGGTTTATTTTATTTCTTTTCAAATATTATTTGATATATATGATTAAAAATAGAAGTATAAATACAATTTACAAATGGTATTAATTCATTGAATAATAGAAGTAATTTATAATCTCTTTTATAAATTATTTAAATAGTAAAATTTGATATTTTCAATACTTTGTTTTTATAAATATAAATAGACTTTGATAAGATAGAATTGTTATTTTAAATGATAGTTATATATGCATATATATAACTTGATTTTAAAATTGGATTTTTAAATTTAATTTGAATTTGAATTAAATTTTGAAATTCAAGAGATAAACAATTTTAAAATATTTGGATAAGTTTTCATTTATATATATTTTGTTATAACAAATTCTTTAAAAGAAATTCAATATGTATACATTTAAATAAGGTATAAAAATCTTTATTAACATTTCAAATATATACTCATTAATAAAAAAAGACACATGTTATTTTCCTAAGACCTCATTTAAACAAGTGTTAAATTGTGGGTAAGGGCTAATGACAAGTGTCATTTAATTTTATTTTTATTTTTAGATAATTTCAGTTTATATAAACAATCATCTTGCATTTTCTTTTTCCTTTTCTAATCTCCTTTCTAAACAAAGAAAACTTCAGCTCAAAACCAAAATCTAAACAAACTCTTCTCAAAAACAAAGAATGCAAATCAAAACCTGGAAACCATTTTCTTCAATCTGAAACAAAATCTGTAATCCATATCTCCATAAACCAAATTGAAATCAAAACCTGTATCATTTCTTCAAATCTGAAATTCACTTTCCTCAAACCAAAAATCAAAAGCCTGTTCTGTTTCAAGGCTGCATATTCATTTTCCAAAAGAATACCTGAACTAAATTCTTTCAAAACCTGGAACCAGAGCCTGTAACCTCTCTTCATGATGCAATCATGAAGCATGTTACTTCAGCAACTCAAGACAAGTATAAAGTTTAAACTAGAGCAAAAGCATTCCAGTTTACAAATTTTAAAGGCAATGCAAGATTTCAAAATAGAGGCTCTGTCTTCATTCTATATACAGGTGAGTAACTTAGATTTAAAAAAAAAACAGATAAAATTTGATATGTGTGGTAAAATATCTGAAGAAAAATTATGATGCATGTTTGAAAATATGTATGCATGTTTGTTTTAGAGCTAAATACATGTATATATGAATGAAGATATTATGTGTGTGTTTGGGATCATCTCTGTTTTAAAATTACAGTTTAAAATTTAGATTTAAATTCCAATTCTTCTAAACTAATCTCTGTTATAATTTAGGGTTCTTACAAAAGTTGTTTGTTAAATCATGATGTAAAGTTTAAATGTTAATCAAGTTAGAATAACACTTGAATGTCTCTGGAAATTTAAAAATAACAGAGTTAACATAGAATAAGTAAAGATTCGAATATCCTAATTTATTAAGTCAGGTATGAAATCTGAAACTTTAATCAAAGACTTGATTTTTAAGGCTAAAAGCACGATTTTTAGAAATAGAATGAAGGAGCAATTTGGGTTTGCACTGTTTTTGTACTTTTGGGTAGCTCTGGTGATCCCAGTGATTGGGAAGGCTGAGATTCGCTCTGATGGTAGATGGATGATCGGAGAGACCATGAAAAATGGTCGGAGGCACTCACGATCACTGTGGCGATGGTGGCTTTCGATTTCAGTGGGTAACCCTAGTTTTGCCTAAATGGAGTTTGTGGGTCTGTTCGAATGCCACGGAGCATCGAGTTCAACGGGGGTTTGGGAATGCGTAGAGGGATGGTAGGCGAAGGCGAGGCCGGAAGTTCAGCAACTCTGGTGGTCGGAGGAGCAGAGGCGAGCTGTTGACAGGTTATGGATGTTGGCTGAGTTCGTGTTCCAGGTTTCGTTTGAATGCTCAATTCGATTTTCGAGCTCGTATTAGTGTTTTGTTGATCGTATTGGGACGTAAGTTTTATCGCCGATATGTAGAGATCAACGTTGATGGTCGGAGTCGTCGCGTTTGACTGTGCACGTGCACGTATATGTCTGGGTATCTTCTGTGTGTTTGGGAAAGAAGGAGGAGGCAACTCGAAGGAAGATTCGTGATATTGGGTTGTGGACTCGAAGTAACTCTCGTGATTTTTGAGGGAGAGTCTCGAGTTAATTAAGTATAACAGGTTTTAACAGAACCTGTATTCCAGTTTTTAAATTTTAAAATATAATTTAAAAACTGAAGTTTAAATATAAAAGTAAAATTTAAATAAGTTTAAATCTAGTTTAAAATCTGAAGTTTAAGTTAAATTCTCAGTTTTTAAATAAGACAAGGTATTTAAATTTTGAATGGATTTAAATATTTTAAAAAGGGTTAAGTAGTTAGAATTTTTAAATATAAGGTTTTGAATTAAAATGGTTTGAAACAACTTTGGATGTTGAAGTATATTTTAAATTGATTTGAATTTAAAATGAATTTAGTTTTAAATTTCTTTTAATTAAATAAATATTTCTTTAACATATAATTTAAAAGGATTTAAATAATTTTAAACTTTGTTAAAGTTAAATTTGTCTTCATTTTAAATCTTAAATTTAAAATGAAATTTAAAAGTAAATTTAAAGGTACATTGTTTAAATGCTTTATTAATGATAGTTTAATCATTAATAGAAATAAAGTGTTATCCTAAAGTAAATTAAGATTTAATAATTTAGGATAAAATAAATTATTAAGGTAATTAAAGATGATTAATCAATTTAATTAATTTATGACTTGGGTTAATAAATTAGTAATTAAGGTTTAATTAAGTTATAGTTAAGTACTTAATGTAATTAAGTAATTAGAGATTAATTTATTGATAATTAGAATTAATTAAGTTGTAATTTATAATAGTTAATTAATGTTTAATTATTTTAGAAAGATAATTAAAATAGTCAATAATTAATGTAGATCATTAACTAAGGATAATTAATTAATGTGATTAATTTAGATAATTAATTAGATTAATTAATTTAAAAGATAATCATTTGTGAAATTGTTTAATAAAATTAATTAATGGAAGTAATTAAGAAATTAATTACTCATTGTAATTAATTGAGTTTAAATTGATTAGTTAAGTTAATTAATTAAGTTTAATTAATTTAAGATAATCATTTAATGATTTGTATAATTACTTAATGTAATTTAAGGAGGTATAATTACTTAGGAAAGTAATTAATGGATAATTACTGATGTAATTAATAAAGTAATTAAGGGTAGTTAATTACTTAATGGAAATTAATCAAGGGATTAATTAAGAAATTAATTAAGGAATAATTAATTTATTTTAAGAAGTAATTAAGGGTAGTTAATTACTGAATGTGATTAATCAATAGTGATTAATAAATTATGGTTTAATTAAAGATAAATTACTTAATGTAATTAAGTAATGATAAAATGTAATTAAGGATCATTAATTAATATAATTAATGATGTAATTAAGAATTGATTGATTAAGAAATAATTAATAACTGAGTGATTAATTAATGTAATTAATTAGGGAGTAATGTAATTAATTATAGTTAATTAATAAATGAAGAAATTAAAGGTTAATTACTATAAGTGGTTAAGAATAATTAATTTGTGAAATTAATTTAAGTGTTAATTACTTGAATGTAATTAAATGTAATTAATCAAGGATGATTAATTAAAATGAATAATTGGATGGTGAATGATTAATTAATTGATAATTAATTAATAGTAACTTAAGCAAGATTGTTAATGATGAAAAAAATTAATTTAATTTACTTTAAATTAATTAGAGATGAAGTATTTAATTTAATTCATTTTAAATTAATTATAGATGGTAATTAATAAATCATTGCTTAAGGATACTGAATGATATTGATTTACCTTGAATGGTTTGAGATCTCAGATATGAGATAATAGATATTGTATGATTTGGATGCTTTGGTTGCATAATGATATGAATCATCTGTTTATAATGATAATGTTGATTATCTATTGTGAATCTATGAATTATCTATCTGTGTGTATATAGATAGTAGAATTGAATTGTTTTAACCTTTAAAACAACTTGGCCTTAAAAGATACGTTTTGGATTTCGATGAGACCGGGATCGGGTTTCCGTATACCGGGATTCCAGGTCTGGAGACCCGAATACCACATCGATTCAAATTTACGTTAGGTCGTGAAATCAAATTGGAGCAAGTGAAGACTCGAGGTGTAAGAACGATTCTTTGTCAATATAACTCTGAGGGTGATTCCGTAATGAGTTGACGGAGATAGTACTTCCAGATTCGAGATGAAGATTCAGAGTGCAAGGGTTATTGTCGTTAACTCTGAGGGTGATTCCAATACGAGTGTAACGAGATAATGCCTTCGGTTTCGTTCGAACCCGGAACGAACTTGTATGGATTGAATGCTTTCAGAACATCGTCAGGTGGACGATGAGCATTCTAAGTGATGTCCTGATTAAAGGTAATCGTAGCCTCAAGCCTCATCAAACCGGGAATGGATAAAACAGGGGAGGTGCAGCAAGGTTAGTGGGTAGCACCCAAGTAGGACAAGATTATCCCTGTCTAGAGGTCCCTTCTTATTATTCGATTGAGTGGGCAGTTGAATTGCAACAACTGCTGGGATATCTTGTGCGGGAATTATCCAGTAAGGGATGTTCCGGCCTTGTGTTGCAGGGGATTGGGAGTGATCCTCGGTACGGTGATCTAGGCCACGTACTGTGACGGGCGGTACCCCAGTAGCCCTGCCATTGTATGGAAACCCAACTTCCAATAAGTGATAACGGACTTGATTGTATACCTATGTATGCTGGAATTTAATAATGTAACAATTTCAGCTATTTCATATTTATTTGAAAACCTTAGACCTATTATAATACAATCGAATTTCCTATCAAATGTTTTGGTTATCGTAAGGTAAAAACTTACCCGTGTTTATGTGCGGGAAGTCTTACGAGATACCTTTTCTTTCAAAATGGTTTTCAAAGTTAAACAAGTTTAACCTGTTACTCACACCAGACCCATGTCTGACCCAAGTTGTTTATTTCTGTTTTATAAACTCTTGGGTACTCAAATTTTTACGAGTAGCCAAGGGATTCAGGTTATCTTTGACGAATTATCTGGAGGAGCAATGGAGCAGGAGGCTTCGGCGTTGTAGATATAGATAATAGTTCCGCTGTGTTAATCTCTGTAATAGAGTTTTGTATTGTATTGAGTTGTAATAACTAGACAGATGTTTATAACTGTCTAGTATGTGTTGTAATCTGTGTAACTCTGATAGACATTGTATATGATGTAAGACTTTGTTATTAATATAATTTATTCGTTCCGCTGTTGAGATTCTGTTGTGTTCTTTCTTTCTTCTCTTCTTTTCTACTTTCTCACCTATTTCTTTTCTTCAAAACGATGCGTCATTCTGTGGAATGAGTGGCGGGTCGTTACAGATAGCAGCATCTAAATGTAGGATATAGAAATCTCCGGTGAATCAATGCCTATTATAAAAGAGTTACACCCCTTTACAAATCATTCATTGGAGCTATGGGATACTCCAGAATAAAAATAATTTGGATAGGGGAAGACAAGAATGGATTTTGGAACTGAGGGGAACATTCCAAAGTTCAAAGGAAACCGAGTCAAAAGGAAGAAATTCAAGCTCGAACGAAAGTGATTTTGTAATCAAATTTACTACATATGTTAAGTTTTGCCTAAAACCAGAGCTCAGATACCACATGTAACATCCTGAAATTTTCAACCCTTCGCATCCGCACATGTCGGACTTGAATTGCTCAAAATATCATATTGTTAATTTATATTTGGCAAAAACTAAGCATATATAGTAAATAAATCACAGAATCACAGACACATAGTAATATAACAATAAGCAACGGAAACAAAAGAATAGTAGTGCATGAAGCTACTATATATATAACAGAGTTAAAGTAAGATACAACAGAAGTCTCGAATACATAGAGGTCTCAATACAATAGTCAAATACAAGATCAGAATACATCACTGGAATCAACTGAATAACTGCAAGCTGAATAGATGGATGGATCTCCAAGCGAAGCTCCAACTCCAAAGGTGAGTCTCTAATGCTGTGATACTCAGTCTGACCCGAGCGTAAAGCAAAACACAAAACACTCGAGTCAGGATTAACATTCTTATATCAATAAATCCAACTCAAGTGAAATATCAACTGAAATATAAGTAACTTAAAGGATAGTTGGGATTTCCATCCTCTAAGGATCCATGGAACTATCTACTATGTAGTAATATACGCTATTATAATATGTCTAAAGTAAAGTAAACTATCAAAATAGCGTTAAGGCGTTACCCATATCCCCCTTAACACATTTTATAGTGCCAATAGTCTATACACTACCGTAATACCCTGTAAACTGGAGCTACCAGAGGATACTCCATAGGTACGACACAAATCAAACTCGTAGTGGTCTCGATATGGTAGGTGACATGGCACAACTAGGCAATGCCAGGGTAGATATACCAATTACACTTCCGGGCTGGTGGAAACGCAAAGCCGCAGCAATCGCCCACCTCGACCCACACTCCCAAAAATCCGAGGGGTGCACCCAATCAATCATAAAGTAATAGAATGGTATCGAAGGAATGTGTCCGATCGGAGGAGCTACCTCACTTGGCCCGTCGATTGCTCCTGTTTTAGCCACCTTAAGCTGACTCACGGGAGTCAGGTCCACGTATATACCTCAAACAGAACGTCGCCACCATCCTACTTCATTCTGGAACCTCCACCCCGTACGTGGTTGTTAAAGTGGTTTTCGGTATTGGCAGAGAGTATGATAATATCCGATCCCGGTTTCTTTAACAACCAAACGTTATTATAACACCGCGGTCATTTCAAAATAGTTTATGCTTCAAAACCAAAATATCATTTCCGTTTAAAATATATTCACTTCCAAAATCATAGCACTTTCAAAGTTATAACATTTTCGAAATTATAAAGCTTAGAAATTGTAACACTTTGGAAATCATAACACTTGATAACATAATACTATGAAATTCATAACTTTGAAATCATAACTTCCCACTTGAACAATTTAGATATAAATAATAGTATATATAATAAAATAGTTTATAAAAAATAGTTTATATAAAAATAGTTATAAGTTAAAATAGTTATATTAAAATAATTATTATATTAAAATAGTTTATATTAAAAATAGTTATAAGTTAAAATAGTTTATATTAAAATAATTTATAAAGTATAATATGTAAATAGTTTTAAATATAATTTAAAAATACTTTATATAATAAAATAGCTTCCTCAAATTTCACAATCGATTCAAATCAACTCGAATTCCAAAATTCAAATTGAATTAAATCTCAATTCATAAATTTCAACTCAATATAGTTTCTCAATAAACCATTTCAAATTATATCGATTTCAAATACAGATTTGAACCATAAAATAAACCATCTCAATTTCAATATATTTCAAAGCTTTAAATATTCCATATTTCAAAACTAATTTGATAATTTTATATATATCTTAATTTAACTTCATTATTATTTAGTTTTGAAAATATTTACTTAATAAATCCAATATCATTTAAATAAAACCCCAAATTACAAATAAACTAAATATTTCCTTCAATTTATTTAAACTTGAAATATTCATTTAAATCACTTTTAATCAAGATCAAGTTATAAAATCATATCCTTTAAACATCTAAAATTCAATAAATTTCAAATCGATTTAATTAAATGAATTCTTAATTAAATACCATTTCAAATCAATTTCAAACCTATCTTTCCAACCTTAATCTATTTAAAATTATTATAAACTCTATATTTTTAAATAAACTTTTAAATAAATACTTAAACATATTATATTTTAATTAAATCGAATTTTATTAAATTAAATCTTATCATTTATTTTTATTTTATAATAAAACAAATTTTATACATATTTTAAAATAGTAAAATTTATAGCAAATTCTTAAAATGTCAAATTTCAAATTTAACCTATAATTTTAAAAAATTTCAAAACATAAAAATTTAAAATCAAGAATTTAAACTTTATAAAATACATTTATATATAATATCTTGAAATCAATATTTATTAAACCATATATTTCTTTTCAAGCCATAGAAATCATTTTCAAGATATTTATATATAGACCAACGGTGTTTGTACATAATTTTCTATCCTATGGTCAAGTGATACGGATATTTATCATTTCAATCCGCAATTTAAATATATATGGGTGTATATCATTTCAATCCGCAATCCTAAGTTCAATTCAATGAAAATCGCTTGGGTTTATCATTTCAACCCATAACAATTTTCTCCTACTCTACAGATCGTTTGGGTATGTATCATTTCAACCCATAGTGAATTATATACTAACAGGGAACTTGCTGAGTGATAACAGATATGATAAAATATAACAGGCATATAACATCAATATAAATAACAGATAATGGTGTTAGATGTCACAGGTGAACAGATACAGATAATGGCATATATATAGCAATGTAAATATCTAACAGCAACATATTTCAATTGTCGTTTCAATTGAAATTTTTTTTAATAAATATAAGAACGTTAATCGTGAGTGATTGCTCACCTTTCGAGGCTAGATAGATTTTCGACAATAAACGAGATACAAATCCAAGCACGAATCCCAAAGCAAAGCTAGATCGGAACGAATTCGACGAACAGAGCAGATGGCTTGGAATTGACGAAATCAAATCAAAACTGGATTGATGAAGATAAATGGTATAAGTGAACTTATATCTATGTATAACTATGTATATAAAATCATATACAACCTATAATTTAAAATAACAAATAACTATCAAAATCTATATACACACACATATAAATAAACAGCATTTTATAAAACAAATGTATCACCTTTATATATATATATATATAAGCTAATATATATTATGCATATTTGTTAAAACTAGGTATATACAATACAGCTTACTTATTATACATATAAGCAAACAAGCATTTGCTAAAATCAAGTAAACTTACTATATAGAAATTTATACAGAACTGTTATCATACTACAGATCCTATATATATATTTTTAAAGTAAACGCAACACACACACATATATATATATATATATAACATATTATATTTTATATCAATACTTATTTATATATACTATAAAAATGAAAGATTCTTATATATATTATATATTACTCACTGCAAAAACATCAACATAACATTATATATATATATATATATATATATATATATTTAAAATACTATACCTCATAAAACAGCTGTCAGCAAATAAGTACAAACGCATAAAATATATGCTTTCACCTTATATATATATATATATCAATGCTTACTTATGTATAAAATAAAACAGTACAAAATAACATTTTAAAACAATATTTATATATGTACAAATTTAACATCAAACACAACAGAAAAATATATGTTGAATAGTTATACTGACTTTACTTCATATAAAGCATATATATGTAATCAAACAGCTTTATATATATATATATATATATGAAAACTATGGATTATGTATAAAAGCTAGCATACAAAGTAAACTGTCATAACTTATACTTCAAAACTCAACAGACTAAAAATTTAATATAAGTTATTACAAACAAAACAAAACGAAAAAATCTAGTTCAAACTATTAATCAAAATATATTGTATATATACTTACCTTTCCTATAAAAGACAAGAAGGCTGCAGGCTCGAGTATTGGAAGGTGTGGCACTGAAGGTAGGCGGTCATAGAAACAAGGCCAAAGAGGTCAAGGAAGTGGAGAAGGTGGTCGGCACGGAGGAGCGGGGTGGTGGTTGTCAGGGCGTGAGGGTATGTGGAGCTCGGCCGTGGAGATGGGTTGCGAGGGAAACTAGTTTGGCCGAGCACAGATGAACGAATATACATGCTTCTCCATTTTTTTTTACGAAAGGAGAAGCTAAATGGAAGGGGAAGTTTACCAGAGAATATTTTGAAATAGGGAGAACCAAAAGTCTTGCACGATGAATTCTAGAAATATTAAATGCAAATAGCTGTTGGTTTTTTACAGGTAGGTAGATGAAAGGACCGATGGAAACTAGAAGGTTTTCAAAACGGGTACCGATGCGGTCCCACGTTTCACAGATTTCACCGTCCACCGGACGCCGAAACACACATATGAATATACTGTGGAGACCAGCACGACGTGACGATCAAAAGGGTATACAGATATCAGTGGTACGACCATCCTATCAAAAGTCGATAGTCGGTACCGAAAATGCTGCAAAAATACCGGAATTAAGATAAACGGAGTAATAACATTCGAAATTTGACAAAACGAAATATGTCGTCTCACTCAGAAGATGATTTACAAATTTATTATATAAAAATATTCAGGTTTGAAAAACATTTTATTATCATCAAATTTAACTGATTTAAATTGAAATAAAATTACATAATAAAATAAACTTTCATATTATCATATGAAAATTTACCAGTTGCTATGTTTAAATAGACGTATTCCAAATATTAAATTTTTATTTCAAAATTCAAATATTTCAAATTTCACAAAATTTCAGTTAACTAAAATATTAAAACAAATAAAAATTTACGGGTCGTTACATACGGGCTCGAAACGCATAGAATTCAATTTAATTAAAATCAATTTGATTGAAATCAATTTAAATTAAGCTGATTTTTAAGATAACTCCTTCATACGATGGAATTAGGATTTGGAACCTGTTTCATTGAGTTTAAAACTATCGACAACATCTATTTTGATATATGGGATTACCCATTTTCGTTCCGGAGGCAAAACGGGCTTTACGGGTCGTTTATCGTTCAACTTCCAAATCAAATCTGATCCATTCATTTCTATTTTTGATCTACCTATAAACAGTCCGTTATAAACCCTAGCTACTTCTTATTTTCATTTGTCTATACGTACATTTCTTGTCTATCTCATCCTTTCGAATGGCAGAACATATCCAAAATTCCAAACCCTCAATTCAATTTCAAATTCAATTCCAAAAATCAAACTCCTCAAACCCTGTCGAATTATATATCGATTTGAATCTCTCGACGAGCACAAGTCAAATTAGTAGTTTGTGTTTCGATCAGGGTTGCTGGGTGGCCGGAATTGGGTGATTTATTCTCGGCCGTCTGTAGTGTATCGGTGGGATTTGATTGATGAAGTGACGGTAGGATGTGGCGAAATTTTTTGATTAGGGTTTAAATGGTGTGCGGCGGCTACTAGTCTCGGCCTCGATTTGGGCACTGGCATTTGTTGCAGGCGGTGGTGGAAGGTGAGGCGAGCTCGTCCAGGTGCTCTGGTCAGGTGATGGCGGCGATGAGGTGGCGCGATCAATGGCGAAGCCGGCGTCAGTTGGGTTCTACGTTCGGGCTCTTGCGCGTGTTAGGGTTCAGTGAACAACTGTGTACGTTTTTTATTTTGTTTTGTTTATTTAAACTTTATAATTCAATTTTTCTAATCGCGATAACTTTTGCATACGAACTCGGATTTCGGCGCGGTTTGGTCTGCAAGGATTGTATCAGAATTTCAGATATTTTGATGCTGGTTTGGACGAATTCTAAAACTGTTTTAATTTAAGGCTTATTTTGGATTTTAATTCAATTTAAAATCGAAGGTGAGTGTTTTGACCCACTCACAACTACTAGATTATCATATGTTAGTTAAATTAAATTTATGATGTGATTAAAAATTTATTGATTGCTGTTTGGTATGTTAAATTGTCATTCTGGTTAAATTTGACTTTTATTGCATTTAATTATCGTTTAATTTGATATTGAATTTTAAATGGTCAATTTAATACATGGATTGATTATCAGTTATCTATTGATGTTTATTGATTGATTTGGATGATGATTGTGATGTATGTTTGATTTTTGATATTGGGTGATTGGATGTTGTATTTTATATTGTTATAATACTGCAAGTTCCCTATGGGTTGAAATGATACATACCCGAACGATCTATAGACTAGGGAAAAATCGTTATGGGTTGAAATGATAGACTCGAGCGATTTTATGGATTTTTATTTAATTCGGGATTGCGGTTTGAAATGATATATAACCGTAAAAATTTAGATTGCGGATTGAAATGATAAATATCCGTATCACTTGACCCTAGGGTAGAAAATTATATACGGACACCGGTGTAACGACCCTGAATTTTGAACAAATTAAATTGAGAATATTTAATTAATTTTAAATATTTGAACGGTAATTTAATTTGAATCCCCGATATAAATTCAATTTTGGCAATTTAATTACAGAATTTAATCTGCTGAATGTTGAATAAAAATTTGAATCTTCAATTTAAGCTAAAGAAAAATATTTCAAACGCTTGTAAAATTTATATTGATAACACTGGAGATAACAGCAGCTTCAGAATTGAAATTTAAATCGTTTTGATCAGTTTTGAATTTAATTGTTCGAATCGATATTTTAAAATAGCCATTTTTCAAACAGTCTCGGAATTCGACGAAACCAGTTTCATTGGGTCCGTAATATTGTATTATTACTGGATTTCCAATTTCGTATTTTTCGGGGTTGTTATGTGACCATACGATAGTTAAATGCGTTGGAATTTAAATGGAATTCAATTTAAATTTAAATTTAAATTTGTAAATATCAGCCACGTTTTTCCCTCGTCCACGCCTAAATTTACGCCGAGAATCACGTAAAGAAAATCGTGCAGAGCATACCGAGTATTTGAAAACAATTTCTTCTTCAATCAAAAACAGTACCGAAGCCATTCTCTCGTTCAAAATCGAAACAAACAAAAATGGCCGGTCTCTCCTCTATTCAAATTCGAATTCGCGTGTGATCATTGGAGGGGCGCTCGCGACTTCCATCTAGGGTTTCGAAAATCAACGCCTTCATAATAATCATCGCTGCATACTTGGCTATTCCATCAGCCATCGCGGCTCATCCTTGCCCCTACGCGATATTCCTACTGCCGATTTGAAGTTCTGCTACAGTCTCTTATACTCGGGGTCGCGGCAGTGTTCTGGGAGGTGCGCGCGTAGACCGGTGTAGGTGGGAGGTAGCGCGGCGGCGTGTCAGAGGGAATGGCGACTGGAATTTGGGGTTTGCCGAAGTCGAAGTTGGGTTTCGCGAGTCAATTCGCGAGCATCGCGAGCACGAGGCTAGGGCAGAGACGGCGGCGACTTCGACTTCGAATTGGGGTTTCTCGATGACGTTGGGCGTAGTCGTGAGGTGAACAGGGTGCTCGCGTGGTCGATTTGAGTTCATCGCGAGCAGTGTTCTGGAGTTGGGTTTCGCGAGAAAGCAAAGCGTTAGTCGCGATTAGATTCGAGCACGGCAAGGTCTGGGAATTCGCGAATTGAAGGCGGCAGCTCGTGATGATCTCGCGTGGGCTTCGAGCATACAGTCGAGATTTTCTGGGGGAAATATCAATCGAGAAGTGTTGGGTTTTGGCCGAGATCGACATGAAGGTAACGACTTTCATTTTGTTCAAGCGAATAAATATTTTATCTAAATAGTGAAAGGATCTGTAAAACTTGTTTAAAAGAAAAAAATAGTTTAAAAGTAAAACCATCGGTTAATTTAATTGATCAAATAAAAAAAATTGGTTATTCGATTTATTTCGGATATTAATAGAATTGTATAATTATTTATACAAGGTTAAAGTCGAGAAAACAAAAGAAGGATTGGATTGGATTGCAAAATAAAAAGCTAAGGTGAGATCTTCTCACTCAGATTTATGATTGAATTGCAGTTATTGATTGATTTGTTTGAATGTGCTATTAGATATGATAGGATATATCTATATATAGCAGTATATACATATTGGCATATGTATATATTGGATTGATTGATTCCCGCCTCGTATAGCGGATGAGACCCTATTGCGCCGTTAGTAAGCGGATTTTTATAAAACCCATATACCGCGATAATTCCGTACTGGAGCGGAATTGGTATTGTGCTAACATCTGTGGATGCAGGGAAACAGGTTGGAGGGATCCAACTGGACCCCTCACATTGATTGAATTTATTTATACTGAGATATGAATCTGTGAATGATTATATTGATGTTATTAATCATATTGATATCTGGGAATTGTTTGAAGCTAAAATATAGCTGAATGGATGTTTGATATCATTGGATTCCAAAGATAAACAAAGTTGAATTTTTGAAATTCAAGTAGAAATTTCTAAGTGAATCAATTTTAGAAATTGAAAAAATCTTGAAGAAAGGAATTTTAAAGTATAAAAAGTTAATTTTTATAATCTTATCGAATTAATTCCAGAATCAAGTGAAAATGTTAAATAAATGGATTTCGTAAAATAGTGATTATAATTTGAAGAATTTAATTTAGGAATTTGGATTTTTAAATAGATTGAAAGAAACGATTGGAATTTATTTTCTTAAAAAGGAATTTATTAAAAAGAAGATAAGTTGGAAATCCAACTAGAAATTTAATTAGTAAATTGAAATGATTTGGGAAATCAATGTAAAATGATTTCAATTTAAAGAATCCATTTAAAACAGAATATTGAATAATTTGAGAAAAAAATGAGGAATTTACTTAGTAGTGATAAAAAAAAATTAGAAATCAATCTATAATTGATTTAATATTTGGAAATGAATTTTTGAGAAATCAGTATGGAAATTTTATCCAAAGTTGAAAATAAATTTTGAAATCAATATCGAAATTGATTTAGGATTGAAGTTTTTTTATAAATAGAATTGGGATTTATAAAAGTTGTTTATAAATCCGAAATCACTTATTTTGATTAGTAAAAATATAGAAGTTGATAAAAAGAAGATTTATAAGTCGAGGTTGTTATTAAAATAGAAATAGAATTTATAACCGTGTTTATAAATTCGAAATCGATTAAATTTGATAAGTGAATTATAGAAGGTTATTAAAGAAGTTATATTCGCGATTTTGGATAGCGAAGTTTTATTGAAATAAAATGTGTAGAAAAGACTGAAATTTGGTTAAGTGAAGTATATTCATGATTTTGGACAGTGAATATATATTATTGAATAAAATGGATTCATTTTTGAAGAAGTGATTTTAAAAATGAAGTTAAACATTTTAAAGATGTTTTAAAATGTATTGGGAATTGAAAGCATAGATTTCAACGTTCATTGTTGGAATAGGCGTTTTCGAAAATATAAGGAAATGATGGACTATAACACTGTTGTTATAGTAAATGATTTCCGAAAGGAAATATTTTTCTGTAGTATTGGAATTTATATATCTATCTAAATTTCGAATCCCTATACTAGTGATTTTGAGTCGTCGTAACGATGTTTTACGTAACATTCGTTTTGACTCAAATAAAATTTGTGAAAAAGAATGATTTCCTTAAAGGATGAAATATATACTAATTTTTGATTTAGTATATCGAATATTTTCCAAGTGTTGAAAATAAATGATTTGTGAACTACTTATTTTCAAATAAGTATGGGAATGCTTTTCCAATATGAAATGAACTGTTTTGAGATTTTATCTTTTAAAGATAAATTGAAATGTGGAAATTGATTTGAAATTGTTTTCAAATGGTTAAGTGTGGAAATAATATATCTAGAAAAGATATTTTTGGAAATTAAATAATTTGGAGAATTATTTGGAATCGGATGATGTTGCGCATCTTTATTGATAGTTAAATAACCGACTATCAATAATTACCTTTAGATAGGTATTTGTTGTGAATTGGATGAATTTGAATGCCACACTTATTTTTAAATAAGCGCTCACTATTCGGGTTAGCCGGGAAAGGACCATGGGGTCGTATAACCCATTCCGAATATGTGATACGTCGTTATGAATTGCATTCGAAGACCGGTGTGAAGACCGGATATTTTTGAAAACGGAAGGATTACCGTCGAGTTACTCTACATCGGCTGATCTCCGGTTTAGAGGTTTTATCACCCTTAGTGACGGGAAGTCCTGACGTGATTAGAAAATTATCCGGAAATGCAAGGGCTTCGTGAGAAGTGCCTTCGGTTCTGTTCGATCCCGGAACAGACTTGTATGGATTGTGTGTCTGACGTTACAATTTGAGATATAAAGCTGATTTCTTTCAAATACATATCTGTTGGTGGCGGAGAATTTATTCTCTTAGCTTAACACCCTTCTCTGAGACGTACGAGCTCAGAGGTTATGTAGTTGAAATTTATCAGCGATATACTCCCAATTTGGTAACGTGGCATACTGAGTGTTGCTGTGAAATGATCAGTGTTTGATCATTTGTGATATGATCATTTGTTTGATCTTATATCTTTGTGATCATAGGTTGATCATTTTGTTTGACCCGAAGCAGGGCTTTTTGAGAAAGCGTAGCTTTGTGGACGAGACTTTGTCGAGCCTCACACCCCGGAAATGGACGAAACAGGAAGGATGCGGCAAGGTTCTAGGGAGTAGCGCCCCTTAGTGTATGTCATTCCTTCTGGATAGAGGTGGTATCATGGTATGGAGCCTAGATACTTAACCTATGTGGTTGCTGCATTATTATCTATGTGGTTTGTTGGAAATCGGGGATCCTCGGGAAGATCGGTTACGATCGGGGGATGGCATACGCGTGTCAGTAGTTACCTATTTTTGCAGAGGTAACCCGGCCTTGTGTTGGTAGAGATCCGGTTAGGTTCTCGGGTCGTCTATTCCAGGGACGTACCCATCGTGGATAGGAAGTTCCTTAGCCTGACCATTTGTTGGAAATCCAAAGAAACAATACGTGACTTGTACGGTTTTAGTTGTAGAACCTATCATTCACTTATGGTGGTCACCACTGTTTGGATGGTAGCTATAGTAGGCATAAGTGCGGAATGCCTATGCTGGCTAAGATTTATATTATACTTTCGAAATGTTTTCTACACTATGCACTAATAATAATATCAAAAAGGATTTGATTTTGCGTAGTAAGCATCTTTGACTATCATAAGAAGAAATCTCCTCCAATTCTGCGTTTGCATTGTGTGTGTGGTGGGAGGTCTTATGGTAGTTTCATTTTCCAAAAGCATTTCGAATTGACTTTAAAATATTCCTTTGTTATCTTTTAAAGATAAACTGTTTTACGATCTCACACCAGTCACCATGACTGACTCGGAGTTTATTGTTTCCCTTCTAAACTCTGGGTGCCCACCAATTTCCACACGGGCAGTCTAGAGTTAGATTATCAGGATATTCTGGATATTCTGGAGCTTGGAGATAAGCTGGATGACGAGACGTAGTATTTGTATCTGATATATTTATTCCGCTATGTATCCTGTATGAGGACAAGTTATATAACTGTCCATTGTTGTATATTGACTCTGATGATTGATGTATGTACACTACGCCATAGATGGCCCACTGCAACGAAATTACAAGGTGTTGCTAGCTATAATGTAACGATAGGTATGCTGATTTTTGTCTATTACAACACTCGCTTCAAGGTGTTAGCATAGGTATCAACAAGATGTTGCAGTAGCTATAGATGTATTCAAATTAAAAAATTAATAAAATTAGCAATCCGCGTGAATACGATCCAACGGTCTACATTTAATCTGGTTGTTAAAATGGATCACCACTGCAATTTGCCCCAAAATTTCGTTTTACCACCTGAACTAGTTTAGAGTAGATCCCCTTTTCTCGTATGTGATAATGGCTGCTCCTATCTTGTTCCTCTTTTGCTCTGAAATTAGGGCTTTGGCCTCGTGTTCGCTCCTATGAGATTAGCTAGGGCTTCGGCCTTGTCTTCGCTCCTGTGAGATTAGCTAGGGCTTCGGCCTTGTCTTCGCTCCTGTGAGATTAGCTAGGGCTTCGGCCTTGTGCGATTAGGGCTTCGTCTAATATCGAAGGACCCGATTGATTGTCGATCGATTACAATTGCTGTTCTTCTGATTTGCTTTGGCAATCGATCGTCTCCTTGCTTCGAATACAGCTCCTTCGATTTTGCTTGAGTTCAACTGTGTATTCGGGTATGTAATTTGTTGCTTTTACTTTACTGTATTGCTTGCTTGAACTCGATACTATCTGCCGATGATGTTAATGTGTTTATATAGGGTTCGAACCCCTAGATTTACGTTCGTATATATCTGTTGACATCGGTCATTTAATTGATTGTTCATCGTGACTTTGCCTTTGACATTTAACTAGACTTCGGCAACTTGATTTGAATTGGTTGAACTTGCTACTGTTCGTGGTTGACTTTGGCTATGTCTGTTCATCCTGTAGCTTGAACTTGTAATATATCTTCTAGTTGACATCCTGTAGCTTGAACTTGTAATATATTTCACTTGAGTTTTTGTAGTCAAGTTGCTTCACCATACTGTTTCCATTGGTGCCACACACACACTTGTGTACCTTTCTCTTTGTGCTTCACTTGTTCACTGAAACTGTTGTATCACTTATGTTTTCCATTATCATGTATATATATATGCATTCATGTATGTATATATGTGTTTGTTGTTGCACTTGAACATGTATATATGTTGCACTGGGTTTGTTTTTTATTTGATGGTGAGGCCTTCTCTTGTATTTAGTTGCCTTCGAGTCATATAAGTTTCTTTCCCTTGTGCCAGTCTTGCTTTGTTTTGGTCTTGGCCATTCACTTGTTAAGGCTGCTTGTTTCATTGATGCATGTTTTTGTATTCACCACTTTGCATTGGTCATTGTATATCTATGCACTGGTCCTTTGAGCCTGTTTGCACTGCCTATATATATACATGCTGTTTCACACATGTATATATGTATGGTTGCTTTCATATGGTAGCTGGACTTGCTCGAGTTCATATTTCTTATATTATCTGACTTCGGCCATTTTTGAAATTGCTGCAGCTCATTCACTTGACACTTCTGTTGGTCTGTATTTTTGAATATGGTTGGAGTTTTGGTTCAATTGTGAGTTTGAGTTCTTTTGTTGAGCTCTGTCCACTGTTGTTTTATGTCTGGCATACAAGTCTGGTATAGTTTGCTCTGACCAATTCATTGAGCATGCTGTTTATTTCTGTAGCATGCTTCTGTTTCATTTTTGTTCTTGTGCATTGTCAACTGCTTGGACCAAATTGTCACCCAAATAACTGAGGCAAATAATATTTTCAAAATTACATTTTATTTTATACTACAAAAATATTTCCTTTTCAATTTTATTGCGTCAGTGTGTATTTTTGCAGATTGCTCAGATGTTGGATTCAATCTGAAATGGAGTTGAAGACAGGTTTCAAAGAAGGCTCGATCTTCCGAAATCGGATGAATCGGGCGGTGCCCACTTGTTACTTAACCTATGTGGTTGCTGCATTATTATCTATGTGGTTTGTTGGAAATCGGGGATCCTCGGGAAGATCGGTTACGATCGGGGGATGGCATACGCGTGTCAGTAGTTACCTATTTTTGCAGAGGTAACCCGGCCTTGTGTTGGCAGAGATCCGGTTAGGTTCTCGGGTCGTCTATTCCAGGGACGTACCCATCGTGGATAGGAAGTTCCTTAGCCTGACCATTTGTTGGAAATCCAAAGAAACAATACGTGACTTGTACGGTTTTAGTTGTAGAACCTATCATTCACTTATGGTGGTCACCACTGTTTGGATGGTAGCTATAGTAGGCATAAGTGCGGAATGCCTATGCTGGCTAAGATTTATATTATACTTTCGAAATGTTTTCTACACTATGCACTAATAATAATATCAAAAAGGATTTGATTTTGCGTAGTAAGCATCTTTGACTATCATAAGAAGAAATCTCCTCCAATTCTGCGTTTGCATTGTGTGTGTGGTGGGAGGTCTTATGGTAGTTTCATTTTCCAAAAGCATTTCGAATTGACTTTAAAATATTCCTTTGTTATCTTTTAAAGATAAACTGTTTTACGATCTCACACCAGTCACCATGACTGACTCGGAGTTTATTGTTTCCCTTCTAAACTCTGGGTGCCCACCAATTTCCACACGGGCAGTCTAGAGTTAGATTATCAGGATATTCTGGATATTCTGGAGCTTGGAGATAAGCTGGATGACGAGACGTAGTATTTGTATCTGATATATTTATTCCGCTGTGTATACTGTATGAGGACAAGTTATATAACTGTCCATTGTTGTATATTGACTCTGATGATTGATGTATGTATAAAATGATATAGTTCTTTGTTTTAAGAGACTAGTGTTTATCTATTATATATTGTTCCGATGCGAATATGAGATTCTGATATTGTTTTTCTGTTCTGCTCTTGTTCTCTGTTGTTTCTTCTTTCTCTTTTATTCTTTTCTTCTTCTTCTACCTATTTCTTCTTTCTAAAACCCTCACTATTGGAGTTTCCGACACTCGATTTCTCGGCAGTCGATAAAGTGAGTATCGATGTTGAATTTTCGAAAGTCGAAAATTCCCGTACGTGACAACCGGATTGGTTAAATTAAATGATTTTGAATCTTTAAAATTTTGAATTCAGTTAACTGGTATTTTGAAATAGAAATTGATGTATATAAACTGAATTATTTTCGTTAATCCAATTGTTAATGCGGAAATTGGAATTGATTTAATAAATTGTTCAAAGGGTTTAAAATTGGAATTTCAAAGTTGAAGTGTCAAATATAAATGAATTTTATTGGAATTGAGTTATTGAAATTGTTTGAGTATAACCTTGAAATCTATTTTAAATTAATTTAAACTATTTTAAATTTAGAACTACTTTAATTTGTTTAATCTATTGTAACCTATTTAATCCAATCAAATCTATTTTACCTATTTTAAACTAATTAAATTTATTTAATCTATTTTAAATCTATTTAATATAATTTAAATCTATTTAATCTAAAATTAATCTATTTAAACATTTTTAAATACAATTTAAATCTATTTAATCTATTTTAAATTTCCTTAAAACATTTAAAAATCAAATTAAATCAAATTTAAATCTATTTAAACTATTTTACTATTTAAACTATTTTAAATCTATTTAAACTATTTTAAAACCATATAAACCATTTATAAGTACCTAAACTATTTTCTAAAATTTTAGACTATGTACAGTTGAAGCATTTTTATCTAAATCCTTGATGATGATATGACCTAAGTTGGAATTTGGAATTGATACCTTTTGAAATGCGTATTTGAGTAATAGGATTATTTTGGAACAAGTATTTTGTTTAACCTATCTTATCGATAAATTCAAAAATGAATATGACATCGAGAGTAAATTTGATTAGTGAAAGTGAATATGATTTCGAAAGAGATGATTTAAAATCGAATATGATATTTTGATATAAATTGTTAATTGACTTTTCAATTGTAAAAGAACCATCCGGTGTGAAATAAGCGTTTGGTTGTTAAAGAGACCGGGATCGGATATTGTCATACTCTCTGCCAATACCGAAAACCACTTTAACAACTATGTATGTGGTGGAGATTACAGAAATGAAGTAGGATGGTTTGGCGAACGAGTTCTGTATGAGGTATGATGTGACCCAGACTCCCATGAGTCAGCTTAGAAGTGACTAAAACAGGAGCCACGCTGGGCCAAGTGAGGCCGCACCTCCGATCGGGCACATTTCTTCGATACCATTCTATTACTTTGTGATTGATTTGGTGGCCACCCTTGATTTGATTTGGGAGTGTGTCCGAGGTGGGCGGTAGTAGCTGCTATGCATTACCACCAGTCCCAATCCGCAATTGGTGCATCTACCCTGACATTACCTCGAGTGTCGTGTACCATACCTATTGGATGTCCTCTGGGTAAACCACCGGTTTGGTGGAGCGTACGGCATTGTATAGACTATGGGAATATTTAAAAATGTGTTAAGGGGATTATGGGTTACGCCTTAACGCTATTTTAATACTTTTAATTTACTGTAGACATATTATAATCGCGTATTGTACTACATAGTAGATAGTTTAACTATAACGACCCGCCATTTTTGACCGTTCAAGTCGACAATAATCCACACATGTCCAACTCAAACCGTTCAAAAAGGCAGATGGTTATTGGGGTTAAATAAGAAAAGGAAAGAAAGAACAGAAGCAAACTCAGAATCTTGCAGCGGAAGGAACAAGATATAATAATAAAATAACAGTTCATGAAGCTGTTAAATAAATAAATTTGATTATTATTATACATCAAAAATCAGAGTTACATACATATCAGAGATAATACAATAATGCAGCGGAAAAATAATATGGTAGTAGAATACAAATGATGTAATACCAAACTCCGTCTTTGTCCTCCAAAATAGATCTTCAACCTTATCTGAAATGCTCAGGCTGACCCGAGCGTAATGAAAAGACAAAACACTCGAGTCAGGACTAAAATATCTCATGTAAGTCAAATCGAATAAGAAAATATGAGTGTGAGGCGTCAGATATGTTTACGGGGTTTGACATCTCCTATCCAGTGTCAACGTGAGTGCAATAACTTAAGAGATGTTACGGGATTTTCCATCTCTCAAGGATCCGTTAAACTATCTACTATGTAGTACAATACGCTATTATAATATGTCTACATTAAAGTAAAAGTATTAAAATAGCGTTAAGCCATGGCCCATTCCACCCTTAACACAGTTTATATTCCCAAGAGCATATACAAGACCGTAGTTTCCCCAAAACCGGAAGTCACCAGAGGGCAATCCATATACTAAAGGTACAAATCAAAATCGTAGTGGTCGCGAATAGGATAATCAGTATGACAAGGTACATGAGGCAATACCAACTAGGATACTAGTAGTTGCGTGATCCGGACTGATGTTGGGCATAGCAGCTACTACCCCAACACCGCGAAACAACACTCCCAAAATCGAGGGGTGCACCCAAATCGAATCACAAAAGTAATAGACATGGTAACGAAGAAGTGTGTCCGCTAGAGGTGGCAAACCTCAATGGCCCGGCGCGGCTCCTGTTTTAGTCATGTCAGGGGTCATCCAAAATCGTTCTCTTTCTTCAAATCAACACGTTCACCAAAACCATCCACTTCGTTCTGGATCAACACTCCGCGTATACTAGTTATTAAAGTGGTTTTCGGTATCGACAGAGAGTATGTCCATATCCGATCCCGGTCTCTTTAATAACTACGTATTATTACACTGATGGCTCTTTTACATTTTCAAAATCAATTCATAATTGATTATCAAAAATATCATATTCGCTTCAAAAATAAAAGCCTTTTCAAAATCATCATATCTACTCAAAGTATACGATTTCATTTCAAAATCATTTTCGCCTCAATATCTCATTTCAATTTCAAAATCGTCCTATCTACTCAAAATATACGATTTCATTTCAAAAATCATTTTCGCCTTACTTTTCACAAAACGATTCACATAAACTCGGATTCCAAAATTTAAAATTTAATCCAATTTCAAATCATCAATTTCAACTCGATTCAGCTTCTCAATAAACCATTTCAAATTATCAATTTCAAATACATATTTGAACCACAAAATAAACAATTTCACTTCCAATATATTTCGAAACATTAAATATTTCACATTTCAAAACAGCTCATATATTTATATAAAAATATAATATTCGCTTTAAAACCATTTCGTATTCAAATTAGAATATACTTCAAATTAAACATCCGTATTAAGTAGTTTACTTAATTTCTGGAACAATTCCCATTTAATAAACTTAGATTAATATTCGGATTTCAAGAAGTCATTTAAGTATTACATTCCAAATCAATTTCAGTTCAAATCCTATTCAAATCAATTTTATCTTCAAATTTAATTCAGTAGTTTCAATTTAGTTCAATTCACAAATTTATTTAAATTTCAATTTAATTCCAAATTAATTAAATCTCAATTTCAAATTAATTTTCACTTCCAAACTCAAACTTGAAATATCATTTCATATAAATTTTCTTAGAAATATTCAGAGTTCGATTAAAAGTCCAATCTTTTAAAACAAATCGACTTTCGAAACTTTACGCCATATTTCAATTTTTCTTAAAAATCTAAACTTCGAATAATTAAACCATTTCATTTACCAAGTTTAAATTCCAACATCTCGAGCTTCAATTCAAAATAATTCAATTTCCATAAATTGGATTTTTATTCTTAAATCAATTCATTTAAATAATTTCAAAACAACTTTTAAAATCATTTAATTTAACCAACCCGGTGTCCGTATATAATTCTCTAACCTATGGCCAAGTGGTTAGTTATTTCAATTAAATGTCAGGGATGAATATATATTACTTAAACCAATCACAGTGTCATGTGCATGTATAACAGGATATATATAAGCAAATAAACATCCAACATTTAAATATCAACCAATAGCATCCATCGAAATAAATCATCCAATAGTCAATACAATTCACGGCAATTTCATAGTTATCAATATCGGGAAATTTGATTTCAATTAAATCCTAATTTCAATTTACTGTCAATTTAAATTTTCAACGGTGAATTCACACGACAATCTATATGACAATTAAATTTTTATCAAACAACGACAAATAAATTCATATCACTTCATAATGTCAAGTTCAACTACCATAAAGATATTCAGTACGTTGTGAGCGTTATAAAACACTCACATTGATTTTCTGTTGTCGCCGAGACGTTCCGCTTTGGAACTAAAACTGGACGACGCCCAACTTTAGCCCAAATTTCCACCGTCTCCAAATCCATCCAAACCAGTTTCATTTCGAAGCTCTCGTCATTACGATCGCAACGCAAAAAGTTTTGTTCCAATCGGACCTCGTATGAAAAAGTTATGCATTTTAAAGTTACACGAATTTATATAAAACAATTTCAGCTTAAATTTTCTTTTTCAAACCCTACTTTTAAATCCAGGCCGTCCATCCTCTCTACTCCAGATCTGGCCGCATCCCACCTTCTTCTCTCACGCAACTACTACCAGGTTTTAACGTGAATGAGAACCCATTGCTCCAAAACTAGGGTTACATGCCGCCGCCTCCACGCTTGACGAAACTTCATCAAACCACCACCAAATCGAAGCCACCACTCGACTCCACCTTCACCCACAAGTACAGCAAGCTCGGCCCCCCCTTGTACTGAAAAACGTGCACCAGGCCGGCCCTTTCAAACACCATTTCGCGTCGATTCGATGCTCCAATTCTGATCATCTCCGTATGGATTTGAAGCTCTCTTCGTCCTCTACAACTTTGTAGTTGAGCATTTGTCGTAATTATCTACGGATTTGAAGATATTAGAGGAGAAAGAAGATGCATTTCTGGCCATTGACAGGAAAGTGACTGCTAAGGGCTGAAACCCTAGTTCTTTTGCAAAATGAAATAAGTGAGGGGCTTTTATAGAAAATTACACGACACTATTCACCCGAAATTTTTCCGAACTCCAAACGAAACGTGCCGGCTTGCGTTTCTAAGGTTTACCCCACGTTCCGAACGCAATGGAACAAGTTTCGGAGGCTAATTCGGTCATTTGGGCGAGTTACGGAGAAAACGATCAGTTTTAAATTAAACCGATTTAAACCGATTTCGATGCGTTTTGGCTTGCCCCTAACAAACAGTACATCCTATTGACACGAAATTTGAAACCATACAATAATATCACATTACGGATCCGATGAAACTGGTTTCGTCGAAATCCGAGACTTTTTGAAAAATGACTATTTTAACTCGCTGAATTAAAATTAAAAACAATTCGATGTGTTTCGAGCTGCCACGGTCAAACGATAACTCCGATTGCTACGAAAATTGAAATCCGACAATAACAAACTATTACGGATCCAATGGAACTTGTTTCGTTCAATTCTGAGACTGTTCGAAAAATGGCTATTTTTCAGTCGATAATTAAATATTAAAATATTCAATTTTCACAAATTAACTTTAAATTCAATTTTAAAAGTTCTATAACATTACTATAACTCCAATATGATAAGATAAAATTTTACAAATCATTTTCATTCATATTCAACTCGATTTTCAATTATTTTTGAAATTTAACTTATTAAATTATCGATTCAATTGTCTAATTAAATCCAATATTCGAAAAATAAATTATTCGACTATTTAATTTCAATATAAAATTCCCAATTTAAATTATTAACTTTTAAATCAAATTTCAATTGTTCACAAATCCCATTTTTAATTTCACAGTAATTAACAATCTTTTACAATGCAGTTTTCCATTATAAATCCAGTATAAAAGATTACATTAGATTCATCGTTCAATTATATTGTAATTCAAATTCAAGTTATTTAATTCCAATTGAATTCTTTTATTTTGATTTACACTTTCATTATTGAATCAACCATTTACTTATACATTATTATCAATAGTTCATAATTCATTTACTTTCATTTTTTACAGCTATCATCTTATTTAAATTCACAGTAATATTAAATTACATTCATTTACGTTGATTTCCATATTATAACTTTAATATTAAATGTAACATTTTATTTATTTCGTTGTTTACAATCAAATTCAATTCAATTACTTGTTACATTCAAATTTAAATCTTTACTTACGTTCAATTACAAGTTAACATCTTTATCGAATTACAGTTTAAGTTATTATTTGCTTTCAATCAACTGTAATATTAAGTTACATTTATTTATATTAGTTTCAATAACATAAACTTCCATTATTAAACCTACCATTTTATTTATTCTTTGTTTACAATCATAACCAATTTGGTTTACAGTCAAATTCAATTCATTATTTACATTCACTACAAGTTAACATCCATATTTAATTTACAAATAAGTTATTTCAGAATTCAGTTTTGTATTTTAACTTGTAATTCACATTTAACAACACAAAATTTTATTTCCTTCGGATTTTTAAAGTGTTAAAAATACAGGTCGTTACATTCTCCCCCACTTAAAACTTTTCGTCCTCGAAAAGGAACAGAGAAGGGGAAACCATCATTTAGATATAATTCATTCAAAATATTCTTTTTATTTGCAAAATTTAGTTATAGGATTTTTTTTTCACAAAATTTTCTAACTCCCGGATTTTTGAAAAATTTCGGTAGCACTTCCTTTGCGCGGCTAGGACCGAAAAATTTCATAGTAGTAATAATTGTATGATATACATCTCATTACAAGAATGAGGCATCCCAAAACATGGGGAACACAATAATATACCACAACATAAACTGTAATCCGAGAACATACCTTTTATTTTGCATTTATTAGCATTTTAACTTACATTTGCATTAAGCGCAGAAGCGAGCTCCACAAGCGAAGCGCAACCCCTTTGCTACCTACTAAAATGCTCAATAACCAAGTTAGAACCATGCATATAAAGATAGATCGATATACTTATCATAAACAACACACATATAACATGTTTTTTTACTTCACAACTAAATTTTTAAATTCAGGACAGCGAACAAATCCTAGTTTTTAGCCAACCAAACGACAGAATTTTGCGAGGGAATCTATATAAAATTTGTTGCATTTGTTTCAGGTTTTTCGGAATGTCCAAAATCATCGAATTCGGCCCATCCGTTCAAAAGTTACGGCCATTTTACTAAAATGATACGCTTCAGCCCCGAGCAATTAGCGCATGCCTGAAATGTAATTTCAGATTTTCGACCTCCTAAATGACAGAAATAAGAAAAGCTTATAAAACGAAAGTTTGAGCTTAGGCTCTAAGCTTTCCAGGAAGTGCAAGATCGTCAAAATCCGATACACTAGTAAAAAGTTATGGTGAAAATACTAAGGGTATGTGCTTCAGATTTTTACTTCGCCCAGGCCAGCGACTAATATTGGTGTTTTAAGCCTAGTGGATGAAGGTATTTATCAAAACATTCTAAACAAAATATGTAGCACAGTTTCTAGGCTTTCCGAAAAGGCTAAGATCGTCTCATTTCGTCTAGCCATTTAAAAGTTATGGTTATTTTCGTTTCAGCATATATTGGACAATTTTGGGTTTTTCCAAAATTTGCTTTTATTATTTCAAAGTACAAACCATCGAACTTCAAATTTTCTAAAGAAACAATCATAAACACAAAGTCATTTATTTTCTTATATATCCATGAAATAAGTTTACATTCGATTTGTTTCCGATTTATTCAAGTTTGTTTCATTCATAATTTAAATTCAAGTCAATTTGCTTCAATTTAATTTGAATTCAATTATATTTAATTTCCCTATGCTTCAAATTTGAATTTAATTATTTTAAAATTTTATTCCGTTTATTCAATTCCATTAACACTAATGAATTCTATTTAATCAATTATCATCCATCTAACAACCAATGCATATCAAACATTAACATCCATCCAAATCTATAATAAATCAATTATACATTTCCAAGTCAAAATTTTAATTTCATACACTTCCAAGTTTATTGACATTTAGTTTTATTCAAATTTAATTAGTTTCCATTTACTAATTCTATATTTAATTAATTTTAAATTTAATTCATTTTACAACTTAAATTTCCTTTATATTTACAACTATCAATAGATCTTCACATTTTATTATTCACTCTCACACTGGTATATTATTCCTCTACTTATCCTTATTAGCATTTTAAACTTTTTAAGTATTTGGTAAGTTTTTGTTATGCAAATAGAATGTAGTTAAACAACATACAACCTCTTTTCATTCAAAGTTGAATTTTCAATTAATTAATTCTTAAGTCATTACTTAAATTTCACTATAATTTAATTTCACATTTACATTCACATATAGTATTTCCATTTTATATTAACATAATGGTGAATCACCTTTAAATGTTAATTTAAATTCCAATTATTTACTAACAATTTTATTTATATTTGCAAACCATTAATTAAATGCATATTTCATTATTCAAACCTACTTGTATATTATCCAATTAACAATTCATATAACATTTTTGAACTTCTTAAATATTTTGGTGAGTTATATTTATGCTATAGAATGAAATTTAATACTATGCGAGTTTTACAGTTTCAATTTTATTTTAAATTCATAATTTCCTAATTCTAAGGATTTCTACTTCAATTGATATTTTCACTTAGCTCTTAGGTTCATTTCTCATTTCACAATTTAGAAGTTCCGTAATGATTCAAGTATTTGTTTATCTCAATAGTTTGAAGTCATTAAATATTAAAGAACTTAAGAATTTCAACTCCGGTTTCAATTCAAATCAAGTTTGAAATAATATATACTTATAATAATATATATCAAGTCATACTATAGAGAATACAAAATAAAATTCAATTTTAATCAAAACAGGGTTTAGAAAAACTATTAAGTGATCTCCTCCACTTAGACTCTCGAAAATAAAGTCGATGATGCGTGCACTCATCACCGGAATCATTTTCTAGTGTCAAGAGGGGAGTATAACACTTACTTCATTTGAAAATCCTTTGAAAACAATTTCTAGTCGAATATACTATCATATAATACTTATATTATACATTTCAAATTTTTGATAATAAATTTTCAAAACACCGGAATTTAAATTCTCCATCTTAATTTAAATTCATTTTTATTTTATTTTATTTACCATTTATATTCATTGTCAATCATATTTACAAGTTTCATTTCTTAAAATCATCCAATAGTCAATAGTTAGAAATATTGACTAATCAACAATAAACGATGATAATCTAATATTATCATCTCCTAACAACCAATACAATCAAAATTTATAAATTTTCAAGATAAGTCTTTTATATATAGAATATAATCCAAAAAAATATTATGTCAATCTGTCCTATTCGAGTGTTTAGAAATTCCTATCGATGCATTGGCGTCCCAAGTACTAACCAGAATTCATAAATACTCAACGGAACAAATTAACACAATATAAAATCATTTTTTTATATCAAAATTACAAATACGCTCTCTCATATACACTCAAACTCATTCATAAGGTTTAACCCTATTTCAATGAGTTATTCCCCACTAGAGCCAAGGTTTATCGCTAAACCAAAGCTCTGATACCAACTGTAACGACCCGCCATTTTTGACCGTTCAAGTCGACAATAATCCACACATGTCCAACTCAAACCGTTCAAAAAGGCAGATGGTTATTGGGGTTAAATAAGAAAAGGAAAGAAAGAACAGAAGCAAACTCAGAATCTTGCAGCGGAAGGAACAAGATATAATAAAAAAATAACAGTTCATGAAGCTGTTAAATAAATAAATTTGATTATTATTATACATCATAAATCAGAGTTACATACATATCAGAGATAATACAATAATGCAGTGGAAAAATAATATGGTAGTAGAATACAAATGATGTAATACCAAACTCCGTCTTCGTCCTCCAAAATAGATCTTCAACCTTATCTGAAATGCTCAGGCTGACCCGAGCGTAATGAAAAGACAAAACACTCGAGTCAGGACTAAAATATCTCATGTAAGTCAAATCGAATAAGAAAATATGAGTGTGACGGCGTCAGAGATGTTTACGGGGTTTGACACCTCCTATCCAGTGTCAACGTGAGTGCAATAACTTAAGAGATGTTACGGGATTTTCCATCTCTCAAGGATCCGTTAAACTATCTACTATGTAGTACAATACGCTATTATAATATGTCTACATTAAAGTAAAAGTATTAAAATAGCGTTAAGCCATGGCCCATTCCACCCTTAACACAGTTTATATTCCCAAGAGCATATACAAGACCGTAGTTTCCCCAAAACCGGAAGTCACCAGAGGGCAATCCATATACTAAAGGTACAAATCAAAATCGTAGTGGTCGCGAATAGGATAATCAGTATGACAAGGTACATGAGGCAATACCAACTAGGATACTAGTAGTTGCGTGATCTGGACTGATGTTGGGCATAGCAGCTACTACCCCAACACCGCGAAACAACACTCCCAAAATCGAGGGGTGCACCCAAATCGAATCACAAAAGTAATAGACATGGTAACGAAGAAGTGTGTCCGCTAGAGGTGGCGAACCTCAATGTCCCGGCGCGGCTCCTGTTTTAGTCATGTCAGGGGTCATCCAAAATCATTCTCTTTCTTCAAATCAACACGTTCACCAAAACCATCCACTTCGTTCTGGATCAACGCTCCGCGTATACTAGTTATTAAAGTGGTTTTCGGTATCGACAGAGAGTATGTCCATATCCGATCCCGGTCTCTTTAATAACTACGTATTATTACATTGATGGCTCTTTTACATTTTCAAAATCAATTCATAATTGATTATCAAAAATATCATATTCGCTTCAAAAATAAAAGCCTTTTCAAAATCATCATATCTGCTCAAAGTATACGATTTCATTTCAAAATCATTTTCGCCTCAATATCTCATTTCAATTTCAAAATCGTCCTATCTACTCAAAATATACGATTTCATTTCAAAAATCATTTTTGCCTTACTTTTCACAAAACGAATCACATAAACTCGGATTCCAAAATTTAAAATTTAATCCAATTTCAAATCATCAATTTCAACTCGATTCAGCTTCTCAATAAACCATTTCAAATTATCAATTTCAAATACATATTTGAACCACAAAATAAACAATTTCACTTCCAATATATTTTGAAACTTTAAATATTTCACATTTCAAAACAGCTCATATATTTATATAAAAATATAAGATTCGCTTTAAAACCATTTCGTATTCAAATTAGAATATACTTCAAATTAAACATCCGTATTGAGTAGTTTACTTAATTTCTGGAACAATTCCCATTTAATAAACTTAGATTAATATTCGGATTTCAACAATTCATTTAAGTATTACATTCCAAATCAATTTCAGTTCAAATCCTATTCAAATCAATTTTATCTTCAAATTTAATTCAATAGTTTCAATTTAGTTCAATTCACAAATTTATTTAAATTTCAATTTAATTCCAAATTAATTAAATCTCAATTTCAAATTAATTTTCACTTCCAAACTCAAACTTGAAATATCATTTCATATAAATTTTCTTAGAAATATTCAGAGTTTGATTAAAAGTCCAATCTTTTAAAACAAATCGACTTTCGAAACTTTACGCCATATTTCAATTTTTCTTAAAAATCTAAACTTCGAATAATTAAACCATTTCATTTACCAAGTTTAAATTCCAACATCTCGAGCTTCAATTCAAAATAATTCAATTTCCATAAATTGGATTTTTATTCTTAAATCAATTCATTTAAATAATTTCAAAACAACTTTTAAAATCATTTAATTTAACCAACCCGGTGTCCGTATATAATTCTCTAACCTATGGCCAAGTGGTTAGTTATTTCAATTAAATGTCAGGGATGAATATATATTACTTAAACCAATCACAGTGTCATGTGCATGTATAACAGGATATATATAAGCAAATAAACATCCAACATTTAAATATCAACCAATAGCATCCATCGAAATAAATCATCCAATAGTCAATACAATTCACGGCAATTTCATAGTTATCAATATCGGGAAATTTGATTTCAATTAAATCCTAATTTCAATTTACTGTCAATTTAAATTTTCAACGGTGAATTCACACGACAATCTATATGACAATTAAATTTTTATCAAACAACGACAAATAAATTCATATCACTTCATAATGTCAAGTTCAACTACCATAAAGATATTCAGTACGTTGTGAGCGTTATAAAACACTCACATTGATTTTCTGTTGTCGCCGAGACGTTCCGCTTTGGAACTAAAACTGGACGACGCTCAACTTTAGCCCAAATTTCCACCGCTCCAAATCCATCCAAACCAGTTTCATTTTGAAGCTCTCGTCATTACGATCGCAACGCAAACAGTTTCGTTCCAATCGGACCTCGTATGAAAAAGTTATGCATTTTAAAGTTACACGAATTTATATAAAACAATTTCAGCTTAAATTTTCTTTTTCAAACCCTACTTTTAAATCCAGGCCGTCCATCCTCTCTACTCCAGATCTGGCCGCATCCCACCTTCTTCCCTCACGCAACTACTACCAGGTTTTAACATGAATGAGAACCCATTGCTCCAAAACTAGGGTTACGTGCCGCCGCCTCCACGCTTGACGAAACTTCATCAAACCACCACCAAATCGAAGCCACCACTCGACTCCACCTTCACCCACAAGTACAGCAAGCTCAGCCCCCCCCCCTTGTACTGAAAAACGTGCACCAGGCCGGCCCTTTCAAACACCATTTCGCGTCGATTCGATGCTCCAATTCTGATCATCTCCGTATGGATTTGAAGCTCTCTTCGTCCTCTACAACTTTGTAGTTGAGCATTTGTCGTAATTATCTACGGATTTGAAGATATTAGAGGAGAAAGAAGATGCATTTCTGGCCATTGACAGGAAAGTGACGGCTAAGGGCTGAAACCCTAGTTCTTTTGCAAAATGAAATAAGTGAGGGCTTTTATAGAAAATTACACGACACTATTCACCCGAAATTTTTCCAAACTCCAAACGAAGCGTGCCGGCTGGCATTTCTAAGGTTTACCCCACATTCCGAACGCAATGGAACATGTTTCGAAGGCTAATTCGGTCATCTGGGTGAGTTACGGAGAAAACGATCAGTTTTAAATTAAACCGATTTAAACCGATTTCGATGCGTTTTGGCTTGCCCCGGACAAACGGTATATCCTATTGACATGAAATTTGAAACCATACAATAATATCACATTACGGATCCGATGAAACTAGTTTCGTCGAAATCCGAAACTTTTTGAAAAATGACTATTTTAACTCGCCGAATTAAAATTAAAAACAATTCGATGCGTTTCGAGCTGCCACGGTCAAACGATAACTTCGATTGCTACAAAAATTGAAATCCGACAATAAAAAACTATTACGAATCCAATGGAACTAGTTTCGTTCAATTCTGGGACTGTTCGAAAAATGGCTATTTTTCAGTCGATAATTAAATATTAAAATATTCAATTTTCACAAATTAACTTTAAATTCAATTTTAAAAGTTCTATAACATTACTATAACTCCAATATGATAAGATAAAATTTTACAAATCATTTTCAATCATATTCAACTCGATTTTCAATTATTTCTGAAATTTAACTTATTAAATTATCGATTCAATTATCTAATTAAATCCAATATTCGAAAAATAAATTATTCGACTTTTTAATTTCAATATAAAATTCCCAATTTAAATTATTAACTTTTAAATAAAATTTCAATTGTTCACAAATCCCATTTTTAATTTCACAGTAATTAACAATCTTTTACAATGCAGTTTTCCATTATAAATCCAGTATAAAAGATTACATTAGATTCAACGTTCAATTATATTGTAATTCAAATTCAAGTTATTTAATTCCAATTGAATTCTTTTATTTCGATTTACACTTTCATTATTAAATCAACCATTTACTTATACATTATTATCAATAGTTGATAATTCATTTACTTTCATTTTCTACAGCTATCATCTTATTTAAATTCACAGTAATATTAAATTACATTCATTTACGTTGATTTCCATATTATAACTTCAATATTAAATGTAACATTTTATTTATTTCATTGTTTACAATCAAATTCAATTCAATTCAATTACTTGTTACATTCAAATTTAAATCTTTACTTACGTTCAATTACAAGTTAACATCTTTATCGAATTACAGTTTCAGTTATTATTTGCTTTCAATCAACTATAATATTAAGTTACATTTATTTATATTAGTTTCAATAACATAAACTTCCATTATTAAACCTACCATTTTATTTATTCTTTGTTTACAATCATAACCAATTTGGTTTACAATCAAATTCAATTCATTATTTACATTCACTACAAGTTAACATCCATATTTAATTTACAAATAAGTTATTTCAGAATTCAGTTTTGTATTTTAACTTGTAATTCACATTTAACAACACAAAATTTTATTTCCTTCGGATTTTTTTTATCCAAAATTTTCATTTTAATTCGTATTTTTAAAGTGTTAAAAATACAGGTCGTTACATTAACGGATCCTTAGGAGATGGCAATCTCGAACATCTCTTAAGTTATTGCACTCACCTTAGACACTGGATAGGAGATGTCGAATACCGTAAACATCTCTGATGCCATTCCACTCATATTTATTGACCGTTAATTTAACTTATATAAGATCTTTTAGTTCTGACTTGAGTGTTTTGTCTTTTCAATTCGCTCGGGTCAGCCTGAGCATTTCAAGGTTAAAGACCTTATTTCTGGAGGACGAAGACGAAGATTTGTATTATTATTATTTATGATATGTATTCCACTGCATCATGTTGTTTCGCTGCATTTATTTATTTATTTATTTGTTTATCTCTATTTTATGTAACTCTGATTTTGTAGTAAAAGAATAATCAAATGTATTTATAAAACGGCTTCATGGACTGTTATTTGATTATTATATTTTGCCATTCCGCTGCGAGATTATGTATTTGTTTTAATTCTTTCTCTTTTTCTTATTTACCCCATGACAATCTACCTTTTTAATGGTTTGATTTTGATGTGTGTGTCTGCTTAAAATGTCCAAAAAGGCAGGTCGTTACAGTTGGTATCAGAGCTTTGGTTTAGCGATAACCTTAGCTTTATGGGGTCTGACTCTTTAGAAATAGGGTAGTAATACCCTAGAATGAGTCGCTGAGTATATATATATGAGAGAGCTTATTTGTTAGTGTTATAAAAGGTTTTTATATTGTGTTAATTTGTTTCGTTTTGTATTTATAAATTCTGGTTGGTGCATAGGACGCTATGATATCTATAGGGATTTCTAAACACTTAATAGGGCATACCGACATAATATTGTTTTGGAATATAGGTAAATGAAATAATTTTGCCTATTATATATTTTGTATATAAAAGAATAATTTTTATAAATGATATAGTTGGTTGTTATATATTCGTTGTTAGGTAGTGAAATTTATAAGTATTGGTTGAGAAATGAGATTGTAAAGAAAATAAATATAAATTGGAAATTTAGAACTTAAGTTCCGGGATTTTTGAAGTTTCTTTCAAAGGATTTTGGAATATAATATTAATATTATTTAGAAGTATTTTCTAATATAAATATTTCAAAGTGATTTGTAGGAAAGTTTTAAATGGAAATATTGAAGGAAATAAGTTGTGCACTCCCCTCTCTGTCGCTGGAAAATAATTTCAGTGATGAGTGCATGCATCATCGACGTTCAATTTCGGGTTTCAAAGTGGGAAGACTGTTGTAGTAGTTTTACTGCGCAGCCATGTTGATAAACGAATTTTAATTTTAATTTCTAAATATGATTTGATATATGTATATATATAAGTTATGGGTATATATATTATTTTAAAAGGATTGAAATGAAACCCAGTTGTTTAGTTCTTAAGTTTCTATAAATTAGAAATTGAAATTGTTGTAATGAATGGAATCTTGATTACATTTATAATTGGAAACTTCAAAAAATGAAAATAAGAAATTTGATGTTAAAATGATTAATAAATGGATAAGAAACTGAAAGTAAATAATTATAAACTTGAATTAACATTGAAACTATTTAGGATCAGATTTAATAGTAAAAGGTGAATACTTAAAGTAAATAATTATAAACTTGAATTAACATTGAAGCCAATTGTAATTAAAATGAATACTATATTAATTGAATGATTATAACTTTAGAGAACATTGTAAATGATTTAGAAATGGTGTTAATATTCAATAATACTATATATTGAAGAATGAATGCGAAAAGGAATAATCTATTAATGGTGAATTCAATTGCAAAGAAGCTTGCCTAATAATGTATAAGCCAACAATTGAAAAAAAAAACTTATTTAAGCAATGAATGTAAAGTAATAAAAATGAAAGAAATGGCACTGTATGAATAAAGGAGAAATGAACTTTTGTAAGTAATAATGAATGTAAATTAATTAAAATAACATTATATGAATGAGAAAAGAAAAGTAAATGATGAAAAAAAATCAATCAAACTAAATTGTAAATGTGAGGTATACTGAAATAAAATGTATACAATACTTCAATAATGAATCCATTTATGATCCAAATAATTGAAATGGATATAACTTATGTAAGTAAAGATGTAAATTAACGAAATAAACCTTACTTGAATGTATGAAATTTAAAAAAAGAATTTTTTTTGAATGAACAGTAAATGATGTTAAAAAGGAAAAATAAAGTAAACTTAAAAATGTATTGGGTTCTTTGCTTGTATTGGCTTATGGATTGGTTGGGAAAGGATACTTCTATTTTGTACAAGATGTATAAATAATATATAAAGTTTTATCTATGACTGTTGAGTGTATGGTTTACTTCATGGTTTATTTATCATTTTATATGATTAGAAGTTCTGAACCCGAACAAACCATTTGTTGGTTGCTATGAATGTATGTTTGATTTCTTTGATTTCTTTGATTTCATGTGATGATATGATGGTTGTATTGTTTGGTTGCAAGTGACTATTGTGTGTTGTGATTGTTTTGTTGACATTAGTTGAAACAACTTAAGTATTTCTCTTTTATATAATAGTTAACCTCTTTGGATTGTATAAGTGAAATACAGGTTTATGGAAGCAATAGTTACTGCTTTTGGTTTCATAAAATAAGCGTTAATTTCCTGACAAATAGGTACGTTCTCGGATTATGGTTTTCTAGAGATATTATATTATTTTTCTCATGGTTTGGGATATATTATTTTGAAATATATGATATATATATTGTTATTATTGATATTATCATTTCTCCTAGAACTCTCCATACAAAGGAGACTATGTAGAAATTTTCCATGAATTTTGGACTTAGAAAAATTTTGTGAAATGTTTTCCAAACTTTTGTCAACCTGAATATAAAAGGATTTAATTATCTTAAATTGGTATATTTTATTTAAATTATTTAATTATGTAAATTAATTGTTTATAAATCTAATATTTTAAATAAGATATATTGATTGCTTAATTCCTTCTTTTCCATTCTTTTTCCTTTTCGAGGATGAAATTTTTGAGTGGGAGAGAGTGTAAAGACCCGTAATTTTCGAAAACTAAAAATTTGTAAATTTAATAAAGTTTTATAATTTAATGTTGGAAGGAATAAAAAATTGTGATGTAATAATAAGAATATAAGTGGAATAAAATGAAATAGTATAAATTTAAGGTAACTGATAACTGCTTTAAATGTAATTCCAATTAATTAAAAGAATTAAAGAGTTATAATTGATATAGATTGCAATAAATTATAGTAATGTATGTATTAATTAATAATTGGATTTAAAGAGTAATTGACAATTTCAATGTTGATTAATTAATGAAATAATGTGTAATAAATTTAAATTGAATAAAAGTAGTGTAGTGTGAGTTGTTATAACAATTGCTTGTAAATAATAAACTTACAAATGTTATTAAATGTAGAAATGGTGACAGTTGTTCTTTGTTACTAATCTAATTAATCAATTACAAATAAATGTTTCATTAATGTGAGTTAAGATAATAACTAGAGTGAAATGTAATAATGTTAATTTAAGTTAATTATTGACAATTTGAATGAAATTCCAATCAATTGAAATGATTTAAATGTTATACTTGGTTATAATTTGAATATAAGTAAATAAATGTAAATGTTGTATAAATTAATGAACTAGTGTATAATTAATGGTAATTGAATAAAATTAGTGTTATGTAAGAAATGGTAACCTTTGTTTATTAATAATGAACTTTTAAGTGTGATTAAAAGTTTATGGTAACAATTATTATATGTTACCATTTGGTCTATTAAATTAAATTGGAAACAAATTGCAATTAAATGAAATTAAATATTACCTTAATAGTAATTAAGATGAAATTGGGGAATATTAATGTACTAAGATACAAACCAATGTTAATTATACCCATAAGATGATAATTGATTGAATAACAAGATTGACAATCAAATAAATGGATTTATTGAAATTTATAATTTATAATTACTGAATCTTTTGAAATTGAAATTAAATACTGTAATTTGTGCAATATTGAATATTGAATTGATATAGAAATTTATTTTAAAAGATTTTAAAGTACTAAGTAATCTAAAATGATAGAAATTGTAAATTATTAAATTTTAATTGAAAAAGTGATTTAATTAATTTAAATTAATTTTTTAATTAGTGTGAAAATAGTCATTTTGGCCACTATCTCGGATTTTGAAGAAACCAGTTTCATCGGATCCGTAACAGTGAATTATTGTAGGATTTCAAGTTTCGTAGCGATCAGACTTGTCGTTTGATCGTACGGGCTCGAAACGCCTAGAAATCAATTTAATTAAAATCAATTAATATCAGTTTCAGTAAAATGGCGTCTACCACCAACCATACCATTTCCTCCTCTCCTCCTCCTCCTCCTCCAATCTCCTTTGTTCCCCCCAGATATGCTCCATACTTCAGTCATCCTGCCTCAGCTTATCCTTCCGTTCTGCCTACACCACCATCGTTTGCTACCCCCCGATCCCCAATCACTTGACCCGATGCTTGCCTCGCCTGAAGTTACCAATTGCTATGCCCGCAAACCTCCCACCTACTATAAGGACGGTCGTAGCTACGCTCAGGTCGTGTTATCTCAACCATCTCCATCTCTCCTCCCCAAACCCAAGCATCCCAAACTTGTCCCAAAATTCAAATCTACGCGGGAAACGGTCATTTTCCTGAGTTCCAGAGGGCGGTGCCTGAAATGTGCGGGTAATGGAAACGTGGCAAAATCTTGCAGAAATGGAAAATTTTGCTATTATTGCGGATACTTTGGTCATTTTTCCTTCACCTGCCCCTCGAAGAGACATGCCTCGTTCCCTGTGCAGCCCGTCCTCTCGTCTTCCAAGACAAACACTGCCAAAAAGCACTCCCCTCCAATTAATAATCCTCATTCTTCATCCCAAACCCGAATTCCCAGACCAAATCTTTCTCTAGGCCCCACACGGCAGAAAAGTGTGGGTCCCCCATTCTGAAACAAAGTCGACTCATATCCCATCGTCATCATCAGCCCAACATCCAATTTCCAATGCCAACTTAAACCCTTCCTCTCCCAAAATCACCCCACTCAATCCATTAGCTCCTCTCTCCGCAAAAAAATTTCCAAACCCAGAATTTCTCATGGAGAACTCTGCCCGTTACCTCATTGCCACAATAACCCAAGGCTTCTGGAGTGTGCTAGATATCCAAGCTGCCCTCAACCAATATGGGTATCAAGAATGACCGATCTGGATGTTGACTGATAATAGCTTTCTCATCTACTATGACTCAGAGATCGAGAGAAATGTCTTCATCGCGAAAGGCTCCTTATCAAAACCAGGAGCTTCAGTATTCCTGAGACCATGGGCTGACCAAGACAACTTCACTGCTCCCTCCCTCGAACCTGAGTCATGGGCGAGAGTTGAAGGTTTCCTCGAACTCTTCAAAGAAAACCCAGATGCTATCAGAGAAGCCTTGAAACCCATGGGCAGATTCATTGCTTTGGACGAATGTGACTGGGCCTACATTGACCACCGGTTTCTTTACGTCAGAATCCAATTCTTCGCGGGCATCTCCACCCCCGCTCCTACGTGGCCTCCCTTAATAACTCTGACTTCTTCCTAACCATTAACCGTTGGGAACACTCACACCCGAACCGTGCCTCTAACATCACCTACCTTGGCCTCGATTACAACCTTGAACAAAACTTCAACTTTCTTGACCAGCAGTGGACTACCCCCGAAATCCTTCTTAACCAAGATGACCTCTTTGGCGCCATGAATCATGAAGCCACCTTGCCTCCCCCTATCCTTCCAGCTCTTCCACCCCAAGACGACTCTTTTGAAGTATCGGGTCCTAGAAGGGGGTTCCCAACCCAAATGACGGATAGATGGGACCCAATGCTAGACCTAGATCTTTTCGCCCCTCTCTACCTGCAATCCAACCAGCCTCTCGACCCTGCATTTGCCCCCTCCATCCCTGTCCTCCCTGACTCCCCTAATATCCTAGCTCCTGCCCAAGATGACACCCACTCCATCAATGTCGCTTCCCCCCTCAACGTGGCCCCTCCTCATGAACTTAATCAAGATAACACTGCCTAGGAGGAAGATACTCATCTGCAACATTTTGTGCATGACGAGGAAGTTCAGACAACCCAGATAGACACAGCACAATTCTTCTCCCCGGCAATGGTTAGGTGCAGCTCCAGATTGGTTGGGGCAGCATCAGATCCTGGTCAAACTGGTAGTTTTCTAATGCCTGTTGTTTTTTCCTCTGCAAATAATAGGATTAATAAAATCTTATCACGTTGCGTGGGTGTGAGTTTGCATGATGAACACTACACAATTACACATGCATGCAAACTCTAGAACAAGAGTGTATTTCCCAATCCCAATGAAACTTATCACATGAAATGTTCGTGGGTTGGGGGACCCATCTAAGCGTTATTCTATTAACACTATTCTGTCCCCCCACAAAATTGATATTCTAATGCTTCAAGAAACTAAGCTATCTGACCCCACACAATCACACTTGACACAATCTGTTAGTACACATTTATCTAGGTGGGCCCACATTGATGCTATTGGATCCAGAGGAGGGATCATCACAACATGGAATGAAAATATATGGTCCTTACATCAAATTATCAAATTCCCTTCAATCCTTAATGTCGCACTTCGCAACTCTGAATCAGGCATTATCTACTTCTTCTCGAACGTATATGGTCCCACTGACACACAGGGCAGGGCTGTCCTATGGGAACATTGTATGGACTTCGCATCCCGAATAAATGGCCCATGGATTATTGTCGGAGACTTCAACACCACTAGACACCCCTCTAAAAGAAACTCTGGAAACCTATCCCAAGATTCTACTGCTTTCAATAATTTCATTAACTCTTGCGTGCTGATTGACCCCCCCCTCAGTAACTGCCTCTTCACCTGGACTAACCGTAGAGATCACCCATCCCTAGCCAAATTAGATAGGTTCCTCTTTAACACAGCCTGGGAAGACCAACTTCCCCTCTCAACTGTCTCGGGGTTGGCAACCACGATCTCCGACCACTGCCCCCTCCTGTTTGACTCTGGTTCACTGAACATCACTCACAAACCGTTTAGATTTGAACAGCTCTGGTTACTAGAGCCCTCCTTTGATGATTTCATTAAGTTGGCCTGGTCTCAACCCACCAATCTAGAATCTCCTACTGCTCATATTGTGGCCAAGCTCCGTTCGCTCAGAAAGTTGATAAGACCTTGGGCCAAATACATCTGGGGTACCCTAAGACTTCGCATCTCTCAAACCCAAGACGAAATCCTCAATTTTAATATCCTTGCCGAGTCTCAACCCCTAGTCGAACCAGAATTGCAACAGTTGATCCTCCTTGAAAAGGAATTGGAAAGGCTCCTTAAACAGGAAGAAATTGGTTGGAAGCAACGCTCCAGAGCAAAGTGGCTTGAAGAAGGAGATAGAAACACGGCCTACTTCCACAGGTTAGCAAATGGGTGCCGTAGATCCTCGATTATCTCTAACATACAACACAATAACGTCACCTACTCTGACCAATCAGATCTCCTCCGCCTCTTCACCAACCACCACCGCAACATCCTAGGCAAACCTTCCACCCCTCTACCCGACATAGACTGGAATCTCCTTTACCCTAACCCACAGAATATGCAAGTCGATCATCCCTTCACGGAAGAAGAAATCTGGGCTGCAGTCAAAGATATGTCCGATAATAAAGCCCATGGTCCAGACGGTTTTGGCCCCCTATTTTTCAAACACTTCTGGAGTACAGTGAAGTCCGACATAATAGACATGTGCCTTGAATTTCAAAATGATCCCAGCTCGATTGCGCGAATTAATTATGCCAACATCACCCTCATCCCAAAAACCGATGACCCTACCTCCCTTGATTCCTTTCGACCTATCAGCCTCCTCAACACCACTTTCAAAATCATTACCAAGATCCTTGCAAACCGACTTCAATCTGTAATATCCCCCCTAGTGGGCATGGAGCAATCGGCCTTCATCCTCGGTCGCAATATCCTAGATTGTGTGGCCGCCACTCAAGAAGTTGTGTCTTTCTTCCACAGAACCAACACCCCAGGAATCCTACTTAAACTTGACTTCTCTAAGGCCTTTGACTCAGTCAACTGGAACTTCATCCTCGAACTATTGCGACACAGAGGCTTCCCACCGAGATGGTGCTCCTGGATATCCTTTATCCTAAACTCCAGCATGTCTTCCGTATCAGTCAATGGTGAACTTGGTGGTCTCATCAAGTCTACGAGAGGCCTATGACAAGGAGACCCTCTTTCCCCCTTAATCTTTGTTCTAATTGCAGATGTCTTCAACCGCATGATTAAACTGTCCATCTCCAGTAACCACTTGGCCGGAATTAGTATCCCTACATCGAACCTTCAAATATCCAACCTCCAATTTGCTGACGACACCATCCTCTTTGCCTTACCTGAACCTAACCACCTACACTGCCTCAAAGTTCTCCTCTATGTCTTCGAACTTATCTATGGCCTCTCCATCAACTTCCACAAAAGCTCCCTAATCATGCTAGGCAATACCAACCACCTTGGCCCTACAACCGCTGCCATCCTCAACTGCAAACTCTCCCAGTTTCCAATCTCCTACCTTGGCCTACCTATTCGTCCCACTAGACTCACCCGCCCTGACTGGCTACCCCTCATTAACAAAATTGAATCCCGCCTCTCATCCTGGAAAGCTGCTTCCCTCTCATCTGCTGGTAGATTAATCTTAGTTAAATCGGTCCTCTCAGCCATCCCCTCCTACTGGATCTCCTTCCACAAACTCCCCTCTTGGGTATCCAATAAAATTGACAAATCTTGCAGGGCCTTCTTATGGAATGGCTCCAAAGCAAAGTGCCTAATCAACTGGCGCTCAGTCTGCCTCCCAAAACCCCATGGTGGTCTTGGTGTCCCTGATTTCTCCTCGCTCAACACTGCTCTATTAACAAAATGGCTCTGGCATTTTCTCTCCCCCGACAATTTTCTCTGGAAAGACTGGATCCTACATACATATCACTACTCCAATCCACACCTAGCCCTGCACCACCCCTAGTTGCAGACCATCCCCATTCTGGTCCGGTGTCCTCCATACCATCCCCCAAGTCAAATCCCTCTTTCATGTCATAATAGGCAATGGCAACAACTGCCTATTCTGGCATGACATGTGGGTGGACCCTTCCCCTCTGGCCAAATCACTACCAAACCTTTTCTCCTCCTCAAACCTCCAACTCGCCACCATCAATACCCTCTGTCACCTGGGCCCCGGTAGCCTACATCCCCCCTCCCTTTTTTCCATCAGAACTTTTAATGAACTTCTCGAAGCTTCTAAAAACCTCCAATCTCTTCGCCTATCCCACTCACCGGACCGCTTCATCTGGGCACTCAATCCATCTAAAGGCTTCTCTGTATCCTCTTGCTGCTCCTTCCTCACCCACCCTGGCCGCCTATTCCCCTTCAGCAGGATTTGGAAATGCCATTCACACCCAAGACTCCTCTTCTTCCAATGGTGCCTCATTCATAACCGCATTAACACCAAGGATAGACTTATTCGTTTAAACATCCCCACAGATCCACTCTGCGTACTTTGCTCCTCCCACGTCGAAACCATCACTCACCTTTTCATAGACTGTGATTTCTCTTTCGCAATTTGGGCCCCAGCCAGCGTGCATCTCCTTGGTTACATACCGGAGTTCGCTTCATTTTTTGAGTACTGGCAGCAAGATCTCGGAAATCACAAACTCGACATCTTTATCACCATTTACTGTTGGTGCACCTGGAAAGAAAGAAATGCCCACGTCTTCAACAAACCAAGATCTTATTTTGCGGCCATTTGTAGTCGAATCTCACATCTTTTCAATTACTGGACAGGTACCAACTCTACCCCGTTCAGATTTCGACTGAGGACCACCCCTGCTAACTCTACGGAATCAATGGCCAGCACCAGCGCCAACCCTCGATAGCAGCTCCAAATCGAAACAGATTAGCCCCATTTTGTCAGTTGAAACATCGAATATGGTGCTTGTGTTCCATCCTGTAATCCATTACTCTTATGTACATTATTATGCTATTTAGTTAAGCCTATTTTTTGGGCCACCGGTTGGGCTTGTCAACCGGACCTTATTACCTATTATCCTACTATTATTAATTGGCTGTGTAGTATATCACTACACATCCGTCTTTCTCAAAAAAATCAATTTGATTGAAATCAATTTAAATTAAGCTGATTTTTAAGATAACTCCTTCATATGATGGAATTAGGATTTGGAACCTATTCCATTGAGTTTAAAACTATCGAAAACATCTATTTTGATATATGGGATTACCCATTTTCATTCCGGAGGCAAAACGGGCTTTTCGGGTCGTTTATCATTCAACTTCCAAATAAATCTGATCCATTCATTTCTATTTCTGATCTGCCTATAAATAGTCCATTATAAACCCTAGCTACTTCTTATTTTCATTTGTCTTTACGTACATTTCCTGTCTATCTCCTCCTTTCCGATGGCAGAACATATCCAAAATTCCAAACCCTCAATTCAATTTCAAATTCAATTCCAAAAATCAATCTCCTCAAACCTTATCGAATTATATACCGATTTGAAGCTCTCGACAAGCGCAAGTCAAATTTTTAGTTTGTTTTTCGATCTGGGTTGTTGGGTGGCTGAAATTAGGTGATTTATTCTCGGTCGTCCGTAGTGTCGTGATCAACTTTGTCCGACTGACGAATCGAAGCTACCAGGTCGTGGAGATCGTCGCATGCAGTGCATCGGTGGAGTTTGTTTAACGAAGTGACGGTTGGATGTGGCGAAAAATTTTGATTAGGGTTTTAATGGTGTGCGGCGGCTGCTGGTCTCGGCCTCGATTTGGGCACTGGCGTTCGTCGCAGGTGGTGGAGGAAGGTGAGGCGATCTCGTCCAGGTGCTCCGGTCAGGTGATGGCGGCGACGAGGTGGCACGATCGATGGCGAAGCCGGCATCAGTTGGGTTCTTCGTTCGGGCTCTTGCGCGTGTTAGGGTTCGTAGAACAACTGTGTATGTTTTTTTATTTTATTTTGTTTTATTTATTTAAACTTTATAATTCAATTGTTCTAATCGCGATAACTTTTACATACGAACTTGGATTTGGGCGCGGTTTATTCTGCTAGGATCGTACAGAATTTCGGACATTTTGACGCTGGTTTGGACGAATTCTAAAACTATTTGAATTTGGGGCTTATTTTGGATTTTAATTCGATTTATAATCGAAGGTGAGTGTTTTGACCCACTCATAACTACTAGATTATCTTATGTTAGTTAAATTAAATTTATAATGTGATTAAAAATTTATTGATTGCTGTTTGGTATGTTAAATTGTCATTCTGGTTAAATTTTACTTTTATTGCATTTAATTATCGTTTAATTTGATATTGGATTTTAAATGGTCAATTTAATACCTGTATTGATTATCAGTTATCTATTGATGTTTATTGATTGATTTGGATGATGATTGTGATGTATGTTTGGTTTTTGATATTGGGTGACTGGATGTTGTATTTTATATTGTTATAATATTGCAAGTTTCTTATAGGTTGAAATGATACATACCTGAACGATCTATAGACTAGGGAAAAATCGTTATGGGTTGAAATGATAGACTCGAGCGATTTTATGGATTTTTATTTAATTCGGTATTGCGGTTTGAAATGATATATAATCGTAAAAATTTAAATTGCGGATTGAAATGATAAATATCCATATCTCTTGACCCTAGGGTAGAAAATTGTATACAGACACCGAATTTGTTAAATTAAATGATTTTGAATCTTTGAAATTTTGAATTCAGTTAACTGGTATTTTGAAATAGAAATTTATGTATATATACTAAATTATTTTCGTTAATCCAAGTGTTAATGCGGAAATTGGAATTGATTTAATAAATTGTTCAAAGGGTTTAAAATTGGAATTTCAAAGTTGAAGTGTCAATATAAATGAATTTTATTAGAATTGAGTTATTGAAATTGTTTGAGTATAACCTTGAAATCTATTTTAAATTAATTTAAACTATTTTAATCAATTTAAACTATTTTAATCAATTTAGAACTACTTTAATTTGTTTAATCTATTGTAACCTATTTAATCCAATCAAATCTAATTTACCTATTTTAAACTAATTAAATTTATTTAATCTATTTTAAATCTATTTAATATAATTTAAATCTATTTAATCTAAAATTAATCTATTTAAACATTTTTAAATATAATTTAAATCTATTTAATCTATTTTAAATCTTCTTAAATCATTTAAAATCTAATTAAATCAAATTTAAATCTATTTAAACTATTTTACTGTTTATAATTACCTAAACTATTTTCTAAAATTTCAGAATGTGTACAGTTGAAGTATTTTTATCTAAATCCTGGATGATGATATGACCTAAGTTGTAATTTGGAATTGATACCTTTTGAAATGACATATTTGAGTAATAGGATGATTTTGGAACAAGGATTTTATTTAACCTATCTTATCGATAAATTCAAAAATGAATATGACATTGAGAGTAAATTGGATTAGTGAAAGTGAATATGATTTCGAAAGAGATATGATTTAAAATCGAATATGATATTTTGATATAAATTGTGAATTGACGTTTGAATTGTAAAAGAACCATCCAGTGTGAAATAAGCGTTTGGTTGTTAAAGAGACCGGGATCAGATATTGTCATAGTCTCTGCCAATACCAAAAACCACTTTAACAACTATGTACGTGGTGGAGATTCCAGCAATGAAGTAGGATGGTTTGGCGAACGAGTTCTGTATGACGTATGACGTGACCCTGACTCCCGTGAGTCAGCTTAGATGTGACTAAAACAGGAGCCACGCCGGGCCAAGTGAGGTCACACCTCCGATTGGGCACATTTCTTCGATACCATTCTATTACTTTATGACTGATTTGGTGGCCACCCTTGATTTAATTTGGGAGTGTGTCCGAGGTGGGCGGTAGTAGCTGCTATGCGTTACCACCACTCCAGATCTGCAATTGGTATATCTACCCTGGCATTGCCTCGAGTGCCGTGTTCACATGCCCTAGAGCGCCTTCTACGAGTTTGTTTTGTACCATACCTATGGGATGTCCTCTGGGTAAACCACCGGTTTGGTGGAGCGTACGGCATTGTATAGACTATGGGAATATTTAAAAATGTGTTAATGGGAATATGGGTAACGCCTTAATGCTATTTTAATACTTTTACTTTACTGTAGACATATTATAATAGCGTATTGTACTACATAGTAGATAGTTTAACGGATCCTTAGGAGATGGGAATCCCGAACATCTCTTAAGTTATAGCACTCACGTTAGACACTCGATAGGAGATGTCAAACCTCGTAAACATCCCTGATGTCATTCCACTCATATTTATTAACCATTGATTTAACTTACATAAGATCTTTTAGTTCCGACTCGAGTGTTTTGTCTTTTCAATTCGCTCGGGTTAGCCTGAGCATTTCAGGGTTGAAGACCTTATTTCTGGAGGACGAAGATGAAGATTTGTATTATTATTATTTATGATATGTATTCCACTACATCATGTTGTTCCGGTACATTTATTTATTTATTTGTTTATCTCTGTTTTATGTAACTCTGATTTTGTTGTAAATGAATAATCAAATGTATTTATAAAACAGCTTCATGAATTGTTATTTGATTATTATATTTTGTCATTCCGCTATGAGATTCTGTATTTGTTTTAATTCTTTCTCGTTTTCTTATTTACCCCATAACAATTTGCCTTTTTAATGGTTTCAGTTTGATGTGTGTGTCTACTTAAAACGTCCAAAAAGGCAGGTCGTTACAAATTGTTTTAATACCATTACAATATCACAGTTCAATTAATTCCATAAAGCTTCTTTAAAGAAAAAACTTTCGCATTTTTTTATTAGTATTCTTTTAATCCATCTCAATGTTTACATAAAAAAATTCTTAACAAATATTGATTTTGTAATGCATCTTAGTATTTAATTTGTATACCTAAAACTTAATATTTCATTCATCAAAGTCTTATAATACATCAAAGTAAAGTTTTCAATTTCATTGCGGTAGTTAGACTAATGAAGACATCGCAAAGTCTTATAATTAACATCGAGTATGTTGCAAATTTTCAAGTAAGGATTCCTACTCAATACTAATATTTAACTATTATTTACTATTTCAAAACAATCCATCTAAGATCTAATCTATATTTATTTCTCAAATCTGACTTTTAACAAAAGTGAGTTCCAATATTTAGTAAATTTTCATAACAATAAGTTATATATAGTATTATATAAAACTTTTCAATTACGTTCCAATGATTATTCCCAATAATCATTTCTATTCCTATTCCTAAATAGTTAATTAAATTACTAACTACTACACACCCAAGGGACGGGACTCTAGGTCATTTAGGTTTAGATCTCAACTATGTACTATTTATATTCTATAATGTTCTGAACATAGCTCTGATACCAAGCTGTAACGACCCCACCGCTATGACGAGTTTAGCAAAGAACATTACAAGTAATGTCGTCTTCTAATCCGGAGAATACGGCTGGTTAAGGGCGATTGGATAAGAATATATCTTTATACTAACATTGACACGTCTTATTTACCTTTTTGAGGATCTAAACTAAAATTTAGACGTGTATAGTATTAATATAAAGTAATAAACACACCAAATAAAAATATTTAGAACAGTATATAATATAGATAAATCAGAATCAGAGTCATAGAACACAGTGGAATAATATACATCATTATATACATTATAGAATGTGAGTTCACATAAATATATACATCATGTCCAAAATCTTATATCAGGTACAAAGTCACTACAATATAATATAGATGATATAAACTCCTAACTATCAATATATACAGGTATGAAGTATACTAAAACTATCAAAATAGTATACTTCAATGCTAGCGAAAATCCAAAGGTCAATGGGTCCTTGTACCTGTAAAGTCTTGGCCTGACCCGAGTATTAAAATAATAAACGGGTCAAATTATATCTAAATAAAAGGTGAGATGCGAATATTATAAATTTATGACTTAAATTAATAAGCCATATAAAATATCTAGAACAAACAATTATAATAAGGCGTATTAATTAAATTTCCACTTTATAAACCCATAAATGACTTAGCTTTAAAATAAGTCATTTCCAAAATATGCCTAAAACCAAAAAATCCATAAAAGGCATATCAAACCAATAATCATAAATCTCACCATTTTTGACTTAACAATAACCAAATAAGTTGTAAATATAATATGCCTGAAACTATTACTCAAACAAGGCATATCTAACAAATCACCATTTCATAAATATATATCAAGTCTTAATAGACTATCGTCTCAAAATATGGTGATAATCAATTCAAAATTCTTCAAAGCATAAAGGATACATAATATCCATACTAAAATTCTCTAAAGAAATAATCATCAATAATGAATTAATAATGGTAGTCATCTATCAGTTTAATACAGCGACACGAAATCTACTGAAAGAGACCCGCTACATAGAAAGGAAGCCTTCCAAAAGAGACTACAGATTAGGAACACCGCTCAAAGAAAAGAGCAACCATGTACCTAATCTGTTCTATGCAAATATACCTTCCGAAAGAGGTAAACATTGTCTCACTATATAAAACAAAATAAACTGATAGGTTGTAGTATCTATAGACTACGATGCATGTAAAAATCTGCCTTCCGAAAGAGACAGCCGTATTTACACCATAAGAGATCTTCCGAAAGAGATCTGCCTAACCAAATCTAAAAATGTACCAATTCTCAGGTCGATGAAAAATGAGTTATCTTTTCTCATGGATCTATCGGTCTGAAATCCGAACACTCTAAGATAATACAACTCTAAGTGTTAATTACTGTCACTTCTGTAATTACAAGAATTTAGCTAACTGTCCCATACCATAAAGTAAATTCAAGTATTTACTAAAAGTTAGTAATTTTCACTCGAACTCTATTTAACAAATTATAATAATAATCGAAAGAATTGTACAAAGTATCTCATACCACCCGACAATTCAATCGTTTATTAAAATTCTTTGTTCCATAGAAAATCATGAAATTCATCAGAAATCTAATTCAAATTTACATAAAAATAGCCAAAAGCTAAATACAATAAAAGCCAACACTAATATATAGGTCGAAATTAATTAATATAATTTTATCATATAGAAAATGATTTCTAAAATATTTTATCTGTAATTCACTTTTAAACTTCTCACCTTTTAAAATCCAATAACTCATATATATAAAAGAAAAGAGTTACGAAGTTATAGGTCTTAAAAATAAAATTCCTTTATTAAGTCTTGAATCAAAACAATATTTAAATAATTGGTAATTCACTTTATTTCAAACCTATATATATATATATATAATATTACTTCATAAACACTTTAAAACCATAAACTATTTGTAAACTTAAAAATCTTAGTTAAATTTATTTTAAAACAAAGCTTTACTTTTCATAATTGATAACTTACTTTATTTTGGAAAATCTATTTAAATATATAAATACATACAAATAAAGATATAATTTTCCAAAGGCTTTCAAACTCTTTCTAAATCATTTAAACAGTTTTTATAGCTAAATTTTATTTGAAATTGAGTTTATTATTTTCATAACTATTTTTCTAAAATAATACCATATCTTATCAATTGTCTCTAAAGCATTTCCAAAATTTTATACTGAGAAATAAAAATTTTAAAAAGATTTTGTAAATAATATTACTTATCTTTAAAAAAATTAATTGGAAATTTTGTGATAAGCAATAAGTTAAGAAGATAATATAATTTAACTATATATTTTATAAACTAATCTCCCATAAGGATCAAAATGAATAAAATTACATTTCTGAAATTCATTAAAAACATTTAAATAATTTGAAAATAAATCGAATTAAAATTCAATATCTAGAGCTAACATGGCTCTAAAAATATAATTCAATAATATGAGATTATTTAACGACCCGAGTTACTGTCCGACAACTCCGGTTACACAAACAATGCACAATCATCGTATAATTAAACTATGAAATCAATTGTATTTTGGTGGTTTTCAACATACATGTCATTTCATAATTAACCATTAATCCAAATTTCATAAATCAATAAAATTGTGATTTCTTACAACTATGGTTAATATAAAGTTTTAACCAAATTCTAGACATAGCAATAATTTAAAAGATATGTCTAATAAGGTTTTACTTGCCATATAATCAATCAATCATAAGCATACAAGCATCTCTTATCCAATTCAAGCATAACAACCAAAGATTACAACACAATCAACTAATAAAATTAACTATCGAGATAATTATATATAGCAAACAATTTAATAGATATAAATGTGTGAGTTAAATTGATTAACTCACCTTAAACCAAAGCTTGCTTAAATTCCCTAGCACATGCGCACTCAACAGAAGCCATCCTGCAGTCACATCACCTCCTCTGCTTGAGTTTTCACTCACGGCCAGCCTCAACGCCATCAAAGTCGTGCTCGACATGACCATCCATCACCGCTCGCCTGAACAACTCTAACAGCCGCTAACCATGCTCCACGTCGGCCCATAGCCGAGTTTTTTCCCATTGCCACCCATTACAAGAACCAAAACTAGCCAGCGCCCGTGACTCCATCGAAGCTTGCACGCCTCCTTCGAGTTCCCAACACACGCCTCGCCTCCTTCCCCTAAGTTGTTTCACCGCCGTGTGCGTGCGTTCTCCCCACGTCAGCGATTACTCACGTGTTTCTTCTTCGTTCGTTCATTCATTTTATTGTTTTTCCTTTTTTAGTAAACTCAATTTCCTGGTTAGAGAATTTAGGGCTAGAGTAACTAAAAGAGAACGTGATTTAGGAATAGAAAACATGCCGTGGAAAAAAAATTAGATGAGATGTGGGTTAATCTCAAATGGGTTGGGCTTTATACTTATTTATTTATTTTACCATTTTTCCCATTTCTTTAAGCAACTCTCTTTATTTTATTTTATTTATATTTCTATAAATTCTTATACTGATCTATACTGTAATAATAATTTTTTTTGAAACTTTTTATTTTGCATTTTGATATATATTATCTAGAAAGGATTTTATCAACTAATTCAAATTTTATTATAACAAAACATTTTATCGATTACACTTTAATTAAATAATAATTTGATTTCAAAAATAATAATTATCAAAATCGAGTTCAACACTTCTATTATTATTATTATTAATTTAATATTACAGCTTTTAACAGGGTTGTTACACTCCGCCTCAACCAAGTTAAAACCAATACAAAATGTATCCATAAGTTGGTACGTAGTGGATTGGAGAAAGGCTAAAGGTATGGAGTCGAAACCTAGCTTTCGAAGAGGTCGAAGCCTTCGTTTTACTATCCAAAGAAATGCGCTTGCCTTGTTTTCAAAAGAATGCTTTCGAAAGGGTTTGCTATAGCTTTCGAAGAAGTTACTGCCTTTTTATTTCGAAAAGATAGCTTTCGAATGAGTTGCCTTGTTTTTAAATCAATGCTTTCGAAAGGATAGTTCCAACACAGTCGAAACCATGCTACCGACCTTATGCCTTTCGAATGGATTGATGTCATCAACTGATTCGAAAGGTAGCTTTTGTTTTATAAACATAATAGCCACTTCCTAAAGCTTTCGAAAGGGTTTAATGGTTTTGAAGGCAATCGCTTCGAAAGGAATTTCGAAGAATTTCGAAGCTATCATACCAAATGTTTTGCTTAATCGATCAATGCTTTCGAAGGGATGGTTCTGAAACCATCAGTTTTTCCCCAATCATTTTTATTTAAAGGTTAATGGTTTCGCAAGGGGTACTTTTGTTTATATTCACTTTGACCCAAAAGATATTTTTAAAGACAAATCCAATGGTTTCGAAAGGAGTACTTTCTAATGGTAATGAAGCTATGCTTCTATGAGTTAATAAGTGGTACTTCAATACTTTCGAAAGGTATGTTTTGATGGGTTCGAAAGAGATGTTTTAAAGTTTTTTGAAAGACATATGCTTAGTGTTTTGAAAAGAAGACTTGAATGCTTTCGAAGGAGGTAATCCAATGGTTTCGAAAGTAAAGGTTAAGGTTTTGAAAGCCTTAGTTTTCAAAAAAAAACCCAATCTCATTTTTAAAGGAAAACCCATGGCAAAATAAACGAGTTTTGAAATGGCTTTTAAGTATAGAGTTTTTGAAGAAGCTTTCTTGATAAAGTAATATGTTAAAGGGATTAACCATGTTTCGTATGAAAATGATTTCAAGGATATTAAACGATAGATGTTGGTGTTATTATGTTTGCTTCTTCTATTATACATATTCACTGTAAAATGGATCCATAACCTTATTTTGGGGTGAAAGGGCAGAATAACCAATTAGGTTGACCCGATAGTGAATATAAATTAAGTTAAATCCTGAATAAGTAGAATTGCATCCAGGAGGTCAGGAAGACCACAAGATAGGATGCCTAAATACTGATTAAAGAAGTTGTTAGATAGACAGGTTTATAGTAAACCCATGAAAACTATGATTAGAAAGAGTTATTGGCAGGGGCCAATAGGTTTGTAGTGAACCCATGAAGACTATATCCGGATTAAGTTATTGACAAAAGTCAATAGGTTCATAGTCAACCCATGAAAACTATGATATGAGAGAAGTTATTAGAGATACTAATAGGTTAAGGGAGAACCCAAGAATAATGAAGTTATTGGCAGGGACCAATAGGTTCTTAGTGATCCCAGGAAAACTATAAAACCGGGCAGATAGTCCATAAGCTTTAAATAGTTTGTTAGTCAGCCAATGAAAACTAATAGGTTAATAGTGACCCTAGAAACTATAACTAAGACAGATAGTCAATGCATATCACCATAATACTTTGAATTGTTATGTTTTTAACCATTATGGATGCAGGGGCATAGTATATGGTTATTTTGAATATTTTGGAAGATACTAGTGAAGGGAAAACCCGTTCCACTAAGCGGCGTGGTCTCACTAGATATCTAAATGGCTTGAGATGGTAAATTATTATTCATACCAGGCTTTATGTCTGACTTGAAGTTTATGTTTTCCTCTTAAACTTTCGGGTAGTCAATTGATTTTGAGAGTTTGGGAGTTGAGTTTTTCAGGTTCCCCTTAGACGAATAAGCTTCTGGAGACATGCAGGAGGCAAGCTAGCTAATAGGAGCTCTTTTCTATTTTGATTCCGCTGTGTTTTGTTGTAAAGGCGAAGTTTTTTAATTGCCTATGTTTAGGCTCTGATCATCCAAGGGGGCGTCTTCATATGTCGCTCTTGGCGTATGTTGTAATAATTATATTTTCTCTAAACGTGGTTATTGTAATGGGATTACGTATGAATTTGAAATGATTTGAAATGAAATGTGAAAGTTGTTTAATGATTTTAATTTTTTTCCATATCCATGTGTTTATGTTATATCAATGTATCTAACATTACCGTATTTGGTCGCCGAGGATTAATAACTATGGATGACTGCAGCATCCGTAGCCGTTAGTTTAGGGCCTCCAAGTAGGGGATGTTACAAGTTGGTATCAGAGCATAGGTTTATGAAACCTTAAAAGAAATTTAAGCCTAAAAGATTTTCCAAAACATAATCCAATGAATTAGAAAATAAGATCAGAATTTGGGTTAATGCTATAGTAACGTACTTGTATTTGATATATATAAGTATGTGTTCCCCTCTCCCTTAGATCGTTCTTCTGTATCTTACTAAGGCTCGTATGTAGATTTATGGGAAAGAAGATATGGAGGAAAGAAACGAAGAGGAAATCTCGGTAGAGGAAGCACTGCAACAAACGGAAATGCTCGACCCACTAGGAGGAACTCGGGTCGACAGGCTAATGCTAATCAAAATGAAGATGCCAATGTAGGTGCTGGAAATCCACCAATAGATATGGGGATAATGTATCAGTTCTTTGTCAATCTGATGCAAGCTGGGGCAACTGCTGGAGTTGCTAGGAATGTTGGAGGAGCTAATCTAGTGGCTCCAATTGGGAATAATTATGCTAAGTTGAGCTGAGATTACACCAGTCTTGTTGGAAAGCCGTTTGTGGGAATAGGGGATGCCATAGAAGTTGAGAATTGGTTGTTGCATTGTGAGAGGATCTTCGCTGACTTAAGTTTGAATGATGAGCAAAAGAAGAGACTAGCCTCTAGGAAGTTGCTGGGAGCAGCGCTTCGTTGGTGAAATAGTGTTACTGCCGGAGTTCCTGAGGAAGAGTTAACTTGGGTAGAATTTCAAAGGAGATTCGAGAAAAGATTTTTGTCTGAAGTTGCTAAGTCAGCATTGTTGAGAAAGTTTATGGATTTGGTGCAGGGAGAGGTGTCGGTAATTGAGTATGCTACTAAGTTTGGTAAGTTGTCCTGATATAGGTATGCTACTATAGACACCGTCATAAGGAGGAATGAGAAGTCCATTCGGGGATCGAGGCCTGAGATTGCTAGGACAACCCTGCCACATCTACGTGATCCTTATAATGTTGTTGTGGAGATGGCAATCTGACATGAGGAAATGCTAACTATTTGTGGAATGGAAAAGCCAGTTGAAACCCAGGGTTCTTAGGGGAAGAAGATGAAGTTCTTTAAGAAGAAGTGATGCCAGAAGGAAGAGGCTGCCAAGAAGGCAAAGGCTAATTTAGTCTATTTTAAGTGTGATAAGAAGGGTCATTATGCTTATGAATGCCGGACAGGCAAAGGGAAGAAGGCTGTAGAAAAGAAAAGCATGAAGTGCTTTAACTGTGACCAGGTCGGGAATTATAAGAATCAGTGTCCAGAACCAGTCAGGGCGGACAAGGGAAAGGTTTTAGCTGATGGATCATATCTGCTAGGCCAACTGCTACTAAAAAGGAAAATATTATGATGGAAGGTACGCTTTTGATTCAGAGTATAACAGTTAGGGTACTATTTGATACCGGTGCATCACATTCATTTATAACTCAGTGTATGGTTGATAGGTTATGTGTAATGACCCTAAAATAAAATAAAAATAAAATGAAAAATATACATTTATATTAAAAAATTCTGAAATTACAATATGTATATATAATGCATTAAAACAGAAAAAAATTTTGCAATAAATAAAAATTTGCATGGGAGCTTCTGTTTGATAAAATGCAAGGGATTAAGGTGATTAAAAGAAAAATTGGAGCTCAAAATAAATATAGCTCTATGTCCAAAGAATTATATAAATACATACATTAATATATATATGGAGTGTTTTCTGTTTTATTTAAAGATAGAGTAAGATGAAGTTTAATAAAAAGGTTTACTTGTCTTATAATTGTGCTAAAAATAATTAGCATAATATATGTGATTTTTATTTAAATATAGAAGGAGTTACTGATTTGACAAAGAGGCAGAAATATATATATATATATATATATATACATACAGAATCAAATAAAAATTTCCATATCTTATATTTATTTCAAGAAAATAATATGGGTGAATGATTTTTACATTACATAATAAGGTATGATAGTATGCATGATTGAATGGAGATAATAGATAGGTAGAAAATACAAAGGAGATTTTCAGATTCCTTAAACTTATAAAAAGAAATGAATAAAGGATCACATGCATATGGCATGAATAAAATGGAGACATGAAAATAGCATGCAGTGTTAAAAATGCATGATCCCCGAAATAACTAATTAAAGCAACCTAATGTGTGCATTTCCAACTTAGGACCACACAGGAATGTGATATGTACATGAACACCTAAGGGTAGTGCGAACGTGTGGTATGGGACACAGGTTAACACTTTACAGATTACTAAACGTTAGTCAAATCCACATTAAAATAGAAACTCAGATGTTCCCAAAAGTCATATACCTTGCCTCATATCATCGGCATATGGTATAAAATACTAAGCTCAAACTATTCGCAAATCAAGTGAAAAAAACAAATCATCAGAAAACTCATCAACCAAAGCAAATACCACACAAGACTACATGCAAGTGTTCAAGATAGCGATCTTGTATCAGCTATTTCGATTCTTTAATCACAGAATTTCAAAATGTGATACAAATGAAAGTTGTCACACTCTTTCTGCAGTTTCCAGAACTTTAAAAGTTATAGGATTTGGATAAGAAACTCAAAAGTTATGCACAAAATACTAGCTCAGGTTTGCACAAAACACTGAGTACACTACAACAACAAGACAGCGAGTTTGCAAGAGGTTTTTCAACATTTTAATCAACGAATTTCAGAAAGTGATACAAATAAACCCATTTTCTTAAACCCTAGAATGGATTTATAAATAACTGCACATAACCAAATCCATCATTCTCTCGGGATCAAAACAAAAATAAAATAAACTAGGAGAAACACTAGCTTGAGGCTTTGGCGGATTTGCTGTTCAAAGGATTAAGGCAGTGAAAGGAAAACATTAGGTGAGTATTTATCCTTTATATGCAATGGCATTAAGTCCTATTGCAGGCAGCCTAAAATATTATGAGTCATTTAAATCTCTGAAATGATTTGTTATGGGTGATATGGATGTTTGTTTGTGCATTTTTGATTGGAGCATTAATCTGTAAGTGGGCTTTTAGAGTTAACATGTTTTGAGCATTCTTGTTCTATCTTATCATCATTAAACATGGATATAGATTAAATAGGGGAACATAGGGTTGAACCAGAAAATATACAAGCAGTTATATCTTTCTGAAATATGAATGAAAGAAAAACTAAATTGGTCACTTGGGAGTTAGTCAATGATCTGCTTACTTCAGGTGGGAGCAAGTATATGCATGGTACAACTACACCCTGAGGCCTTTGTGTGTTGGAATAATTTAAAACAACCTGGGAGTTTCCTTCACAATGCATACATAGTGTTCATTTGACAAGGAGTTAAAGACCATAAAATAAATGGGGACAGGGGTTTAAAAATATGGGTTATAAATATCCAGATATGGTGTTAATTTAATCAAGATAAACATTGTTCATTGATTAGTTGCTGGGTGAAAATTTGGAGTATAAAACCTGAGTTTATTTATCTAGATTTGGGGAGAATGAATTAAGAATTGTATATATGTTTATTTTAACTGTTTGCTGTGTATTGTTTAAATAGATGAATGTGTTTGTATCTCTTTATGAACCAAAACATGCTAAGTATAAAAATCTGTTAAACTAGGAAGGCACTGCAAGATTATCAAAAAAAATTATGAATATGTATACAAAATTGATAAATGCTCATAACAGTGAAAACTGACCCTTTTGGTTGCCCTTGCAATCATCTGGGTGTCTCATTAAAATTGGGGCAGCTCAGTGATTTGCTTCCAAGAAGATGAAGTTGGCTTGATGAATGAAGATGGCAATTAGCTGCTAGTATAAATAGAAGAAACCAGTTTTAAAAATCTGTAGTTGCTTTGTAATGAACTTATTAGTCAAATTTTATGTTGTAACTGAAGTTCCTTGTAAGGAGATTACTAAGTATTTGGGTTGAAAACATGTACTTAAGTAAAAGCTGTTGTGAGTGATCATTGATGATGTTTGGTTAACTACTAATTTCTTTTATGAATGTCTGATTTGGAGAAAAATAAGGAGATAGACATATTATATACATATGATATGTGCATATATATTTGATCTCTGATTTTTATTGCTTATATTTTGTCTTAAGAAAACTAAACAGCTAAGGGGGTTGGTTTTTGAAATGAACTCTCAAAAAAACTTTTAGTAGGATACTCAAGTGAAATGAATTTGTGCATGGCAGGTAAGTGATACTAGCATGTGCACGAATTCTGGAAATTTGTATGTAATTGAGTATTTAAATTTCAAATAGAAATATGAGAGCAGTAGACCTGAAAGACACTGAATTAGTTCAAAATGTTTTTTTACTCTCTGTTTCAATTTTAAACCTCTAAGACGTCTGTCATAAAAATTTAGACGTCTGAGATCAAATTTAGACATCTGTCATAAAAATTTAGACGTCTGAGATCAAATTTAGACCTCTGTCATAAAAATTTTGACGTCTGAACTGCTGATTTTGCCTAATTTGCCTATTTTTGAGAATATCCATTTTTGATGGATTCGTTACTGATTTCTTTGGATTTTATTCACGTCTTCGAATGTGAATTTTTATGATTGATTGTTTCTACAATCACTTTTATGATTTATCACTTCAAGATAATAAAAAAAAAACAATTGTATATCATCAAATATATAATTGACATAATTTGTTTGTACACTGATATGATTATATTGGTAAACCAGGGTCTTGGGAAAAATATTTGGAAATTATATAAATATTCAAATATAAAAGTAATGAGGTTTAGTGGTGAATTCCTCTTGAATGTAAAAAAAAAATCTATGTGTTATAAAGTGAGGGTCACCACAGTTGGTATCAGAGCTATGTTTTGAACAACATAGTAAATATTATTGTATGCATATGGATGTTTGGATGCATTGTTTGAATTATTGGTGTTGAATGCTTTTGTTTTATGACTGAATAAATATATATATATATATATATGTGTGTGTGTGTGTGTGTGTGAACATGTGATACATGCACAGGGTGCACAGAAATAAAAGAAATAAACAAAGTAAAGACACCAAAAATGATAGGGGTAAATAAACTAACATAAAAATCATATTTATAGCAATTATGGTAGGACCAAGGCATCACACAGGTGCAGGATCATCACGTGAGCCACCTGTGATGAGCATGGAGGATTTTGTGAGAGCTTTAAGGGATGGAATGGCACCAAGGCAAGACAATCCTCATGAGGAACTCTCCAAACTGCTTAAGACATGTACCACTTTAGGGGGAAAGGATTTTGAAGGTACTGAAGGAGCTATAGGTGTTCAAACTTGGATAAGAACTATGGAGAGGGTCTTCACAGATATGCAAATCAATGACCAAAGGAAGAGACAGATAGCTTCAAGGAAATTGAAGGGGGTTGCACTGGATTGGTGGGAAGTTGTGACAGCAGGAAGACAAGAGGATACTATCACTTGGAATAATTTCAAGGACATGCTTGAGGCCAGATTTGTCCCAGCATCTGCCAAGGCCACACTGCTAGAAGACTTTATTAGATTAAGGCAAGGAAGCATGAGTGTGAATGAATACACTCAGAAGTTTGAAGCATTATCCAAGTATGGAATGGTATTAATAGGGAATGCAGAAGCAAAGAATGCAAGGTACATTCAAGGCTTGAACCCTAGTCTGTCAAGGGCAATGTTGCCATACAAGGACAAAACCTTTGATCAGGTAATTGATCTAACACTCTCATTTGAGCAACATGACACTGCAAGGGAGAAATTTAGGAATATGAAGCTCAATAAGAAGAAGGGTGGTCAGAACAAAGTGCAACCTTATGACAAGAGAAATGCAAGTAAAGGAGTTAAGAAAGGGGAAGGAGCAATAGCACCTGAAAGCAAGAAATTCACTCATTGTTTTAATTATGGAAAAGCTGGACATTATAGTAACCAATGCCCTGACCCTAAAATACCTAGAGGAGGCTGCTATAATTGTGGAAAGATGGGTCATCTCAAGAAGGATTGCCCAGAAACCAATAGGGGAACAGCAAGGGTAGGAGCTTTAGCAGCAGGTAACACTGGGAATGTTGGGCAACTTGAAGGTATAATTTTTATTCATACCCAACCAATATCAGTAATATATGACACTGGTGCCTCACATTCACTAATATCTTTGGAAATTGTAAAGAAGTTAACACTTGCTTGTGTTTCTATTGATCAGCCCTTGATTGTACACAGTCCCATAGGGAGTCATTGTATGTAGGGATGAAGTGTATGGGTCTGAAATTAATTATAGGGGGTTATGAATTTAATTCAGATCTATATACCTTAAATTATCCTAGTATTGGGATTATTTTGGGGGTATATTGGTTAATGAGAAATAAAGAAATTTTAAATTTAGAAAACCTTACTATTTCTTTGGAGACAAATGAAGGTAAAAGAATTACCATCTTAAGTGAAATAGCAAAGAATACATGTTTTAATAAAATCTGGAGTATTAATGAAGTTCAAAAGGAATTAAAAATAGAGAAAATCCCAGTAGTCAATGGATATATAGATGTGTTTGGAGAAGTGAAGGGAATTCCTCAAAATAGACCAGTTGAATTTAAAATAAAATTAATGCCAGGATCAAATCCAATCATTAAGAAGCCTTATAGAATGGGTCCAAAAGAGTTGATAGAATTAAAACATCAACTAGAAGAATTAGAAGAGAAAGGATTCATAAGATCAAGTAGTTCCAGTTGGGGTTCCCCAGTGCTTTTTGTTAAGAAGCATGATGGAACAATGAGGATGTGTGTGGATTACAGGGATTTAAATAAGGTGACCATCAAGAATAAGTACCCACTGCCTAGAATAGATGATCTATTTGACCAATTGCATGAAGCTAAAATATTTTCAAGGCTAGACTTAGCCTCTGGATTTCACCAAATGAAAGTTTCAGAGGAAAGCATTGAGTACACAGCCTTCAACACAAGGTATGGCCTTTATGAATTTCTAGTAATGCCATTTGGTTTGACCAATGCTCCCTCCTATTTTGTAGACTTGATGAATAGAATTTTTAGAGACTTTTTGGATAAGTTTGTCTTGGTATTTATAGATGACATATTAATTTATTCAAAGTCAGAAAATGACCATGCTATGCACCTACATTTAGTATTATCCAGACTTAGAGAACATGAATTAAAAGCCAAGTATTCAAAGTGTGTATTTTGGCAACATGAAGTAAAATTCTTAGGACACATAGTGTCACAGCAGGGAGTAAATGTAGATCCAAGCAAGGTCATTGCAGTTCAAACATGGAGTAGACCCAAGACAGTGACTGAGGTGAGGTCATTCTTAGGTTTGGCAGGGTACTATAGGAGGTTCATCAAGGATTTTTCAAGAATAGCAGCACCAATGACCAAACTAACCAAGAAGAACCAACCATATGTGTGGACTGAGCAGTGTGAACAAGCTTTTGAGAAATTGAAACAAGCATTGGTGGAAGCTCCTGTCCTACAAATCCTAGAAGCAAATGAAGGAATGGTTGTATACACTGATGCTAGTGGGTCTGGGTTAGGTGCAGTGCTTATGCAACATGGCAAGGTGGTGGCATATGCATCAAGACAGCTTAAACCCAATGAAACCAAATATGCAACTCATGATCTAGAATTAGCTGCAATAGTGTTTGCACTAAAACTATGGAGGCATTATTTTCTTGGGGAAAAATTTGAATTATTCACAGATCATCAAGCATTGAATATTTATTTTCTCAAAAAGATTTAAATATGAGGCAAGCAAGGTGGTTGGAGTTTCTAGCTGCATATGATTTAGATATTTTGTACACTCCTGGAAAAGCTAATAGGGTGGCGGATGCTTTGAGCAGAAATCATATTAGATTAGCCAGTTTGATGATTGATGAATTTAAAAACCTTGCAGTGCTTGGGGAGGCAGATATATACAACAAGGATGAAGTGAATTTTAAAGAACATGGTGATATGGTGGAGTATGGTACACTGGGAATAATCACAGTGAAGTCTAATCTGGTGGAGAAAATTGGTGGCATGCAAGACCAAGATAAAAATTTGAAGGAAAAGAAGGAAATGTTACTTAGCAACCTTGAGTTGGAAAATTTTAAAATAGATTCCAAGGGTTATTTGAGGAAAAATGATAAGCTTTGTGTACCAGACCTTGCAGAGTTGAAGGAAGAAATCATGAATGAGCATCACAAGACCAAGTACACCATACACCCTGGTGGTACTAAAATGTATCATGATTTAAAAAGAAGCTACTGGTGGCCAGGAATGAAGGAAGCAGTGGCAAGATATGTGGCAAAGTGTTTCACATGTCAACAAATTAAAGCAGACCACCAAAAGCCTTCTGGCATGTTGCAACCTTTGGAGGTACCTCAGTGGAAATGGGAAAGTATTTCCATGGATTTTGTGGATGGTTTGCCTAGAACTAAGAAAGGCAATGATAGTATATGGGTAATTGTCGATAGACTAACCAAATCAGCTCACTTTGTCCCTGTCAGGTCAGATAGAAATGCACATAGGCTCGCACAATTATTTATTAAGGAAGTGGTGAGGCTACATGGTATACCCAAGACTATTGTAAGTGATAGAGACACTTTGTTCACCTCAAGATTTTGGGAAAGCTTCCAAGAAGCAATGGGAACACAACTTTGTTTAAGCACTGCCTACCATCCTCAAAGTGATGGGCAAACAGAGATAGTGAATAAAATATTGGAAGATTTACTTAGAGCATGTGTGCTTGATTTTGGGGGTAATTGGGAGGATCATATTCACTTGGCAGAATTCACTTACAACAATAGCTATCAATCAACAATAGGAATGGCTCCCTTTGAAGCCTTGTATGGGAGACCCTGCATGTCTCCTGCCTGTTGGTTGGAAGCAGGAGAGGGTGTAATGTTGGGGCCAGATCATGTTAAAGAAACTTCCAACATGATTGAATTAGTTAGGCATAGAATGAAGGCAGCACAATCAAGACAGAAGTCTTATGCAGATAGAAAGAGAAAGCCAATGGAGTTTGAAGTAGGAGAGCATGTTTTTCTGAAGGTATCACCAATGAAGAAGGTGTTCAGGTTTGGGAAATCTGGTAAGCTATCACCAAGATTTGTAGGACCATATGAAATTATGCAAAGAATTGGTGCTATGGCCTACAGACTTAAGTTACCTGAGGAGTTGAGTGGTGTGCATCCAGTATTTCATGTTTCTCAATTGAGAAAATGGGTGCATGATGAAGGAGCAATTCTGGAGTCACCTACTCAAATTCAAGTCCAAAAGAATTTGATTTATACAAATGAACAAGTAGGGATAGTTGCCAAGGAAGAGAAAAAGTTGAGGAACAAGGTGATCAAACTGGTAAAAATTCAATGGAGCTTGGACACTAATGATTGTACATGGGAGGTTGAAGATAAAATGAGGGCTAAATACCCCCAATTTGTTTACTGATGGAGAGGTATGTTTAAGCAGCTTATGATGATTTTTCTAAAATATTCTTATATATATTGTTTGCTTTCATAAACTGTGAGTATGGGGTTATGGAGTTAAAACAGGCTATAGATTAGTTTTTTTTTAATTGGAGAAAAGTTATGGGGACATAATTCCTTTAAGGGGGAGGATATGTAATGACCCTAAAATAAAATAAAAATAAAATGAAAAATATACATTTATATTAAGAAATTCTGAAATTACAATATGTATATATAATGCATTAAAACAGAAAAAAATTTGGCAATAAATAAAAATTTGCATGGGAGCTTCTGTTTGATAAAATGCAAGGGATTAAGGTGATTAAAAGAAAAATTGGAGCTCAAAATAAATATAGCTCTATGTCCAAAGAATTATATAAATACATACATTAATACATATATATGGAGTGTTTTCTGTTTTATTTAAAGATAGAGTAAGATGAAGTTTAATAAAAAGGTTTACTTGTCTTATAATTGTGCTAAAAATAATTTGCATAATATATGTGATTTTTATTTAAATATAGAAGGAGTTACTGATTTGACAAAGAGGCAGAAATATATATATATATACATGCAGAATCAAATAAAAATTTCCATATCTTATATTTATTTCAAGAAAATAATATGGGTGAATGATTTTTACATTACATAATAAGGTATGATAGTATGCATGATTGAATGGAGATAATAGATAGGTAGAAAATACAAAGGAGATTTTCAGATTCCTTAAACTTATAAAAAGAAATGAATAAAGGATCACATGCATATGGCATGAATAAAATGGAGACATGAAAATAGCATGCAGTGTTAAAAATGCATGATCCCCGAAATAACTAATTAAAGCAACCTAATGTGTGCATTTCCAACATAGGACCACACAGGAATGTGATATGTACATGAACACCTAAGGGTATCAGGGGAATTACCCATTTTCTTAAACCCTAGAATGGATTTATAAATAACTGCACATAACCAAATCCATCATTCTCTCGGGATCAAAACAAAAATAAAATAAACTAGGAGAAACACTAGCTTGAGGCTTTGGGGGATTTGCTGTTCAAAGGATTAAGGCAGTGAAAGGAAAACATTAGGTGAGTATTTATCCTTTGTATGCAATGGCATTAAGTCCTATTGCAGGCAGCCTAAAATATTATGAGTCATTTAAATCTCTGAAATGATTTGTTATGGGTGATATGGATGTTTGTTTGTGCATTTTTGATTGGAGCATTAATCTGTAAGTGGGCTTTTAGAGTTAACATGTTTTGAGCATTCTTGTTCTATCTTATCATCATTAAACATGGATATAGATTAAATAGGGGAACATGGGGTTGAACCAGAAAATATACAAGCAGATATATCTTTCTGAAATATGAATGAAAGAAAAACTAAATTGGTCACTTGGGAGTTAGTCAATGATCTGCTTACTTCAGGTGGGAGCAAGTATATGCATGGTGCAACTGCACCCTGAGGCCTTTGTGTGTTGGAATAATTTAAAACAACCTGGGAGTTTCCTTCACAATGCATACATAGTGTTCATTTGACAAGGAGTTAAAGACCATAAAATAAATGGGGACAGGGGTTTAAAAATCTGGGTTATAAATATCCAGATATGGTGTTAATTTAATAAGGATAAACATTGTTCATTGATTAGATGCTGGGTGAAAATTTGGAGTATAAAACCTGAGTTTATTTATCTAGTTTTGGGGAGAATGAATTAAGAATTGTATATATGTTTATTTTAACTGTTTGCTGTGTATTGTTTAAATAGATGAATGTGTTTGTATCTCTTTATGAACCAAAACATGCTAAGTATAAAAATCTGTTAAACTAGGAAGGCACTGCAAGATTATCAAAAAAAATTATGAATATGTATACAAAATTGATAAATGCTCATACCAGTGAAAACTGACCCTTTTGGTTGCCCTTGCAATCATCTGGGTGTCTCATTAAAATTGGGGCAGCTTGGTGATTTGCTTGCAGGAAGATGAAGTTGGCTTGATGAATGAAGATGGCAATTAGCTGCTAGTATAAATAAAAGAAACCAGTTTTAAAAATCTGTAGTTGCTTTGTAATGAACTTATTAGTCAAATTTTATGTTGTAACTGAAGTTCCTTGTAAGGAGATTACTAAGTATTTGGGTTGGAAACATGTACTTAAGTAAAACCTGTTGTGAGTGATCATTGATGATGTTTGGTTCACTACTAATTTCTTTTATGAATGTCTGATTTGGAGAAAAATAAGGAGATAGACATATTATATACATATGATATGTGCATATATATTTGATCTCTGATTTTTATTGCTTATATTTTGTCTTAAGAAAACTAAACAGCTGAGGGGGTTGGTTTTTGAAATGAACTCTCAAAAAAAATTTAGTAGGATACTCAAGTGAAATGAATTTGTGCATGGCAGGTAAGTGATACTGGCATGTGCACGAATTCTGGAAATTTGTATGTAATTGAGTATTTAAATTTCAAATAGAACTATGAGAGCAGTAGACCTGAAAGACACTGAATTAGTTCAAAATGTTTTTTTTACTCTCTGTTTCAATTGTAAACCTCTGAGACGTCTGTCATAAAAATTTAGACGTCTGAGATCAAATTTAGACATCTGTCATAAAAATTTAGACGTCTGAGATAAAATTTAGACATTTGTCATAAAAATTTAGACGTCTGAGATCAAATTTAGACATCTGTCATAAAAATTTAGACGTCTGAACTGCTGATTTTGCCTAATTTGCCTATTTTTGAGAATATCCATTTTTGATGGATTCTTTACTGATTTCTTTGGTTTTATTCACGTCTTCGAATGTGAATTTTTATGATTGATTGTTTCTACAATCACTTTTATGATTTATCACTTCAAGATAATAAAAAAAACAATTGTATATCATCAAATATATAATTGACATAATTTGTTTGTACACTGATATGATTATATTGGTAAACCAGGGTCTTGGAAAAAATATTTGGAAATTATATAAATATTCAAATATAAAAGTAATGAGGTTTAGTGGTGAATTCCTCTTGAATGTAAAAAAAAATCTATGTGTTATAAAGTGAGGGTCACCACATTATGCTTAGAACCTGCATACCCTATTACTTCCTTAAGGGTTGCGAATCCGATAGGAGGGTATGCAACTGTGGCGCCCCACCTCTATGCTCATAATAACAAAGAGTATTAAAAGAAATACTGTCTATTATTACGAAGAATAAGGCTGGATAGGAGCGACCATCCGTAATTGGCCTTACACTAATATTGGTTATCTCGGTAGGAGTGGTATATACTTTTTATTTTTCATCTATTATTTATTTACTCCCATCGACATATCCAATTATCAGTATAAAACAAACTACGATAGTTCGTAATAATTTAGGACATTAGATATAACAATAACACGGATAATATAAATGTGGAACACAGATAAAAACAAAAGTCTCATATATATATATATAACTGATGTCAGTTAATACATAGTTGACACAATACATATGATACAACTACAACTGTCGACTCAAGAAGTTATATATACAAGTACATTAACGAATAATATACATGAATACATATCGTTCTATACAATGACACGACTACTACAAAATGACACTGACAACTTCAGAAGATGTGAAAAGTCTTCATATCCTGAACAGCAACTCAAAGAAGAAAATCTACAACCTGAAATAACTCGGGTCTGACCCGAGTATTACATTCAAAAGAAAATAATATACGGGTCAGTCTAATTCAAACTCAGTTATTAGTGCATAGAAGCAATAATAATCTCAAATAGATGACAGTTACAGAAATCGCGTATATCCAACTCTCGATACGAGAATTGGATAACGGCAGATATAACACTAAGCAGGGTTAAACGACAAATCAACAAACCAAACCAGAATACAACTCCAAACCATTTGAAATTAACCAACGAAACAATTCAACAAATCGAAACATCAATTTAAAACTGTAAAATCTGATAGGGCTGCAGTACACACACGCGTGTACTGCCTCGCCACTATCGCAGGAGATACACAAAAGCTCAGTGAAAGTCAAAATGATCACCAGGTCAAACCCCGAAGTACCGGATTCAACTCAAGTGAATTCGAAAACAATTCCCAACAGGGGGAAAACTGCAATAAAAGTCAAAGAATCAATGTAATGAAACCCAACGAGGACAAAATCTCAACAATACAACACTGCAGCCACCACAAATGTTTAAGAGCAAGATTGCGACAGTGAATGAAGCAGTGCATCCAGTAAAAGAGGCAGCAAGGGATGTACAATGAATACATCATTAGAACAAGATAGACTGTAAGTCAAGTGCCAGCGTATAAGACAGCAAATAGAAAGTTGGGGAGTAGTTCTAGTGCCTGAACACCTAACTCAAAGGAATGAAGCACTACTGGAAAATAAACTCAAGACTATAGAGGTGCAGACGACCAAACAGTAACATGAATCAAACAAGGCATCAGGTATGACAAAGTCAGGTACAAGTTAACAATGTCAACAACAATGCTGCAAAACCATATTCATGTATGCAGCAACCAAGCCAGAAGTACAAGTGTCAGTGCAACTGGACAACAAACTCACATGAAACTGTACAACATAACAGAGCAAACTCCAAAAAGATATGAAGATTACATTACTACGGGTCGGGAACAAACATATGCACATCAACCAGTGACGAGCACATGAGTGTAATCACCCTCGAATTCCAGGGAACAGCCTAAATCAATACCAAACAAGATCAGAGGCAACAGTGAAACTAGTTCAAATGAACATAGACAGCAAGCTCCAAATATAAAGCAACAGTGCATCTGGACAACCAGAAGTAAAACCAAGACCAAAGACTACAAAACATCCTGCATCAGATCTGACAGACGAATATATGCATATCAAATCCCAGTTACATGAATGCTCAAAACAACGTGCACATATATAAAGACTACAGGCAAATGGTCGAAGTGAATAAACTCAAATCCAGATGGACCAGACTTATGAACATGCACAAGATCAAGAAAGTCCACAGGTGAAGGCAGGCAACAGACTCAAGAGTATACAAGTCAGAATGCACAGGGTACATGAGCAACATGTCATGTATGAAGTATGTACACAGTGAAGCTAAGAAGTGCAACTGCAACTACACTGAATATGTAATATGGAACAGATTCAAGTGCATATACCAGAATGCATATGCAAATGTACAACGGTGATATGCAGCAGGGTACATAACACAATTAAGCAAATCAAGCAAGGTATTGGAAATGGTTTAGTCCAGTATTAGAAATTCACAAAGTCAAGTGACCAGAGGGTGGCCAAATTCGAATCCTCAAAATCACTGTCAAGTTAAACTCTCCTCTAAATTATTTTCAGAGTCAAGTTTATGGATTTTAATAAAAAGTCAGAAATCATCCCCAGTATTTAAAACAAATCATACGACCGAGGTAATAAATTTGATGAAGTCAAATGATCATGTGCGAACGACTATATAGGAGTTCAATTCTCATATAACAGAAACAGCACCGATAACTCCAACTAATCAAATAGCAGAGAAACAAAAAGTGACACCAAGTTCAAGCAAACTAAAATCAAGTGAACATACCATATGATTAGATAAAGTCAAAGAATGGCGACCGGTAACTATAATCAAATCAGAGATGAGTAGTGTCGATAGTCTACGTCAAACACTATCCGACACATAGCTATAGCAACTAAAGCCAACGTAAAGCCAAGAAGTATCATCACATTTCAACGAAATTAGAAAACACGAAATCGACTGCAAATCAAGCCGTGACAATCAATAAATTATACCAAACGAAGAAAGCAGAAAGCATTAAAATTGAACTAAATGTGAGTGATAAGAAATCACTCGAGTTCACAGTAGTGATAGCCGAGAAAACAAACAACAAGATTCACACATAACTAGATTAAATTAGATGTGAATGAGAGTTACTCACTCACCTTGTTCGAAGAGACTGCCGCGAGCGACTTGGCGGAGTTGACGTCGTGGCATCTCGGAGGCGAACGAACGAAATCGCCAGGAGCCCAAATCCTTTTGGGAGACGAATGAAGCAATTTGAGCATGCCCTAATTTTCAGAACGAAGAAACAATCGAAGTCGAACAAAGCCACAATTCATCAGAAGATCGAAGTTGAATAAAGTCACAGATTATCAGAGGATCGAAGTCGAGCAAAGCCCAGAGAAGCCGAAGCCCTAAATTTTCAATTGCAAAAAGGAACGAGTAAAGAAGCGGCCACCATTCTTTTTCTTTCGTCTAGGGTTTTCGAATGAATGAATGGAGGGGTCTGGGTTGCGAACGAATAAGAAAGGGGAAAGAATACAACCCTTATCTCAATCAAAAGGAAGCCGGTTGAATCAATAAAGAAAAGCCCATATAATTCTTTTAACAAATTTTCAAATGAATTTAAACTTGATTCAAATCTGCATTAGCAGTTAAAAATGATTTAATCGTCATTTATAAAATGACGCGAAAAACCGGGTTGTTACAGCAACTCTAGGGATGAGATGTGACCAGTTAGAACTTGATTCGTAAGGTCATAAGTTTGCATGCAGTCTGTATGTTTTTTATTTCGTAGGTTTCGGAATTATTTTGGGTATGGATTGGTTGGGTAAATATGAGGCTAGGATATTTTGCCAGGATTAGGAAATATCGTTGAGACACCTTGATCTTAGTCGCTATGCATAGGATCAAAGATGGAAAACAGTTGTAAACAATGTAAATGCAGCGGAAATAGTAAAATAGATCACACAGTCAATTTTATATTGGTCTGGAGCACCTCTCCTACATCCAGTCACTAAGCACCTCTTAGGAATTTCACTACCAACACCCCCACTTCACCCGAAGGAACAGGTTACAGACTCCGCTTGAATAACCAAACAGGACTTCAACAACAGTTACAAGTAGCGTAACAAATGTTACTTTCTGACACAGCGTATGTTGATATATAGAATGTCACTTTGATGCACAATAACTCCTATAACCAAACCAAATGATATTGAGTAGAGGTGTAGAGGCTAAGGAGTTTATTCGACTAGAATATGGGATGTGGAAATGAAGCACACTAGTCGAAATCTCTTAATCACATGAATTTCTTAGAATTCGAAGTATTGCTTAGGAATTGAGAGTTTAAGGTCTAGAATTCAAAGCATAGAGTTGTTTCAATGTGTATGATTCAGGAATGGTTAGGGGATTATATAGTTGTCGTAGGGATACCAATGTAGGGGTGCAACCTTCCAAATTCGCCATTGATGAAGAGAAGTGGCTGCAGGAGCGAAGAGATGCAACTTCTGGAGCGAAGAGACATGAAGGCACAAATTCAAAAAAATTGCCGTTTTTGTACTAGCTCGGTTGATTGAGGATCAAATTCAGTCGACTGAAAGTGGCCAATTTTGGTCCAGAACTTTGGGCTTGATTCAGTCGACTATTTTTTATAAGTTAGTCAACTTAGACTGGTTCAGTCGACTGACCATGGATTTCAGTCGACTGAATAAGCAAAATTTCCAAAATCTTGCTTAGTTAAGTGGTAAAAGCATGCGCTCATCTCTCAGTCCACCCAAGTTCGAGCCCAAGCTTCGCATATTTTTAGCCAATTTATTTTTCACCTTTTCCATCATCGTTTTGACCTGAAATAACTTAATAAACGTATTAGTAGCATTGTTGTACGGTTGTTATCATCAAAACACCATATATATGGTTCTAACAATCTCCCCCATTTGATGATGACAACCACACAACCTTATAATATAAAATAATGCTCCCCTTAAATATATGTTATGTATAATAATTTTATTTCCCTCAACTTTATATAGATGCTAATATAAGCACACGTTCTTCTCCCCCTTTGTCTTCAACAAAAAGGGATAATAGCATTGGTGCATTATATAAAAAAAACTCCCCCTAAGTATAATGTTTCTCTTTAACTTTTAACTATGTACTCCCCCATCAATATGCTCATTATTTCTCCCTATTTGTAATTAACAAAAAGTATGAGAAAATTAAAAAATAAATGGAGAATATCATAGAGAAGTCATAAATAATAATTTTTTTAACATTATTGTAAAGTGATGAGTATCTAATAGATATGTCAAATGTAAGCAAAATGATACTCATTTATAATAGATATAAGAGTTACGACTTAGGAAACCATATCCAGTTGGATGTGATTGATCTCTTAAAAATATAATTTCCACTATTAATCAAAGTGTCATAATAATTGTTAATGTGTGATTGTCTATTATAATCAGTTAGATTAGTAGGAACCCATATATCAACATTAACTGTCATTGATTTAGTATTCAAAGAATTTTTTCTATTTTTAAGAATAATACTATCATGACATGGATTAATTTTAGAACTATCTCTACTTTTAGTACTAGCATTAAAATGTGTATATAGGAATGCATATCTAGTACTTTTTTCTACAATTATCTTGTTATAGTCTGAACCGGTTTTATTATTGTGAGCTTTGCTATTAGTAGTTAAGGAAGAAAAATAATCTTTTTCTCTATTAAAATTTATGATTTTCTCATTTAATTTATCAAAAACAGCTTTGGAATCACAAATTTCTTTTTGCAAAACAATATTATTATTTTTAAAAAATTCACATTCTTTAAATAATTCTAGATTCTTAACATTTAAAGTCCTATTCTCTTTTTCAAGAGAAAAATGTTTAGGATTAGAATCATTTAAAGAATTTTCCAAAAATATATTTTTATTTTGCAAAACTTCAATTTCCTTTAAAAGATCAGTATTTTTATCGTTTTAGCACTCATTTTCTTGTAATAGAAAAACTTTTTATAAAACAAGTTCTTCCAATGTATTTTCAAAAACTTTAGTTTGTTTTACTGAAAACTTATTTTCTTCCGTTAAAATACTAATTTTACGCTCGCAATCATCCAATTTAGCTAAAGCAATAGAATTGACCTTTTGTGATGTTTTAAAATCTTTTAATAACTTCTCATACATTTGTAAAAGATCATTATATATAGAATCTAAGCATACCGATTTTGATCTGAGATTAGCCATACAACACATGGACCATGATTCTATTGATTGTTGCTCACTTCCAGAAATTTGCTTTTTCTTGACTGTCTTTGAGCTCTGACCGGACCTTCTCTTTCTAACCATTATTCTATGATGTTGTGACGATCGATAGAATTCCAAGCTCTGGTACCACTTGTTAGTCGCTATGCATAAGATCAAAGATGGCCAACAGTTGTAAACAATGTAAATGCAGGGGAAATAGTAAAATAGATCACACGGTTGATTTTATACTGGTTCAGAGCGCCTCTCCTACGTCCAGTCCCTAAGCACCTCTTAGGAATTTCACTACCAACACCGTCACTTCACCCGGAGGAACAGGTTTACAGACTCTGCCTGAACAACCAAACAAGACTTCAACAATAGTTACAAGTAGTGTAACAAATGCTACTTTCTAGCACAGCGTATCTTGATATACAGAATGTCACTTTGATGTACAATAACTCCTATAACCAAACCAAATGATATTGAATGGAGGTAAAGAGGCTAAAGAGTTTATTCGACTAGGATATGGGATGTGTAAATGAAGCACTCTAGTCGAAATCTCTGAATCACGTGAATTGTTTGGAATTCGGAGTATTGCTTAGGAATTGAGAGTTTAAGGTCTAGAATTCAAAGCATAGAGTTGTTTCAATATGTATGATTCAGAAATGGTTAGGGGATTATATAGTTGTTGTAGGGATGCCAATGTAGGGGTGCAACCTTCCAAATTCCAATGATGAAAAGAAGTGGCTGCATGAGCGAAGAGATGCAATTTCTGGAGCGAAGAGACATGAAGGCACAAATTCAAAAAAATAGCCGTTTTTGTACTAGCTCAGTTGATTGAGGATCAAATTCAGTCGACTGAAAGTGGCCAATTTTGGTCCAGAACTTTGGGCTAGATTCAGTCGACTGTTTTTTATAAGTTAGTCAACTTAGACTAGTTCAGTCGATTGAGCATGGATTTCAGTCGACTGAATAAGCAAAATTTCCAAAAGCTTGCTTAGTTAAGTGGTAAAAGCATGTGCTCATCTCTCAGTCCACCCAAGTTCGAGTCCCAACTTCGCATATTTTTAGCCAATTTATTTTTCACCTTTTCCATCATCGTTTTGACCTGAAATAACTTAATAAACGTATTAGTAGCATTGTTGTACGGTTGTTATCATCAAAACACCATATATATGGTTCTAATAATCTCCCCATTTTGATGATGAAAACCACACAACCTTATAATATAAATAATGCTCCCCTTAAATATATGTTATGTATAATAATTTTATTTACCTTAACTTTATATATATGCTAATATAAGCAGACGTTCTTCTCCCCCTTGTCTTCAACAAAAAGGGATAATAGCATTGGTGCATTTATAAAAAAAACTCCCCCTAAGTATAATGTTTCTCTTTAACTTTTAACTATGTACTCCCCCATCAATATGCTCATTATTTCTCTCTATTTGTAATTAACAAAAAGTATGAGAAAATTAAAAAATAAATGGAGAATATCATAGAGAAGTCATAAATAATAATTTTTTTAACATTATTGTAAAGTGATGAGTATCTAATAGATATGTCAAATGTAAGCAAAATGATACTCATTTATAATAGATATAAGAGTTACGACTTAGGAAACCATATCCAGTTGGATGTGATTGATCTCTTAAAAATATAATTTCCACTATTAATCACAGTGTCATAATAATTGTTAATGTGTGATTGTCTATTATAATCAGTTATATTAGTAGGAACCCATATATCAACATTAACTGTCATTTATTTAGTATTCAAAGGATTTTTTCTATTTTTAGGAATAATACTATCATGACATGGATTAATTTTAGAACTATCTCTACTTTTAGTACTAGCATTAAAATGTGTATATAGGAATGCATATCTAGTACTTTTTTCTACAATTATCTTGTTATAGTCTGAACCAGTTTTATTATTGTGAGCTTTGATATTTTCTCATTTAATTTATCAAAAACAGCTTTGGAATCACAAATTTCTTTTTGCAAAACAATATTATTATTTTTAAAAAATTCACATTCTTTAAATAATTCTAGATTCTTAACATTTAAAGTCCTATTCTCTTTTTCAAGAGAAAAAAGTTTAGAATTAGAATCATTTAAAGAATTTTCCAAAAATATATTTTTATTTTGCAAAACTTCAATTTCCTTTAAAAGATCGGTATTTTTATCGTTTAAGCACTCATTTTCTTGTAATAGAAAACCTTTTTATAAAACAAGTTCTTCCAATGTATTTTCAAAAAATTTCAGTTTGTTTTACTAAAAACTTATTTTCTTTCGTTAAAATACTAATTTTACGCTCCCAATCATCCAATTTAGCTAAAGCAATCGAATTGACCTTTTGTGATGTTTTAAAATCTTTTAATAACTTCTCATACATTTGTAAAAGATCATTATATATAGAATCTAAGCATACCGATTTTGATCTGAGATTAGCCATACAACACATGTTCCTTGATTCTATTGATTGTTGCTCGCTTCCAGAAATTTTCTTTTTCTTGACTCTCTTTGAGCTCTGACCGGACCTTCTCTTTCTAGCCATTATTCTATGATGTTGTGACGATCGATAGAATTCCGAGCTCCGGTACCACTTGTTAGTCGCTATGCACATGATCAAAGAAGGCCAACGGTTGTAAACAATGTAAATGCAGGGGAAATAGTAAAATAGATGACACAGTTGATTTTATACTGGTTCGGATCGCCTCTCCTACGTCCAATCCCTAAGAACCTCTTAGGAATTTCACTACCAACACTGTCACTTCTCCCGGAGGAACAGGTTTACAGACTCTGCCTGAACAACCAAACAAGACTTCAACAATAGTTACAAGTAGTGTAACAAATGCTACTTTCTAGCACAACATATCTTGATATACAGAATGTCACTTTGATGTACAATAACTCCTATAACCAAACCAAATGATATTGAGTGGAGGTATCACTACAACAAAAATACTCTATTACAACGTACCTTTTACAATGGGCAATTGATGCCCGTTGTAATAGTAGACTACTACAACGGTCAGTCCAGGCCCGTTGTAATAGATTTCTTATATAACGTTTTTTTACAACGGGCAATCTTTGCCCGTTGTAATAGATTCCTATTACAACGGTCATTTTATGCCCGTTGTAATAGATGTTAATTTTACAACGTCCATACAATGCCCATTGTAATAGAGGTGCCAATTTTACAACGGGCTAAAACTGCCCGTTGTAATAGGTGCCAATTTTACAACGGGCTTAATATGCCCGTTGTAATAGGCAACCCTAATTTTTACACCACGGCACCCCAAAGAAAAATTACAGAGGCCGGCCCTCTTTTCTTCTTTTCCGTGAAGCAATACTCTCGTTCCTCTTCTCCTCTTTTCTTTGCTCGAAAAATTAGGGCTTTCGAATTTGTTGAAGCCGCGAATTATATACGGTTATTAATCTTCTTCAGCCGCGAAAAATTAGGGCTTTCGATAAATTTGTTTTAGCAGCATAAAAGGCCAGAGCATCCTCTTCAGCGTGAAAAATTTGTTGCAATGAATTGAACCATTTCTGTGTTTATAGGTGTTTTTCCTAATGCGCCCAAGTATGTTTGCAACCTTCCGAAACTTGGAAGTGGGATAGGTTGGGCTGTGTGAAATGAACATCCTGATGGCCCCTTGCTTAGTTTAGACTGCTGTACAAATCATAGAAATGTGAATATTTGTATATTACATTCATGGCTTCATTGGTGTATTCGTTTTCTTAATTATATTTATTATGGTGGAAGATTCTTGAACCATCTCATAGTTTTGGTGTCATATTATATTTACACCCAGGTCATGAATTAATCAACTTACTGTTGTATTATATTGATTTTATAAACAGTACTGAAGACATTGATTTAGAGTTGTGACAAATATTTAGTTGGCATCAGTTGCCATTTTAATTATATGAAAGTATGTATCTATTATATTTATTTCCTATTATAGTAGCTTAACCAATTGTTTAGATATTTAGAGAAATATTCCTCAACGTGGATAAGGCTACCATGAACTTGTTGAATCAAGTTGAACGCATGTCTTTTATAGGTATTTACCAATTTTCAGAGTGTTTATGCATATAGCTGCAAAATAAATTATTACAACCCGTTATGTTTAAAATTTTGCAAGTGTGATAGGTTGAGCTGCAAAATAAATTATTACACCTAAGTGGGTAGTTATGTGATTACTCGGCTGCACTTTATACATTGCTTATCATTGTATGTTATGATCCAAAACTTAAATTTTAGTTTTTTGTTTTAGCAGCAGTAGGCATCTCTTCTTATAATATATGCAGATAAGTGTTGAAATTTGTGAACTTGGGAAAAAAAATCTTTTTTTTGCAAAGTGTTTCTATTGTATATTAGGATTTTCATATTTTACAATAATGACTAATTAGTATGATGTTCTAATTATTTATATATATGTTATGTTTTTTTCTAGGTTCCTCCCTTAACAGAAGATATATGAACTTGAAGCATCAAGAGTAAAATGGAGCAACATCAAAGAGAGGTAAAATATCCAGAAACATGGATTTACTTATGTACATATCCAGAAACATCAAATAAAAAGGAACATTTGTTTTGCTGGGTTGAGCTAGCTAGCTGCATTTTTGATGACTTGATCAAAAACTTTAGTCATCAAAATGTTACCATGCATTTTTGCATTTTTGAATCAATGGATTTACTTATGTTACCATCGTACTGCTCTCTTAGAATCAATGGATTTACTTATGTTACCATGCATTTTTACATTTTTGAGCTAGCTAACTATTCGTGTGGTTAAAGAGTATAATTATTGTGTTCTAGAAACATTCTGATGACTATGTACAGAGCAGTACCATGATGAAGTATAATTATAACAGTTAGGGGTGTGGCCTACTAATATGTTTAATTATGTCATATTTTTGCTGTGGGAGTTCATCCTTCTAACATTCCACTATAGGAATATCATTTAATTAGAAATAGTCGATTCCCTAACTAGGGGCATGCTCACTTTAGTTCTCATGTCTTATCTTGAGATATTAAGTCAGATCAAGCTGGATTGTCTAGTAGATTGTCAGTAGTTGTGGCTCTGAACATAAATGCTTCATCCTCAAGCCTACTCCTTCTAGAGGACCTGGTAGTAACTATATAAGAAAGAGTTAGTTGTAATTGACTTGTCAGAATTAATTCCAAGTGTCTTATTCTTCTGATTTTTTTTGCATTTAGTATTTATTTTTAAATTTAGATGAATAGGGTGCAAAAGTAGCAACATGGAACTCTGAAGTAGGAAAATTATCTTGCCTTGAAAACTCTATTCTTTGAGGAATTTTTAGGATAACAAATAGGTTTACTAGCATCTTTCAATGGGTTGGTTAGGTGTCATTACCTCTATTTATATTGATATTACTCTAATCAATATATTGTAAAACGTGTATCATCGTATATTAATATTTTGGATGTTTAGCAAATAACAGAGGTATAAAATAGAAAGCACAAACATTTATATTCATGTATCTGCTTATTAACTTCACGGATATAGCAATGCCCCACACTGTAACCTTTCCTTCTCACTAAATAAATTGCATTGCATTAATTTTTGAGAAATATATGGCTTGCAGTATACTTGTTATAAAAGGCTGTCATTGAGACTATGGGAACATATTAATTTGGAACCGTATGATTTGCACTTCCAAAATTGAGAGGAAAAATAGAGTGAGAAATGTAATGTAATATTATGAGTATATTTTTGTAAATCAGACGATATTTTATTTCTCCCATGAATGTATAATCAAATAATTAATAATAGGGAAGAACAAGGGTCACTATGTTTTAAAACAAGGGAGGAAATCTTTTTAGCCTAACTTCCTATCCAAAACCATAATCAAATTGGCGGCTTTTTTCCAAAATAATTATACAGTAAAAATTATTACACGGAGCTAAATATAAGAAGAATTTTAGAGGGTTAAAGTTATATTTTAATCTTTAACCATCAAATTTACTTTGATCTAATAGCCAATGATCTGAGTATGATTTTGTATATAAAGTCCGAGTGCAAAGATCCGTTTCTTTTAAGTAATGAATGTGTTGAATCTTATATAACCTGTACATTTCATTTAACCTGTACATTTCTTAATTGAACGGTGCAGAACAAGATGTAAACATTTGCTCTTGGTATGGAAACAAAGCAAAATTGTGTGATATGAATTTTGCGTTGCATATTCCTTTTGCTGTGAAGTCTGGCAAGTTGTTTTCATGTACCTACTTGTTGGTAGGTTAGTAAGTCTATTTTCCCAGAACTCATATAGATGGGTATATATATCAGTATCTGCCAGTATATGAAATGGACTCGGTCATGGGTCTTCTCACCTATTGTTTTGGACTTCGGATCAATGTATTAGTGGTGTAGATGGATGATCGCATTTTAACATATTTGAATATTTGCGAAAATGTGCATTCTTACTTGACCAATGGATATCTCTTAATTCATCAATTAATTGGAAACTTTCTATGTAACTTTTGTTACCATTTCAAACTAAAGTAGGTAATTCATTTCCGTTCAAGATCGTGTGAGATGATTTTGTGTTACTTAACCTTGGCTGCCCTGTAATATAGTAGTTTGTTTTCATGTTCAAATGATTATTTTGTCTGATATGATATGCTAAAATAAAATAAATCTAAAATTAGGAAATTATTGTACTGTAAATCATGTGACATTCAACACTGAGTAAATGTTGATTTTCAATTTTTTTTAAGTAAATCTTGCAAATTCATGCTAGACTATGCCATGGGCCGCACCAGGTACGAGTTCTCATTATGTAGATGCTTAAAGCATCAGTAATGGCAGAATTCCTGAACTGATAAGCATCTGTAATTTAAACTTGTTTCAAGGTGGGTCACATGTTGTAATTTAGACAACTTCATCCTTATAACTCTTTTGAAATTAAATTATAGAGCACGGAAGATGTTGTCAATATTAAGAAAAACATAAGAACACAGATGATAAAAGAACAAACTTAGATTCCTCTTATAGTAATTATTAGATTTTTCCCCGAATATATTTGAAGCCTGCAATACTTAACTAACCTGATAAACAAACATGCATTGTAAGTGGATAAAGAGAACTATTTTTGGAAATAATTCAATTTCTCTTTGTATGTCTGCAGATCATTCAACGTTTTTTTGCAAATATATAAATGGTGCTTTCAGCTGGGTATAGCATCCCTGAACTAAGAGTGGCAGCTGTTCATAGATAGTTTCGGTACTGATTGTATTCATTCTCATTTGGTAAGATATATGTACAGTACACATACACTCTCTCTAGCAGTTGTACTTCAGGCTATATCTGTGAACTAGAAATTTAGAACATCCCAAATGACGTGTGAACTGGAAATTTAGAGCATTCCAAATTATAAGCATATGACAGAATTTTTTTCCATTTTTGAGTGGAAGCTGGTTTCGTCCATTAGTCTATCTCACGAAGAAAGTTAATATGGACCCAAAAAAAAAACCAATAACAATAGCAAGAATTATTTTTGTTATAGGATAGTTAGCACATATAACAAATTTCCATATGATGATAGATTTATGCATACTACAGAATCCCTTATGAAGTGATGCATTCAACTCATACGACCATGCTATACTCATTGGAAGCAATGCAAGAAAAGGTGGAATGGGGAAGAATAATGAATCTTCAATCTAAAGATGGAAGTTTTTTGAGTTCTATATCTACAACAGCTGTCGCTTATATGCATACTGGTAATACTAAATGCCTTGAGTTTTTAACAAACGTGATAAGACGATTTGGAGATCATGGTGAGTAAATTTAATTTAAGTGTCAAAATAATTGAATTAAATAACAAGATTTCAAAGATAATTTTGTTTCTTTAATACATGATCAGCACCATGCCACTATCCGGTCGACCTTCTGGAGCGCATATGGGCCGTAGATGCAATACAAAGGTTGGGAATTGATCGCCGTTTCCAGGAGGAAATTTCTCAAACACTCGGTTATGTGTATAGGTTAGCTTTCCAAAAACTTTGAAGAGACATTTGTGAATAGTACTACAATAAGAAAAGAAAATGTGTTGCTTTTATCTACTGTAGGAATATAACAGCAAATGGTGTATCTTGGGGAAGAGATAATCCAATTCCTGATATAGATGATACATGTATGGCCCTCCGACTATTGAGGCTGCATGGTTACTCTGTTTCATCAGGTATGATAAAACTACAACGTATTAGGAAGAGATATTATTTATTGTTCTAATAGGCCAATCTAGAAAAAGTGTTTTCCATCACGTAGTGTCACTTAGCAATCAAATGCAATAGTTTTTTTTATTTTTAGAGAGGTTTTTTGCTATTAAACCGTCACAAAAGTACTAAAGCATACATATTAAGCAACAAGGAAATAAATGAAGGCTGCGAAGAGGACTTTAGCACATATAACAAATTTTTGCAGACCATGTTTCTTGTAGTTAGATATAAATGTAGGTTAAATTAAGTTTAGGTTTTAATGTCCGAGAATTGTGAACTTCTGTTGTAGATATATAAATAGGTGCCTAGTACTAGTTTTGATGAAGTTTTATTTCTGTGCATGTTAGAGAGGATATGCTATCCCAGTCTCAAATGGTAATATTGCAATTTAGATTGTTTGGATTCAAAGGAAAACTGAACTTGAATATCAAATGAACTGTTTTATTGGTTTTGACTGTAGTGTGCTTTTGACCGTGCTTGTGCGTTTTTAAAGTGCACGAATTATTACAGAGGAATAGGTGCACATCAGTGCTCTTAATGTCAACTATGTTTAAGGACTGTCGTTGCTTCCACTACTGTGGTTAGACTTTATCTCTACATTAACAGCTTGATCATGGACATTGCAGTCATGGGTTAAACCAAGCGATTGTTTTCTCCATTTCCTATTTTCCTTTCAATGTTAACTGCCAATTCACTTCTCATTTTCAGTATTGCTTTCCAAGTTCCTGATGCATTGTATATATACTTATACATACACACGCATACACACATATATGTATGTAATTTACATTATCTTTGTATGTATTGCAGGACATAGTAGAAGCAAAAGAATTTTTGAAGAAAAAAGGTGTTATATGGATTCTGATTAACTAAAATATTATGGTTCAAAGTTTGCTTCAATGTCGTTCGGTCTAAATTTTAAATCTTGTGTTATTATTTGTATGTACTACGTGTTATACTAGTTTAGGGTTGTATTCGATGTTTTGTAACTATGTAAAATTTTATAAATGATGTGAATAGATGAATCTTTTTCTTATTTTGAAATATAAATTTCTTTTGCTAATTTTAGTAAATATGAATAATATGGTTGTCATTAGTATAATAATTTTATTTCAATTCAAATTAGTTTAAAATTTACACGTGCATTGTAGTAGTTTTATTTTTTTTCTCATTTGAATCTTTTTAACAACGGGCAAAAACAGTTGCAATATCATGTATTACAACGGGCAATGCCCGTTGTAAAAAGGTGTATTACAATGGGCATTGCCCATTGTAAAAAGATTTATTACAACGGGCATTGCCCGTTGTAAAATATGGTCAACCTATTACAACATCGCCTATTACAACGGTCGGCTGCCCGTTGTGGAACACATATTACAATGGGCATTGCCCGTTGTAAAAAGCCTATTTTGTTGTAGTGTATAGAGGCTAAGGAGTTTATCCGACTAGAATATGGGATGTGGAAATGAAGCACTCTAGTCGAAATCTCCGAATCACGTGAATTGTTTGGAATTCGGAGTATTGCTTAGGAATTGAGAGTTTAAGGTCTAGAATTCAAAGCATAGAGTTCTTTCAATGTTTATGATTCAAGAATGGTTAGGGGATTATATAGTTGTTGTAGGGATGCCAATGTAGGGGTGCAACCGTCCAAATTCCAATGATGAAGAGAAGTGGCTGCATGAGCGAAGAGATGCAACTTCTGGAGCGAAGAGACATGAAGTCACAAATTCAAAAAAATAGCCGTTTTTGTAATAGCTCAGTTGATTGAGGATCAAATTCAGTCGACTGAAAGTGGCCTATTTTGGTCCAGAACTTTGGGCTTGATTTAGTCGATTGTTTTTTATAAGTTAGTCAACTTAGACTAGTTTGGTCAATTGAGCATGGATTTTAGTCGACTGAATAAGCAAAATTTCCAAAAGCTTGCTTAGTTAAGTGGTAAAAGCATGCGCTCGTCTCTTACTCCACCCAAGTTCAAGTCCTAGCTTCGCATATTTTTAGCCAATTTATTTTTCACCTTTTCCATCATCGTTTTGACCTGAAATAACTTAATAAACGTATTAGTAGCATTGTTGTACGGTTGTTATCATCAAAACACCATATATATGGTTCTAACAATCTCCCCCTTTTGATGATGACAACCACACAACCTTATAATATAAAATAATGGTCGCCTTAAATATATGTTATGTATAATAATTTTATTTACCTCAACTTTATATAGATGCTAATATAAGCACACGTCCTTCTCCCCCTTTGTCTTCAACAAAAAGGGATAATAGCATTGGTGCATTATATAAAAAAAACTCCCCCTAAGTATAATGTTTCTCTTTAACTTTTAACTATGTACTCCCCCATCAATATGCTCATTATTTCTCCCTATTTGTAATTAACAAAAAGTATGAGAAAATTAAAAAATAAATAGAGAATATCAGAGAGAAGTCATAAATAATAAAAAAATTAACATTATTGTAAAGTGATGAGTACCTAATAGATATGTCAAATGTAAGCAAAATGATACTCATTTATAATAGATATAAGGGTTCCGACTTAGGTAACCATATCCAGTTGGATGTGATTGATCTCTTAAAAATATAATTTCCACTATTAATCATAGTGTCATAATAATTGTTAATGTGTGATTGTCTATTATAATAAGTTAGATTAGTAGGAACCCATATATCAACATTAACTATCATTGATTTATTATTCAAAGGATTTTTTCTATTTTTAAGAATAATACTATCATGACATGGATTAATTTTAGAACTATCTCTACTTTTAGTACTAGCACTAAAATGTGTATATAGGAATGCATATCTAGTACTTTTTTCTACAATTATCTTGTTATAGTTTGAACCAGTTCTATTATTGTGAGCTTTGCTATTAGTAGTTAAGGAAGATAAATCATCATTTTCTCTATTAAAATTTGTGATTTTCTCATTTAATTTATCAAAAACAGCTTTGGATCACAAATTTCTTTTCGGAAAACAATATTATTATTTTTTAAAAATTCACATTCTTTAAATAATTCTAGATTCTTAACATTTAAAGTCCTATTCTCTTTTTCAAGAGAAAAAAGTTTAGAACTAGAATCATTTAAAGAATTTTCCAAAAATATATTTTTATTTTGCAAAACTTCAATTTCCTTTAAAAGATCAGTATTTTTATCGTTTAAGCACTCATTTTCTTGTAATAGAAAACCTTTTTATAAAGCAAGTTCTTCCAATGTATTTTCAAAAACTTCAGTTTGTTTTACTAAAAAATTATTTTCTTCCGTTAAAATACTAATTTTACGCTCGCAATCATCCAATTTAGCTAAAGCAATCGAATTGACCTTTTGTGATGTTTTAAAATCTGTTAATAACTTCTCATACATTTGTAAAAGATCATTATATATAGAATCTAAGCATACCGATTTTGATCTGTGATTAGCCATACAACACATGTTCCTTGATTCTATTGATTGTTGCTCTCTTCCAGAAATTTTCTTTTTCTTGACTGTCTTTGAGCTCTGACCGGACCTTCTCTTTCTAGCCATTATTCTATGATGTTGTGACGATCGATAGAATTCTGAGCTCCGGTACCACTTGTTAGTCGCTATGCACAGGATCAAAGAAGGCCAACGGTTGTAAACAATGTAAATGCAGGGGAAATAGTAAAATAGATGACACAGTTGATTTTATACTGGTTCGGATCGCCTCTCCTACGTCCAATCCCTAAGAACCTCTTAGGAATTTCACTACCAACACTGTCACTTCTCCCGGAGGAACAGGTTTACAGACTCTGCCTGAACAACCAAACAAGACTTCAACAATAGTTACAAGTAGTGTAACAAATGCTACTTTCTAGCATAGCATATCTTGATATACAGAATGTCACTTTGATGTACAATAACTCCTATAACCAAACCAAATGATATTGAGTGGAGGTATAGAGGCTAAGGAGTTTATTCGACTAGAATATGGGATGTGGAAATGAAGCACTCTAGTCGAAATCTCTGAATCATGTGAATTGTTTGGAATTCGGAGTATTGCTTAGGAATTGAGAGTTTAAGGTCTAGAATTCAAAGCATAGAGTTGTTTCAATGTGTATGATTCAGGAATGGTTAGGGGATTATATAGTTGTTGTAGGGATGCCAATGTAGGGGTGCTGTAACGACCCGTAAATTTCAACTGTTTTAATAACGTAATTAGTTGAAATTTTGTGAAATTTTAAACGAGAAAATTTTGAAATATAAATTTGATATTTGGAATGCGTCTAGTTAAACATAACAACTGGTAAATTTTCGTCCGAAAATATGAAAGTTTATTTCGCGCGTAAATTTACTTCAATTTAATCAGTTAAAAAGCGATGAAAATAAAACGTTTTCGAAACTTAAATATTTTTACATAGAAAAATTCTAAACCGTCTTCTAAGCAAGACACCATTTTTCGTTTTTCCAAATTCGGACTGTTGTTGCTCGTCGATCTTATTTCTGACATTTTAGCAGCATTTCAGTACCGATACCGACTTTTGATCGGATGATCGTACCTCTGAGATCTGTGTGCCGTTCTGATCGTCTCATCGTACTGATCTCCGCAGTATATTCGTTTGTTTATTTTGAAGTCCGAGAGACGGTGAAATTTGCAGAACGACTGCCGTATCGGTACTGGTTTTGTACCTTTTGTTTTCCCAGATTTTATCGTGAGAATCGAATAGCCATTAGCTTTTAAAATTCCCAGCTTTTACCTTATGACTTTTGCTTTCCATCTTTAACTAATGGTATTCATATTAAATCTTTCGTCTGTTCATTTGCATTGAACCAGAGAAGCCAATGTTTATATATATTTTTTTTCTTCGTTCTTTTCCATTTTTCTTCACTTCGGCCTGAACCCATCCCTCTAACCTACCTCTTCTCCTCCACTTTAATTTTTGCCGAGCCTTTTCTTTGAACCAAACCCTTAGCAAATCTTCCCTACCCACGTGAACACCACTACTGACCCTGCTGTGTCCCTCCAACCTCCGACCCAGCACCGACCACCTTCCCTGGCCAACAGCCGAGACTCCTTCCCTTGTGCCTCCCATGTTTACAATCTCACGCAACTCTTTCCCGTTCCACCGGCCATACACGCGAGCACGCAGTCAGCAGCTACGTTCTAATTCCTCCGCCTTGCCATTTCGACCACCCTTTAGAGTAGCCGGTCACCCAACCTTCCTCTCCATCCCATCACCTAGCGGCCTTGCAACCCAAGACTTCACTGTTGGTGAGCTTTTATTTATATTCTTAGTTTATATAGTCACGTGAATCTGTTCATTTGTATATTTAAGTTTATATAAGTTTTGATCTATTTGTTATATATAAATTATATAATCTGCGTGGGTATATATATATATAAGTTTGGTATATACTAGTATACTTACTAAGTAATATATGTATAGACTGTTTTATATATATAAGGTCACTTTTATTATTCTGTTTTATATTATATGTGTATAGACTTTAGGTTATATAGGTCATAAAATATGTTGTACAGTTTATAAAGAAGAAAATTTATTGTATACTTATATATGAACTTGAATGCTGCTGTGCATTCTTTTGTTTATTCTAAAGTTTTATACACTGGTATATTTTATCATTTGCATTTCGTATAGGTACAAAAGTTTATATATCATCATATGTCTGGTATATATTTGGGTTACCTTGAGTTATATATATATATATTTATATATGCATTGTACTTTAAGGGTACTAATCTTTTGTTATGTGAATACTCGTCAGTCTATACTACTTACAGGTTATGATAAAGTATGTTTTGAGTCTATCTTAAAATTTTGAAGGGTGTGGATTTCAGTTTGTATGTATAAAATATTCAGTTGAAATTTTTGAAAGAAATATGTATAGTGTATATAGTAATAATATATATATATATTTTAATTTTCTTGTATATATAATATGTTAATGACTGTATGTCTTATCTGTTGGGGTACATACATGTTTAATACTGATTCATTTTGATTTGTTTAAAATGTATATATTCGAATATGTTATATATGCTAGTTTAAGGTATAGTTGTTTATAAAATACTAGTTTATAAATAGTTGATTATATATATATATATTTCTTATATAAAGGTCTGACTTAAAATTTTGATATATTAAAAATTTTGAAAATTTTAAATTTTGACTGGAATATGAGTATTGTTATTTTGGAAAATATATATATATATATATATTATTTTAAATATAATATATATATATATATATTAGTCTATAAATTAGCTTATTTCAATACATGAGTTTAGTTTTGTATACTTTCTCTCTCTATCAAACTAATTCAGTATTCTCATCGATTTCTATTTATCAGCTTCGTTGGTCGATTCGAGTTCAATCTTGATTTTTCTTTGGAATTCGTGCCTGGATTAATAACCTATCTCACTCTCGTTCATCTCCAGCCTCGAAAGGTGAGCAATCACTCACGATTAACGTTCTTTTATTTATTAAATTTGATTTCAATTGAAACGACAATTGAAATTTATTGTTGTTAGTTAATTACACTGTTATATATATGCTATTACCTGTATCAGTTCACTTGTGACATCTGACACCATTATTTGTTCATTATTTATGCGATGATAATACAGTTTGGCTGATAATTGATTGATTATTGATGTTTATATTGGACGTTAAATTGTTTGTGTTAAATGATAAATAGTATGCCAAATTGAAATGGATATAGGATAGTTAACGATTTTAAACTGATTTATATGTTAAATTTGATTAGTTGAATATGACCCCTTTTAATTTTTAAATTAATTGACATGTAGAATAGTGATAATTACACTTTGAACCATTGAACGTATATTTGATTAATTGTTGTAGTGTTAAAATTGAAATCGAATGACAATTGAAGAACCGTATGAATATTAGTGTAATAATCTTTAATCTACATGAAATGATAGTGTAGATTCTAGAGATAATTATATTAATTCGTACAAATAACAATGCGAATTAATACGGTTATTTCGGGATTATTTGAATTGATTATTGGATTGGTATTGATTGTTTTTATTGCTTGTTTATTTACTTTGACACCATCCCTGTTATCACACTGCAAGTTCCCTTTGCTATGTTTTGATTTTGAATTGAATTGGAATCGGGTTGAAATGATAAATACCCAAATTGAACTTTGACCTAGGATAGAGAATTAAATAAAACCTGATTGGTCAATAATTTGATTTAAAAATAAGCAAAGATTTTATTTGAATAAATAATATGGTTTTGAAATGAAGTTGAAATTTGAATTTTAATCAAAGGAAAATGTTAATATTTAATAATCTGAAACAAAATTTTAACAATGTAATTGATGAAAGAACGTTGTTTAATTTGAGAAATGATTGAATTAAGTTTGAAATGATTTAATAATTAAGTTTGAAATTATAATTAAGTTTGAAATTTACTAAATTTGAAACTATTTAATAATTAAGTTTTGAACTATTTAATAATTAAATAAGATTGAATTATTTAATGATTAAAATTGAATTGAATTCTTTATTAAGTAAAATTGAACTTCTTAAAAAGGTGAAATTTAGTTCTTTATTAATTAAGCTTTGAAATTGTAATTAAGTAAATAAATAAGTGAAATTGAATTTCTTTTAACAAGAAATAAAATGTGATTTATTGAAATCAATGTAAGACTTGTAATTTAAAGAATTTATTTGACAAATCTAATTTAATTCAATTTGATGTTTTGTATAATGAAGTTGAACATAAGTAATTGATTTAATGACTTGGAAATTTAATAAAAAAAATTTGAATGACAAATTTACTTAATGAATATTGAATAAAATCGATCAATGAATTTAAATTGATTTGGATGTTAAATTAAATTAATTTAAATGATTTCGGAATGAAACTTATATACGAATCTAAATGAATATTTGATTTGTTTTAAATAAAAATGGAAATTGAATTATAAGATTTTGAAATGGTAATTTGGAAGTTTTGAAAAGAAAATTTTGGAAATTGATTTAGAAAGACAAATGAAATGTTGATTTACAAATTCTAATTGAAATTGAATTTGATTTGGTTTTGAAATATATAAACGACCAATCGGTGTTATAATTACGAAGGTTATTAAAGAGACCGGAATCGGTTATGGATATACTCTCTATCTAAACCGAAAACCACTTTAATAACTATACGTGGAGTGTGATCCAGAATGAAGTGGTTGGAATGATGTACGTGATGACTGAAGAAAGAGAACGATAATGGATAGCCTTGACACTTGTGTCAAATTGGAAATGACTAAAACAGGAGCCGTGCCAGACCAAATGGAGGTCAGCTACCTCAAGCGAACACACTTCTTCGAAAACTACTCATTACTTGTTGTCGATTGGTGCACCCTTGATTTTGGGAGTGTTGTTTCGCGGTGTTGCGGTCGCTGCGGTGATGCGTTCTCACCAGTCCGGATCAGGCAAACGGTAGTTTCACTACCTTGGGTATTGCCTCATGTGCCTTGTCATACTTGTATCCCTATACGCGACCACTACGATTTGTTTTGTACCTTTAGTATATGGATTGCCCTTTGGTGACTTCCGGTTTTGGGGAAACTACGGTCTTGTATATGCTCTTGGGAATAAAAATGTGTTAAGGGTGGAATGGGCCATGACTTAACACTATTTTGATATTTTATATTACTGATAGGCATTATCTACTTATCATACACTACTACATAGTAGATAGTTTAATGGATCCTTAAAGGATGGTTATTCCAACATCCTTTGAGTTACATGTATTTCAATTGCTATTTCACTTGAGTTGGATTTATTAATATAAGAATGTTAATCCTGACTCGAGTGTCTTGTGTTTTTGCTTTACGCTCGGGTCAGACTGAGTGGTTCAGCTTTTGAGACTCACCTTTGGAGTTGGAGTTTTGCTTGAAGATTCAGCCATCTATTCTGCTTTCAGTATTCGATTATTCCAGTGATGTATTCTGATTTGTATCTGATGTATCGTATTACTCTTCTGTTGTAAACTCTGATGTATCTTATATATTCATATAGTAGCTTCATGAACTACTATCACTTTTATTTCCGCTGCATTTATTACTCTGTGTCTGTGATCTGTGATTATTTATTTACTGTATATGTTCAGTTTTGCCAAATTTAAATTAACAACGCGGTATTTTGAGCAATTCAATTCCGACATGTGTGTCTGCCTATGCACTTGGAGGGTGCAGCATGATAGGGGGTTCTCGCATTTGGTTTGGTAGCGAGCGGATGACTCTTACTCCTACATGTCCCTACGGGGTTGGTGCAGTCGAGAGGCTGGCCGTAAAGGCAGAACACAGGTACTATTGTATGCTACGGTGGGCGTTACCCCACTGACGCGGTCCGTTACAGTTGGTATCAGAGCTTTGGTAGCTCTAGGCAAAACTTAGCATATAGGGTAAATGTATTTACAGAATCACTCTCATTCGAGTTTCAATTTCTTCCTTTTGACTCAATTCCTTTGAATTTTGGAACGTTCCCTACGGTTCCAAATTTCGTTCGTGTTCCACACTATTCGTCTTCTTTCAATTCTGGAGCATCCCATAACTCCACTTTGAATGATCTTTATAATGGATCGGCGGTCTCGCCAAACTTCGAATGATTTGAAAAGGAGTGAAACTCCTTTACAATAGGCATTGGTTTACCGGAGATTTTTGTATCCTCGATTTACGATGCTATCTATCTCCTGCTATACCTGAATTCTATTTCTTGAGATCGAATGTCGATTTACCTCGGAATTCCACATCGATCTTATCCTTGAAGTCACGGTTGACCCGGTTATGGTTGCCCGCGATTTATATAAACTTATCAATCTTCCTACTTTGTTATTTAATCATCATATCTTTGTTTCGAACTTATCTTCGAATCAAATTTCTCTTTGATTTGAGTCCATCAAATTTGAAACCCTATCCTTATTTTGAAAATTCATTCCTGTATCGTCAAGTAAAGAAATGTATTTGTAAACTAATATATAACGTTTTAATATATGCTGTGTTGTTTGAGTTGTTGATGTTGATTTGGGTTTCCGATCGATTCGTCTGATCAACGCTATCGATAGAATTTTCAAAACACTTGAATAGATCAAACTGACACAATTGTATTTTCAAAATTTGGTAAATAAAATAGTTTTGTATGATTATATTATATATAAGTATAAATTTTCTGAAATTTAATTGTTAACTGAATTGGTGGTCAGAAAGGTAATATTTGATTTTCACTATTTGTTTTGTAAATCATTGACTATTCAAACATAAAAATAAATGGAATTATAAAAGTTGGTTTATAGATTTATTTAGAAATTTAAATGAATTTAAAGTAAAAATTTGAGAATTTAATTTCCTAAAATTTCAAGCTTTGGTTTTTAAAATTTTTTTAAAAAATGTATATATTATTGAAAGTATTTTCGAATAGAAATCGTTTCCAAAGAATTTTAAAATGTTGAAATCAGTGCTCTTCTCTTTGTCACTGGAAAATAATTTCGGTGATGGCGGCCGCATCATCGACATTCATTTTCGAGTTTCGAAGTGAAGAAACCATTTTGTAGCTTTGCTACGGTTTTGTTTGGAAAAATATTTTAAATTTGAATTTCTTAAATATGACTTGATTTATATGGGTGTATTATTTTAAATTTAATTTGATTTAATATTTATAGTATATACATAATTTATTTTTCTAAAGGATTTGGAATTAAACGGAAATTAAATTCTTAAAAATCATGTTAAAAGATGTTTTCAATTATAAATAAAGCTAAATTTTGAATAATTATTTAAACTTGAAATAATTGAACTTGAAAATTTTATTTGTATAGTACTAAATTGCATTTAAATATAACTTACCTAAATTATTCATAAGTTAAAATGTAATTGGATAATATACAATATAAAATAATTTTATAAATAAAATTTGAGTGTTTATAATAAATGTTATACACTAAATTTTGATTATAAAGATGTCAATAGAGTTAGATAGGATAATAAGTAAAACTCAGCTAATAATGAAATAAATTGTTTTGAAAAAAATTAATAATTTTTTTTTGAAAGAATTAACATATTGAAATTTGATCAACTTATGAAAATACCTTGAATTTAAAAGCAATTAATAAATATAAATTAATTTAAATCGGAACTTTTATGGTTTAAATTAATATGGGTTAAATATATGTGATAAGATATATTAAGTAGAATAAATTTAACAATAATTTGGAATAAAGAAGAATTTAAATTGCTAAGAAAAAAAATATGATTATAATAAAAGACTATTCAAATTTATGGTTTTAGAAATTGTAAATTTAAGATAATTGGATAATAAGATAATGAATTTAGAAATAGTTGATTTTGGTGAAATCAAATGGATTAAATCAATTATTGAATATCAATTAATTTAAATTTGAATTTATATGGTTTAAATTGATTGTTATTTTGTATTTAAAATCTGTTTTCTTTCTGTTTGTTTCTATTCTACAACCTCGTTTCTTTTCGGGGACGAAAAGTTTTGAGTGGGGGAGAGTGTAACAACCCGTAAATTTCAACTGTTTTAATAACGTAATTAGTTGAAATTTTGTGAAATTTTAAACGATAAAATTTTGAAATATAAATTTGATATTTGGAATGCGTCTAGTTAAACATAGCAACTGGTAAATTTTCGTCCGAAAATATGAAAGTTTATTTCGCGCGTAAATTTACTTCAATTTAATCAGTTAAAAAGCGATGAAAATAAAACGTTTTCGAAACTTAAATATTTTTACATAGAAAAATTCTAAACCGTCTTCTGAGCAAGACACCATTTTTCGTTTTTCCAAATTCGGACTGTTGTTGCTCGTCAATCTTATTTCTGACATTTTAGCAACATTTCGGTACCGATACCGACTTTTGATCGGATGATCGTACCACTGAGATCTGTGTGCCATTCTGATCGTCTCATCGTGCTGATCTCCGCAGTATATTCGTTTGTTTATTTTGTAGTCCGAGAGATGGTGAAATTTGCAAAACGACTACCGTATCGGTACTGGTTTTGTACCTTTTGTTTTCCCAGATTTTATCGTGAGAATCGAATAGCCATTAGCTTTTAAAATTCCCAGCTTTTACCTTATGACTTTTGCTTTCCATCTTTAACTAATGGTATTCATATTAAATCTTTCGTCTGTTCATTTGCATTGAACCAGAGAAGCCAATGTTTATATATATTTTTTTTCTTCGTTCTTTTCCATTTTTCTTCACTTCGGCCTGAACCCATCCCTCTAACCTACCTCTTCTCCTCCACTTTAATTTTTGCCGAGCCTTTTCTTTGAACCAAACCCTTAGCCAATCGTCCCTACCCACGTGAACACCACTACTGACCCTGCTGTGTCCCTCCAACCTCCGACCCAGCACCAACCACCTTCCCTGGCCAACAGCCGAGACTCCTTCCCTTGTGCCTCCCATGTTTACAATCTCACGCAACTCTTTCCCGTTCCACCAGCCATACACGCGAGCACGCAGTCAGCAACCACGTTCTAATTCCTCCGCCTTGCCGTTTCGACCACCCTTTAGAGCAGCCGGTCACCCAACCTTCCTCTCCATCCCATCACCTAGCGGCCTTGCAACCCGAGACTTCCCTGTTGGTGAGCTTTTATTTATATTCTTAGTTTATATAGTCACGTGAATCTGTTCATTTGTATATTTAAGTTTATATAAGTTTTGATCTATTTGTTATATATAAATTATATAATCTGCGTGGGTATATATATATATATAAGTTTGGTATATATTAGTATACTTACTAAGTAATATATGTATAGACTGTTTTATATATATAAGGTCACTTTTATTATTCTGTTTTATATTATATGTGTATAGACTTTAGGTTATATAGGTCATAAAATATGTTGTACAGTTTATAAAGAAGAAAATTTATTGTATACTTATATATGAACTTGAATGCTGCTGTGCATTCTTTTGTTTATTCTAAAGTTTTATACACTGGTATATTTTATCATTTGCATTTCGTATAGGTACAAAAGTTTATATATCATCATATGTCTGGTATATATATGGGTTACCTTGAGTTATATATATATATTTATATATGCATTGTACTTTAAGGGTACTAATCTTTTGTTATGTGAATACTCGTCAGTCTATACTACTTACAGGTTATGATAAAGTATGTTTTGAGTCTATCTTAAAATTTTGAAGGGTGTGGATTTCAGTTTGTATGTATAAAATATTCAGTTGAAATTTTTGAAAGAAATATGTATAGTGTATATAGTAATAATATATATATATTAATTTTCTTTTATATATAATATGTTAATGACTGTATGTCTTATCTGTTGGGGTACGTACATGTTTAATACTGATTCATTTTGATTTGTTTAAAATGTATATATTCGAATATGTTATATATGCTAGTTTAAGGTATAGTTGTTTATAAAATACTAGTTTATAAATAGTTGATTATATATATATATATATATATTCTTATATAAAGGTCTGACTTAAAATTTTGATATATTAAAAATTTTGAAAATTTTAAATTTTGAGTGGAATATGAGTATTGTTATTTTGGAAAATATATATATAGATATTATTTTAAATATAATATATATATATATATATTAGTCTATATATTAGCTTATTTCAATACATGAGTTTAGTTTTGTATACTTTCTCTCTCTATCAAATTAATTCAGTATTCTCATCGATTTCTATTTATCAGCTTCGTTCGTCGATTCGAGTTCAATCTTGATTTTTCTTTGGAATTCGTGCCTGGATTAATAACCTATCTCACTCTCGTTCATCTCCAGCCTCGAAAGGTGAGCAATCACTCACGATTAACGTTCTTTTATTTATTAAATTTGATTTCAATTGAAACGACAATTGAAATTTATTGTTGTTAGTTAATTACACTGTTATATATGCTATTACCTGTATCAGTTCACTTGTGACATCTGACACCATTATCTATTAATTATTTATGCGATGATAATACAGTTTGGCTGATAATTGATTGATTGTTGATGTTTATATTGGACGTTAAATTGTTTGTGTTAAATGATAAATAGTATGCCAAATTGAAATGGATATAGGATAGTTAACGATTTTAAACTGATTTATATGTTAAATTTGATTAGTTGAATATGACCCCTTTTAATTGTTAAATTAATTGACATGTAGAATAGTGATAATTACACTTTGAACCATTGAACATATATTTGATTAATTATTGTAGTGTTCAAATTGAAATCGAATGACAATTGAAGAACCGTATGAATATTAGTGTAATAATCTTTAATCTACATGAAATGATAGTGTAGATTCTAGAGATAATTATATTAATTCGTACAAATAACAATGCAAATTAATACGGTTATTTCGGGATTATTTGAATTGATTATTGGATTGATATTGATTGTTGTTATTGCTTGTTTATTTACTTTGACACCATCCCTGTTATCACACTGCAAGTTCCCTTTGCTATGTTTTGATTTTGAATTGAATTGGAATCGGGTTGAAATGATAAATACCCAAATTGAACTTTGACCTAGGATAGAGAATTAAATAAAACCTGATTGGTCAATAATTTGATTTAAAAATAAGCGAAGATTTTATTTGAATAAATAATATGGTTTTGAAATGAAGTTGAAATTTGAATTTTAATCAAAGGAAAATGTTAATATTTAATAATCTGAAACAAAATTTTAACAATGTAATTGATGAAAGAACGTTGTTTAATTTGAGAAATGATTGAATTAAGTTTGAAACTATTTAATAATTAAGTTTTGAACTATTTAATAATTAAATAAGATTGAATTATTTAATGATTAAAATTGAATTGAATTCTTTATTAAGTAAAATTGAACTTCTTGAAAAAGTGAAATTTAGTTCTTTATTAATTAAGCTTTGAAATTGTAACTAAGTAAATAAATAAGTGAAATTGAATTTCTTTTAACAAGAAATAAAATGTGATTTATTGAAATCAATGTAAGACTTGTAATTTAAAGAATTTATTTGACAAATCTAATTTAATTCAATTTGATGTTTTGTATAATGAAGTTGAACTTAAGTAATTGATTTAATGAATTGGAAATTTAATAAAAATTGTTTGAATGACAAATTTACTTAATGAATATTGAATAAAATCGATCAATGAATTTAAATTGATTTGGATGTTAAATTAAATTAATTTAAATGATTTCGGAATGAAACTTATATACGAATCTAAATGAATATTTGATTTGTTTTAAATAAAAATGGAAATTGAATTATAAGATTTTGAAATGGTAATTTGGAAGTTTTGAAATGAAAATTTTGGAAATTGATTTAGAAAGACAAATGAAATGTTGATTTACCAATTCTAATTGAAATTGAATTTGATTTGGTTTTGAAATATATAAACGACCAATCGGTGTTATAATTACGAAGGTTATTAAAGAGACCGGAATCGATTATGGATATACTCTCTATCTAAACCGAAAACCACTTTAATAACTATGCGTGGAGTGTGATCCAGAATGAAGTGGTTGGAATGATGTACGTGATGACTGCAGAAAGAGAACGATAATGGATAGCCTTGACACTTGTGTCAAATTGGAAATGACTAAAACAGGAGCCGTGCCGGGCCAAATGGAGGTCAGCTACCTCAAGCGAACACACTTCTTCGAAAACTACTCATTACTTGTTGTCGATTGGTGCACCCTTGATTTTGGGAGTGTTGTTTCGCGGTGTTGCGGTCGCTGCGGCGATGCATTCTCACCAGTCTGGATCAGGCAAACGATAGTTTCACTACCTTGGGTATTGCCTCATGTGCCTTGTCATACTTGTATCCCTATACGCGACCACTACGATTTGTTTTGTACCTTTAGTATATGGATTGCCCTCCGGTGACTTCCGGTTTTGGGGAAACTACGGTCTTGTATATGCTCTTGGGAATAAAAATGTGTTAAGGGTGGAATGGGCCATGACTTAACACTATTTTGATATTTTATATTACTGATAGGCATTATCTACTTATCGTACACTACTACATAGTAGGTAGTTTAACGGATCCTTAAAGGATGGTTATTCCAACATCCTTTGAGTTACTTGTATTTCAATTGCTATTTCACTTGAGTTGGATTTATTAATATAAGAATGTTAATCCTAACTCGAGTGTCTTGTGTTTTTGCTTTACGCTCGGGTCAGACTGAGTGGTTCAGCTTTTGAGACTCACTTTTGGAGTTGGAGTTTTGCTTGAAGATCCAACCATCTATTCTGCTTTCAGTATTCGATGATTCCAGTGATGTATTCTGATTTGTATCTGATGTATCGTATTACTCTTCTGTTGTAAACTCTGATGTATCTTATATATTCATATAGTTGCTTCATGAACTACTATCTCTTTTATTTCCGCTGCATTTATTACTCTGTGTCTGTGATCTGTGATTATTTATTTACTGTATATGTTTAGTTTTGCCAAATTTAAATTAACAACGCGGTATTTTGAGCAATTCAATTCCGGCATGAGTGTCTACCTATACACTTATAATGGATGCGAATGGTCCAAAATAGCGGGTCGTTACAGGTGCAACCTTCCAAATTCGCCATTGATGAAGAGAAGTGGCTGCAGGAGCGAAGAGATGCAACTTCTGGAGCGAAGAGACATGAAGGCACAAATTCAAAAAAATAGCCGTTTTTGTACTAGCTCGGTTGATTGAGGATCAAATTCAGTCGACTGAAAGTGCGCAATTTTGGTCTAGAACTTTGGGCTTGATTCAGTCGACTGTTTTTTATAAGTTAGTCAACTTAGACTAGTTCAGTCGACTGAGCATGGATTTCAATTGACTAAATAAGCAAAATTTCCAAAAGCTTGCTTAGTTCAGTGGTAAAAGCATGCGCTTATATCTCAGCCCACCCGAGTTCGAGTCCAAGCTTCGCATATTTTTAGCCAATTTATTTTTACCTTTTCCATCATCGTTTTGACCTGAAATAACTTAATAATCATATGAGTAGCATTGCCGTATGGTTGTTATCATCAAAACACCATACATTTGGTTCTAACACTTGATAGTCATAATCGAATCATATTCTCAGTGGAGAATTCTGACCGGAGTGTTTATGCTTTGTTAAGCGTTATGGAATTGGAAGCGGAGTTAAGTCAGGTTCGGATAGCAAGAGAATTTGCAAACGTTTTTAAGCCGGCTACAGGACTACCACCGAAACGAGCTGTTGAGTTTCGGATAGATCTTGTGCCGGGAGCTGAACCTGTTAGTAGACCACCTAGCAGAATGACACTGACTGAGATGAAGGAATTAAAGGTGCAGCTAGTGGATCTAGAAGGGACAAATTTTACTAGACCAAGCAGTTCGCCTTGGGGAGCGAGCGTTGTGTTCGTGAAGAAACCAGATAGGTCGTTGAGGATGTGTATCGACTATCGTAAGTTGAACGAGAAGATGATGAAGAATAATTATCCTTTGTCGAGAATTGATGATCTATTTGATCAGTTATATGGAGCCAGAGTGTTTCCTAGTTGGATTTGGCGATAGGTTTCCATTAGTTAAGAGTGGCAGAGGACAGTATTCCATTGATAACATTTCAAACTAGGTATGGTTCATATGAGTGGTTAGTAATGCCATTCAGGTTAACAAATGCACCTGCTTTCTTCGTGGATCTAATGAACCGAGTTTTCCGAGAGTACTTGGATAGGTTTGTTTTGGTATTTATAGATGACATTTTAGTATACTCTAAGGATGAAAGAGCTCATGAAGTTCATCTTAGGGTAGTGCTTGAGAGGCGGAGGCGGCATCAGCTGAAAGCGAAGTTTTTCAAGTGTAATTTTTGGAAGAAAGAGGTTAAGTTTCTTGGTCACGTGGTTTCAGAGAAAGGCTTGTTAGTCGATCAAGATAAGGTCGAAGTTGTTAATAACTGGAAGAGACCAAAGATGGTGACTGAGATTAGAAGTTTTCTTGGACTTGCTGGCTATTACTGGAGATTCATTAAGGACTTCTCGCGGATAGCAGTGCCTTTGACTAAGTTAACCAGGAAGAACGTGAAGTTTGTCTGGTTCGACAAATGTGAGGAAGCATTTCTTAAGTTAAAGCATTTGTTGACCAACGCACCTGTACTAGTAGTTCCACATGGAAACCAAGGGTTGGTGGTGTATATTGATGCATGTGGGACTAGATTAGGAGCTATGTTGATGCAGAAAGGTAAAGTCATTGCTTATGCTTCACGATAGCTTAGACCGCATGAATTGAGATATCCTACTCCTGATTTGGAGTTGGCAGCTGTGATCTTCGAGCTGAAGATATGGAGATATTATCTCTTAGGGGAGAGATTTGAGCTATACACACATCATAAGTCGTTAAGGTATTTATTCTCTCAGAAGGAGTGAATATGAGACAACAGAGGTGGTTGGAGTTTTTAGCAGCTTATGACTTTGGTATAGAGTATACACTTGGGAAAGAAAATAAGGCCGTGGATGCTCTTTGCAGAAGACATCAGAATGTGGTGTTAGCTATGTTGGCAGAATGGAAAGATTTAGAAGCTTTGACTACTTGTAGTGTGCAGTTAGGATCGATTGCTAGTTCTAATCAGAGCACCGCCATGTTGTCCTGTTTAGAAGTTCGACCAGTGTTGATCGAAAGGATTGCTTCTAAGCAGAAAGAGGATCCAGTGTTAGCCGAGAGGATTAGAAGGCTTGAGATTGGAACTAAGATCGATGATTTAAAGGATTTTATTCTTGACCAGAACGGATGGTTTAGAAAGAAGGGACGGTTTTGTGTTTCGAATGTTGAGGACTTAAGGAAAGAAGTTCTAAGAAATGTCATCGATCCAAATTTACGATTCATCTTGGAGGAACCAAAATGTATCAAGATATGAAGAGGAGCTTCTATTGCGTAGGTATGAAGAGGGATGTTGGCTTGTAGGTTAGGTAGTGTGCAAATTATCAACAAGTTAAGGCCGAACATCAGAAGCCGAGTGGATTGCTTTAACCTTTAGAGATTCTAGTTTGGAAATGGGATTCGATATCCGTGGATTTTATATACGGGTTGCCAAGGTAAAATAGAGGAAATGAAAATATATAGGTCATAGTGGACAGGTTGACCAAGAGTGCCCATTTCATTCGAGTTAAGTCAACCAGGACGGCACATGTTTTAGCTAAGTTGTTTATTAAGAGCATTGTTAGACTGCATGGAATTCCTAGTGGTATAGTCACTGACAGATAAGCTTTGTTTACTACTGAATTCTGGAAGAGTCTATAGGATGTGTTAGGTACCAAGCTCAAGATGAGTACTATGTATCACCCTCAGACAGATGGGCAGACAGAGAGAGTTAATAAGGTACTCGAGGATTTGTTAAGAACTTGTGTGTTGGACTTTGGTGGATCTTGGGAAGATCACCTACACTTAGTGGAGTTTCTCCTATAATAATAGTTAACAGACTAGTATAGGAAGCGCACCTTTTGAAGCTTTGTATGGAAGGCCATGCAAATCACCAGCATGTTGGTTGTAGACTGGAGACAGATTAGATAGATGATAGAGAAGATTGAGTTAATCCGAGAAAGGATGAAGGAAGCTCAGTCCAGATAGAAGAGTTATGCAGATAAGAGGCGTAAAGACCTAGAATTCTCAGTTGGAGATAGGGTTTTCATTAAAGTATAACTGATGAAGGGTGTGGTACGATTTGGAAAGTCAGGGAAACTGGCACCGGATATGTTGGTCCATTCCGAGTTATAGAGAGGATCGGGAAGCTTGCATACAGAGTAGAGTTGTTGAGCAGAATGGCAGGTTTCCATAATGTGTTTCATGTATCTCATCTTCGCAAGAATGTGCATGATCCAGAGACTACTATACCTCCGACAGGGTTGGAAGATTTGACAGTAGAACCGAATTTGACTTTTGTTAGACAACCAGTTCGGGTTGTGGCTAGATATGAGAAAAGATTGAGGAACAAGATAGTCAAGTTGGTGAAAGTTCAGTGGAGCGACAACAAGAAGGACTGCACTTGGGAGACAGAAGACAGGATTAGAGATACTTATCTTGATCTGCTGTGAGGGTATGTTCTATATTAGCTTTATATAGATAGTTGCTAGTCCGGTAGGCTAGTATGGTTGTTAGGAGCTGTTACAGATGATTGTTATGTTTAGTATTTAGTCCTTACTGAATTTCGAGGACGAAATTCTTTATGGAGGGGAGCCTGTAACACCCCTAATTTTTAATAACATTATTCAGGAGATTTAAATAGATAAATTAAATAGAATAATGTAAATATTAGAGTGATAAGGGATTGAGATTTGAAAATTTAAACTAAAGGCCATGCTTAATTAAATACAAAGAATGGGCTATGAAAGGTTTCATATGTTAATTAATAAGAAAACAATTAATGCAAGGGCTTAATGAGTAATTGCCGCACCATAATCCTATTACCCTTAAATATCATGTTTCCTTTACTATGCACGTTCATTTTTCAAAACACAAAAACGTAAATTAAAGAGAGCTCAAGCCGGCCATTACCTAAGGAAGAAAAGGGGAAAAGGCAATTAAAGCTAAGCAATCAAGCAAGGGGAATTAATCAAAGATCAAATCTCAAGCTCATTATCCTAATCAAGGTGAATAATAATCAAAACCATCTTTATTTTTGTTTTTAATGATCATTTGATTTTGGGTTTAAGTTTAAATCCATTAAGATGATTTTGATGATGATATGCTTCGATCTCATGATATGTTATATTCAAACAAGTTTGTTTAATAAATGTTATATACGGTTCTAAGGCTAAAATTGTTTATATTGGGTTTCGAATGCCATGAGGAATTTATATGTTATGTAAAACATTATTTTGGAGATGATTTTTAATTTTTATAATTTTTCAAGCTATGGAAAATTTATTATGAATTTTCAAAGGAAAATATGAATGATTGGGTTTAGAAATTAATTTCGGCTATATTATGAAGTATTTAGATCTGAAATTTATATATGTTAGATAACATATTAAAAATGAATTTCTATGATTTTTGGGGATTTTTCCTAAGTAATTTACTATGGGAAATTTAATTATTTTAAGTGGAGGACTTAAATGTTTTATTTGTTTTGCTTAAGGAAGGGCTTATTTGCTAAATTATTTTATTTAAATCTGAAATTAATACGACAATTTTATTTTGGAAAGAATTTGAAAATTTTATGGCAATCAATTAAATGTTTACAAATAGGCAAGTTAGTTAAAGAGCATTTACTTAAAAATGCATTCAAACAGTCTTTACCCAGAAATTATGTTTTACCTCTTTTAGACGCTACCTTTTGACTTATACCTCCACCTCAACCAAGTCGAAACTAACCAAGTCAAAACCAATACACAAGGTATCAATAAGTCGGTATGTAGTGGATTGGAGAAAGGCGGAAGGTATGGAGTCGAAACCTAGCTTACGAAGGGGTCGAAGCCTTCGTTTTACTATCCAAAGAAATGCGCTTGCCTTGTTTTCAAAAGAATGCTTTCGAAAGGGTTTGCTATAGCTTTCGAAGAAGTCACTGCCTTTTTGTTTCGAAAAGATAGCTTTTGAATGAGTTTCCTTGTTTTTAAATCAAAACTTTCGAAAGGGTAGTTTCAACCCAGTTGAAACCATGCTGCTAACCTTATGCCTTTCGAATGGATTGAAGTCATCAACTGATTCAAAAGGTAGCTTTTGTTTTATAAACATAATAGCCGCTTCCTAAAGCATTCGAAAGGGTTTAATGGTTTCGAAGGCAATGGCTTCGAAAGGGATTTCAAAGCTATCCTACCAAATTTTTTTCTTAATTTATCAATGCTTTCGAAGGGATGGTCCCGAAGCCATCAGTTTTTCCCCAATCACTTTTATTTAAAGTTTAATGGTTTCGAAAGGGGTACTTTCGTTTATATTCACTTCGACCCAAAAGATAATTTTAAAGACAAATCCAATGGTTTCGAAAGGGATACTTTCAATTGGTTTCGAAGCTATGCTTCTATGAGTTAATAAGTGGTGCTTCAATACTTTCGAAAGGTATGTTTTGATGCTTTCGAAAGAGATGTTTTAAAATGTTTCGAAAGGCATATGCTTAGTGTTTTGAAAAGAAGACTTAAATGCTTTCGAAGGAGTTTATCTAATGGTTTCGAAAGTAAAGGTTAAGGTTTCGAAAGCCTTATTTTTCGAAACAAAGAACCCAATCTCATTTTTAAAGGAAAACCCATGACAAAATAAATGAGTTTTAAAATGGCTTTTAAGTATGGAGTTTTTGAAGAAGCTTTCCTTGATAAAGTAATAGGTTAAAGGGATTAACCATGTTTCATATGAAAATGATTTCAAGGATATTAAACTATAGATGTTGGTGTTATTATGTTTGCTTCTTCTAATATACATATTCACAGTAAATGGACCCCATAACTGTATTTTGGGGAGAAATGGTAGAATAACCAGTTAGGTTGACCCAGTAGTGATTATAAATTGAGCTAACTCCCGAATGAGTAAATTTTCATCCAGGAGGTCAAGAATACCAGAAGATAGGATGTCTAAATATTAATTAAAGAAGTTATCAGATAGACAGGTTTATAGTAAACCCCTGAAAACTATGATTAGAAAGAGTTATTGGCAGGGGCCAATAGGTTTGTAGTGAACCCATAAAAACTATATCCAGATTAAGTTATTGACAGAAGCCAATAGGTTCATAGTCAACCCATGAAAACTATGATATGGGAGAAGTTATTGAAGATACCAATAGGTTCAGGGAGAACCCAAGAATAATGAAGTTATTGGCAGGGGCCAATAGGTTCTTAGTGATCCCAGGAAAACTATGAAACTGGACAGATAGTCCATAAGCTTTAAACAGGTTATTAGTCAGCCTATGTAAACTAATAGGTTAATAGTGACCTTAGAAACTATAACTAAGATAGATAGTCAAAATGAATAGGGATGGGAAATCCAAAAATTGATTTACTTGTTTGCATATCACCATAATATTTTGAATTGTTATGATTTTAACCATTGTGGAAGCAGGAGCACAGTATATGGTTATTATGAAAATTTTAGAAGATACTAGTCAGGGGAAAACCTGTTCTGCTAAGCGGTGTGGTCTCACTAGATATCTAAATGGTTTGAGATGGTAGATTATTATTCATACCAGACTTTTATGTCGGACTCAATGTTTATGTTTTCCCCTTGAACTCTCGGGTACTCAATTGATTTTGAGTAGTTTGAGAGTTGAGGTTTTCAGGTTCCCCTTAGACGAATAAGCTTCCGGAAACATACAGAAGGCAAGCTTGATAATAAGAGCTCTTTTCTATTTTGATTCTGTTGTGTTTTGTTGTAAAGTCAAAGTTATTTAATTGCCTATGTTTAGACTCTGATCATCCAAGGGGGCGTCTTCATATGTTGCTCTTGGCGTATGTTGTTATAATTATATTTTCTCTGAGCGTGGTTCTCGTATTGGGATAATGTGATGAATTTTAAATGATTCGAAACAGAATGTGAAAGTTGTTTAATGCTTTTAAAAATTTCCATATCCATGTGTTTCTGTTATATCAATGTATCTAACATTACCGTATTTGGTCGCCGAGGATTAAAAACTATGAATAACTACAGCATTCGTAGCTGTTAGTTTTGGTCCTCCAAGTGGGGGATATTACACTTGTTTTGGTCCTCCAAGTGGGGGATATTACACTTGTTTTGCTTATATTTCAAAATCTACTAAATGAAGTCTCGATCACTTTCTTTTGTTTGGAAACTATGATTATAAGAGTTCGGAAAATTCTTATTCCAAGGAATTCCAACTCTGAATCCATCGTATAAATGGGTTTAAACTATTACAGCGCGAAATCGCGAACCATCGTTACACGACGTGCCTATTTTTGACTCCAATTTCAATGATTTCCAAAACTTTATCAAATTGATTTTTAGTGATTATAAACGATTTATAAACCAATTTAAAGAGGTTTAGTCATCTTGTCACACTTTTATAATTCATTTCGTGCAGTAATTTCCATTATGTAATTTCGACATGTATTAAACATGAATTATTTACAGATCCAAACAACCATATTTTCACAATCAAAACATGATGATCAAAACATAACAACCAATCATTCGAAACGTATCATCATCCATATCATAATATAAATAGAGTTTCCTCACTTTTAAATGACATGTTTACCTATATATTACTTTTTACTTCTTAAACAACCATCTAGCATCATTAATTAACCAACCAAACATCATAACCATTTTTTATACTCATGCTAACTTATTAAAAACCATTTTAAAATTTATTTAGAATTGAGTTCTCACCATTATTCAAATCTAAACTTTCTACAACATTCAAAGAAATCAACACTTCATTAAACCATCACCTAAACAACTCCTCCTAGTCCATAACTCTTGGCCATCACCCTACACCATCACCATTTCTTACGGCATCACCTCCTTCCTCACCTCCTTGCTCATGGTCTAGGGCCATTTTCCCCTTAGTGCTCGGCCAAACATGGATACGGAGTGGGTCATGGGTTGTAGTAGGGTAGTGGAAGGGTTTGGCATTATTTTTGAGGAGGAATGATACTATTAGCATATGGATAAAAATTTTGCATATATTTTATCATAACTTTTGAAGATGTTTTTCAAGGCTTGGAAGCGATTAAAGAGGAGCTCTAAGAAGAAGAAGAAAGCTCAAATGAAGTTGTGAATGATAATGTGGGATGTATGTGGGTATTTATAGGAATTTCAAAGCTTAATCCTTAAGCAAAGTAAAAAATATCTCCCAACATCATCTTGCACCCCTTCCCATCATCTTTAGTCGTGACTCCCCCCCTAACCATCACTCCGTCACCCTCTCCATGTGCCCTCATGTGTATGTAAGGTGAGGTGATGTTTGCCTATGACTTTGGTAAAATATCTTAGATATTTTGTAAATAATTATATGATATTATTCTTATATGTATTCATGTTTGTATGTATGTGTATTTATATGTATATTTCAGCATGTGACATGATGTCATGTGTATGTTAGTGCACAAGAGAATAAACAATGTTGCACCAACTTTGAACAACTTCGGTTCATTAAACCGTCAAATATCGAAAACAGATTCCCAGTCACATTTTCTTTTATAAATTAAATTACGTATAAATGTTAACAAAACTTGAAAACTAATTTTTATCATTATATAATAATTAAAAGGGCTTCATTCGATATTTAGAATAATCATTTAAACTCCATTTAAATTCAAAAGTTAATTATTCCAAAATAGTGACATCGTTAATAATGTCATAAAGACATTTTATTTTCAAAAATAAAATAAATAATTTTATTACATATTCTCACTCATATAGATAAATAAGTGTATGTATCCAACTTTGTGCACGATGATGGAGGGTCTAAGAGATGTTTATCAAAAAAACGATTTTCGACCATTTTATCGATATTCCTTTAAAGTTTATATTTCTGTAAATACTTATTCAAAATATGATTACTATCATTATTGTTCAAAACATAATAATCTATGTTTTAAAAAGCTTATATTTGAATATTTTAAAAATAAATATAATCTATCAAATTGATAAATCCGCAGGTCGTTATGGACTTCGTTCCTTCGAAGAATTTCTTCCCCGAAATTGCACCTAACCAAAAATCCGGTAAAATATTATTTTAAATTTCAAATACAAACCCGTGTTATGCTCACGAATTATCTGTATGCACTATCTCATTTGATCTTAAATTCGAATATACCCAGATCATCCATATGAAATATCAGATTTGATCTTTTACTCAAATACACAACTTTATTTCCGAACTAGTATTGATCCCTCGATCCTCTAGAGCGGACTCTGATCAGGTTTCTTGATCAAAAATGTTCGTTTCCCTTACGTAGCTCTCAATTATGATAAAAACCGCAGGTACCCAACCACAAATCCTCATCAATGTTCACCATCAAGAATCGAGTGATAGATCCTTTTTCGGACTAGTATAAAAACCTCAAAGTCCTGCACTCGAATCTTAGATCAAAATTGTATGATGAAATGATCTACTTATCTCATATGTACTTAGTTATATCAGATTCCTTTTTCACAATTTTTATGAAAGCAATTTCATAAAACTTTTATTCAAACATTTTTTTATAATGGTGCTTCTTTATATATAATCAAAAATTTCTATCTTCTTTCCAAAGAAACTATTTCAATATCAACAATTAGAAAATACCTCTATATACTTAAATCCGTAAAAATCTTTGAGGAAAGCTTCTTATTTCCAAAACACGCTTCATTGGGTCAAAACGAATGTTGCGTAAAACATTGTTACAACAACCCAAAAATACTAGTATAGGGATTTGGCTAACTAATATTAATTTTCAATGTTGAACTTAAACTATTTATTATTTAACAATGAAGTCGATCAAGTTGGGGTAACATTACCTCTCAGACCTTGAATTGACGACATTTTTTAAAATGGATATAAATTACCCACCTTGAATCAAATATAGGATATGTATAAATCCGTATACTATATAAAACATCTCCTTTCGGAAATCACTTATTATAACAACAACGTTATAGTCTATGTCTTTCTCAGTTTCCCAAAAACATTTATTTACGAAAATGATGTTGAAATCCATGTCTTCTTCCACTTAAGCCCCCTTTTTTAAATCATCTTTAAAAATATAGTTTAAATCTCATTTTAAATATCACATTTAAATCATTTCTCTAAATAATATTTTAACTTTATAAAAACTCTTTTATTAATATAAACTTTCCATTTTATAAAACATATCTTCTAATTCCATCTTTTACAGAATCATTTTATTTTTGTCAAACACAATTTTACATAACATGCTCATTTATTAATTTATATAAATTCATTATCCTTAACCTAATATTATTATCAAACACCTTATAGTCAAATCATGAAACTTAATTCACAAGGTCTTCGTTAAATCAATAAATGATAATAACTGAATGTTATTACTTCCAATATTAAATGCAAACAACTTGATATAAATTAATAATCACTAATTAATCTATCAATTAATGATTCACATTATCTTTATAGCTTTGAAATTATATAGATTGAGTAACTCAAAAATGATACCAAAGAACTGGTACTACCAATTGTATTGCATATTCCCTTAACAAGAAGGGGAATACCTAAGAGAAGTGTTTACCATCCGAACACAACTTCTGCCCATTTTTAGTTACTTTCGAGCCACTCGAACTAGTTAATCATCACATTCTTTTCAAAATACCAGGATTTAAACTCTCAAAAATTTCTTTTAAAAACGTTTTATAAATGAAATTTATAAAATCACTTATTTTTATAAAACATTCATAAAATCATTCATCTTGAATAAATTTCTTTAACCTAAAACCAATATTGTCGAACACCACAGAGTCAACTTTTGAAACTTAATTCATGAGGTGTTCATATTTAAACTTTTAAACCAAACAATCAATGATAATAACTGAATATTATCATTCCTTTAACAACCAAACACTACATAATTAATTATATCATTTCAAAAGATATTCTTTATATTCAAAATATAATCCTAGGTAAAATTATTTCATTTATCAATTTTTCTAAACAAAAATCATTTTTTATATAACATTAACAAATACGCACTCATATATAATACGCTCAACTCATTCTAGTGTGTCACTGACCCTATTTCTAATGAGTTACTCATCCTAGGGTATTACTAACCATATCTCCGATGAGACTTTACCCCTATCAGGCTCAAGGTTCACTCAACCTAAGCTATGATACCATAAAGACATGCCTTTTCGACCCTCGAAGATCGGCACTAGTAGTATTCACATGTCGCAAATTCAAGTGCCGGAAAGGTAGATAATCAGGGGTAAAAAAAATAAAGATAAAAGAAAGAACAAAATAGATTCTCACATTGCATGTTTTTTTTTTGAAAATGGGTAAACTTTATTACTCAGCCCAACTAGCACTGGTCGGCCCGACCCAAAGCATACAATAAAGTTTATAAAATACACATTAATCAATGCAACGGAAGATAAGTAATAAACAAAAGAGAAACTGCTTCGTCTTCCATCAAAGCTATCACGGGGGAATCCATGGCCTCAACAACTGAATCTCAGTATTTCTTACTTCTAGTCCCAGCTTCTTCAATGTCTCTGATTCAGCACTTGATAGATCTGTAAGTTTCCCAACTCTTTTCATAATGATTCGAGCATCCCTTTTAATCAACTCATTAATTTGCTGACCATTTTTCCAATTGTTATGAAATATGCGTCTGTTTCTTTCCCTCCAAACATGCCAAACTGTGGTAGTCAACAGAATGGAAGCCATTTTCCCTATCAAGCTTTTGAATTTCCAGCTTCGGGCCAGGTAATTTGCGATGTCACTGATACTGTAATCTTGATAATTGCAATTTATTACAGCTTTTTGATTATCCCATATTTGTCTTGTAACTGGACAGTGAAAAAATAAATGATTATGAGTTTCTTCCTCCTTCTTACACAAAACACAGATCGATTCTTGTAGAATCCCCCACTTTTTGAGCCTATCCTTTGTAGGAAGTCTGTTTAGAAGAGCTTTATAGGTAGTCTGCGACATTTTTGGTGTGCTTGCTCTATTCCAAACAATTTGTTTCTCCCTCACATTGCATTTAACAACTTGTAATTATGCATATAGATAGTACATACAATCACTCTCAAAATGAGATATCGGAGTCATCGCAAGTACTAACCCAGCCAAGGACAGTTAAAAATGCCTATCCATATAGGTGCTGGTAGACACTTATACATAATACAGCGGAAATAGAAATAGATAACTATCTACATAGGACCCTCCCTTCAGCTTCATGTTCCATGCTCCTTTCAAAATGCTCCAAGCTACCTAACTACTTGGCTGCTCAGAAAACTAGAGCACCTAAAGTTTAAGGGAAAAGGAAAATAAACTTCGGGTCAGTCATGGGACTGGTGTGAGAAACTCAAATACGGATATTTTGAAACAAAGGGTATCTCATAAGACTATGCCACACATAAACACGGAATGAATTTTTACCTTATGATAACCAAAAAAATTTCTACACAAAATCTAGGAATATTATTTTCAATGACATTCTTTTGAAAACACTTTTTAAGTAAACTTATACAATCTTAGCCGAAATGGTTACATTGATTAAATTCCAGCAAAGTAGGTTCTATAATCAAGTCCGAAGGTATTACTGGAGAATGGATTTCCATACAATGGTAGGTAAAGGACTACCTTCCATATGGTAATCTCTTGTAATGACCCAAGATTTTAGGAATTTATTCTGGAAAATATAAATAAATTTAAAATAATTTTTAAAATAAATTTTGGAGGAGGAATTGATATAGCTTGATAGTGTATCAGTGTGTGTACGTGTGTGCACAGGAAATGCACATGAATATAAGCTAAAACCCTGAACTCCAAGAATACATACATATTGATGTGTATGGAAATATATATATATATATATATATGTAGATTAAATTCTTAAAAGTAGTATGCATGAGTAAATGTATATATGAATGCTACTGAATATTTTTGAGTGTACATGTGCATATGTGTGTGTGTCAGTATAGAATGATGTATGAATATATAGGAGGGTGTACTAATTATTTCAGTAAGACTTGTATAAATATATATGTGTTAATAAAATACTAAAGTTTAAACTAGTGAAATAAAAATATACAGACATATTTTATTATAAGCAGAAATAAAAAAAAAAGAATGAAGATATAAAAAGGAATAATCCTCTTATAAATAAATGAAGGAAGTACATACCATTTGCATGAAAGCTAAAAATAGGAAAAAATAAGATAAAACAGGGAAGTGCTTGGTATAGGCAGAATTAGAAAAGAGTATTTAATAAATAACAAAACCCAGTCACATTTTTAGCATGATTGTAGACAAAGGAAAAAGTATTTTTCTGAAAAGCAAAATTTCTGAAAGAAAAATGTAACCACTTTTCTCTTCACCCAAATTAAGCCGGGAAAGGGTAAAACTTTGGGTTTAAAATGTAGATAACATGATTTTTCTGGTGGGCAAAAATGGCTTTAGCCAATACCCAAAACCCTAAGAAAGACCCTGTATATATACATGTATATGCAGCAGCCTCCTCTCCTCCTCAGAAAAGAATTTTGAAAAAAAAAGAAGAAAAAACAATACCATAGAAATCATAAGACAAGGGAAGAAAGAGAGCTTGAGGATAAGGGCAGAAGTTCATCAATTAATTAAGGAAACAAAGAAGAGAGCTAGGTGAGAAAACTCACTCAAAAATCTAAGGCAATAAGTCCTAATGTAGGCAGCCAGATAAAAGTATTTTTATTAAAAGAGTATTTTCATATATGAATGCTTATCTGTGAATCTAAATCTGAAAATGTTTTGATTCTCTTTGATTGATCACTTGTTTTATTATAACAAAGTCTTATGTGTTGTTAGTATACATATCTGTTTTATACACTCAGATCTCTGTTATGTTAATGTTTAGGGATATAAACAAATACCCAGAAAATAAAATACTGAGAATAGGCAAGTAGTATTGGTTTTGGCTCAACCCAGAAAAATGCAAATAATGTTGAGCTGCAATATACTCATGTATAAGTGCTGAGGCTTGAAATAGAAAGGAATTAGGGGGTGCAATAGGGTTGCCTATGTGCTGATGCTCCTGATTCAATAAAATGCATAGCAAACAAAATTTTGTGATTCAGTGAAACCAGGTCATCCTGAGTTTAACTCAAGCACAAATGTTTGCAAAAGAAAAACTCTCTCAGAAACCATAAGCCAATGTTAGTTGCCTAAACTCCTTTTAAAATACCAAGATGAATATATGTATATACAGAACCTTATTTTGTAATCACCAATGGTTGTTTTCTTGTTTGCCTCTGTATGGTCATGAATAATATGAGATGCCATGATATAGATGTTTTCAGTTAATGAAATGGATCACTGAATGATTTTGTCATGAAAAATCAAAAGGGGTTATTATTAACTTAAACCTGATTAGGAAATTGGGGTCAAGAACACTGCAGGAATGACTTGTGTGCTTGAGTAACACAAGTTGACACATGGCTTGATTAAGTCCTGAGATCTTTGTGTAATGGAGTGAATTAGTTCATTACAGTGTGTCCATTGATTCATAAATATTGCAGATGAGACCAAGGATAGATAAATATACCAAGGAAATAATACTTGAGCAGATGAGAAAACTAGAGTTTTTCCCAGATTTGAAATATGAGAATTGAATAAATGATTTAACTCATATTAGTTATTTTCCTGTTTGGTATGAATGATTGTTTGTCTATGATTGAGTTGTATGCTTGAATGTATGTGCCATATTCATATGTGTAGTCTCTGGAAAGAAAGTTAAAGTGTGCACATGCACAATGACACAGAGCATGCACACAAGTATTTACCTGATTCCAAAGGACAGAACCTTATGTATATGTACTTAACTTGATTTTAACCTAATTAACAAATTGCTTTTGTGAATTTTCTCATACCAGACATGTGTCTAACCCTAGTGTGCTAATGGCATCTGGGGTGTCTCATTTAAAATGAGGCAGTTTCAAATGCTTTTTCAGGGATTGCAGCAACTAAGTAGGAGTAGGAGCAAGGCCTTGAGAAGAAGATATAGCATGCTAAAACTTAGTTAGATAAGAGCCTAAATGTTGAAATCTGCATGTATTGATAACTTAAATTGCTACTTGTACTAAGTGTTGAATATTGGAGGGATATTTTGTTAGGTATTTTGTTAAGAGATTGACTTGTATCTGGAAACTATGAACTAAGTTAAATATCTGTTATGTTTAAAAAGGATTTTGATCAAATCTTGTAAGTGGATTTAGCAAGAACACCATGTTAAAATTGAATGATTACATTTTATAAATGCATTCGTCAATCATGAATCTATGGAAAGGATTTAAGTTTTGGAAAATCAGGATAGTTGATTCTCAGAAAATTAAATGGTTTTATTTTCTACTATGGCATATGTATACAAAAGAAAATAGACATAGGTTGAATGTTTTTATATGGCTGCAAGGTTTCCATAATTTAACTTGTTCCATACAAATGTTTCATGTCCTATTTTTAAATAAAGAAAGGATCTGTAGTAAGGTAGATGGAAGCCAGATTCAGATAGTTGCAGTTATATATATGCACATAAACATGTTTTGTGCAAATGTCAACACACCTTTTCCTTTGCACTTGTAATAGGAATCTGAATTTCACTCAGATTTTAACCAAATGCATTTTAAATGCCAGACAGATCTTATAAGAAGAAATACAAACATGAATAATGATAAACACTTCTATCATCCTCAAAACCCAAGAACCAGACTCTTAATTCATATCAATCCTGAAGCCTTCCAGGTTATAGGGATGGGTTTCAAAAATAATTAAGCAAGAATTATTGTTTTGTATGATGGAATATAGGCAAAAATAAAGTATATATATGTGCAGATATAGGTAGATAACAGGTTCCAAACTGTACAGAAGAAAAAATGAAAAAAAAACAAAAATTGTGTTTGAACCAACCAGCATAGTACTCGAACTTGTGATCTCTTGTGTATAAGTTAGGCGCGTTTCCATTACGCCTAGATGTTGCTTGTGTTCACTTAGGATCCACTTTCTTTTATACTGAATTTGATACTATCCAGACTTTAACATGATCATCTATATTAAAAGCTTGTTTACTACTGATTATTACTTGATCACTTCTTAGTTAGGATAAACAGACTAATGTGTATGTTTCCAGTGGATTGTTTGGTCAAAAAAAATTAGCAATCCAATATCCTCTTGTTTTCCAGAACTCTGATTCAAACAAGAGAGGCATGTACATCCTCACATGTATGTGCTTATCTTTGTGAATGTACTGATATATTTATATTGGTTGATTATTGTGATCCTGGATATATTTGGTTTATTGGAGAAAGATATTGACCCTGAGAATTATGATTGCAATGGATGATATATCTATCTATATATATATCCTCTTCACCTTAAAAAAAAATCCTTATGGAATTAGAGTAGAAATAGGAGGGTCATTTCAGTTGGTATCAGAGCTATGTTATTTAACATAGAAGAAGTAAGGATCAAGTTCTTAGATAGAAATAAAATTAAAAGGAACTAAATATATATATATAACAATGTGCTCAGTGAAAAAAAAAAACCCACTGAAACAACCAAATTACCAATCAAACTAACCAGCTATGTAAATTATTATTAGCAAACTATGGTTGGGAGACCACCAAATCAGGGAGCAGGATCTTCCCATGCACCACCAATGGTCAATCTGCAAGACTTGGTGAGAGCATTTAGGGATGGGGCAGGACAAAGGCAAGAAAATCCCTATGAAGAACTCTCAAAATTACTTAAGACATATACTCATTTAGGAGGCAAAAGCTTTGAAGGGACAGAGAGTGTCATGGAAATTCAAACATGGTTGAGAACATTGGAAAGAATTTTCAATGACATGCAACTTGATGATCAAAGAAAGAGGAAAGTGGCTTCAAGACAGCTAAAAGGAGTAGCTTTAGGCTGGTGGGAAGTAATCATAGCAGGAAGGAATGAGAATGAAATCACTTGGAATCAATTCAAAGAGATGTTGGAAGCAAGGTTTGTACCAGCATCAGCAAAGACTACCTTGCTAGAAGAATTCATTAGACTTAGACAAGGAACCATGACTGTCACAGAATACACTCAAAAGTTTGAGGGGCTTTCCACATATGGAGCAATGCTTGTGGCAGATGAGGCATCTAAAAATGATAGGTACATAAAAGGTTTGAATCCAGGACTTAGCAGAGCCATGTTACCCTATGCAGACAAGACTTTTGACCATGTGATAGACTTAGCTTTGAGGTTGGAACAGCATGACAAGGAAAGGGAGAAGTTCAGAAATTTTAAGAGCAATAATACCAAGAAAGGTAAGGGGAGGTATCACCCTTATGATAAGAAGAAGGAAGAGGCTAGTAACAAAAGCACTGGAGATGTCAAAGCTAAGGAAAACAAGAAGAAAATTGTGTGCCATCAGTGTGGAAAAGAAGGACACATCAAACCAAGATGTCCAGAATTGAAAGGAGGAGCTTTCAAGTGTTATCTATGTGGGAAAGAGGGGCATATGAAGAGGAATTGTCCTGAGTACAAACAGCAAGGCAAATTGGCAAATTTGGAAGGAAAAGGCAAAGCCACAGTGGAGAGTAACACTGAAAACCATAGCCAAGTGGAAGGTACATTACTTATTTGCACCATAACCATAGCAGTAGTATATGATACTGGGGCAACTCACTCTTTAATTTCTTATGAATTGGTTAAAATGCTAAAACTAAATTGCATATTGGTTGAAACCCCATTGCATATACACAGTCCATTGGGGAGTTCTAGTGTTTTAAATATGATTTGTGTGGATGTGGAGTTAAACATAGGAGGAAATATTTTTATTTCCAATTTATATGTTCTGAATTACCCAAATATAGGTGTTATATTGGGGGTAGACTGGTTAAGGCAATTTAAAGCCATAATTAATTTAGACTCATCCACCATATCATTGCAAAATTCTAGAGGCCAGAGAATCACAGTTTTATGTGAGGTAGCTAAGGAAGGAAAACTATATCATTTAGTTGACTCAGAAAAAGATTTCAGTGAACTAACCATTGAAGAAATTCCCATAGTCAATGAATATTTGGATGTGTTTGGTGAGGTCAAGGGTATTCCACACCATAGACCAGTAGAATTCCAGATCAATCTAGTTCCAGGAGCAAGCCCAGTGATTAAAAAGCCAACTAGAATGGGGCCAAATGAACTAAAAGAATTAAAGAAACAGTTAGAAGAATTGGAAGAAAAGGGTTTTATAAGACCAAGTAATTCTTGCTGGGGAGCACCAGTGGTGTTTGTTAAGAAGCAAGATGGCTCCTTAAGACTCTGCATAGATTATAGAGAATTAAACAAAGTAACTATTAAAAATAAATACCCATTGCCAAGAATAGATGATCTTTTTGATCAATTAGCAGGGGCAAAAGTATTTTCTAGACTAGACTTAGCATCTGGTTTTCATCAAATGAAGGTGGAAGAATCAAGTATCAAGTACACTGCCTTTAACACTAGGTATGGGCTGTATGAATTTTTGGTTATGCCATTTGGCTTGACCAATGCACCATCTTACTTTGTAGATTTAATGAACAGAACCTTTAGAGATTGTTTAGACAAGTTTGTGCTTATTTTCATAGATGACATTTTGATTTATTCCAAGACAGTGGAAGAACATAAGCATCATTTGCACCTGGTTTTGTCTAGATTAAGGGAAAAAGATTTAAAGGCAAAATTTTCAAAATGTGTGTTTTGGAAAGAGGAAGTACATTTTCTTGGCCATGTTATATCTGCCAAAGGAATTTCTGTGAACCCCAATAAAGTAGTGGCTATTCAGGCATGGAAGAGGCCAAGCACTGTGAGTGAAGTGAGGTCATTTATGGGGATGGCAGGGTATTATAGAAGGTTTATAAAAGATTTTTCAAAAATTTCTACACCACTCACTAACCTAACCAGGAAAAACCAAGCTTTTGTTTGGTCAGAAAAATGTGAAAAGTCTTTTGAACAGTTGAAGGAGGCATTGGTGAATGCTCCAATTCTAAAGGTACCACATGGAAATGAAGAATTAGTGGTATACACTGATGCTAGTTGTAACGACCCCAGATTTTAATTTAATTTAAATTAATAATTTATTGAATTTTTGAATTAAATCGATAATTAAATAAATTTTTGGATAAAAATAGTAAGATAAATCGATAAAATGGAGCGAGTTTCCCCGGATTCAAGTATATTTCGTATAAATCATTTAAATTAAAAATATTGTAAATATGTGTATATTTGTATTTGGGCATATACGAGTGAATTTGAAAATAAATAATATACACATACTTTGGACACAAGTATAAAAAAATAAATAAGGTAAATTATATAAGTTATAAAAGACAAAGTAAACAAACAAAGATTTGATAAGTAATATATCTACAAGTTTGCAAAATAAACCAAGTAAATAAAATACATTTACATATGAACACTTAGAAAAGAAAACAAAACAAGTATAATAAAATATGTTTGTACATAATAAAAATACAAGACAAATACCATATATCAGCCAAAACAAAGTGATAAAAACAAACAAGCAAAGGAAGACAAAAATGTAAGCTGTAAACAAAGTATGGGTAATAGCTTGTAAATGAAAATGATAATGTCTTTGGCCACTAAAACAAAATCTCTCAGCCGAGTTAAAGAAAGAGTAGGCAAGAAGAAAAGAAATAAGTAGGAACATAAAGTACACTTACACAAAACAAAATAAATAAGTATGTACACATGAAACATAAAGGACAAGCATTTAATACCCAAGCACAAAACAATCTTCTCAGCCGAAAATATGTTGAAACCATATCAGTAAACCAAGAGGAAATCTCTGATTTCTTTTGTACAAAACAATATTTTATCACCTGTACAAGATATCATCACCCTGTACAAATATTATTACCAGTAAACTCCATTTCCATCCATCTCAGTTTTATTCATTCGAGCTGAGAAAATAAAAAGCAAACATCATTTTGAAAACTAAAAGATGATCAACAATTTCAAACTTCAACTTTAAACAACATAAATTGATCAAGACAAGCCAGAGAGTAAGGAGGCAAGTTTTAGCTAGAAAATCAAAGCCTGGTTCAACAGAAAAGTTCTGTTCTTCTTCCTAAACATCAAAGTGAGCAACCTTTTGTTTTAACCTCGAATTTGTTTATATAACTTGATGCTGGTGAGTAACTTCAATTTAAACTTAAATTTAGTTGTATAGAAAAATCTGATACTTTGTTGATTGAATGAGATATACCTATATACATATATGATGGATAACTGGTACATATATGCAGAGTCTCAGAATAAATATGATACAGGAAGTAAAGATTAGTTTGTTCTCTGACACTTTGGAAATCAAATTTTGATTTCAAAAATCAATTCTTCCCAAACCATTTGATATTTTGACTGGGAATCAAAAGAGTTATTGCTTGTTTAACTTTGAATTAAATTTTAAAAATAAATTCGAATTGAAATCATTTAATATTATCTCTGGAAAATAATAATTTCAAGTACAACTTGATATTTGACAAAATTCGAATCTCGCCATCTTCGAATTCAAATACATAACATGAATGTGGGTAGAAAATGATGATTTTAGCAATAAGTATCGTGATTTTTAGTGATCTGATTTGGTAGCAGTTCGTGGTTTTCTACTTTGGAGTTTTTGGGTCACCGTGGTTGATCGAGGCGGCTGGAAGGCGCGGCATTGTGTGAGGGGGTAGAAGAGCCTATGGGGGTGCTGGGAAAAATGGAGGGTGGTGCCAGTGATGACGATGGCGGCGATGGCCGTGGTTCAAAGTTTTTAAACCTAGTTTGGACGTGGGGACTTGTTTCGATTCGTTCGATCCTTTATGGTCGACCGAGTGCAACCGGTCGTTGGTGGTTGGAAGTGGGGTGTCAGATGAGGTCGTGGCCGGAATTTCGTGGCCACCGGTGGTCGAGGCGACGTGGTTGGAGCGATGCCAGGTTTGAGGAGATGATGGGCTGCGTTTCCAGGTGCGAGTTTTTCGAACTCGATTTTGATTCGAGCTAGAGTGAAGTTTTCTGGGGGTCGTGATCATCTCTGATGATGATGTGCGATATGAAGCAAATGGAGGTGGTGGCCGGAGTTGATCGAAGTCACGGTGCACGTGCACCGTGCACTTTTGTCTGGTGAAAGGTATTGGAAATGGGGATGACAAATTCTCATGTGTTTGCTCGAGGAATTCGAGTGTTTACTCGAAGCCAGGCACAGGGGAGACTCGAAGCAAAAAGATAAGGGTAGAAGAAGAAGTTGCGTGAAGTCCAATGGAGGGTCTCGGGTAAATACGTGTAGAAATCGAAGTACCACTCGAGTTAAATTTAAGGGAGCCTCAGGGTTTTGTTTAACTGCAGCAGTATTTTAAAATTTAATAACTTGTTTTCTATAAGTTTTAAATACTGTCACTTAACAAAGATTTAAATTATTAAGTCAAGAATTTAATACAAGTCTAAATTATTGTTGTTAATACTTGACGATGTTTAAACACTTAATTATTATTCTAATTAAGCAATTAATTTTAGTATAAAAATTCAATTAACAGTAAAATTGTAGTTAATGATAATTTGATTTTCAAAAGTTCAAAGAGGTTATGTACATTGTAATTGAAATAAGAGTTTAAATAAATAAATAAATGCTTAAGTAATAAATAAAATTATAACCAACTATTCAAAGTTGATAAATTAATGAATAATAGTAAAGTAATCAAGTAATTCAATTACGAATCAATGATTAATAAATTAAGTCATTAATAGTAAATCAATTTTAAATTAAAAATGATAAATACAAGTAATTCCTTTAGAAAAATAATTAAGGAATGATTGATTTAATTTATGAATAAATAATTTAGATTTAATTTATAAGTAGGAGTGAGTACTAATGAATTAATCTAAGAAATTTCTTAAGAAAAGTGATTAAGGAATGATTATTAGTTAATGAAGATAGTTAACTAAGGATCATTAAGTATTAATTAAAGTGATTAATTTGAAGAATAATTAATCAAAGGGTAATTAATTAGGTGATTAACTAATTATGAAAAATTTATCAAAAAGGTTTGAAATTTATGATTTATTAACCAGGATTATAAATTATTCATAAGTAATTAATCTGATTTAAATTTATCAGTTGACCTTACCTATGAATGTTTGGATTTTATTGAATGTGGATTGTTTGATATCCCTGATATATGATGCTTGTGATACACCCTGATTTATGTTGTGATCTGTAGTTTACTTACCTGTAATATATATCTGTGATCTGTGAATGAACGATAAGCGTTATAGTTTATATCGCTTATCGACTATATCCTGTATTTTGTTATGTGATGATTGATGTTGCACTATGGTGTGTGAAACCCCTGGACTACACCTTTACACACACAAATATGGATTTCACGTGGAAATCGGTTAAGTCACAGATAATTTAAATTTGATGTTTTTCGAAATTGAAATTTTAATTTCAATTGATTTTGAATTTGAAATTTAGGTTTAAAGTGAAAAGCTTTTGAAATGGAATTTCAAAGATGAAATTTAATTTTGAATAACTTGATGAAGTTTTGGAAGTTTAAATAATTTGATTTAAAACTTAAATTCAAGATTTGAAATCGAATTCTATAATTTGAAACTAGGGATTAAAGAAGTTATATCGTTATATAGGGGTTAAACCATTTTAAAAGTATTGATTTTGAAATATGAATATAATTCAAGGACTTTAACCCATGCAAATAAAATTGGATTGTTCGTAAATGAAAACTGTTTGTTTTCAAATGATAAAAGCTTTCGTATATATAAGAAATGAAATTCCAATTTAAAGGAATTTCAAGTATGAATTGAAAGATGGTTTCCCAAGTTATAAATGAATTCTTTTTTTTAAAACTATGAATTGAATCTGTTATCTTTAACAGATTTAAAATGATGATTTGTTTAAACCATTCAAAATGAAATTGTTTGAAAGTTATAAGTTGAATCTTTATTTTAAAGATTTAACGAGTTAATCCAATTGAAACAGAAATTGTTTTGGAAAAACTGTGAATGAATCTTTGTGAAAATTAAGTGAACTCTGTAAATAAATCTTTTTGTTTAAAAGATTTGAAATGGTAATTTGTTAAACCATTTGAAGAAAGAAGTTGAATTATTAAGTTGTGACTTAATTGAAATCCCAATATCCATATGTTTTTAAAGATTGCGCTCGTTATTCGGGTTAGCCGGGAAAAGACATTTGTGTCATATAACCCATTCCGAATAGTGATACGTCGTATATGGATAGCATTTGAAGGCCGGTGTTGAAGACCGGATATTTTTCGAAAATGAAAGAACAACCTGTCGAATGTCTCTGCACTGAGTCGCGCCGGTATAGAGATTTATATCACTCTTTTGTGACGGGAAGTCCGGACGTGATTGGAAATTATCCGGAATTGCAAGGGCTTCGTGAGAAGTGCCTTCGGTTCTGTTCGATCCCGGAACAGACTTGTATGGATACATGTCTGACATTACACTTTGAGATATAAAGCCGATCTCTTTCAAATACATTTCTGTTGGTGGCGGAGAATTTATTCTCTTAGCTTAACACCCTTCTCTGAGACGTACGAGCTCAGAGGTGATGTAGTTGAAGTTATCAGCGATATATCCCAATTTGGTAATGTGACATGCTGAGTGTTGCTGTGTGATGATCAGTGTTTGATCATTTGTGATATGATCATTTGTTTGATCATTTATCTTTGTGATCATAGGTTGATCATCTGTTGACCCAAAGCATGGCTTTGTGACAAAGCGTAGCTTTGTGGACGAGACTTCGTCGAGCCTCACAAACCGGAAATGGTCGAAACAGGAATGTTGCGGCAAGGTTATGAGGGTCGCGCCCTTTAGGGTATGTCATTTCCTTCTGGAAAAGGGTGGTGTCATGGTATGGAGCCCAGATACTTACTCATGTGGATACACTTTATTATGTGTGATGTTGGTTATCGAGGCCTCGGATAAAGGTCCCAAAGGACCGGGTGATGACATATTCGTGAGTTACCTGTTACAGGGGTAACCCGGCCTTGTTTGGCAGAGAGCAGTTTGTCTCTCGGGACGTCCCGCCAGAGGCGATCCCATGCGACGGAAGGAAGTTCCTTAGCCTGACCATTTGTTGGAAATCCGTTTCTCCAATACGGAACTTGTACGGTTTTAGTTGTAGAACCTGCCATCTAATATGGTAGCTATAGTAGGCATGGTATAATGGTACCTATGCTGGCTAAGATTAATATTATACTTTCAAATTGTTTTCCACTATGCACTAATAATAATAATCCAATGATTTGCGTAGTAAGCATGTTTGACTATCATAAGAAGAAATCTCCTCCAAGTCTGCGTTTGCATTGTGTGTGTGGTGGGAGGTTTTATGGTAGTTTCATTTTCCAAAAGCATTGCGAATTGACTTTAAAAATCTGTTGTTGTTTGTTTTAAAGATAAACTGTTTTTGTTGCTCACACCAGTCCCATGACTGATCCGGAGTTTATTGTTCCCTTCCTAAACTCTGGGTGCTCATAATTTTCCACACGAGCAGTCTTGAGTTGGGTTTTTCAGATATTCAGGTTTAGTAGATTATCTGGAGCTAGTTCAGTTCTTGGAGTTCATGGACTGACGTCGCTTATCTTGGAGCATTCTATTGGAGATATTCTATCTGCTGTTGATGTTACCATTTTCTTTTCCGCTGCTATTTCTTGTATCATATCTCTGATGTATATTGATATTCATTGTATCACTCTGTTGTATCAGATATTATATATCAATGTATTATTCTTTTCTTCCGCTGTGTTATTTACTTAATTGTGTTATAAGCTCTGGAGAACCAGATTTGGCATTTGAATCTACGGCATTCGAGTACGATGTAAAGTACGGGTGCCGATTTTCGAAGGCCAACTTTTGGGTCTTCACACTAGTGGATTTGGCTTGGGTGCAGTGTTGATGCAACAAGGCCAAGTCATTGCATATGCATCCAGACAACTTAAACCCCATGAAGTAAGGTATGCCACACATGATCTCGAATTAGCAGCTGTGATATATGCTTTAAAACTTTGGAGACATTATTTATTAGGCACAAAGTTTGAACTTTACACTGACCACAAGTCTCTAAAATATTTGTTTTCACAAAAAGATTTGAACATGAGGCAACATAGATGGGTGGAGTTCTTAGTTGCCTATGATTTTGACATACTCTATACACCAGGCAAAGCAAACAAAGTTGCAGATGCTCTAAGTAGACATCATGCTAAATTGGCTATGATGATGATAGCAGAATTTAAAGATTTGTCTTTGCTAACTGAGTTAGAGATTGAGGAGAATGGTTGTGTGCAGATGCATGGTGCACAAGAAGATAAAGGGAAGTTAAGCTTAATGACACTTCAACCAGATTTAATTCTGAAGGTAGGAAAAATGCAAGAACAAGATGCTCACTTATTAGAGAAGAGAATGCTCCTCTCAAGAGGGGAGGAAGTAATGAATCACCACATTGATAAAGATGGTTATGTGAGATACCAGAATAGGATGTGTGTACCAGAGGACATAGAATTGAAGAGGGAGATATTGAATGAATATCACAGAAGTAAATACTCCATACACCCAGGTAACACAAAAATGTATCAAAATTTGAAAAGAGACTTCTGGTGGAAGGGGATGAAATCTGATATAGCCAAGTACATTGCCAAATGTATGACTTGCCAACAAGTCAAGGCTGAAACTCAAAGACCATCAGGGTTGATGCAACCTCTTAGTGTACCACAGTGGAAGTGGGAAGACATATCTATGGACTTCATAGATGGACTGCCTAGATCTAAGAGAGGTAATACAAGCATATGGGTGATAGTTGATAGGCTAACCAAGGTAGCACACTTCATCCCAGTCAAGTCAGAAAGAACAGCACCAAAACTAGCTCAAATTTTTATAAAAGAAGTGGTAAGGTTACATGGCATTCCCAAAACCATTGTGAGTGATAGGGATACCATCTTCACTTCAAAATTCTGGAGAAGCTTTCAAGAAGCAATGGGAAGTGAACTATGTTTAAGTACTGCCTACCATCCTCAATCAGATGGGCAGACTGAGGTGGTAAACAAAGTTTTGGAGGACATGTTGAGGGCATGTATACTGGATTTTGGGGGCAACTGGGAAGATTACCTTCATCTAGTTGAATTTACATACAACAACAGCTACCAAAGCACCATAGGAATGGCTCCATTTGAAGCCTTATATGGTAAACCCTGTTTGTCACCTGTTTGCTGGGTAGAAGCAGGAGAAAGGTCTATTTTAGGACCTGAGTACATACAAGAAACCAAGGAGAAAATTGAGTTGATAAGAAGAAGAATGACAGCAGCTCAAGATAGACAAAAGAAATTTGCAGACATGAGAAGGAGGCAGGTAGAATATGAAGTGGGAAATTTTGTTTTCATCAAAATCTCACCCATGAAAAATGTGCTGAGGTTTGGAAAACAAGGCAAATTAACCCCAAGATATATTGGACCATACAAAATTCTGGAGAGAATTGGTCCCTTGGCATATAAGTTGGAATTACCAGAAAACATGCAAGGTATACATGATGTTTTTCATGTATCACAATTGAGAAGGTGGGTCCATGACAAGGCAGAAATTCTTGAAACCCCAACCCAAGTGCAGATAAATCCTAATTTGATTTATGAAAAGGATCCAGTGGGAATTTTGGCAAAAGATGTGAAGAAGTTGAGGAATAAATCTCTGAAACTTGTGAAGGTACAGTGGAGTCTTGATCCTAGTGATTGCACATGGGAATTAGAAGACAAAGTTAGGATGAATTATCCTAAGCTATTTTCAGATTAAGGTAATTCTGATTTTTGATTGTTTTCTTTATTTTGGATGAATATTTTTAGTTAGTATAGAACTAAGAATCTATTTGGTAAAGAATATACTTGTTCTCTGAATTAAGTTTAAAATTTATTTTAAGCTTAGGAAAATTGTGGGACACAATTTCTAAAAGGAGGGGTGTATGTAATGACCCAAGATTTTAGGAATTTATTCTGGAAAATATAAATAAATTTAAAATAATTTTTAAAATAAATTTTGGAGGAGGAATTGATATAGCTTGATAGTGTATCAGTGTGTGTACGTGTGTGCACAGGAAATGCACATGAATATAAGCTAAAACCCTGAACTCCAAGAATACATACATATTGATGTGTATGGAAATATATATATATATATATATATATATATATATATATATATGTAGATTAAATTCTTAAAAGTAGTATGCATGAGTAAATGTATATATGAATGCTACTGAATATTTTTGAGTGTACATGTGCATATGTGTGTGTGTCAGTATAGAATGATGTATGAATATATAAGAGGGTGTACTAATTATTTCAGTAAGACTTGTATAAATATATATGTGTTAATAAAATACTAAAGTTTAAACTAGTGAAATAAAAATATACAGACATATTTTATTATAAGCAGAAATAAAAAAAAAGAATGAAGATATAAAAAGGAATAATCCTCTTATAAATAAATGAAGGAAGTACATACCATTTGCATGAAAGCTAAAAATAGGAAAAAATAAGATAAAACAGGGAAGTGCTTGGTATAGGCAGAATTAGAAAAGAGTATTTAATAAATAACAAAACCCAGTCACATTTTTAGCATGATTGTAGACAAAGGAAAAAGTATTTTTCTGAAAAGCAAAATTTCTGAAAGAAAAATGTAACCACTTTTCTCTTCACCCAAATTAAGCCGGGAAAGGGTAAAACTTTGGGTTTAAAATGCAGATAACATGATTTTTCTGGTGGGCAAAAATGGCTTTAGCCAATACCCAAAACCCTAAGAAAGACCCTGTATATATACATGTATATGCAGCAGCCTCCTCTCCTCCTCAGAAAAGAATTTTGAAAAAAAGAAAAGAAAAAACAATACCACAGAAATCATAAGACAAGGGAAGAAAGAGAGCTTGAGGATAAGGGCAGAAGTTCATCAATTAATTAAGGAAACAAAGAAGAGAGCTAGGTGAGAAAACTCACTCAAAAATCTAAGGCAATAAGTCCTAATGTAGGCAGCCAGATAAAAGTATTTTTATTAAAAGAGTATTTTCATATATGAATGCTTATCTGTGAATCTAAATCTGAAAATGTTTTGATTCTCTTTGATTGATCACTTGTTTTATTATAACAAAGTCTTATGTGTTGTTAGTATACATATCTGTTTTATACACTCAGATCTCTGTTATGTTAATGTTTAGGGATATAAACAAATACCCAGAAAATAAAATATTGAGAATAGGCAAGTAGTATTGGTTTTGGCTCAACCCAGAAAAATGCAAATAATGTTGAGCTGCAATATACTCATGTATAAGTGCTGAGGCTTGAAATAGAAAGGAATTAGGGGGTGCAATAGGGTTGCCTATGTGCTGATGCTCCTGATTCAATAAAATGCATAGCAAACAAAATTTTGTGATTCAGTGAAACCAGGTCATCCTGAGTTTAACTCAAGCATAAATGTTTGCAAAAGAAAAACTCTCTCAGAAACCATAAGCCAATGTTAGTTGCCTAAACTCCTTTTAAAATACCAAGATGAATATATGTATATATAGAACCTTATTTTGTAATCACCAATGGTTGTTTGCTTGTTTGCCTCTGTATGGTCATGAATAATATGAGATGCCATGATATAGATGTTTTCAGTTAATGAAATGGATCACTGAATGATTTTGTCATGAAAAATCAAAAGGGGTTATTATTAACTTAAACCTGATTAGGAAATTGGGGTCAAGAACACTGCAGGAATGACTTGTGTGCTTGAGTAACACAAGTTGACACATGGCTTGATTAAGTCCTGAGATCTTTGTGTAATGGAGTGAATTAGTTCATTACAGTGTGTCCATTGATTCATAAATATTGCAAATGAGACCAAGGATAGATAAATATACCAAGGAAATAATACTTGAGCAGATGAGAAAACTAGAGTTTTTCCCAGATTTGAAATATGAGAATTGAATAAATGATTTAACTCATATTAGTTATTTTCCTGTTTGGTATGAATGATTGTTTGTCTATGATTGAGTTGTATGCTTGAATGTATGTGCCATATTCATATGTGTAGTCTCTGGAAAGAAAGTTAAAGTGTGCACATGCACAATGACACAGAGCATGCACACAAGTATTTACCTGATTCCAAAGGACAGAACCTTATGTATATGTACTTAACTTGATTTTAACCTAATTAACAAATTGCTTTTGTGAATTTTCTCATACCAGACATGTGTCTGACCCTAGTGAGCTAATGGCATCTGGGGTGTCTCATTTAAAATGAGGCAGTTTCAAATGCTTTTTCAGGGATTGCAGCAACTAAGTAGGAGTAGGAGCAAGGCCTTGAGAAGAAGATATAGCATGCTAAAACTTAGTTAGATAAGAGCCTAAATGTTGAAATCTGCATGTATTGATAACTTAAATTGCTACTTGTACTAAGTGTTGAATATTGGAGGGATATTTTGTTAGGTATTTTGTTAAGAGATTGACTTGTATCTGGAAACTATGAACTAAGTTAAATATCTGTTATGTTTAAAAAGGATTTTGATCAAATCTTGTAAGTGGATTTAGCAAGAACACCATGTTAAAATTGAATGATTACATTTTATAAATGCATTCGTCAATCATGAATCTATGGAAAGGATTTAAGTTTTGGAAAATCAGGATAGTTGATTCTCAGAAAATTAAATGGTTTTATTTTCTACTATGGCATATGTATACAAAAGAAAATAGACATAGGTTGAATGTTTTTATATGGCTGCAAGGTTTCCATAATTTAACTTGTTCCATACAAATGTTTCATGTCCTATTTTTAAATAAAGAAAGGATCTGTAGTAAGGTAGATGGAAGCCAGATTCAAATAGTTGCAGTTATATATATGCACATAAACATGTTTTGTGCAAATGTCAACACACCTTTTCCTTTGCACTTGTAATAGGAATCTGAATTTCACTCAGATTTTAACCAAATGCATTTTAAATGCCAGACAGATCTTATAAGAAGAAATACAAACATGAATAATGATAAACACTTCTATCATCCTCAAAACCCAAGAACCAGACTCTTAATTCATATCAATCCTGAAGCCTTCCAGGTTATAGGGATGGGTTTCAAAAATAATTAAGCAAGAATTATTGTTTTGTATGATGGAATATAGGCAAAAATAAAGTATATATATGTGCAAATATAGGTAGATAACAGGTTCCAAACTGTACAGAAGAAAAAATGAAAAAAAAACAAAAATTGTGTTTGAACCAACCAGCATAGTACTCGAACTCGTGATCTCTTGTGTATAAGTTAGGCGCGTTTCCATTACGCCTAGATGTTGCTTGTGTTCACTTAGGATCCACTTTCTTTTATACTGAATTTGATACTATCCAGACTTTAACATGATCATCTATATTAAAAGCTTGTTTACTACTGATTATTACTTGATCACTTCTTAGTTAGGATAAACAGACTAATGTGTATGTTTCCAGTGGATTGTTTGGTCAAAAAAAAATTAGCAATCCAATATCCTCTTGTTTTCCAGAACTCTGATTCAAACAAGAGAGGCATGTACATCCTCACATGTATGTGCTTATCTTTGTGAATGTACTGATATATTTATATTGGTTGATTATTGTGATCCTGGATATATTTGGTTTATTGGAGAAAGATATTGACCCTGAGAATTATGATTGCAATGGATGATATATCTATCTATATATATATATCCTCTTCACCTTAAAAAAAAATCCTTATGGAATTAGAGTAGAAATTGGAGGGTCATTTCATCTCTAGAGGGATATACCAAGAATTAATACCTTTGAAACCTCTACACCTGGCAAGACCGACCTACCCAAAGACCTATCTATTATCGAAAATAGAACCGAATATGACATCACCCCAGTCGTAAATGACTTATCCGGGATCCCATAGCATACACAATATACTTGACATATAGAGAGTAATCTAGAAAGGTGATGATCATACCCTAATGGTTGCGAACCACATAGCCTTGCGGCATGCCCTGTTTAAGCTATTTTTGGGTGATGAGGCTCGAGGTAATGATTACCTTTCTTATAGCACACATTTCACTTGAATAGCACATTGCCAATTCCATCACACACTACTAATTTCCACAAATGCACAATCTCTGAGCTCATACATCTCAGAGATGGGTGTTAAGTATATGAGAGTTACCTCCTACATCACCAAACAGATGTACATTTGTAAAAATCAATGTACGTACATTTTAGAAATGCAATGTCAGATATTCATCCGTATAAGTTGTCCAGGAATAGGACAAATCGAAGGAACTCTCCTACTACATCCTGCCAGGAATCAGCCCTAGGATTAGTGGCGAGCAGCTCTTGCATTTAAGATCAAATAAAGATACTAATGTCACATATATATGATGTGGGAAATTTCCCCCAAAGATCAAAGACAAGCAGCCATACATTCCATCTTCTAATTTATCATCATTTCATGTCTTCACTTCGAATGCATATATTGGTTCGAAGTAGTTTTCAAATAAGAATCACCTAAGTCTGAACCTAGTTCCTTCAAACCAATCATCGATAAAAGATGTTAAGTTTGAGGTTGATTATCATTTCATTTATCAATATCTTTTAACAAATAAAATATCTATTTTAAAGCTATAAATCTTTAAATCATATTCTTTCCAGTATATATGGAATCATTAAATCTCTCTTTAATTTTGGAAATACCAAATCAAAATCATCTCTCATAAATCACATTGCAAAACCTTATTGAGTAAAGAGGGTAGATAGAAATTATACCAATTCTACTCAACATCAATTTCTATATTCAACCTTTACTATCCAAAGAATAACGGTGGAATCGCCTTTTAAATCCACATGGATAGTATAGGTTCCCTCCTTGGAATTTAATACCAAGTATAAGAAGATTATTTCTACATAATCCAAGTTGTATTAAATATATAAATTTGAATCTTTTATACTTGCCTTGTTTTCGACATTTCAACCTTGTTTATTCCTCGCGCAGGATAGAGGCCAAGTAAGCCAAGGCACGGGTTGCTCCTAAACATCTCCTTAGTTTAAGCACCCCACATTCGCATCTCTTGAATAGGAAAAATCCAGTCTACTCATCGGCTTGTAGAGCCAAGATTAAATCATTTATTTTTAACATCCTTTCTTTTAACCATTTATTTAAACTACATTAAAAGCAAATTTAAAAATTCCAAATCATCTTTAAAATACTTAATTATTTATTTGAAACCGTTGTTTGCAAAAGTTACTATAAAGTGCTGCGAAAAAATGCTACAAATAATGTTTTTAAGACTTCTTTGATCAAAACAACTTTTCAATTGATTGAAAGTCCATTTTATAACTAAAAACTCTTTTAAAACATTTTAATATATTTATAGAAATTATTTCATACTTCCAAAGAATTAAAAATATTCATTTAAAGAATTTATCGCTTTGGTTTCCGAACTGTCAAAGCGCGACTATAATTGTAACGACCCGCCTTTTTTACCATCGAAAGTCAACACTGAACGCTACCACTATGTTCCAATGTTGCGCATCCAATCGATAAAACGGCAAATTGTTAGGGTAAATAAAAAGAAAAGAACAAAGAATAGAGAAAAACGGAATCTCACAACCGAATCAACAACATATAATATAATAAGAACGGTAGAAATTGTCACTCCAAACATACATAGTATATCAGAGTTAAAACAAACTTTATCGGCTGGATAATTATAAAATCCTGACCTTACAAATGTCGATAGGTATACTATATAATACAGCAGAAAATAAAACTATGATGGGTGAATCTTCAGCTCCCTTTCAAGACCTCCAAAGCTTCTAAGACAACCTGGAAAAATACTCGGCCTGACCCGAGCATTATAATAAAATAACACCTGGATCAGTCTGGAAATACAAGCTTGAGATAACTCAAATAATGAGGAACTTATAAATTTCTGTGAAACCACGCCGCTAACGCGGAACGGGTTTTTGCCTCACAAGAATAACATATATACAGGCAAGAGCAGCAATAAATAACAAGAACAAATCCAATTATGAATGAGCATAAATAATATTAAACTAGACTTGAAAGAATGAAAATAAACCGAGTAAAATCCAAACTAGACAAATGGATAGAACAAGGAAAATAGTCCAACTTGATAGAATGGACTAAATAAGGTAACAATCCAAACTTGATAGAATGGACTAAATAAGGTAACCATCCAACTTGATAGAATAGACAGAATAAGATAACAGTCCAACTTTAATAGAAAGGACTAAATCAATATTTAAATGTCATGATGAGGAGTTGGCTCTACTCGTTGCAATTTAAAGCTAAAACAGATTCATGGATACAAATCAAATAAGGAAGGGAAAATTTCCAACAAATGACAAGGAAGGTGCACCCCCTTGAAGTATACCTCTTGTAACGACCCAGAATTTTGACCAAATTAAATTGAGAATATTTAATTAATTTTAAATATTTGAACGATAATTTAATTTGAATCCCGAATGTAACTTTGAATTTGACGATTAAATTATAAAATTTAATCGATTGAGAGTTGAATAAAAATTTGAATCTTCAATTGAAAGCTAGAAAAAATTATTTCAAACGCTTGTAAAATTTATATTGATAATTCTGAAGATAACAGAAGCTTCAGAATCCAATTTCGAATTTATTTGATCAGTTTTGAAATTTATATCGTTTAACCGATATTTATAAAATAGTCATTTTTCAAACAGTCTCGGAATTCGACGAAACCAGTTCCATTGGGTCCGTAATATTGAATTATTATCGGATTTCAAATTTCGTATTTTTCGGACTTGCCGTGTGAGCATACGTTAAGAAAACGCGTTGAGATTTTAAAGCAAATTCAATTTAAAATTTAAATTTAAAATTGGTAACATCTGCACGTTCGTCCCTTTTATCACGCGCTTGAATCACGCCTACAATCACGAACGCATCGTGCAACCCATGCCTCCTTCCATTTCAAAATAATCCTCTTCCTTTATCTGTTCAAGACAAATTCTCGTTCGAATTCAAATTAATGGCCGAACAAGATTTTAACTTCCACCCTTTCAAATTAAATCGAAATCTTCTCGTTCAAACTTCAGCTCGTTCGTAGCTGAGAGGCAATGGGAGATCGACATTATTTCCACTTCGAGATTAAATGCCAGAGATAGTGTTACCGCGTTCTTCCTCCTTTTCCCCAAATAGAGTATCAATTCATTCCTCCCCCATTTCAAATTTAAAATCGAGCTCGTGCTCGTCGCGATTTGGACAAGCGCGCACGCGAGAGGAGCTCGCACTCGAGCATTGGGAGGCGGCAGCGCAAGTGGTTCGGGGTAGCGAAGCGATCGAGGCAGATGAATCGAGGTCAGGGCATAAGGAGCTCGCGTTCGAGCGCCGACCTGGAACTCGGCAGTGGGATGAAAGACGCGGCGACGAAGGAGACTCGTTCTTGTATGCGAAAGGTGGGCGAGCGGTGGCACTTTGGGGTCGAAGACGAAGTGAAGCAGGCGACGTCGCGATAAGGACGGTGGTGGTGGCTCGCCTGAGATGTCGCGAATTGGGGGTTTCGTGAGCAAGATGATGGAGTTGGAGTGGTCTGCGAGTTGGCGTGCTGGCCAGAATGATGGTCGGTGGTCTTCGAAGTCGAGCTGGTGGAGGGCTGTCGTGACTGGAACGGAGTTGAGGTGATGTTCGATCTGGGCGTGACTTCGACAGATAGGTAAATTTTTTTTTTAGCAGTTTGTTTTAGGTTAATCTCAAATTAATTCGAATGCTGGAAATTCATATAGATTGAGAGTATTTACAGAGAAAATATGCATATATATATATAGATTTACAAAATAAAATTTATGATAAACAGTTTGAAAGAAAAAAAATTAATAATAAAGCAATATCTTTGTTTAAGTAACTTATTTAGAATTTATATTAGCTACTAAAAATAATTTAAAGAAAGAGAACTTAGTTTTAAAACTTTAAATTTAAGATTTGTTAAAATTATTTAAAAAGGAAGTTTAATTGATTTATCTAAGACTATTTAGATTACTAGAGAAAACTTTATATAAAGGGGATTTATTTTTAAACAAAAAAATTTTTTTGGGTTAACTAAATTTATTAAAAGAAATTGGTTTAAAATAAAACCATTGAGTAATTAAAACTATCAAAACGAAAATTTGGTTAATTAAATTTATTTAAAGAAAACTGGGTTAAAAATGAGGTCATTGTATAATTAAAACATATCAAGTTAGAAATTTAATAGTTCGATTTAATTCGAATATTAACGAATTGTACAATTATTTATACAAGGTATAAAATCAAGAAACAGCTGAAAATGGAAAATGGGATGGCAAATTAAAAGCTAAGGTGAGATTTTTCTCACTCAAATGAAGTTGGATTTTGATTGACTGATTTATTGCTGTTTGTATTAGATATAGTAGGATATATATCTATATATAGCAATATATACATATTGGCATATGTATATATTGGATTGATGATTTTCCGCCTCGTATAGCGGATGAGACCCTATTGCGCCGTTAGTAAGCGGATTTTTATAAAACCCATATACCGCGATAATTCCGTACTGGAGCGGAATTGGTATTGTGCTAACGTCTTTGGATGCAGGAAAACAGGTTGGAGGGATCCAACTGGACCCCTCACATTGATTGAATTTATTTCTACTGTGATGTGATAATCTGTGAATGATTATTGATGTTATTGAATTGATGTCTGGAAATTGTTTGAAAGCTAAAATTTAGCTGAATGGATGTTTGATATCATTGGATTCCAAAAATAAATGAAATTGAATTTTTGTAATTCAAGTAGAAAATTTTAAGTGAATTGATTTTTTTGAAATTGAATAAAATTTGAAGAAAAGAATTTAAAGGCATAAAAGTTGATTTTTATAGTATTATCGAATTTATTCCAGAATAAAATGGAAATGATTAAATAAATGAATTTCGTATAATAGTGATTTTAAATTGAGGAATTTAGTTTAAAATTTGGATCTTTAAATAGATTGAAAGAAACAATTGAAATTTATTTTCCTAAAAAGGAATTTATTTAAAAAGGAGATAAGTTGGATTTTGAAACCAATATAAAAATGATTTCAATTTAAAGAATCCATTTTAAAACAGAATATTGAATAACTTGAGAAAAATAAGGAATTTATTTAGTAGGGATAAATACAATTAGAGATCAATCTGAAATTGATTTAATATTTGGAAATGAATTCTTGAGAAATCAGTATGGAAATTTTATTTAAAATTGAAAATAAATTTAGAAATCAATATTGAAATTGATTTGATATTGAAGTTTTTATAAATAGAATTGAAATTTATAAAAGTTGTTTATAAATCCGAAATCACTTATTTTTATAAGTGAATTATAGAAGTTAATAAAATGAGATTTATAACCCGGAGTTGTTATAGAAGATAGGAAATGGAATTTATAAACGTTGTTTTATAAATTCGAAATCGGTTGAATTTGATAAATTGAATATAGAAGATTATTAAAGAAGATATATTCGCGATTTTGGATAGCGAATTTTTATTGAAATAAAAATGTGTAGAAATGATTGAAATTGGGTTAAGTGAATTATATTAACGATTTTGGACAGTGAATATATTATTGAATAAAATGGATTCATTTTTGAAGAAGTGATATTTTAAAATAAAGATTGTTTTAAAGATGTTTTTAAAACGTGTTAAATATCGAAACATAGATTTCAACATTTATTGTTGAAATAGACCTTTTCGAGAAATTTAAGGAAATGGTGGACTATAACACTGTTGTTATAGTAAATGATTTCCGGAAGGAAATGTTTTATGTAGTATTGGGATTTATATATCTATCTTAAATCCGAATACCCATACTAGTGATTTCGAGTCGTCGTAACGATGTTTTACGTAACATTCGTTTTGACTCAAATAGATGTTAAAATTAATGATTTCCTTAAAGAATGAACTATATACTTAATTTGATTTAAGTATATCGAATATTTTCAAATGTTGAAAATAAATAGATTTGTGAAATACTTATTATTAAATAAGTATGGAATTGCTTTTCCAATATGAAATGAACGTTTTGAGAATTTATCCTTGTAAAGATAAATTGAGATTGAATATTGAAAACGATTTGAAAATCGAATATCAGTAGATATTCGAAAATATAAATTCAATACGGAATTTATAAAAGAAAGCGAAGTTGTTTAAAAATAAATATTGATTTATTTTTGAAGTGTGGAAATTGATTTGAAATTGTTTTCAAATGGTTAAGTGTGGAAATTTTATATCTAGTAAAGATATTTTTGAAGATGAAATAATTTGGAAAATTATTTGGAATCTGATGATGTTGCGCATCTTTATTGATAGTTAAATAACCGACTATCAATAATTACCTTGAATGGTATTTGTTGTGAATTGGATGAATTTGAATGCCACACTTGTTTTTAAATAAACGCTCACTATTCGGGTTAGCCGGGAAAGGACCATGGGGTCGTATAACCCATTCCGAATATGTGATACGTCGTTATGAATTGCATTCGAAGACCGGTGTTGAAGACCGGATATTTTTAAAAACGGAAGGATTACCGTCGAGTTACTCTACATCGGCTGATCTCCGGTTTAGAGGTTTTATCACCCTTAGTGACGGGAAGTCTAGACGTGATTAGAAATTTATCCGGATATGCAAGGGCTTCGTGAGAAGTGCCTTCGGTTCTGTTCGATCCCGGAACAGACTTGTATGGATTGTGTGTCTGACGTTACAATTTGAGATGTAAAGCTGATTTTTTTCAAATACATTTCTGTTGGTGGCGGAGAATTTATTCTCTTAGCTTAACACCCTTCTCTGAGACGTACGAGCTCAGAGGTTATGTAGTTGAAATTTATCAGCGATATATCCCAATTTGGTAACGTGGCATACTGAGTGTTGCTGTGAAATGATCAGTGTTTGATCATTTGTGATATGATCATTTGTTTGATCTTATATCTTTGTGATCATAGGTTGATCGTTTTGTTTGACCCGAAGCATGGCTTTGTAGAAAGCGTAGCTTTGTGGACGAGACTTCGTCGAGCCTCACACCCCGGAAATGGTCGAAACAGGAAGGATGCGGCAAGGTTCTAGGGAGTAGCGCCCCTTAGTGTATGTCATTCCTTCTGGATAAAGGTGGTATCATGGTATGGAGCCCAGATACTTAACCTCTGTGGTTACTGCATTATTATTATCTATGTGGTTTGTTGGAAATCGGGGATCCTCGGGAAGATCGGTGACGATCGGGGGATGGCATACGCGTGTCAGTAGTTACCTATTTTTGCAGAGGTAACCCGGCCTTGTGTTGGCAGAGATCCGGTTAGGTTCTCGGGTCGTCTATTCCAGGGACGTACCCATCGTGGAAAAGGAAGTTCCTTAGCCTGACCATTTGTTGGAAATCCAAAGAAACAATACGAGCCTTTACGATTTCAATTGTATAACCTGTCTCCTCAGGAGGCAGCTATAGCAGGCATAATATAATGGTACCTATGCTGGCTAAGATTTATATTCTACTTTCGAAATGTTTTCTACACTATGCACTAATAATAATATCAAAAATGATTTGATTTTGCATATCAAGCATCTTTGACTATCATAAGAAGAAATCTCCTCCAATTCTGCGTTTGCATGTGTGTGTGGTGGGAGGTCTTATGGTAGTTTCATTTTCCAAAAGCATTTCGAATTGACTTTGAAAATTATCCCGTTCTTATTTTAAAAATAACTGTTTTACGATCTCACACCAGTCACCATGACTGACTCGGAGTTTATTGTTCCCTTCTAAACTCTGAGTGCCCACCAATTTCCACACGGGCAGCCTAGAGTTATGTTATCAGGATATTCTGGATATTCTGGAGCTTTGGAAGCAAGCTGGATGGCGAAACGTATCACCTATATTTTTGTATTATTCCGTTGTGTATTCTGTATGAGGACAAGTTTATATAACTGTCCATTGTTGTATCGAGTTGTATATTGACTCTGATTGATGTATGTATAAACTGATATAGCTCTTTATTTTAAAAGACTAGTGTTTATTTATTATATATTGTTCCGCTGCGATGTGTAAGATTCTGATATTGTTTTCTGTCCTGATGTTGTTCTGTTGTTCTTCTTTCTTCTTCTTTCTTTCTCTTTTCTTTCTTTTTCTTCTATCTTTTCTTCTTCTTCTTACTTTTTCTTCTTTTTAAAAAACCCTCACTATTGGAGTTTCCGGCACTCGATTGCTCGGTAGTCGATAAAGTGAGTATCGATGTTGAATTTTCAAAAGTCGAAAATTCCGGTACGTGACAAAGTGGTATCAGAGCATATGGTTAAGCGACAACCCTGCTCTGTTGGGTGTTACTCGTTAGAGATAGAGTCAGCAGTACTCTAGAATGAGTTTGAGTGTAATAATATATACGGGCGCGTATTTGTTAGTGAATATGAAATTGTTTTGTATTGTGTTGACTTATCGGTTGATTGTTTATAGATTCTGGTCGGTGCAGTCTGGCTAACTGTAATCGATAGGGGTTTCTAAACTCTTAAACAAGATAAACCGACACAGTATTGTTTTAAATAGGGTGAATGAAATAATTTTGCCCAAAACTATTTTTGTATAGAAAAGAAATGTTTCTCTATAAAGTACTATAGTATATGGTTGCATGGATGTTAGGAAGTAATAATAGTGAATTATCATCACTGAAATTGAATAAGAAATTGGAATTATAACTCCAAAGTTAAGAAATAAATTCACATACAAATGAAATTTGAAAATATAAATCATAAATGTGATTTATAATTTGAAACGGAATTCCAGAGAAGTTTTTGGAAATGTTTGAAAAGAATTTGAAAATTTTGGAGATTTGAAAAGTTTAAAATCCTAATTGATTTGAAAATGAATTTCAAAAGTTTTGAAAAATGTTCTGAAGGAATGAAAAGCTCTAAACTCTTTTTCGGTCGCTGGAAAATAACTTCGATGATGACCGCGGCATCATTGGTGTTCATTTTTGGGTTTCCAAAAGAGGAAATTGCTGTCAAATTGTTTTAAATGAGAGTTGTTTGGAAAATTGGGTTTTGTTTGGAAATTCAAAAGGATAATTTGAATTGTTTTCAAAATGGCTTTGAAAGGTTGAAAAGACTCTGGAATGCTATATAAAAATATTTATGGAATATTATTGAATTGATAACTTATACAAATTGAATCTTGATAGAATAAATTTAACTTAAAAGAATGAAGTTAAATCAAAGCAAGTATAAGTGAATCAATTAAATGAAAATGAAATTGAAAGTTGAAATTCATTTCGAATTCGTAAGCAAATGAATTGAATTGAATAATGTAAATTGAAAGATGGATTAAAATTCATATGTTATTGGAAATCCAGTTTAATATAAGTGGTTATAAACCAAAATAGTGAATTGAAAATAAATTTTCGAATAAAGAGAATAGAATTTGTGATGAATTAGTAATTGGAACTAATTTAAAATAAGCAGTTGTAAATGAAAGTTAATCGATGAAATTCAATATTCAGAAGTTGGATTGAATCCAAATTAGATTGGAAATTGTGAATTAAATTCAAATGAATGTGAAATGTAAAATTGAATGAAAATGAATAGATAACTTCAATAGTGAAGTAAAAATGTATAAGTAGTTTATATTGAAAATTTTGCAATAGAATTTGCAAAATGGTTTGAATGGATAACTAGATATTATGGCTAGTAGGATATACAGGTGTAAAGGAATTGAGATTTTAATTTTGAAGAGAATTTGAATTGCTCGACAAAAGGTAAGTATTTGAATTATAATATGAGTTTTTGCTGATTTCTTCTCTAGCCGCTTGGCATTTTTCTTTTCTTTTTGAAATCTGAGAGTCCGTAGGGACGTTTTGTAGTCGTACCGTATTAGCCGCGCAAAGGAGACGCTGGCGAAATTTTTCGAAAATTTCAAGTGTTAGAAAATTTTTGAGAAATTTTGAAAGTTTAAATTTGAAATTTAAATTTAAATTTGAATTGAGAAGTAAAAAAATGTTGTTTTGAAACTTATGATTGAAGTTGAAAAACTAGTTGAATTAATAACGAATCTTTAATAAAAAGATATGTTTTGATAAATTGATAAAACTATTGAATGTTGAAAAATAGTAGACGAGTTAAGGACATTTTTTCCTAACTTGTAATTTCGAGGACGAAATTCTTTTAAGGAGGGAAGTCTGTAACGACCCAGAATTTTGACCAAATTAAATTGAGAATATTTAATTAATTTTAAATATTTGAACGATAATTTAATTTGAATCCCGAATGTAACTTTGAATTTGACGATTAAATTATAAAATTTAATCGATTGAGAGTTGAATAAAAATTTGAATCTTCAATTGAAAGCTAGAAAAAATTATTTCAAACGCTTGTAAAATTTATATTGATAATTCTGAAGATAACAGAAGCTTCAGAATCCAATTTCGAATTTATTTGATCAGTTTTGAAATTTATATCGTTTAACCGATATTTATAAAATAGTCATTTTTCAAACAGTCTCGGAATTCGACGAAACCAGTTCCATTGGGTCCGTAATATTGAATTATTATCGGATTTCAAATTTCGTATTTTTCGGACTTGCCGTGTGAGCATACGTTAAGAAAACGCGTTGAGATTTTAAAGCAAATTCAATTTAAAATTTAAATTTAAAATTGGTAACATCTGCACGTTCGTCCCTTTTATCACGCGCTTGAATCACGCCTACAATCACGAACGCATCGTGCAACCCATGCCTCCTTCCATTTCAAAATAATCCTCTTCCTTTATCTGTTCAAGACAAATTCTCGTTCGAATTCAAATTAATGGCCGAACAAGATTTTAACTTCCACCCTTTCAAATTAAATCGAAATCTTCTCGTTCAAACTTCAGCTCGTTCGTAGCTGAGAGGCAATGGGAGATCGACATTATTTCCACTTCGAGATTAAATGCCAGAGATAGTGTTACCGCGTTCTTCCTCCTTTTCCCCAAATAGAGTATCAATTCATTCCTCCCCCATTTCAAATTTAAAATCGAGCTCGTGCTCGTCGCGATTTGGACAAGCGCGCACGCGAGAGGAGCTCGCACTCGAGCATTGGGAGGCGGCAGCGCAAGTGGTTCGGGGTAGCGAAGCGATCGAGGCAGATGAATCGAGGTCAGGGCATAAGGAGCTCGCGTTCGAGCGTCGACCTGGCACTCGGCAGTGGGATGAAAGACGCGGCGACGAAGGAGACTCGTTCTTGTATGTGAAAGGTGGGCGAGCGGTGGCACTTTGGGGTCGAAGACGAAGTGAAGCAGGCGACGTCGCGATAAGGACGGTGGTGGTGGCTCGCCTGAGCTGTCGCGAATTGGGGGTTTCGTGAGCAAGATGATGGAGTTGGAGTGGTCTGCGAGTTGGCGTGCTGGCCAGAATGATGGTCGGTGGTCTTCGAAGTCGAGCTGGTGGAGGGCTGTCGTGACTGGAACGGAGTTGAGGTGATGTTCGATCTGGGCGTGACTTCGACAGATAGGTAATTTTTTTTTTTAGCAGTTTGTTTTAGGTTAATCTCAAATTAATTCGAATGCTGGAAATTCATATAGATTGAGAGTATTTACAGAGAAAATATGCATATATATATATAGATTTACAAAATAAAATTTATGATAAACAGTTTGAAAGAAAAAAATTAATAATAAAGCAATATCTTTGTTTAAGTAACTTATTTAGAATTTATATTAGCTACTAAAAATAATTTAAAGAAAGAGAACTTAGTTTTAAAACTTTAAATTTAAGATTTGTTAAAATTATTTAAAAAGGAAGTTTAATTGATTTATCTAAGACTATTTAGATTACTAGAGAAAACTTTATATAAAGGGGATTTATTTTTAAACAAAAAAAAAATTTGGGTTAAATAAATTTATTAAAAGAAATTGGTTTAAAATAAAACCATTGAGTAATTAAAACTATCAAAACGAAAATTTGGTTAATTAAATTTATTTAAAGAAAACTGGGTTAAAAATGAGGTCATTGTATAATTAAAACATATCAAGTTAGAAATTTAATAGTTCGATTTAATTCGAATATTAACGAATTGTACAATTATTTATACAAGGTATAAAATCAAGAAACAGCTGAAAATGGAAAATGGGATGGCAAATTAAAAGCTAAGGTGAGATTTTTCTCACTCAAATGAAGTTGGATTTTGATTGACTGATTTATTGCTGTTTGTATTAGATATAGTAGGATATATATCTATATATAGCAATATATACATATTGGCATATGTATATATTGGATTGATGATTTCCCGCCTCGTATAGCGGATGAGACCCTATTGCGCCGTTAGTAAGCGGATTTTTATAAAACCCATATACCGCGATAATTCCGTACTGGAGCGGAATTGGTATTGTGCTAACGTCTTTGGATGCAGGAAAACAGGTTGGAGGGATCCAACTGAACCCCTCACATTGATTGAATTTATTTCTACTGTGATGTGATAATCTGTGAATGATTATTGATGTTATTGAATTGATGTCTGGAAATTGTTTGAAAGCTAAAATTTAGCTGAATGGATGTTTGATATCATTGGATTCCAAAAATAAATGAAATTGAATTTTTGTTATTCAAGCAGAAAATTTTAAGTGAATTGATTTTTTTGAAATTGAATAAAATTTGAAGAAAAGAATTTAAAGGCATAAAAGTTGATTTTTATAGTATTATCGAATTTATTCCAGAATAAAATGGAAATGATTAAATAAATGAATTTCGTATAATAGTGATTTTAAATTGAGGAATTTAGTTTAAAATTTGGATCTTTAAATAGATTGAAAGAAACAATTGAAATTTATTTTCCTAAAAAGGAATTTATTTAAAAAGGAGATAAGTTGGATTTTGAAACCAATATAAAAATGATTTCAATTTGAAGAATCCATTTTAAAACAGAATATTGAATAACTTGAGAAAAATAAGGAATTTATTTAGTAGGGATAAATATAATTAGAGATCAATCTGAAATTGATTTAATATTTGGAAATGAATTCTTGAGAAATCAGTATGGAAATTTTATTTAAAATTGAAAATAAATTTAGAAATCAATATTGGAATTGATTTGATATTGAAGTTTTTATAAATAGAATTGAAATTTATAAAAGTTGTTTATAAATCCGAAATCACTTATTTTTATAAGTGAATTATAGAAGTTAATAAAATGAGATTTATAACCTGGAGTTGTTATAAAAGATAGGAAATGGAATTTATAAACGTTGTTTTATAAATTCGAAATCGGTTGAATTTGATAAATTGAATATAGAAGATTATTAAAGAAGATATATTCGCGATTTTGGATAGCGAATTTTTATTGAAATAAAAATGTGTAGAAATGATTGAAATTGGGTTAAGTGAATTATATTCACGATTTTGGACAGTGAATATATTATTGAATAAAATGGATTCATTTTTGAAGAAGTGATATTTTAAAATAAAGATTGTTTTAAAGATGTTTTTAAAACATGTTAAATATCGAAACATAGATTTCAACATTTATTGTTGAAATAGACGTTTTCGAGAAATTTAAGGAAATGGTGGACTATAACACTGTTGTTATAGTAAATGATTTCCGGAAGGAAATGTTTTATGTAGTATTGGGATTTATATATCTATCTTAAATCCGAATACCCATACTAGTGATTTCGAGTCGTCGTAACGATGTTTTACGTAACATTCGTTTTGACTCAAATAGATGTTAAAATTAATGATTTCCTTAAAGAATGAACTATATACTTAATTTGATTTAAGTATATCGAATATTTTCAAATGTTGAAAATAAATAGATTTGTGAAATACTTATTATTAAATAAGTATGGAATTGCTTTTCCAATATGAAATGAACGTTTTGAGAATTTATCCTTGTAAAGATAAATTGAGATTGAATATTGAAAACGATTTGAAAATCGAATATCAGTAGATATTCGAAAATATAAATTCAATACGGAATTTATAAAAGAAAGCGAAGTTGTTTAAAAATAAATATTGATTTATTTTTGAAGTGTGGAAATTGATTTGAAATTGTTTTCAAATGGTTAAGTGTGGAAATTTTATATCTAGTAAAGATATTTTTGAAGATGAAATAATTTGGAAAATTATTTGGAATCTGATGATGTTGCGCATCTTTATTGATAGTTAAATAACCGACTATCAATAATTACCTTGAATGGTATTTGTTGTGAATTGGATGAATTTGAATGCCACACTTGTTTTTAAATAAACGCTCACTATTCGGGTTAGCCGGGAAAGGACCATGGGGTCGTATAACCCATTCCGAATATGTGATACGTCGTTATGAATTGCATTCGAAGACCGGTGTTGAAGACCGGATATTTTTAAAAACGGAAGGATTACCGTCGAGTTACTCTACATCGGCTGATCTCCGGTTTAGAGGTTTTATCACCCTTAGTGACGGGAAGTCTAGACGTGATTAGAAATTTATCCGGATATGCAAGGGCTTCGTGAGAAGTGCCTTCGGTTCTGTTCGATCCCGGAACAGACTTGTATGGATTGTGTGTCTGACGTTACAATTTGAGATGTAAAGCTGATTTTTTTCAAATACATTTCTGTTGGTGGCGGAGAATTTATTCTCTTAGCTTAACACCCTTCTCTGAGACGTACGAGCTCAGAGGTTATGTAGTTGAAATTTATCAGCGATATATCCCAATTTGGTAACGTGGCATACTGAGTGTTGCTGTGAAATGATCAGTGTTTGATCATTTGTGATATGATCATTTGTTTGATCTTATATCTTTGTGATCATAGGTTGATCATTTTGTTTGACCCGAAGCATGGCTTTGTAGAAAGCGTAGCTTTGTGGACGAGACTTCGTCGAGCCTCACACCCCAGAAATGGTCGAAACAGGAAGGATGCGGCAAGGTTCTAGGGAGTAGCGCCCCTTAGTGTATGTCATTCCTTCTGGATAAAGGTGGTATCATGGTATGGAGCCCAGATACTTAACCTCTGTGGTTACTGCATTATTATTATCTATGTGGTTTGTTGGAAATCGGGGATCCTCGGGAAGATCGGTGACGATCGGGGGATGGCATACGCGTGTCAGTAGTTACCTATTTTTGCAGAGGTAACCCGGCCTTGTGTTGGCAGAGATCCGGTTAGGTTCTCGGGTCGTCTATTCCAGGGACGTACCCATCGTGGAAAAGGAAGTTCCTTAGCCTGACCATTTGTTGGAAATCCAAAGAAACAATACGAGCCTTTACGATTTCAATTGTATAACCTGTCTCCTCAGGAGGCAGCTATAGCAGGCATAATATAATGGTACCTATGCTGGCTAAGATTTATATTCTACTTTCGAAATGTTTTCTACACTATGCACTAATAATAATATCAAAAATGATTTGATTTTGCGTATCAAGCATCTTTGACTATCATAAGAAGAAATCTCCTCCAATTCTGCGTTTGCATGTGTGTGTGGTGGGAGGTCTTATGGTAGTTTCATTTTCCAAAAGCATTTCGAATTGACTTTGAAAATTATCCCGTTCTTATTTTAAAAATAACTGTTTTACGATCTCACACCAGTCACCATGACTGACTCGGAGTTTATTGTTCCCTTCTAAACTATGGGTGCCCACCAATTTCCACACGGGCAGCCTAGAGTTATGTTATCAGGATATTCTGGATATTCTGGAGCTTTGGAAGCAAGCTGGATGGCGAAACGTATCACCTATATTTTTGTATTATTCCGCTGTGTATTCTGTATGAGGACAAGTTTATATAACTGTCCATTGTTGTATCGAGTTGTATATTGACTCTGATTGATGTATGTATAAACTGATATAGCTCTTTGTTTTAAAAGACTAGTGTTTATTTATTATATATTGTTCCGCTGCGATGTGTAAGATTCTGATATTGTTTTCTGTCCTGATGTTGTTCTGTTGTTCTTCTTTCTTCTTCTTTCTTTCTCTTTTCTTTCTTTTTCTTCTATCTTTTCTTCTTCTTCTTACTTTTTCTTCTTTTTAAAAAACCCTCACTATTGGAGTTTCCGGTACGTGACACCTCTAGTAATATACTTTCGAAAGTCGAAAATTCTTCTGATAAATTCTTCTGATAAAGTGAGTATCGATGTCGAATTTTCGAAAGTCGAAAATTCCGGTACGTGACACCTCTAGTAATATACTTTTGAGCTCGGCAACATATTGTGTGACACTTCTCGGACAATACCAAGCTGGAACCCGCCAATACCGAGAATCCGAATATTTCCACATCTAAGTGCGCAACCGAATCCAAACTAGATGAGATGTGAAAATACCATTTTGATGGGAGCAACCCCACATTGCTTGGCTTCCTCTCGCGCTTTGGGTTTATTCATTTCCGACAAAGGATAACAAAGCTCGATTGAGCATAAAAGCATTTTTAAGGTGACGATACATCATGAAGAAAGCTGAATCCGATAATTACTAAATCAACTATCGGGGATAATTAAAATGATCGTATATGGAAATTTAATTTTATATATTTATCACTACTCGTTGATTCTAGACAAGTCCTATCTTTCGGTTGAAAATAAAGCGGGGCAAGTTTAGGTAGTGTTGTTACCTCTAGGCAACACCTTAACGACATTTTTAACCTTCGAGATAGAAACGAGTCCAAGCCTCAACATTTAGCGTTAAATGCATGACTATATCCTTTCCATATAAGCGATATCGATTATGGAACTATTTTTCCATAACCGAAATCAAATCTTTACTTTTAAAAACTGAACTTGTGCTTGATTTCCATATTTCCATTTTGGTAAAACACTTTTAGAATTAATTCTCGATTGTTGAAACGTCAAGAGAATAATTTTTCAAGTGCGCGGCCCCGAAGGCCTAACTAACATCAGACCGAACACCTAGAAGGTTGTAACAACCTCGGTTTTGGGTGATTGCTTGTAATTTAATATTGTGAATTAAAAATAAATTGGAGATTTAAATTGTTTATTTGGAATAAACAATGGATTTTGGAAATAAAATGTGAATATAAAGTTTTTAAAACTTTATCTTGGTTATTTGTGATAAAAATGAATGAAACATGATTTTTATTTGGTGAAAATGCAATAATTCTTGTAATTATTGCCAAATGCTTCTTTTAATAGTTTTTAAAGGAAGAATTTGATTTTAATATGCGTTTATTATAAATAAAAAGGTGAAATTTTGTTTAAAAATAAGTTTTTGTTATAAAAATGATGTTAGAATGATTTATTACATTTGATTATACAAGAAAATTATTTTTGTGTAATTTTTGGAGTTAAAAATGTGTTTTGTGTAAATATTTATGTAAATTGTGTATTTAATTAAAATAAGAGTTTTTAATAATAAAATTATTTTTATAAATAAAATTATCTTTTTATTAGTTGTAGAATGTTTTATTAAACATGAAAATATGTTTGTACAATTTTATTATGAAGAAATCTTTTGTATATATGTTGTTTCATTAATAACATATGTGTATATTGGTGTTTTAGTGGTAATTTAATTTTCCTTAGGCTAATTAATTTGGTTTTGGGTCTAAGCCCATTAACTTACACTAGCCTGAAGAAGAAAAACTCTTTCTTCTCAAGTGTGTACGTTCTTTTCTCTTTTACAGTAAACAGAAACAAAAACTAAGAAAAACAACTTTCCTCTTTCAACCTAAAAGCTCAAATCTCCAATTTCTTAAACTAAAATTGGTGTAAATAATCAAATTAAAGCTCTTTTTCATAGGTAATCAACTTTTAAACATAGATTATATCATCAAGTTTTGATTTTGAGATTTTGGGTTTGTCTAAGCTTTGTTTTTCTTCTTTGCATGTCTTTGTTCTTCTATTTGACAGGTTATTGTAGATTTCCCTTGCCAAAAGCAAGCAACTTCCTTAAAGTTATTTCAGGTTTTGCTTCAAAATTGCAAGGTGAGTTAGTTGCTCACAATTTCTAGCTGAAACAAAGCTTCAAAAGCCAAAAATCTGTGCAAATATAGCCTCTGTAAAATTGTTTTCTGTAGTTGTTTAGTTTCTGTGATAATCTATTTGGGTTGCTTCTTTGCATGCTTTTATCTTTTGATTCCGGCAACGAAATGCTATCGGATTTCTTACATTTGGTAGCTTGCATGTTGAACTTCATATCTGCAAATTTTGGTTAAAAAATATTCTCATTTGGATGTTCAAAACAGTGGTAGAAAATCAACTCAAACACAGATTTTTGCCTGTAGAAATTTTGTTTTCTGAGTTGCTGCAAACATGGCCTGAGTCCATGTTTGAGATAGCATAACTCTTTCATTTCTAAGTGAAATTCAACGATTCTTTTTTTTGAAAGATAAAGTTTTCTACTATATGCAGACCAATTTTCAGCTGAATCCGAGGTAATTTGGTCCTCTGTTTCATGCCTGGAAGTTGAACCCGAGATGGGTTTCAGGCCTGTACATTTTTAGTTTTTTTGAACTGTTGCAAACATGGACTGAGTCCATGTTTGAGATAGTGTAACTTTTTCATTTCCAGTCGGAATTCATTAGTTCATTTTTTTTGAAAGATGAAGTTTTATACTATGTGCATACCAATTTTCAGCTCAATATGAGGTCGTTTGGTCTTCTGTTTCGGGCCTGTAAGTCGGACCAAAGATGGTTTTCAGGCTTGGGTATATTTTTATTTTTGAACTGTTGCAAACATGGCCTGAGTCCATGTTTGAGACATCGTAACTTTTTTTATTTCTAGTCGGAATTCATCAACTCTCTTTTTTTGAAAGCAGAAGTTTTCTACTTTATGCACACCAATTTTTAGTTCAATCAAAGGTCATTTGGCCACATGTTTCATGTCCGAAATTTGAACCCAGCGAAGATTTCAAACCTGGGTATTGTGTCGTCGTTGCATTTTTATGTTCTTTTTCCATCCGACTTTTGACTTTTACTACATGTTTTTATGATATTTCTGAAATATTTTGAGGCCATGATGTCTATCGGTGGACTAGCCAAATTTTGGAGATTTTGAATTTCAAATTTTGGATTAAATTTGAATTTAATTTGAATTGAATTCGAATATCGATTTGAGTGATTTTTTGGGTTTTTATTCATTTTCGAGCATGGGTTTTTCCTAACCTTTTTGAAATAATTTTTAAAATAAATGGGCAGTTAAATTATTATTATATGATATTTTTAAGTATTTTCAAATATAGAATCTATTTATTCTCGATAATAAGGGAATTTTCAAATATGGCTTTCAAAATTGATATTAAAAGCTTGTTTTCTCAAGTAAATTATTTTATATATAAAATACACGTTTTTGCACTACTAGAACGAATGAGAAGGAGAATTAAACGGTTTTGTAAAACATGTGGTATGGGACACGTTCGTTTATCTTATCGGTTAATTCCGGACTTGTCTGTTTGATCGTTTTGACCTGCCGGTCGAGTTTACCGATGAGATGAGGTAAACTTTTTACTGCTTTGAGTATGAAATTTACTAGCGGTTAGTAAACCGTTTAGTGCAAACGTGTGGTATGGGAAACACGTTAACTCTGTTCGGGTTCCTATCCGAGAGTTTGTGAGACATTTGTCTAAGAGATGTATTTGCCAGTACTGGACCTTCGGGTCATTTGTCCTTTGGGATGTTTGTCTAAGAGACGTTTGTCATTGCGACGTATTTGTCTTTCGAGATGTTGTCCTTTGGGATGTTTGTCTAAGAGACGTATTTATTTGTCCTTCAGGACGTTTGTCTAAGAGAAGTGGCGCCTTATTTTGGGAGAACAGTACTTAGAGGGCTTCGGCCATAAGCACGTGCTATATCTTTGAGATGATTTCATTGATTTCCTTATGATTTTCCAAGTGTATCGCCTCTTTACATTATTGGTCATTTGAGTTGTTCGAGATATTATATATGGCGATTACATCATTGGAAATTGAACTCCTTATCGAGTTCCATATTTGAGATTTGGGTTTGCCAACACTTGGCGTTTATTTGAGATTTATACTCTCCTATTTGGAGATATATGAGATTGCCATTTTTGGCGTATTTTGTGTTTGAGACTTCTCTGTTTAAAGAATATTTTTGTGATTGCCATTTATGGCGAGTTTTGAGTTTGAGATTTTGGATTCTCCTATTTTGGAGATATGGTTCATAGAAACCATTTTAGTGGCTTTTGGGATTTCGCCGATGATATGAGGCATTATTATACTTAGTGTTATTTGGTGAGTTTACCTATTTCGAGGACATACACTTAGTGTAATTACCTTATTTGAAGTAGTGGCATGCTCTTATTATTGTTTCTTCTCATTCGAAAGGATATCTTACCCTTTACCTTATGCTCATATTATCACTTATCCTTATAAACTGATTTGTTTAGCTAGACTGACCCATGTATTTTATACTCGGGTCAAACCAAGGTGTTTCAGGTTAGGTACCCTTATGGACTTAGCCTATTCTGCTTCCGCATGGACTTATTTGCTAGCCCTTTTTATTGTAGTCTTTTTGTCGCTGCTCTAATATGTATATTGTTTTGACTCGTGTGTATATTGTGGTCGTCATACCACTTATGATGTATTATTTGTATTGTAATGGGATGTATCAATATATATATGTATATATATATATATCTGTTTGCTGTTCTGTGGTGTGTTATGCATTTGAGTTGTTGTATTTTGTTCTGATAGATCCTATAGCCACCTATAGTTTTGTATTAAGCATTTATTGGATATGTCGATCCACTTGAGAAAGGAAAAAAATATATAGAGCACTAATCGACGTATTCAATATATATTTAAGATAAGACTATAGATGGTCGCCCCTAACCAGCCCTATTCTCTGCATTAGCAGGCAATATTACCCGGTAATACTCTTTGTTAATGTGGGTCTCGGGGTGGGACGTCACAAAGATTATCCAACTTAACACCCCAATAATTGAATTCCAATTCCTTTCTATAACTTTAAAACAATATTAATTATTTCGAAAGATAACTAATCACATTTAAAATCTCTTTTAAATAGACAAATCTATTATCTTTAATAAAATAGATAATTGTTTCCAAACACTTTATAACATTGGTAAATTAACTTTAAAATATTTATTAAATCAATTTATTAACTTTAAATCAGTTGATTAAAGCAATTTTATTATATTAGATAATTTACTTAAATCACTTTTATTAAATCGATTAATTAACTTTAACTATCAATAATTACAAAGATTGATTAAATACAAATAATCATTAGTTAAAATGAAAAAGTCATCTCAAACATCATTTATTAAAATGATAAGTAATTCTAAATCCCATTAATTAAAACAATTAATTAAAGTCAAATAATCATAAGTTAATTGGATTTACTAAATTCAAACTTCATTAGTTAAAACGATTAATTAAAATATCATTTGTTAAAAATGATTCATTTAATTATAAAACATCATTAATTAAAATGATTTAACTAGATTCTAAAAATCAATAGTTAAACCAATTAATTAAATTTTAAACAATCATTAATTAAAATGATCAACCAAATTCAAATATCATTATTTAAAATGACTAATTACTTTTAAATATCATTAAGTAAAATGATTATAAATTTCAATTATCATTAATTAAAATAATTAATTAAGTTTAATAAATTAATTAAACTCCATTATCATTAATTAAAATAATTAATTAAACTCAAATAATCATTAGTTAAAACAATTAATTAAGTATAAAACATCATTTGCAAAAATGATTAATTAAATCTGAAGATAAACCAATTTTAAAACATTATTTATTAAATTGGTAATTAATCTCAAAATCGTTAGTTAAAATGATTAATAAATCTAAATTACATTAATCAAAATGATTAATAAATTTTCGATATTCTTTTTATCGGAAACACAAACTCAAGTTCATATGGCATGGTTTCAGGAATGAAATTGAATAAACGACGATATAGGAAAAATTGCTATATCGACGTTTAAACTATTAAATTTAATATCAAAAATTAAGTTCAATTAACCATCAATAACAGCATACAGATGTAAATAAATAATTTATGGGTGAGAAACCCAAAGCCCCTTTGGGTTTCTTTATAGATTTTTCCTGCAAAACAATGGTTATGGATAATATATAGATAATCATATGGGTTTATAACGATCAAATTAATATGTCACCCATTTTCCAAATGGAAATTCAACCAAACAAACAATTTAACTAACATCCAAACAATCAATAAACGTTTATAACATCATTAATATGATATAATAAAATTTAATGTGAGTTAAACTCACATTAATTTTCATTTTTGCTAAAACGTTCCAATTTTGGACTAAAACCGAACGGTCGTCCGATTTTAGCCTAACTTTTCACTTGCTCCAAATCCAACCAAACCAATTCTATTGCAAAGCTCTCGATGATACGAGTCCAACGCAAAAAATGACGTTCGAATCCGACCTTGTATGAGTAAGATATGAAATTTATAAGTTATCGGATAATTTAAATTAAAAATCAAACAACTTTATATTTAAATTACAATTATACCCTTCAACACTTTCTTCCGCAAATCCTAAAACATGCACTGTGATAATTCTAAACCCAAATGGACATGCATGAATATCCACTGACACAGAGCTATGCACCTCCGTTTGTTGAACCGTTTTCGCCAACCTTCATCTCCTGATGAATCGCACTCGCCCGACACCATGACAACAACCCCGGATGACTGGAGGAAAACGCGACCTTCACCCGAGCTTCACCCATCACGGCATTAGGACGCTCGACCCCAACGTCCATCGTTCCACCTACAAAGTTGCATCTAGGTGCTAAACTCCCCTGCGAGTACGAATCCAAGCTTCATTCATCCAATCGTCGACCATACCCATAATTCCAAACCCTAGCTGCTGCCTCAAAAATGACATCAGCAAAACATACACGCACGAAATATGAAGGGCATGGAACTGAGACAATCATCTTACGAGTCTCTGGAACGAGTTTCATGATTTTACATTCAACATGGGATTTTTAATTTTGATTTGAAGTTTGAATTCAAAAGGAAAACTAGTTTTCTTGTTACAGGCAACAACTTATAAGGGGAGGGAGGTATGGCAGGCATGTAATGGGGGGGTATGGGAAAACATGAGGAGTATGACATGGGTATGGCAAGCATAGGGGTAATTATAAATATATTTATATTATTTTAATTTTAAAATATTCCACAAAACATACTTGAAAACCTCAAACTCCAAACGAGAAGTGCCGCCTGGCGTTCTATATGTTATACCCCTATTCCGAACACAATGGAACTTGTTTCGAGACCTAATTCGATCGTATTTTTAGACCCAATTATTATATTAAATTTCCAATATTAATTTCAACACGTTTCGATCTCGCACGGCCAAACGATTCATCTGATTGCCATGAAATTCGATGGCGTAATATATTCACTATTACAAATCTAATGAAACTAGGATCGTCGAAATACGAGACTATGCCCTGGAAGGCTAATTTCACAGATTTAAATATTTAATTATCGATAATTATCCGATCTGTTTTATATTTGTAAATAAATTTTACAAATTGAACTTACCAATATTATTTATTGGTTAAATGGAGTTAAATAAAATTCTTAAATACATTAAATTAACATTTAATCCACAAGTCAAATATTTAATTATTTCTTATATTTGAACTATAATTTATTAAATTTCAAAATTCAATTATTTAAATATTTAAAATAAATTAAACATTTAAAATCAAATAACCAAAATTTTGGGTTGTTAAAATTATGGAAACTTGTTTTGCTTATATGTGACGACCCAACTTTCTGACCCCTAGGAACGACACTTAACACATCCTCGGTGTTCGTGTGTCGTTGCCCACGCATCAGAAAGATGAATCGTCGTGGGGTGAAATAAAGAACATAATAGAAAACCTTACAATGAAAATGTTAAATTAAAAGTAAGTAGTACATCAGGTTACTCCTTAACAGGGAGTAACCAGAGTTACACAAAAGTATTGCAAATCAATCTAGGCAGTTATAACATTCTTCCTTTACAAATGCTGAAACAAAATACACTTACACAAACTGGAAAATACAATGGAATAGATAACTAATAAGATGAAATCCTCCTGCTTGGATGTCATCTTCAAAATGAGTACTCGAGAGTTTATGGAAACAAAAAACTTGGGTCAGACGATATGTCTGGTATGAGTAAAACTTTAAACAAAGGTATGTAATTAAACATAAACATTTGAGACCACACCGCTGATCACGGAACGTGTTTACTCTCACATAAAACAACATCCAAACATAAGGAATGGATGAATAATCAAACTCCACGAAGAGTGGTTGACTCTTCTCGATGCAAATAAAGAAATAAATTTGAAGGTACGAATCAAATCAGATGTAACAACCCAGAAATTTAAATGATTTTAAATAACGTAATTAATTAATTTTTTCTTAAAAACAAATAATAAAAATTTTGCAATGAAAATTTGATATTTGGTATAAGTCTATTTAAACGTAGCAAGTGTCAGATTTTCATCAGAAAATATGAAAGTTTGTTCTATTGTGAAATTTCAATTTAAAATTTAAAATCAGTTAAATTTGGTGGGAATAAAATATTTTTGAAATATGAATATTTTTATATAATAAATTATAAATCATTCTCTAAGTGAGACGTCGTAATTCGTTTCGCTAAATTTGGACTGCTCTAGCTCCGTTTATATTGTTTCCGGCGTTTTAGCAGCAGTTTTGGCAGCGAATATCGACTTTTGATAGGATGATCATATCGCCCATATCTATGTACCATTTTGTTCATCTCGTCATGCTGATCTCCGTAGTATATTCAATTGTGCATTTCGGTGTTCGATACGCGGCGAAATCTGCGAAACGATTAGCGATATCGGTACCCGTTTGAGCCTTTTAGTTTTCCCTGTGGCCATTCATATATCCACCATGTAAAACCAAATGGCCACTAGTTATTAATATTCTCTGAATTCTAATCGTACATGACTCTTGTTATCCCCTATTTGATATAATGTGCTGTTCGTCCCTACCATTTTTTCTCCTTTCTTCATTTTCGTTATGCTTTGAAAAATTATAATACATATAAGTTTCTATTTATTCTGAAACCAAATTGTCGAACTCCTTCCTCGTTTACAAGCCTCCCCACAGCCACGAACTCTGGCTGCACTCCCACCAGATCCATCTCCGCCTTTCCCCACTTCGCCTACTTTCCTTGCCGTGACTTTCCGCACCCATACTATCCACCTCCATGTCCACCACCTAATTGCTTCCGACCTTCCTCCGAGTAGCCATCCCCATGCCAGCACCCATCTCCCACTGTCTGCAACAACCCATCGCCCCTACAAAGTAGCACCACCACAACCGAAGTTCCCGTCAACTATATCTGATGCCTTCTCTTCCCCAGCACCCAAAGCCAACACAGTCGTGGCCCCTCACTACTCCACCTACCATCAACGACAGCCCCACCACCAACGTCGAACAACAGTTCCTGTCGATCTGCCCATGCCTCTGTCGCTGCAACAACCCCGACCATCCTCCTCTCCACATCAACCCCATCTCAAGCAACACAGCTTCGCAACCCATGCCACAGCCTCCTTGACCCGCTTGAACTCATCCTTCCACCTTCGATTCAGCTCGTCGTGCCATTACCTATCCCCTGAACCGAACACAAGAGCGCCACCACATCAAAACTAACAGCAACAGTCCCCTCTCTGATCCTTACTCCAACTCGCCATACCACACAAGCCGAGGCCTCGCACTCAAACCACCCTGCACCATCTGACCGAACAACCCCAAGTGCAGCAGCCTTCTTCTCTTCCTATTTATAAAAAAATGAATATTGATTTTAAAATATAAAATATAGATATTTTTATTTTAAATATGTGTTTTAAATTGAATATTGGTTTTTAAATATGATATAACGATTTTATTTTAAATATGTGAGTAAAATTTAGATTTTTTTTTCATCGATCTCGAATATAGTTCTCAATGCTTCGCTTTGCTTTGGTTTTTGCTGTGGAGTTTGCCTTCAAAAGTTTGGTCGTTGATTCGTGTTGTTGGAATTGGTTTTGCTTCGATCTTGGATTTTGATTTGTTGTAGATCTCCGCTTTGCTCCATTATTTTATCATCACTTTCATAGCCTCGAAAAGTGAGTGATCACTCACGATTGACATTCTTGTGTTTAGTAAATTGACCTCACATGAAATGATGATTTAAATATGTGGTTAAATTTGAATTGATTAGAGATTTAATCGTTAAATATGAAATGTTAATATTTAAAATTGTTCACCTTTGTAATTGACATATGACACCATAACCACGTTGTATATATATTATATATAGGTTGTTAATTATGATCCATGCTGCAATTGATATGCTATGATATTTTATATTATTATTTTATTGTTCTCACTCTGCAAGTTCCCTGTTAGTTTAGAAAATCCCTATGGGTTGAAATGATACATACTCGAACGATCTTATAGATTAGAGGAAAAATCATTATGGGTTGTAATGATAAACCCAAGCGATTTTATTAATTTTGAATTTTGGGATTGCGGGTTGAAATGATATATACCCGTAAATATTAAACTTAAATTGAGGATTGAAATGATAAATATTCGTATCACTTGACCATAGGATAGAAAACTATATACGGATACCGTTGGTCTATTTTTAAATGATTTCTAAAATTTTTAAAGGAAAATATATGTGTTTCAATAAATATTGATTTTAAAATAGAATATATATATATATATATATTTTAATTTTAATATATATGTAAATTCAGATTTTTAAAATTATATGTTTTGGAAATTTTAAATTATAAGTTAAGTTTTAAAATTTTAAATTATAAAATTTTACTTATAACTTTATTATTTTTAAAATATATAAAATAAGATTTAAAATATATTTAATAAAATAATTTTTAAAATATATTTAATAAATAAGATTTAATTTAATAATTAATATAATAAAATTTAATTTAATAAAACTTAATTTGATAAGGAGATATTTTGTATTTAAATTATTTATTTATATTTATATTATTATTTTAAAAGTAGATTTTGCAACAACTTTAATAAATTAAGGTTGGAAAGATAAATTGAAATTTTATTTGTTTAAGAATCGTATTTAAATAAGAATTGATTGGAAACTTATTGATTTTGAGATTTTGAAAGGTATGATTTTATAACTTGATTTAATTAAACGTGATTAAATGAATATTTTCAAATTTAAATAAAGTTAGATATTTAATATTTAATTTTGATTTAAGTTTGTAATTTGAGATTTATCTAAATGTTTATAAAAGTGATTAGGATATTTTTAAAATTAAATATAATTTAAGTTAGACATTTAATTTTGATTTAAATTTGTAAATTGAGACTTTATTTAAATATTTATAAAAGTGAATATTTTCAAATTTAAATAAAATTAAAATTGAATATTTAATTTGATTTAAATTTGACATTGAGATTTTGTGTAAATGTGTAAATAAAAATGATTAAGTGAATATTTTCAAATTTAAATAAAACTAAAGTTGAATTTTGAAATATAAATGAAATTTATCAAATTGAGTTATTTTAAATTATTTGAATATTTAAACTTTGAAACCTATTGAATTGGAAGTGGTTTTAAATTTGTAGTTCAAACTTGGATTTGAAATCGATATAAATTAAAAATGGTTTTAACGAGAATTTGAAGTGAACCTTTCCTTTTTAATTAAAATTATTGAACTGAGATTGATTTAAATTGAATTTTGAACTAAAGTCGATTTGAATTGGTTTGTGAAATTGGAAGAAACAATTCTAATTTAAAACTATTTTCGATATAAACTCTTTTTAATATATAAACTATTTTTAATATATAAACTATTTTAATCTATAACCTATTTTTAAGTATAAATTATTTTTAATATATAAACTACTTTCAATATTCAAAAGTTGGAACTGTTATGATTTAGATTTAATGGATTTAAATACGAATACTTTGATATAATGGTTTACCTATTTTGTGGTTATGATTTCGAAAGTGAATATGATTTTTGAAGTAAATAATGATTTCGAAAGTGATATGATTTTGAAAGTGAATATGATTTCAAAAGTGATATGGTTTTGAAATGAATATGATATTTTGGTATGAAGTATGAACTGTTTTGAAATGAAAACGACCACGGTATGAAATAAGCATTTGGTTGTTAAAGAGACCGGGATCAGATATTGTCATACTCTCTGCCAATACCGAAAACGACTTTAACAACTGTGTACATGGTGGAGAATACAAAACGAAGTAGGATGGTTTGGCGACGTCTATATGAGGTATAAACATAGCCCTGACTCCCGCGAGTCAGCTTGATGTGACTAAAACATGAGCCACGCCGGGCCAAGTGAGGTCGCACCTTCGATCGAGCATGCTTCTTCGATACCATTCTATTACTTTGTGATTTGATTATGTGCACCTTTGATTTGGGAGTGTGTCTCGAGGTGGGCGGTAGTAGCTGCTATGCGTTACCACCAGTCTGGATCCACAAAACGGTAGTATCTTACCTTGGGCATTGCCTCGCGTGCCTTGTCACATGCCTTATTGCGCCCTCTACGAGTTTGGTTTGTACCGTACCTATGGAGTGCCCTCTGATAGCCCTCCAGTTTACGGAGGAATTACGTTACTGTATAGACTACGGGAATATATAAAAATATGGTAAGGGGATATGGGTAACGCTTTAATGCTATTTTAATATTTTACTTTACTATAGACATTATATATGTAGCGTATTATACTATGTATGTAGATAGTTTCACGGATCCTTAAGGGATAGAATCCCAACATCCTTTAAGTTATATTGCATTTCATTTGGACATTTTGTTAGTCCATAGGATAGTGGTTTTGATGACAACAACTATAGAAGTGTTATAAAATATATATGTGCAGGAAATCTATATGCAGGTATCAACAAAAGAAGATTGTACAGTAAAGAAGACAAAATTGATGAAGACAAAGATCAAGAGTTCAAGATTGAAGACTCATGAGATTCAAGATATTCAAGAGTTCAAGACAAATAATATAGTTAGGTTAGATATTTGTTAAAACTCCTTGAAAGCACTATCATTCTTTTTATCCAATTTACTCGTGGAATGAAATCCACTTCGTTCTTGTTAAAGGGATGGAACCCTAGTGAGATGGAACTCACAAAATATCTAGTGGAACGGATAGTAGCCCTATTTTGTTATCCACTAATTTTGATTCAAAATGATTTTCAAAATTATCTCTTGTTTTATAAAATGATTTTCAAATATTCCTTTTCAAAAGAAAAACCTTCGTTCACATTTCCAAAAATGTTTTAGCCTCAAAATCATATTTATCATTTTGTTATATTTTGATTTCAAAATTGTCCTTGATATTTTAGCCTCAAAATCTATTTTAATATTATATTTACTTTAGTTTATTTACTTTGATTTTAGTATATATACATATATACATTCATAAGTATTTCTACTTCTAAATACCTTCTACAAATACATAGAGTCCATTTGAATAAAGTTGCATATGTTTTAAATCATCATTTTCAAAGAAAAGCAAATCATCATTTTTTACTAGACCATGTCGACATCCTATTTACTCGTCATGTCGACATGCTTCCCGTTATAGCAAAGGTTGTTTTCAAAAGAAGTGTCTATTCGTTTAAATCTCTTTGAATGGACACATCCATTCATTCTCTATAAATAGAGACTGTTATGGACGTTTTCCAGAAACTACTTTCATTAGTTTCTCTCCTCTTTATTCTCTTATCTTATTTTCTAATCATCCTATCCATATTCTGCCGAAATCTTAAGTGAATCAAACCAGAATATCTCTAGTTTGATTCTCTGCCACTCTCTTCAAAGAATCTCAGTGCTTATCAGAGTTATAGATACATTTGTACTCAAAAAAACTTGTGTAGGGTTATAAAGGTGTGATCGTGTCCTTGGAAATCGATCGGGTGAACTTGTGTCCTGTGAATCAAGTGGTTCTACCCAGAGACCTGAGAATCTGGAGGGTGTACCTCGTTGCCTTGGAATCGAGGGATTGTAATCTAGATTATTATTGAATAGAAAGCCGTACGAGTTGTGCGGGACTGGATGTAGGGTAACACCGAACCAGTATAAAATTCCTGGTGTGTTCTTTCCTTTACTTGCTTTTTATTTATATTTGCATCTGTTTGTGATTCTGTGATTTGATCTGTGATTGTGTATTTGCATTAAGTTAGTTAAATCAATTTAAATCAAAGAAGATTTAAAGAAATTCTTAAAACACTATTCACCCCCCCTCTAGTGTTAAATAGCCTTAAGATCATCTTCCGCGTCCCTGTCATTTGGTATCAGAGCAAGGTTTTCAAAGTTTCATAATCTGAATTTTGAAAATTTTTAAAATGGCAATTTTTTATAAAATTATTAACACTGTTTTCATTTGAATATGTCACAGAATCTTCATGATATTTTTGTTTAAAACTATATTTAGTTATTTTGAAAAGTCACTTGATTCTTTAAAAGGTTATGTTGTTTTGCAGGAGAAGAGTCATGTCTAATGACTGTTGATTAAAAGATACCAGATAATCATTCATAGATCAAGAAGAACAAATGGATATATAATGGAAATCGATAAAGAAATGGGTACCAGATCAATTCAAAACTTTGGGTTCTCATCTACAACTTGATTTGATACTGTACTTCTCTCTATCTGCTTCGTAATGTCACTAGTTTCATAAGAATCCGTCAAGAAATGACCAAGTTATGGTCAAATGAAGTTTTGGTGAACAAAGAGAAAAAGAAGGCAAAATTGTCAAAGGTATTCTTCAAAAATTCATCCAGAGATTTGAGTATTTTGTTCCCACTCCTTTTCAGATTGTAGTTCTTGTTCTCGTGGTCATTTTGATGGTGGATCATCAAATTCCGATCAAAACTGAGTGAGATATGAAAGTTTGAAGTTGGCTATCCAAAACTGAAAAACTGTGTACGGGATCTTCTACATTTCTTCTACTGTTCGGCCTGTTGCATCACAATACCGTCCAAATTCGACACCAAACTATTACTAGATCATAGCCCTTGCTTTACTCTTCGACTTGCCGCTGGTTTCATCCAGTTCCGTTAAGAAACGAAGGAGATATGCCTTCTAGAAGTTTGATAGTATATTGAAAAACGGTAAGAAGATGAAGAGAAGGAATTCTTATGAAAAGTGGTGACCGTTGGGCCTATTTATAGTGGTTGAAGTGTCCATTTATTCAAAATTCGAATTCAAAATTTTGGCGCCAAGTTAGTCGATCTACTAAATCATCTGTATCTTTCTCATATGGTCTTCAAATTCAGCAAATGAATATACTACGCTGATCAGAAAAACGAGCCCGTCGCAATAGAACAGATTTCGTCGGCAAATTCAAAAAGATATAAATGTGTGGATCACGACAATGGAGGAACGACAAAGTTAGAAAGATGGAATGCAAAAATTGGTACGCTTTACTATTATTTCATTTTTATTGTTGCATTTAGAAATATACATCTATGCATTTAGTTAGGTATAGAAATTTATCACTTTTATAAATTTTGATATTTTGGTCCATATACCGACACACCATAGTATAAATATCAATATACAATTCTAATGTTTTAAAAGTCTTTTAAAATGTGTTTTCTTTCGAATAAAATCTTACAACTAATTTATTACAACTATATTAAGAAAGAAAGCATACCTTCATTCGTAATTTTAACTTATCTAATGTTGTTTTTATTTCTCGTACTATATTTCTTTTAAGATACTAATTTTATATTTTTAAGAAATTAATAAAAGGAATTTAGAATGTTAGAATAAGGCTTTACTTATAGATTTCTTCAATTAATAAGATTGCATCACATCACATGATATTTATCATATAAGTAGATAGTGACATACATTTTAATAAAAGCATTTTTACATGCATAATGCCAAGTATCTTTACACATGTATTCTCATTATTTATTTATTTATTTATTTTTTACTTTAATTATATTAACTACTATAAAAATTGGGTCAAAAATCACCATTTTTGCCCAGAACTTTAGATAGCATTTCTGAAATGTTGTCTTTGCTTTTGTTACGCTGCAAATACGTTTTTATAGCATTTCTGTGCTTTGAAACGCTGTAGTGTTTCTGAAATTTTCACAGCATTTGGAAAATACCGCACTTTCTGTTTTATAATGCTTTGTATATATATTTTAATGCAAAAACTTTTTATAGCATTCTGTAAATGCTGTCTTTTCTACTTAAAACTTTAAATTATAAAATAACGATATTTAAACTAAGTATTTTTCTCTATTCTTTTTAGAAATTATTTTCTAAATTATATTAGAATATTTAAAATTAATGTTTATATATTCTTCAGTAATTAATTAAAATTTAAATGAAAGAGGCCTTAATATAAATCTTTGTTATTTTTAATATTTCATTATGATATTTTTAAAAAAATGTTTAAACATGTTTCTAAATATTTTAGTCAATAAAAGTTTAATATAAAGGTTTTAATTAGTAAGTTAAATATTTTATAAACATGGAAGTTTGGATTCTTAAAAATAAAAATAAAATAAAAACAATCAAATTAAAATAATTATTTAAGTAGGATATTAATTTCTATATTTGATCATACAAATATATATATAGTTTAGGTCCATATCTCTTAGCAATTTAATTTTGATATTGAGTTTGATTACTACCTTTCATGAATATGTTATAGTTTTAATACCATTTATTACCTTTAAACTCTTACTTTACAACTCTTTCTGTCCCATTCATTAGTGTAACGACCCGACTTTCCAGACCCGGAAAATCGAACCATTAGTGTTAAAAGAAGAAGAGGTAGAAGAAGAAAGCAGAAAAATCCACATCAGAATCTCACAACGCAGCGGAATAAACTATAATATGTAATAACAGAACTTTACACAAAAACAAAACTATATCTGTTTATATAATACATCATCAGAATACATCATCAGAGTACATCAACATTCATAACATACAACTGAATACACAGCGGAAAATAATAGCAAGTATGGAAGTACGTATCGTCATCCAGCTCGTCTCCTGAGCTCCACAGCATCATATCCTGAACCTATTTATCTCGGTCTGACCCGAGCATCATATAAAACAACACCCGAGTCAGTCTGGAAAACCAGCGTGAGAAAATCACACTCAAATTTATTATTAAAGTTTCAAAATCCTTTGAAAACAAAAGCATCTCGTAAGACCACGCCACAAATAAACATGTCAGGTTTTTACCTTACGATAGCTAAAACACTTTTTATTAAATCCTCTGATATTATAATAGTGTCTATATACAAATACTTATAAAATAGCCGAAATTGTTACATCTATTAAATTCCGGCATACTAGCCACAACGTGGGTAATACAAACAAAACTCGTACAAGGCACGTAGGGAAAATGGATTTCCAACGAATGACTAGGCACTGGGGTACCACCTGTCACAGTACGTGGCCTAGATCACAGTACCGAGGAGTACGCCCGCTCCCCTGCAACACAAGACCGGAATCACCTATGGGCAATTCCGAATATGATCACCCCACGGTTGGGATCAGCAACCGCACCACTAAGCCGAAATATAAGGGACATCTAGACAGGGATGACCACACTCTCCAGTGGGCGCTACCCACGAAGCCTTGCTGCATAACCCCTGATTTTCAGTCATTCCCGGTTGATGAGGCTCGAGGCTAAACGATACCTTTTCAGAACATATCCCTTAGAATGCCCATCGTCCGCTGACGATGTTTCGCAAGCATTCGTCCATACAAGTCCGTCCCGGGTCCAAACGGAACCGAAGGCACTATTCCTACTACATCCATTTTGGAAATATCCTCAGGATTAGTAGCGACTAGCCCTTGCACTTCACTGCTCCATCTTCGACTCCGAAATCGTTACACGAAACGTACAAACAGGATCGAAGTGGTATTCGAGTCTCCAGACCTAGAATCCTGGTATACGGAAACTCGATCCCGGTCTCTTCGAAACGATCAGCGCATTTGGCCAATATTGATAGTCGGTTATTTAACTATCAATTAACATCCACAAGCAACCATCACACAATAAATAATTTCCCACATTATTTATTTGCCCAAATATCTTTCCAAGATATATTTCCAAATTTTCAAAGCTCATTTGAAAACAAATTTCAAACAGTTTCCGCTTACGGAATACATTTCCCAAATATTTATTTCCACTGAATCGCCAAGTACAAAATACCTATAAATTTTAAAATAACTTTAAAACACTCTATTATAAATATACTTTAACATTTAAATTTGGAGAACTACTTTAATACTTAATTAAAATAATACTTTTAGAGAATATTTAAAATAAGGTTACTTTATAAAATATAAAACTAAGTTTTCACTTTTTAAATAAAATACTAGTCACCCTTTAAATAATTATTATGATAATAGATTTGGAAAATATTTACTTTAGAATTTAAATATTAGAAATAATAAATTTTCTAAACATGCCCTTTTAAGCAACATGAAAACTTTTAACTTATATTTAAGAATTTTCTTTGAAATCGTACTTGGCTATCCAGGGAATACACTTTCTTCCATATCCTTTAAAAATAAATCACCATTTATTTTTAAACACATTTACATTCCTCAATGAATTCCCACCTTGAATTTATATTTAAAATATCCACCGATATTTCATTTCACTTCATAACCCAGTTTATAAATTTTAAAATCTCATTCTCTTTTAAAAATCCAAGTTTTTTAAACACTTAAATCAATTTCCAATTGATTTCCATTTTGCTTTACTTTGAAATAAATTTCCCTATTTACTTCAATTATTTCAAATACATTAACTTTCATATTTTATTTCTTTATTATGAGTTGAAACCCTTTTAACTAGAATACCAATTTCGGATTTCCAAACTTCTTCAATTAATATTTTAATTAAATTAAATCTTTAAATTTCAAAAAAATCAATTCTTTTATATTTTTAAATAATATCACTTTAGTTAAAGATTTATTTCTTCCCTGTTAAATTCAAAATCTTCTTTTCCCATATTTGTTCGAATTTAGAAATTTCTTTATTTCTTTTACAATTCCTTATTTAATTTATTCGAATTCACTAGAATTATTTAACTTGAATTTTATTCTTTTATTTCTTTCCAAAAATCCAATTTAATTGCTTTTGATAACTCATTATATTGGGAAATTCAATCCAACCAGATTATCCAATATCAATCATCACAGGATATCAACAATCATATCACAGAATATTTAAACAAAATTAAATATTTTGAGGAATCCAGTTGGATCCCTCCAACCTGTTTCCCTGCATCCACAGATGTTAGCACAATACCAATTTCACTTTAAAGTGGAATATCGCGGTATATGGGTTTTATAAAATATCATCCGCTATTATGCGGCGCATAGGGTCTCATCCTCTATATAATGCGGGAATATCAACTACTCCAATATATACATATGCCAATATATATATATATTGGTATATACTACTATATATCACATCAATCAAATCAACCAATTCAATCATCCATCAATATTTAAATTTAACCAATTAAATTTAAATTAAAAATTCAGCTGAGTGAGATTAACTCACCTTTGCTTTTATTTGCAATCCATTCCAATATTGCCTTGGTTTCTTGATTTTTGACCTTGAATAAATATTATATGATCTTATTAATATCCGATTAAATCGAACAATTTATTTCCTTTTAACTAATTAAATCAACCAGTAATTTTATTCTAAACTAATACTCTTAAATTCAACCCAATTCTTTTTATTCACTTGTATGTGTAAACATTGAAACCGAAATATATATATATATTAACAACTAAAAGGATTGAATAAGTTTATTAAACAAATCTATCTTCATAATACATTATTAACAATAAACTAGTTAGTGAAGACATGTGTATATATATATATATTTTATTTTTAAATTTCAACCTATGTTAAAATGTATAAGTGTATATTTTATTTTATTTTATTTTTCTTACTGTAAAATTTTATATTCATAAAACTAGAAACAAAAAGGGGTAATATACCTCACTGCCTGCTCGCGCTTGAAGAAATCGAATTCACCTCTTCGCATACCCAGCTCGAGTCTACAACATCGGAAGCCTCCACCCAGCAAACCCTAAATCGAGAGACACGTTCCTCCCTCGTCGTTCCGCGTGCGAGTCCAAGCAAGTAGTCGACATCGAACTTGATTTCGGTATTGTCGTGCGCCATCCCTGACACACCTCCCATCCACGAAACCCACAGCCGTGTGCTCACGAGCATCCCGCTCTTTCGTTCAAGATAGCAACTCCCTTACTCGCGAATCATCAGGAGATCGCGATGCGACTTCCTTCTATTCTTCTGAATGCTTTCCCTTTTTTTTTCGAGGCGGAGCAATTTGATTTTCGAATGAGGAAAAGTGGGGTAGTTCGGGTTTTATAACGAAAAATATCGTATTTGATTTGAGAACGAGGTCCGCCATTATTTCTTTTGACTGATTTATTATAAAAGGAAGAGGGGTTTCGTTTGTGAAGAAGGAAAAAATATCTCGGCTATCTGATGTTAAACGTGTTACTTTGTCTTGCGCAAGAAGATAATCTTACCACTGTGTTGCTGATGTGAAATGCTTGACCAGTCAACTAATTTATATTCATTAATTAAATTGAATTTTGGATAAAAATTTCAGCGCGTTTACACGTCGTACGCTCACACAACAACTCCAAATGCTACGAAAATTGAGATCCGATAATAATTCAATATTACAGATCCAATGGGACTGGTTTCGTTGAATTCCGAGACTGTGCCCCGGAAGGCTATTTTTAAATTCAATTTAAACAATATATTTTTAAAACTGAACAAAACACTCTTAAATTCCATTTTAAAAGTTCTATTGCCTTCCATATTATCAATATAAATTTTACAAGCCTTTAAATTATTTTTAACAAGCTTGGAATTTCATATTCAACAAATTTACCAAATTTCCAATCGTTTAATTCAATAATTAAATTCAACAAATAAATTATCCAACAATTATTGATATTTGAAATTCAAGTTAAAATTAACCCTTGAATATTTAAAATTTATTAAATATTCCAATTTCAAATATTCAAAAATTCCGGGTCGTCACATTCCTCCCCACTTAAAAGAATTTCGTCCCCGAAATTACCAGTTAAGAGAAATGATTCGATACCCGTTCTATTTTCCCAATTCAAATAGTTTTAACAACTTTCCATAACAATTCTTTAAATAAAGACACACTATCCCTCTTACTAACATTCCCAAACTTATCTATCAGTCGTATCCCATATCAGTTCTTATCAATTCAAATTTAAATTTGAATTCAAAATTTAAGTTATCAAAAATTTCTCAAAATTTTTCTAACTCTCTAAATTTCCAAAAAAATTTGCCAGCGTCTCCTTTGCGCGGCTAGCTCGGTACAACTACAGAATGGCTCTACGGCCTCCCAATCTCAAAAAGAAAACAAAAAGCCAAGTGGCTCGATCTAAAAACCCAAACAAATTTCATATAGTAATTTAAATACATACCTTTAGTCGGGCCATTAAAATTTATCTTCTAAAATAAAAAATCCCATATCCATTGCTTTTATACACCTGTATATCCTACTAAGCAATAACATCCAATTTCAGCTTCAAAACCATTTTATACATTCATGTACAAATTTTCAATATTGGTCTTACTTAAGCTCGTACGATGCATATATATCATTCGTACGCAAAATCAAATTCGATCGCTCACTCGATCACACAATTTCACTTCCGAACTAGTATCGTCCACCCGACTTCCTAGTGCGGACTCAGATCTGGTTTCTTGATCGGAAACCGTCATTCTCCTTGCATAGCCGTAAACTATGATAGAGAATTTCCAGAATCAATCAACAATCCATATCCAGGTTCGCCATTGAAAATCGAGTGAAAAATCCTAACTCAGATCGGTATATCTATCTCGAAATTCTGTGCTCGAATCCGGATCAAATAGCTATGCGAATAAAATAATATACGTACACCTTACGTAAAAATTCTAATTGATTACCAATTATATCAATTTCCTTTTTATTAACATTCAGTTTGATTACATTCACATATCCACAATTTTCTCATTTCACAACTTCAAATTTTAAATTGTCATTCAATTATTATCTAGAATAATTCTCCTCAATACCAAATTACTTAAGAATCTCACCCTACTTCTTAAGTTCAATATAAATATTTTACATATTGCTTACACTTATTTTCACTTCACTATTGAAGTTCATATGCATTTCTATTCACTTTTGCCTTTACAATTCCACTAGAATTTAATTCATCTTCCACTTTGAATATTCAATCAGTTACACTTACTAATTAATTTAAATTTCAATTAACAGTTTCCTTGCAAACTTCACTTCTTTAGTTCCTTCGATTTCACTTCACCATAAATTCACATTTGAATTAGATTTCAATATCCAGTTTCAATTTTATTTGCTTAACAAATTTAAATCATTTATCGTTAATGAAAATTTCCAAAAATTCCCAAAAATTTTCTAACTCCCAAAATTTACGGAAAATTTTGGCAGAGTCTCCCTTGTACGGAGAGACTTCTGCGATATCGCAGGATGCACAAATATATATATATACATCGGCCTCAGGCCGGAAATCACAATATATATCAATATATGCAGTTCATATTTCCTATTTTGAATTCTTTTGCGTAAGCGTACCTCATTTTTAGCATTTTAAAGCAAGCGGCTTATTATTTAGCAATTAGTGCAACCCAAAATCAGCTATACGGCTTCCCCGAACCTGTACTTACTTAATTTAAAGGTGTAAGTGCCAAAATCATGCAACTTAACAACATTTTTCATATTTAACTAGCAACATAAGCGTTTTAATAAGCAATGCAAGTTAAACAACACTTATAAGCAATTTATAGGGTTCCACCATTAATTTAAATTGTTTACAACTCAATTCTCACATTCGATTCATTTTAGCAAAACAAACTCATATTTAATTCAGTTGATCTCAAAATCAATCTATTTAACTTCTATCAACTTATAGAATTTTAACTTCCTTGTTTACGTCAAACGACGATTTATTTAATGCAGCCTCGTCCATATCCATATGAATAAATGATTATTTGGGTTTTACAACCAATTTGAATTGATTCCAATTCAATTTATTTTAATTCCATTACACTTATAATTTAATTGGTAAATTCACTAACTCCAATATAAATTCTAATCCGCATTTGATAATTTATTTCTGAATTGTATTTTATTACTAACAAGTCTACTTCAATCCATTTCTACTTACTTGCAATTATTTACAATTCAAATTATCACTATTATACTTCAATTCCATTATTCATTCACACTTTCACTTTTATTACCAAATCCAAATTCCATTAACATATTTGATTTACTAATTTATTCCAAATTAGTTTACTTCCATTTTAACCAATACAATATTTGATTTTTATCCTTACAAATCACCCTAGTTAATCTCCTCGGGTTTTATAATTCAAGTACTGGATCTTATTCATTCCCAAAATACCAAACAAATTTATTTACTTAGCTATAACTTCCCATTCAAGCCACAATTAATTTAATTTTCCAATAAATTTAATTCATTTACCATTATCCAAGCTAAATTTAATTTAAGCCAAATCTCTATTCCAAACTGCACATCTCTTCTTCATCTTACTCTTACTTGTTAATGTAAGGATTTTAATTTCACTCAATATTATTTATAATTCAACTGAATTTCATTACAATTTAATTGTATTTAACTTAACTTCAGTCAAATCATATTATTCTCTTAATATCATTTCCATCACAATTTATTTCAATTCGATTCCAACAATCCAAATACAACTGGATTTATTTTTCTCAGTTTGCTTCAAATCCAACTCAAAATTAAACTTAGTTTAAGCTCATTTGTCTCAACTTAATTTTATTTCTCCATCTGATTCAAATAAAGATTTAGAATTCTTATGTACCCGGCTTTTAGTTTCAAATCATTTTGAAATCTCCACTTATTCCAAAATCACACTTCTCACGTTTTTAAACCAATTCTGGATTTATTTCCAACAAATTTCCTTTGAAAATTTCAAAAACAAAGCAAATTTTTCTGAGTAAATCAATTTGGCAGCAATCCGTCACTCAGAAGTTCGAAAATAAATTCTGAAGATGCGGCCGTCATCCTCCGAATTATTTTCCAGCGACTGCAGTGAATTTATTGCAATATCCCTTTCAAAAATTTATTTGAAACAATTTCCTTTCCGAAATTCTTTTCAAAATAATAATACTATTATTTGTCTTCAAAACACTTTGAAAACACTCCCAAAATCTCCGGGTTTTAATTTACCAATTTGATTAAATCAAATTTTTTTTTAGCTATAATTCATTTGTACAATTTACACTTATGCAAATTCCCATTGATTATGTATATCTTTCAAATTTTATAATCTTACCATATATATATATATATATATTTTATTTGTTAGAATATTTTCATCCAAACATCCAAATACTATAATACTTTACAAAAATTTATATTCTTTATATACAAAAATAATTTAGGTAAAATTATTTCATCTACCCATTTTAAAACAATATTGTGTCGAATTGTTCTATTCGAGTGTTTAGAAACCCCTTCGATACAGTTTCGAGGCTGTGCCGACGAAGGTTCATATACCACTCAATAAATCAATCAACACAATATAAAACCATTCTATATTCACTAACAAATACGTACTCATATCTATTATTACACTCAAAATTCCCACCAAAGCCAAGGTTATCGCCAACCATTGCTCTGATACCAAATGTAACGACCCGACTTTCCAGACCCGGAAAATCGAACCATTAGTGTTAAAAGAAGAAGAGGTAGAAGAAGAAAGTAGAAAAATCCACATCAGAATCTCACAACGCAGCGGAATAAACTATAATATGTAATAACAGAACTTTACACAAAAACAAAACTAAATCTGTTTATATAATACATCATCAGAATACATCATCAGAGTACATCAACATTCATAACATACAACTGAATACACAGCGGAAAATAATAGCAAGTATGGAAGTACGTATCGTCATCCAGCTCGTCTCCTGAGCTCCACAGCATCATATCCTGAACCTATTTATCTCGGTCTGACCCGAGCATCATATAAAACAACACCCGAATCAGTCTGGAAAACCAGCGTGAGAAAATCACACTCAAATTTATTATTAAAGTTTCAAAATCCTTTGAAAACAAAAGCATCTCGTAAGACCACGCCACAAATAAACATGTCAGGTTTTTACCTTACGATAGCTAAAACACTTTTTATTAAATCCTCTGATATTATAATAGTGTCTATATACAAATACTTATAAAATAGCCGAAATTGTTACATCTATTAAATTCCGGCATACTAGCCACAACGTGGGTAATACAAACAAAACTCGTACAAGGCACGTAGGGAAAATGGATTTCCAACGAATGACTAGGCACTGGGGTACCACCTGTCACAGTACGTGGCCTAGATCACAGTACCGAGGAGTACGCCCGCTCCCCTGCAACACAAGACCGGAATCACCTATGGGCAATTCCGAATATGATCACCCCACGGTTGGGATCAGCAACCGCACCACTAAGCCGAAATATAAGGGACATCTAGACAGGGATGACCACACTCTCCAGTGGGCGCTACCCACGAAGCCTTGCTGCATAACCCCTGATTTTCAGTCATTCCCGGTTGATGAGGCTCGAGGCTAAACGATACCTTTTCAGAACATATCCCTTAGAATGCCCATCGTCCGCTGACGATGTTTCGCAAGCATTCGTCCATACAAGTCCGTCCCGGGTCCAAACGGAACCGAAGGCACTATTCCTACTACATCCATTTTGGAAATATCCTCAGGATTAGTAGCGACTAGCCCTTGCACTTCACTGCTCCATCTTCGACTCCGAAATCGTTACACGAAACGTACAAACAGGATCGAAGTGGTATTCGAGTCTCCAGACCTAGAATCCTGGTATATGGAAACTCGATCCCGGTCTCTTCGAAACGATCAGCGCATTTGGCCAATATTGATAGTCGGTTATTTAACTATCAATTAACATCCACAAGCAACCATCACACAATAAATAATTTCCCACATTATTTATTTGCCCAAATATCTTTCCAAGATATATTTCCAAATTTTCAAAGCTCATTTGAAAACAAATTTCAAACAGTTTCCGCTTACGGAATACATTTCCCAAATATTTATTTCCACTGAATCGCCAAGTACAAAATACCTATAAATTTTAAAATAACTTTAAAACACTCTATTATAAATATACTTTAACATTTAAATTTGGAGAACTACTTTAATACTTAATTAAAATAATACTTTTAGAGAATATTTAAAATAAGGTTACTTTATAAAATATAAAACTAAGTTTTCACTTTTTAAATAAAATACTAGTCACCCTTTAAATAATTATTATGATAATAGATTTGGAAAATATTTACTTTAGAATTTAAATGTTAGAAATAATAAATTTTCTAAACATGCCCTTTTAAGCAACATGAAAACTTTTAACTTATATTTAAGAATTTTCTTTGAAATTGTACTTGGCTATCCAGGGAATACACTTTCTTCCATATCCTTTAAAAATAAATCACCATTTATTTTTAAACACATTTACATTCCTCAATGAATTCCCACCTTGAATTTATATTTAAAATATCCACTGATATTTCATTTCACTTCATAACCCAGTTTATAAATTTTAAAATCTCATTCTCTTTTAAAAATCCAAGTTTTTTAAACACTTAAATCAATTTCCAATTGATTTCCATTTTGCTTTACTTTGAAATAAATTTCCCTATTTACTTCAATTATTTCAAATACATTAACTTTCATATTTTATTTCTTTATTATGAGTTGAAACCCTGTTAACTAGAATACCAATTTCGGATTTCCAAACTTCTTCAATTAATATTTTAATTAAATTAAATCTTTAAATTTCAAAAAAATCAATTCTTTTATATTTTTAAATAATATCACTTTAGTTAAAGATTTATTTCTTCCCTGTTAAATTCAAAATCTTCTTTTCCCATATTTGTTCGAATTTAGAAATTTCTTTATTTCTTTTACAATTCCTTATTTAATTTATTCGAATTCACTAGAATTATTTAACTTGAATTTTATTCTTTTATTTCTTTCCAAAAATCCAATTTAATTGCTTTTGATAATTCATTATATTGGGAAATTCAATCCAACCAGATTATCCAATATCAATCATCACAGGATATCAACAATCATATCACAGAATATTTAAACAAAATTAAATATTTTGAGGAATCCAGTTGGATCCCTCCAACCTGTTTCCCTGCATCCACAGATGTTAGCACAATACCAATTTCACTTTAAAGTGGAATATCGCGGTATATGGGTTTTATAAAATATCATCCGCTATTATGCGGCGCATAGGGTCTCATCCGCTATATAATGCGGGAATATCAACTACTCCAATATATACATATGCCAATATATATATATTGGTATATACTACTATATATCACATCAATCAAATCAACCAATTCAATCATCCATCAATATTTAAATTTAACCAATTAAATTTAAATTAAAAATTCAGCTGAGTGAGATTAACTCACCTTTGCTTTTATTTGCAATCCATTCCAATATTGCCTTGGTTTCTTGATTTTTGACCTTGAATAAATATTATATGATCTTATTAATATCCGATTAAATCGAACAATTTATTTCCTTTTAACTAATTAAATCAACCAGTAATTTTATTCTAAACTAATACTCTTAAATTTAACCCAATTCTTTTTATTCACTTGTATGTGTAAACATTCAAACCGAAATATATATATATATATTAACAACTAAAAGGATTGAATAAGTTTATTAAACAAATCTATCTTCATAATACATTATTAACAATAAACTAGTTAGTGAAGACATGTGTATATATATATATATATTATTTTTAAATTTCAACCTATGTTAAAATGTATAAGTGTATATTTTATTTTATTTTTCTTACTGTAAAATTTTATATTCATAAAACTAGAAACAAAAAGGGGTAATATACCTCACTGCCTGCTCGCGCTTGAAGAAATCGAATTCACCTCTTCGCGTACCCAGCTCGAGTCTACAACATCGGAAGCCTCCACCCAGCAAACCCTAAATCGAGAGACACGTTCCTCCCTCGTCGTTCCGCGTGCGAGTCCAAGCAAGTAGTCGACATCGAACTTGATTTCGGTATTGTCGTGCGCCATCCCTGACACACCTCCCATCCACGAAACCCACAGCCGTGTGCTCACGAGCATCCCGCTCTTTCGTTCAAGATAGCAACTCCCTTAACTCGCGAATCATCAGGAGATCGCGATGCGACTTCCTTCTATTCTTCTGAATGCTTTCCCTTTTTTTTTCGAGGCGGAGCAATTTGATTTTCGAATGAGGAAAAGTGGGGTAGTTCGGGTTTTATAACGAAAAATATCGTATTTGATTTGAGAACGAGGTCCGCCATTATTTCTTTTGACTGATTTATTATAAAAGGAAGAGGGGTTTCGTTTGTGAAGAAGGAAAAAATATCTCGGCTATCTGATGTTAAACGTGTTACTTTGTCTTGCGCAAGAAGATAATCTTACCACTGTGTTGCTGATGTGAAATGCTTGACCAGTCAACTAATTTATATTCATTAATTAAATTGAATTTTGGATAAAAATTTCAGCGCGTTTACACGTCGTACGCTCACACAACAACTCCAAATGCTACGAAAATTGAGATCCGATAATAATTCAATATTACAGATCCAATGGGACTGGTTTCGTTGAATTCCAAGACTGTGCCCCGGAAGGCTATTTTTAAATTCAATTTAAACAATATATTTTTAAAACTGAACAAAACACACTTAAATTCCATTTTAAAAGTTCTATTGCCTTCCATATTATCAATATAAATTTTACAAGCCTTTAAATTATTTTTAACAAGCTTGGAATTTTAGATTCAACAAATTTACCAAATTTCCAATCGTTTAATTCAATAATTAAATTCAACAAATAAATTATCCAACAATTATTGATATTTGAAATTCAAGTTAAAATTAACCCTTGAATATTTAAAATTTATTAAATATTCCAATTTCAAATATTCAAAAATTCCGGGTCGTCACAATTAGTTTCCTTAACTTAGGTTTAGTAATTGGTGTGTTTTACCTTTGTTTGGTTGAAGTATAATAAATAGTTTGATATATGAATACATACATATATGGACACACACACACACACACACATATATATATATATATATGCTTGCCAATTAGATATTATTTATCACTCATGTTTACCTTATAGCATGAATATCTCTTACCATAGTATATATATCATCATATCATTCTGCAAATTATTTTACTTCATTATCATTTTATTACATATCATTATGCATCATATTTCATATCACATTTCATTGCATATTACATCATAAATTACAATGCATATCATAATCATTTGCATCACAAGTCGCACTTCATTTCGCATATTATCTTATGCAACATTGCATATGTTATACACTTCATACTGCTTTACAAACTACATATTGCATACATGTATACATAATGAGTGTATCAAATTTAGGAGGAGTTTGTAGTATTGTCTTATAATATAGGATTATTAGTTTTTTGGTTGATTTGATTGACTTGATTGACTTGTTTGAATTGTTTGACTTGATTGACTTGTTTGAATTGTTTGACTTGATTGACTTGTTTGAATTGATTGATTTGTTTGACTTATCTGACATGATTGGTTTTGATGTATGTGTTGATTATATTGTCTGAAATATATTTATACATATTTATTGAATAATTATAGTATAATTAAGTTAATATCTTTCACAATTCATTTACTATACTTTGTTCTAGTATTAAGTTTAAGGGGGAGTTTTATAATTAGTGGTTTAGGACTAACTTTTAGTTTTAGATCTTGATTATTTATGATAACACTATCATTATAATCACATGTCATAGAGTATTACATTAAGGGGGAGTTATATAGTTTAGAGATTTTTTTTGTTGATGACAAAGGGGGAGAAGTATAAAATAGGTTAGTTAGGCATAGATTAAGGGGGAGTTATTAGATTTAGGGGGAGTTATAAGGAGAATATAAATATTTTATAAACAAAGGTTGTCATCATCAAAAAGGGGGAGAATGTTAGTCCATAGGATAGTGGTTTTGATGACAACAACTATAGAAGTGTTATAAAATATATATGTGCAGGAAATCTATATGCAGGTATCAACAAAAGAAGACTGTACAGTAAAGAAGACAAAATTGATGAAGACAAAGATCAAGAGTTCAAGATTGAAGACTCATGAGATTCAAGATATTCAAGAGTTCAAGACAAATAATATAGTTAGGTTAGATATTTGTTAAAACTCCTTGAAAGCACTATCATTCTTTTTATCCAATTTACTCGTGGAATGGAATCCACTTCGTTCTTGTTAAAGGGATGGAACCCTAGTGAGATGGAACTCACGAAATATCTAGTGGAACGGATAGTAGCCCTATTTTGTTATCCACTAATTTTGATTCAAAATGATTTTCAAAATTATCTCTTGTTTTATAAAATGATTTTCAAATATTCCTTTTCAAAAGAAAAACCTTCGTTCACATTTCCAAAAATGTTTTAGCCTCAAAATCATATTTATCATTTTGTTATATTTTGATTTCAAAATTGTCCTTGATATTTTAGCCTCAAAATCTATTTTAATATTATATTTACTTTAGTTTATTTACTTTGATTTTAGTATATATACATATATACATTCATAAGTATTTCTACTTCTAAATACCTTCTACAAATACATAGAGTCCATTTGAATAAAGTTGTATATGTTTTAAATCATCATTTTCAAAGAAAAGCAAATCATCATTTTTTACTAGACCATGTCGACATCCTATTTACTCATCATGTCGACATGCTTCCCGTTATAGCAAAGGTTGTTTTCAAAAGAAGTGTCTATTCGTTTAAATCTCTTTGAATGGACACATCCATTCATTCTCTATAAATAGAGACTGTTATGGACGTTTTCCAGAAACTACTTTCATTAGTTTCTCTCCTCTTTATTCTCTTATCTTATTTTCTAATCATCCTATCCATATTCTGCCGAAATCTTAAGTGAATCAAACCAGAATATCTCTAGTTTGATTCTCTGCCACTCTCTTCAAAGAATCTCAGTGCTTATCAGAGTTATAGATACATTTGTACTCAAAGAAACTTGTGTAGGGTTATAAAGGTGTGATCGTGTCCTTGGAAATCGATCGGGTGAACTTGTGTCCTGTGAATCAAGTGGTTCTACCCAAAGACCTGAGAATCTGGAGGGTGTACCTCGTTGCCTTGGAATCGAGGGATTGTAATCTAGATTATTATTGAATAGAAAGCCGTACGAGTTGTGCGGGACTGGATGTAGGGTAACACCGAACCAGTATAAAATTCCTGGTGTGTTCTTTCCTTTACTTGCTTTTTATTTATATTTGCATCTGTTTGTGATTCTGTGATTTGATCTGTGATTGTGTATTTGCATTAAGTTAGTTAAATCAATTTAAATCAAAGAAGTTTTAAAGAAATTCTTAAAACACTATTCACCCCCCCTCTAGTGTTAAATAGCCTTAAGATCATCTTCTGCGTCCCTGTCACATTTCACTTGAGTTGATTTACTTGCATAAGAATGTTAATCCTGACTCGAGTGATTTGTGTTTTGCTTTATGCTCGAGTTAGACTGAGTGTCACAGCATTTGTGACTCACCTTTGGAGCTTGGAGCTTCGCTTAAAGATCTGTCTTTTGTCTACTCAGCTTTTCAATCATTTCAGTTATTTCCAGTTTCATATTTAGACTTGTCATTTGCATATGTATTGAGACTTCTATGTATTCGGAATTTCTGTTGTATTTTACTTTAGACTCTGATGTTCTATAGTAGCTTCATGAACTACTATTTATCTATTTCCGCTGCTTATTGTTATATTACTCTATGTCTGTGATTCTGTGATTTATTTATTTACTGTATATGCTAAGTTTTGCCAAATATAAAATACACAATCTGTTGTTTTGAGCAATTCAAGTCTGACATGTGTGGATTATTGTCGATTTGAATAGTTCGAAATGCCAGGTCGTTACATTAGAAAAGGAAAATCTCCAACAAATGACTAAGAGAGTGCGGCCCCCCCTTAAAAGTATACCTCTAGTAATATACATTTGAGAAGGTCATATACTCGGTGACCTCCTTAGGAAACGTACCAGCCAGACGCCGCCAAACCTTCTCGAGAATCCGAATATTTCACTTCTAAATGTGCAAACCGAATCCAACCAATATGAAATGTGAAATACCCTTTTAATGGGAGCAACCCCACATAGCTGGATGCCCATAAGCTCTTTGGATTTAGTCATTTCCGACAAAGGATAACAAAGCTCAAAAGAGCAGCACATCGTCTTAGGGTGATGAAAAATAAAGAAGCTGAAGTAACCGATAGCCGAGGAACCAACTATCGAGGATAGAAACCGATCGTATATGGAAATTAAGTCTTGTATACTTATCACCACTCATTGAATTCAAACTTGTGCTTTTTCTTGGTTAACAACAATACCAGACAAGTCAAGGTAGTGTTACCTCAAAGTCATGTCCAACGATTTTTCTTAACTATTGAAATAGCGACAAGTTTCTTCTTCGATGTTTAGTGCTAATTATACAAATAAATCATTTCCATAAAATTGAATTGCTTTACGGAAATTAGTTCATTTCGATAAACAATTCAAAAATTTTTGTTTTAAAAACCTGAATTCGTACTTGGCTTCACCTTACAAGTATTAGCTTTAAAACACTTTGTTAAAAGAGTTCAATGGTTTTTGAACCACGTTATAAAAAGGATTTATCCACTTAAACATCCTTATTACTTTGATTAATTCACTTTAAAATTTTGTTATATAGTTAATTAATTTACTTCAATAACCTTTAATTAAAAGGGTAAATCTCCTTTAAAACATCATTAATCCAATTTATAATTAATTAAATTAAATTAAATATCATTATTTAAAAGTGATTAATTAATTTAAACTCTGTTAAAAAAGTATTTATTTAAGGTAAAACAAATTTATTAACTTTTAAAAGTCATTAATTAAAAGGGGTTAATTAATTTTAAAATATCATTAATTAAGAAATTAATTAATCTTAATCCATCATTCTCCAAAGATTAATTAGTCTTAAACATCATTAAATAAAATGATTAATTAAAATTAAAACATAATTAACTAAGTAATTAGTTAACTTTAATTCTTATTAATTAATTAATTAAATTAAATAATGATTATTAAAATAATTAATTATTTTTTGAAAAATCATTAATAAAACTTGCTTAACTTGTAAAATAATTCCAAGCACGATAATGAAACCAAACGGTTTCGATAAAATGTGATTTTCCGAAAGTGCCGATATTGCGAAAATCGCTATACGGGCGGTTCGGAATTCGAGCATATGACATTTGCAATACAATCACACATCACATAACCAAGATATGGGCATAAATACATGATGATTTACAATAACATAACATATATCAAGCATTTAATAACAATGGCATAAGTTTGACTACTAGATTTACATATAACCAATGGTTCGCTTACTAACTTTCAAATGCGACTATTTTTCAAGCAACAAACCAAACATCGACCAAACCATCATTACAATTATATGATAAACATTCAATAGCTACAAGTATAGCACAGATATAGTTTAAACTTTGTGGTTCAAAGGCGGAAACTTTACTCACTGTAACGCTTACTAACTTGAATGGAAATCACACTAACTCTTCAAAAATCACTAGAACTAAGCTTTAACTTGATTTGGTGGACCTCTAATGGGCTTTTGGGATTGGCCTAAAGCATATGGGGCTCGTCCATTGTGGATATGTGGGGTGTAGGGTCTTGTTTTGTAGAGAAGGGTTTTGTTTTGGCAAGAGGAGGGGTTGTAGATGAATATGTGAAGTTTTGTAGTGAAGAAAGTTATAATTTGTCAACTTAAAACATGGATGTACATGAACATGAAGAAGAGAGAAGTGGGTATGTAATTGAATGTATGAAGTGAGAACAAAGTGAGAAATGGAGTTAAGGTGGAGGTATTTATAGACATGAATATAGTATTAATTAATTCAAATTAAACATTAAAATACAATATATATGTTGTCATGAGAAATTGAGGCCATGCCTCACCATCCACATAGGTGCACATGCATCCTCTTGGGCCCCCCTTTTCACCATGCTTTGTACTCTCCTAGCTAGCTTAGGTTATGACTAATACTCCTTTAGGTTCCTTAGGTTTTATTTTATATTTTTTAGTTTAATCTTGTTTTTATTTATTTCTAACATGGTTTATTAATTTTAACACTATCATTAACCTATGACATATGTGCATGTGTGTGCATGTGTATATACGGGATACAAAAATGTGTACAATGTTTCCGACGACTTTCCGAAGCCGAGATGTCGAAATTTTCAAAAAGGCTTTTTGGTCACATTTTCTATTTTTCTTTGAACTATTTATTTTTGTAAACAAAAATTAAAAATAATTTTAATATCATTAATTAATATTTAAATTATGTTTATTTGGTTATTAATATCCATTATTTAAATATTTAAAAATTATTTAAATGTTCAAATATAAAGCGATTAATTTACGGGTCGTTACATTCTCCCCTCCTTAGGAGAATTTCATCCCAGAAATTAATACACGAAAGACAATCCAAAAGATATGTAATATACCTAAAAATTCATATTATAATGAAGAGCAACTAATCCATAATAGAACATTTATAATGCATTCAAACAACAAACAACTAACCTGACATTACACCAGAGTAAGATTCTCTAATATGACCCTCAGTCTCCCAAGTACAATCGCGAGGATCATCACTCCACTGAACCTTCACAAGCTTAACCACCTTGTTCCTCAATCTCATTTCATCCCGATCTATAATGTGAACTGGATGTCGGACTATCGGAAAATTTGGTTCTATCTCCAAGTCTTCCTGAACAGACGTCTCTACAATCAGCGACGGATCATGAACATGCTTTCTCAGATGAGATACATGAAAAACATTATGGACTTCTGATAATCTTTCAGGAAATTCTACTCTGTAGGCCAAAGATCCAATCCTCTTAAGGATTCTAAATGGTCCAATGAATTTAGGTGCTAGCTTGCTTGTTCTTCTGAATTTAATAACTCATTTCATCGGGGAAACTTTCATAAATACCAAATCCCTGACCGCAAACTCTAAGTCCCTTCTCCGCTGATTGGCATAACTTTTCTGTCGATCCTGGGCTTGTTTCATCCTTTCCTTGACCATAACCACTTTCTCTAATGCTTCTCAAATTATTTCTGGTCCAAGAACTAACCGGTCTCCAATCTCAACCCAACATGAAGGTGATTTACATGGTCATCTATACAAAGCCTCGTAGGGTGCCATGTCAATGCTAGCTTGGTAACTATTATTATAAGAGAATTCTACCAAATGCAGATGATCTTCCCAAGAACCTCCAAAATCAAAAATACATGCTCTTAGAAGATCCTCCAAAATCCAATTCACCCTTTCGGTTTGTCCATCAGTCTGTGAGTCATAGGTTATGCTCAAATTCAACTCCGTTCCTAAAGCGGCTTGCAATGCTCCCGAAAATCGATTGGTGAAGATAGGTTCTTGATCACTGACTATACTTACTGGAATTCCATGCAGTCGAACGATCTCCCTCAAATAAGTCCCTACCAAAGAAGCTGCAGTTCTTGTAGACTTTACGGGGATAAAGTAGGCACTCTTTGTTAATCGATCCACAATTACCCAGATGCCTTCATTACCTCTTCTCGTTCTAGGCAACCTATCGATAAAATCCATGGATACTTGTTCCCACTTCCAATTCGGTACTTCCAATGGTTGGAGTAAACCAGCAGTCTTCTATTGGTCATTCTTGACCTGTTGACAATTTGTACACCGGCTCATGAAGACTGAAATGCCTCTCTTCATCCCTTTCCACCAAAAGGTCTACTTCATATTCTGAAACATCTTAGTTACTCCTGTATGGATTGATAACTTTGACCGATGGCACTCTCTCAGCACTTCCTTTCTAATTCCATTAACGTCAGGCACACAAATCCGTCGATTTATTTTTAAAATGCCTCGAGAGTCAATCTGAAAACTCAAATTAATTCCATTTTCAACATTCTTCTTAAGCCGAGCTAGATTAGGGTCCTTTTCCTAGAAATATGCAATCCTCTCCATTAGTACCGGCTTAACTTCCAAATTGTCAATCGTCGCTACATTTCTACTCAACGCATCTGCAACGGTGTTAGCTTTCCCCGGGGTATATAGAATCTCTAGGTCATAAGAAGCGAGAAGTTCCAGCCATCTCTACTAAATCAAATTCAAGTCCTTTTAGGTAAAAAGATACTTTAATGACTTATGATCCGTAAATAACTCAAACTTTGCACTTAGTAGATAGTGCCACCACACTTTCAATGTGAAGACAACTGCCAAAAGCTCCAGATCGTGCGTAGCGTAATTCTCCTCATGAGGTTTCAACTAACGACTCGCATTGTAACGACCCCGAATTTTATATAAATTTAAAATTGATAATAATTGAATTTTTGAATAAAGTTTGCGAAATAAATTGATTTATTGAAGCGAGTTTCCCCGAAACCAAATAAAAATATATTAAATCATTTTAAATTTAGAAATTATATATATATATATATATGTGTGTGTGGATATATATGTATATGTGCATATATGAGTAGATTTGAATTTATATATATATATATATTGGATTTGACTCTAAATTTTAAGTAAATGGTTTAAAGATAATTTGAAATTATAATATAAGTAGGAAAATAAATAAATAATAATAATAGATAAGTAAATCAAATGTTGGATAGTTAAACTTCAAAAAGAATTAAAATAAATATCTTAAATTATAAACTATAAATAAATACTTAGGATAATTCTTAAAATTGGATATGTATACAAACAGATATGCATAAGATAAATTATATAGTTATGTAATGATATAAAGTAAACACATAGATACATTATAACAACATAGATATACTCAAGTATTCATACAAAATTGAATAAGTATGAACAAGGACAAGTAAGATAAATATATACACATGGAAATGAAAGAAGACAAAGAAATAAATGCAAAATCTCTTTGGCCACCAAATTGTCTTCAGCCGAGTTAAAGTAGTATGCAAGGTAAGAATAAACAAGTAAATATAAAGTACTTAGCCTTAAATGCCATCTATTCAAATTTGCTTTCAGCCTCCAAAGAAATGAAGAAAGAAATATATGCTCGAGTATATACAAATAAAGATAAGTCTAAGCTTGAAAAGAAAACATGTATATGAAATTTACTTGCAACAAGAAAAGAGGATAATACCAATATCTATGAATAAACAAATAAGATAAGTATATGTAGATTGTACAAAACCATTAATGCCAATATCTATAGCCACCAAAACATATCTATCAGCCACCAAGCAAAAGAAAGAAGAAAAAATCTCTGAAATGAATTGTACAAAAAGGAAAAAAAATATAACATTACCTGTACAACTCAGTTCATATATCAACTCTTACCTCAAGTCGTTCACTAAAAGTTGAGCAAATCTGAAGCAACTATCATCTTCAACTTAAACAAGAGTTCAATTTAAAACAACAATACAATCAACTTAAACCAGAGATTCAAGAAGAAGGATTCCAGTTTAAATTTGCAAAAGCCTGGTTTCAAAACAAAAAGGCTCTGTCATTTCTGAAACCATGATTTGGAAGGTGAGTAACTTCATTTTTAAAATTTAAAGTATAAATTAGTTTGTATGTTATTGTTGTGATCAACATTGTATTGTGAAGTGTGTTTTGAGTATTTATTTTCTGAAGTATGATGTATGCAGGCATCTGAGTATTTGCAACTTCTCTGTTTCTAGCCTTTCTTCATGTTTTGATTTAAATTCAAAAAAAATCTTTTAATTTAATTTTTGTTTAGACTTAAGATTTAAATGAAACTTGTTTGTTTCATTTCAAACTTTAGTTTAGGATTTTACTTAAGTTAAAATAATATTAATATGACTCTATAGACCAAATTAACTGACCAAGATAAAAAATAAGTGAAATCCGAGTTTCATAATTCAATGCTCCAATCTTAGGATTGGAAACAACATTTAAAATATGAATTTTTAAAACTAAAATCATAGTTTTTAGTTGGAGTTGAGACTGCAGTTCTCGTTTGAACGGAAAATGGGTTTTTTCAAATTTCCTGGTGATCGATCAAGTGTTGGACTTCGGGATCGAGGTAGTGGATGTTGGAATGATTGTAGATGGTAGGAAAAATGCAAGTAAATTTTTATATCCAGTATTGTTTGAGATTGGAATCAAAGTAGGGTTTAACCCTACGTTTTGCAAGTGGTAGTCGCAGAGAAATTCTATCGTCACCACCATGTTTCTGGCGATCGCACCGTGGGGATAGCAGCGTTTGGTTGAGACGAAGCTTTAGATAAGCTTTCATGGCCTCCGATGGCCAGAGGAGGAAAAACGACGTGTTTTCTAGTGGCCTGGTTTCGTTACCGTTTGGGTTCGATAGCAAAATTTAATGATTTGGGGTTCGGGGTGCTCGTGAGGGCCAGGTGGATCGTCGCCGAGTTGTGGACAGTCGTAGCACTGATCGGAGTTGGCTGGAGTGACTGTGCATGTGCACGCGGGTGCACTTATATCTGGCTTTGTGATGGTTTGGGGAAGAAGCGAAGGTCTCGGGTTGGTCTCGGGAACATTATCGCGTGGACTCGAAGATGAGTGAGGCAGGGAAAAACTCGAAGTAGAGCTCGGGATTTTTGCTGTTTTGCTCGGGTCTGAAATTTTATATAAAAACAGTTTCAAAACTTTAAAACCAATCAAGTTTATTTTGAAACAGTTTTGGTTAAAATCAATTCGTTTGTAAATGTGAATGTTTATCCGAGTTTTGAGTTGGTTAATATGGTTTATTAAATAAAGATTTTTAATTGTTAATTTAACTTAAAGGTTTTAAGATAATAAGTTGATGATGAATTTATGTCAAAGATTATGAATAAAGATTTCAAATGATAAATAAAGTAATTAATAAATGATAAAATGGGTTATCTTAAAAATTAATTAGGTAATTAATGACTTTTTAATATAATTAATTAAAAGATAATTACTTAATGATTAAAGGTTGATTTCTCAAGTGATTAAACAATAATTAATTAAGGGCTAATTAATTAATGTGATTAATTAAGAATAATTTATTAAAGGTTAATAAATTAATGAAGGTGATTAAGGAATGATAATTAATGGAGGAATAATTAATTAAAGTAAGTAATTAAAGATAATTAATTAAATGGTGAATTTAATAATTAAAGGTTAATTATTTAATAATTAAAGGTTGATGAATTATAATTAAAGGTTAATTAATTCATTATTAATGGTTAATTAATAAATGATTAAAGAATAATTAATCAAAATGATTCGTAATTAATTAATATTAATTAACCAAGATTAGTAATTCATAAGAAATTAATCTGATTTGAATTAATTAGACAATTAACTGACCTTACTTATGAATGTTTGGATTCTATTGAATGTGAATTGTTTGATATCCCTGATATATTCTGATTTGTGTTGCAATCTGTAATTTACTTATCTATGATATATATATCTATGATCTGTGAATAAATGATAAGCGTTATAGTTAATACCGCTTATCAATTATATTTCTGTATTTGATCTGTGATGATTGAATGTTGTTGCACTATTGTGTGTGAAACCCCTGGACCAAACTTTTACACACACAAATATGGATTTCACGTGGAAATCGGTTAAGTCACAGATGATTTAAAATTAATGTTTTGAAATTGAAATTTTAATTTCAATTGATTTTGAAATTGGAAATTTGGGTTTAAAGTCAAAAGCTTTTGAAATGAGTTTCAAAGATAAAAGTTATTTTGAATAACTTAATCGAGTTTTGAAATTTAAATATTTGATTTAAATTTGAATTCAAGTTTGAAATTGAATTCTATGATTTGAAACTAGGGATTAAAGATGTTGTACAAGTTATATATGGGTTAAACCATTTTAAAGGTGTTGATTTGGGAATTTGAATTCAATTCAAGGGTTTTAACTCGTGTAAATATAACTGGATTTTTCCGAAATGAAAACTACTTGTTTTCAAATAATAATAGCTTTCATTTTAAGAAAGGATTTCCAAATTGTGTTGAAAGGTTTCAAGCTTGAAATAGAATAGAAATGTTTTGAAAACTATGAAATGAGTCTTTGATTTCAAAGACCGGACGAGTTAATCCAACTTGAAATAGAATTGTTTTGAAAGGCTATGAATGAATCTTTGGAAATGAGTTTTGAAAGCTATAAGTTAAATCTTGATTTAAAGATTTAACGAGTTAATTCAATTGAAATGGAAATTGTTTTGAAATCCATAAATGAATCTTTGTGAACGGGGTGAACTTTGTGAATTGAATCTTTTTGTTTAAAAGATTAAGAGTGTGGAAATTGTTTAAACCATTGAAGGTTTTTTGAAATGAATCTTTTTGTTTAAAAGATTGGAAATGGTAATTTGTTTTAACCATTCGAATGAAAAGTTTTAGGCTTTAAGCTATGATTTAACTGAGACCCCAGTATCCATATGATTTTTATTTGCGCTCGTTATTCGGTTTAGCCGGGGAAGGAACTTTGTGTCATATAACCCATTCCGAATAATGATACGTCGTATATGGATAGCATTTGAAGACCGGTGGTGAAGACCGGATATTTTCGAAAATGAAAGGACAACTCGTCGAATGTCTCTGCATCGACTGGTCCCCAGTATAGAGATTTTATCATCCTTTGTGATGGGAAGTCCGGACGTGATTAGAAATTATCTGGATTTGCAAGGGCTTCTTTGGAAGTGCCTTCGGTTCCGTTCGATCCTGGAACGGACTTGTATGGATGTGTGTCTGACGTTACACTTTGAGATGTAAAGCTGGTTTCTATCAAATACATTTCTGTTGGTGGCGGAAAATTTATTCTCTTAGCTTAACACCCTTCTCTGAGACGTACGAGCTCAGAGGTTATGTAGTTGATGGTTACTAGTGATACATTCCCAATTTGGTAATGTGGCATACGAAGTGCTGTTGATCATTTGATTGATCAAAGCGTTGCTTTGTGAAAAAGCGTTGCTTTGTGAAAAAGTGTAGCTTTGTGGACGAGACTTCGTCGAGCCTCACAACCCGGTAATGGTCGAAACATGAATGTTGCAACAAAGGTTTGTAGGGGTAGCGCCACTAGGGTATGTCATTTCCTTCTGGATAAAAGGTGGTATCATGGTATGGAGCCCAAATACTTACTCATGTGGACACACTTTATTTATTACTGTGTGATGTTGCTTTGTGATCGAGACGTCTCGGATAAAGGTCGGTAACGATCGGGGGATGACATAACTCATGTGTTAGTTACCTAGTTACAGCTTGGTTAAGCGTGAGGTAATGTCGGCCTTGTGTTTGCAGAGATCCGGTTAGGTTCTCGGGGCGTCTTTCCAGAGGCGTTTCCATTTCGATGTAAGGAAGTTCCTTTGCCTGACCATTTATTGGAAATCCAAATCTCAATACGAACCTTGTACGGTTTTATTTGTAGAACCTGCCATTTACTTATGGTGGTCACCACTGTTTAGATGGTAGTTATAGTAGGCATACAATAATGGTTGTATGTTGGCTAAGATTAATATTATACTTTTGAAATGGTTTCGAAACTATGCACTAGTAATAATATCAAAAGAGTTTCTTTTGCGTAGTAAGTATGTTTGACTATCATAAGAAGAAATCTCCTCCAATTCTGCGTTTGCATTGTGTGTGTAGCAGGAGGTCTTATGGTAGTTTCATTTTCCAAAAGCATTGCGGATTTCAATGTTTAAGATTATTTTGTGTTGGTTTAAAGATAAACTGTTTTGTTGCTCACACCAGTCCCATGACTGATCCAGAGTTTATTGTTCCCTTCCTAAACTCTGGGTGCCCACCATTTTCCACACGGGCAGTCTAGAGTTGGGTTTCTCAGATATTCAGGTTGAGTAGATTATCTGGAGCTGGTTCAGTTCTTGGAGTTCAGGACTGCACTTGCTTCTCCTTGTGGTTCGAGCTTGACGTTGGAGTTGTTGGAGTCATTCTCTTTTGTAGATCATTTGGAGTGATCACTTCTGTTCTGTTATTTCCGTTGTATCATTATTTATCTCTGATATTGTTGTATCATATTGATATCATTGTTGTATATCATTCTGGATATTGTATTCATTGGATTGTATATGATATCATTGATTTCTTTATTCTGCTGTGTTGTTATACTTACTGTGTTATAAGCTCCGGTGAACCAGATTCGACGTTTGAATCTACGGCATTTTGAGTACAAGTGGAGTACGGATGCCGATTTTCGAAGGCCGACTTCAGGGTCATTACACGCATACGCTATAACTTTACCATTTTGCATCAAAACTGCTCCCAATCCAATCCTATAAGCATCCTTATAAACAGTTAACCCTTCACTCCCATTTGGAATAGTCAAGAAAAGAGCAGTTGTCAATTTCTCTTTTAACTCATTGAACGCTTGGTCGCACTTGGATGTCCAAAAAAACTTAGTCTCTTTCTTCGTAAGCTTTGTTAGATGAGAAGCAATCTTTGAAAAGTCTTTAATTAACCTTCTATAGAAACCTGCCAAACCCAAGAAGCTTCTGACCTCGATCGCACTTTCAGGTTTGTTCCAATCTTCAACCGCAACCACTTTAGCTGGGTCCACTGATATGCCTTCTCCCGAAATAAGTGCCCTAGAAATCTAACTTCGGATTTCAGAAATGGAACTTAGAAAACTTAGCCCTTAAAACATGATGTCTTAAAGTACTGAGTACAACATGAAAATGGTACTTATGCTCTTTCTCCGTTTTAGAATAAACGAGGATGTCATCATTGAAAACAAGAACAAACTTGTTAAGAAAGTATCGAAACACTCTATTCATCAAATCAACAAAATAAGTGGGTGCATTAGTCAATCCGAACGGCAGGACTAACCACTCGTAGAAACTATCAGGGGTTCGAAAAGCTGTTAAGGGTACACTCTCCTCTGCTACCCTTAATTGGTGAAAACCGATGGCAAGATCCAACTGAGAAAATATCCGAGCTCCGTGGAGCTGGTCAAACATGTAATCAATCCTAGGTAAAGGATACTTATTCTTGATAGTCCTCTTATTCAACTCCCGGTAATCTACACATAATCTAAGAGAACCATCAGCCTTGGTGACGAACACTACTTATGATCCCCAACTCGATGTGCTACGTCTGATCAAACCTTTATGGAATAAATCAAATGTCTGCTTCTCTGGCTCTCTTCTTTCCTTTGGAGCCAACCTTCTAGGAGGTTGTACAATCGGTTTTGTTCCTAGAATCAAATTAATGCGGAACTCTACCTCCAGGTGAGGAGGTAAACCTTGCACTTCTTTAAAAATATCCTTGAAGTCCCAGACAATTAGAATATTCCTTATCTCCTGTTTAGGTACTTCGAGTGAATAAAGAAAACTGCTAATCAGCCCCTTAGGTTCTTCACAAATAATATCCACACCAATATCTCTAACATCTCTAAATATGATAATCCTTCAATCATAATCTATGATTGCTCTAAATCTTAGATAACCAATTCATTCCTAATAATACTTCAAAATCCATGAACCTAAGAACAAATAAGTCAGAAAAGAAAGGCCGATCTCGATAAGAAATAGGCACATTCAAACATATGGTATCAAGATTGGTCGGACCCTCAATTGAGTTCGACACACAAAGAGAATTGTTTAAAAGGATGGGTTTTAGGTTAAACTTATCAACAAGATCTACTGAAATGAAACTATGGGATGCACCGGTATCAAATAATACTTTAACAGGAATATCAATAATGGATAATGTACCTTGCAACACCTGCTTTCCTTTTGGGCCCGTAGAAGTAGATGGTATGTCCTTAATAGTGAAAACTTGTCCCTGTGATCCCTTCTTTGGAAAAGTGCATTGGTTCTTCATATGCCCCTTCTTTTTACAGTTGAAACATGTTGGTAGATTATTATTCGAACATTGATCTGCAAGGTGTCCTGGTTTGTGACAATTGAAACAGATTAGCTTACCAGGGGTTTCTGTGCAATGATTTGCGAAGTGCCCCATCTTGTAGCACTTAAAACAAAGAATCTTGGAGAAGTCTAACTGCTTATTCAGAGCTGGAGCTCCACCTCCAGGCTTCTTTCCTAACCACTTCTTCTTCGCTTTTCACTTGAAAAACGGTTTACTAGCAATAGGTATTACTGAAAAAGGTTGGGCATTGACTGCCGGCACTACCTCCTTCTGCACTCCTTGCTCAATATCAAGAGCTTCAAACCACAAAGCCATACTGATCAAATTGGTAAAGGTACCATTGAGATGATTGGTCATTTCCCAATGGAATTCTAGTCGCATTCCCTTCACAAACATCTCGTTCTTTTTAAGTGGCGTATCAATCAATCATGGTCCAAAGCGAGACAATGCATTGAACCTATGCTCATACTGTGCCACTAACATCTTACCCTGTTTCAAATCCATGAAACTTCTGAACAACCGAGTCCTTCCCACCTTTGGGATAAATTGAGCTTCAAAAACTTCCTTAAACTATGCCCAAGAGAAATTTTCTTCTAGTGTATTCATGGTGACTGAATCCTACCAATCCATTGCTGCTTTCTGAAGCTGACGCGATGCCAACAACCTCTTTCTAGCATCTTCCAACTGAAGACCCCCGAATATCCTCTCATAAGAGCGGAGCCAATTCTGAACTCCCAAAATGTCTTCAATTCCATAAAAAGGCTTACTACCTAAATCAGCGTAATTCTTGCATAAGGTCGTAAAGTTCTGAGGCAGCTGAACTTGCATCACTGCTTCTACTACCGGCTCTACGGCTCGCTAGTTTCTAGGAGCTCTACCATTTGTAGTCGTGCTGGTTCCAGATTTCCCCTCCCTAATTTCTTCCTCTTGTACTCATTTTCAATAACTTGGATAAGTGACAGGCATCATTAGAATACAAAGATAGGGTCAAAGATGATAAAAGGGAAACAACAACAAGGATCTAAAACCATACTTTTAGGGGAGAAAAGGAAACGAGCTCACAAGATGAACTCATTATAGGGCTCTACTCACCCTATCTCTAATGAGTTGTACCCCAATCAGGCTAAGGTATTCGCTCAACCAAAGCTCTGATACCAACTGTGACGACCCACCTTTCTAACCCTTAGAAACGACACTTAACACATCCTCGGTGTTCGTGTGTCGTTGCCCATGCATCAAAAAGATGAATCATCGTGGGGTGAAGTAAAGAACAGAATAGAAAACCTCACAATGAAACTGTTAAATATAACATAACAGTAAGTAGTACATTAGGTTACTCCTTAACTGGGAGTTATCGGTTACACAAAAGTACTGCAAATCAGCCTAGGCAGTTATAACATTCTGCCTTTATAAAAGCTAAAACAAAATACACTTACACAAACTACAAAATACAGCGTAATAGATAACTAATAAGATGAAATCCTCCTGCTTGGGTGCCGTCTTCAAAAGAGCCCAACAAAGACCTGCTACTCTCGGACTACTCAAATAAAATGAGTATCTGAGAGTTTATGGAAACAAATAACTCGGGTCAGATGATATGTCTGGTATGAGTAAAACTTTAAACAAAGGTATGTAATTAAACACAAACATGTGAGACCACGCCGCTGATCACGGAACGGGTTTACTCTCATATAAAACAACATCCAAATGTAAGGATGGATAAATAATCAAACTCCACGAAGAGTGGTTGTAACGACCCGTAATTTTCGATAATTAAAATTTGTTAATTTAATAAATTTTGTTATTTAATATTGGAAGAAGTAGAAATTTGTGATTTATTAATGGAAAATAATAACTAGAATGAATTGTAGCAATATTAATGTAAGTCAATTATTAACCATTTCTATAAAATTCCAATTTATTGAAATAATGTAAATGTTATAACTTGGTTATAAAGTGGATATAGAAAACAAATGTAAATATTTAATTAATTAATGGATTAATATGTAATTAATGGTAATTGAATGAAATTAGTGTTACGGGAGTAATTGCAACATTTGTTTGCAAGTAATAAACTTATAAATGTGACTAAAGCTTAATGGTGACAAATTATTATATGTTACCTATTTCTTTAGTTCGTTAAAATTAAATTGAAATCAATAGCAATTAATTCACTCAATTAGTGTTGTTAATATAGATTTAGTTGACAATTGAAGAATGTTAATTCAATAAGATGTAACCAATGTAAATTCTATTCATAATATGATAATGGAGTAAATAAAAAAAGAATTAAAGTCAAGCCTGGTCAATTTATTAGAATTTAAGCTATAATAAATGGATTTATTGAAATTAAATATAATTAAATATTACGTTAATGGGAATTTAGATGGAATTGTAAAATATTAATATACTAGGGTATAAACCAATAATAATTATATCCATAAGATGAAAATTGGTTGAATATTAAGATTGAAGGTCAAACAATTGGATTTTTGGAAATTTAAATTTATAATCTCTGAATTTATTGAAATCGAAATTAAACATGATAATTGGTGAAATATTCAATATTAAATTGATATAGAAATTTTTTTATAAAGGATTATAAACAACCAAGTAATCCAAATTGATAGAAATTGTAAACAATCAAATTTGAATTGGTAAATGGATTTAATTAATTTAATATTAATTTATTTAATTAAAGTGAAAATAGCCATTTTGTCACTGACTTGGATTTCGACGAAACCAGTTTCATCGGATCTGTAACGATGAATTATTGTAGGATTTCAAGTTTCGTAGCGATCGGACTTGTCGTTTGATCGTACGGGCTCGAAACGCCTAGAAACTAATTTAATTAAAATCAATTGAAATCAATTTGAAATAGATGATTTTAACATAACTTCTTCATACGATGGAATTAGGACTTGAAACCTGTTCCATTGAGTTTAAAAACATTGAAAACATCTATGTTGATATATGGGATGACCCATTTCTATTTCGGGAACGAAACGGGCATTTTGGTCGTTTATCGTTCAACTTCCAAATCAAATCTGATCCGTTCTTTCTATTTTCAGCTATGCCTATAAATAGCTCGTTATGAACCCTAGCTCCTTCTTATTTTCATTTGTCTGTACGAACAATTTCATCTATCCACTTCTTCTTCTCAATGGCAGACAACCCAATTTCCAAATTTCAAATTCAATTTCAAAATCAATTCCAAAATCAAACTCCTCCAAACCTTATCTAATTATATATCATTTCGAAGCTCTCAACGAGCGTAATCTTCTGCAACAATTCATTTTTCAATTGGGTTCCTCGTTTGGCCAGAAATCACCAATTCATTTTCGGCCGTCTATAGGCTATCGCCTCGTTTAGCGGTGGATTTGCGACGAGGAGACGATCGGAGGGCATGGGTGCGTAGAGGGCGACGAGCAGGTTCAATCCATACGGTTGCTTGGCATCAAAGCTCGGTAGATTCGCCACGTTAGGATGATGAATGGTGGCGGCAACGTAGCGGCGGAGGGAGTTTTGGGCAATCGCGCCCTATGGGTTAAGGTCGGCTCGACCTGGTGAAGCCAACGTGAGGGTTCGATCAAGGCAAAAGTTGACCAGGTGACGTCAATAATTGCTTCAAGTTACGGCGGTTGTGCATTGATGGACAAAGTAGGGTTTCGGCGTGAATTTGTAAGGTGACGTGTAAGCTTGCGTTGATTATTTTATTAATTTTATTTCCAAAATTTCAAATCTTCTGACTCGAATAACTTTTTCATACGAGGTCCGATTCACGCGCAGTTTGTTCTACTAGGATCGTATTAAAATTCTATACATTTTAACACTGGTTTGGACTAATTCTGAGACTGTTCAAATTTAGGCCCTATTTTGAATTTCAAATCGATTTGAAATTCAAAGGTGAGTATTTTAACCCATTCACAACTTCTAAAATTTCTTATGCTTGTTAAATTAAATTTATGATGTGATTAGGGATTTATTTATGGTTGTTTGGTATATTAAAATTGCTATTCCAGTTAATTTGAATTTTATTTGGACTAAATCGTCATTTAATTTATTATTGAATTTAAATTGCCAGTTAAATACCTGTTATTGATAATTAGTTATTGTTGAAATTAATTAATTGAATTGTATGATGATTGTGATGGATGTTTGATTTTTGATGTTGGATGATTGGATGTTATGTGAATTTATATACTGTTGTCACTCTGCAAGTTCCCTTAGTTATTATTATTTGAAATCACTATGGGTTGAAATGATATATACCCGAACGATCTATAGATTAGGGAAAAGTCGTTATGGGTTTAAATGATAGCCTCGAGCGATTTTATGGATTTTTATATTAATTTGGGATTACGGTTTGAAATGATATATAACCGTAAAATTTTAAATGGCGGATTGAAATGATAAATATCTGTATCACTTGACCCTAGGGTAGAGAATTATATACGGACACCGGATTGGTTAAATTAATTGATTTTAAAGCCTTAAATTTTTGAATCCTGTTAAATGAGATTTTGAAATAAAATTGATTTATATAAATTGAATTATTATCGAAATTCAAGTTTTATGTTAAAATTGGAATTGGTTTATAGAAATTGTTAAAAGAATTTAATTGAAAATTTCAAAGTTGAATTTGGAAAAAATTTCAGAATTGATTATTTGAATTGTTTGAAATATAACTTTGTAATGTATTGAAATTGGAATAATTTAAATTGATATTTCAAACACGGATTGAAATCAATATAAAATTTAATAATTGTATTGAGAGTTTGAATTGGAAGTTTGAATTTGAGTTTTTGGAAATTGAAATTAGTCCAAATGTGTTGAAAGGAAATAAGTAGTTAAATTGATATTAATTTCAAACTTATATTTTAATATAAACTGTTTTAAAAAATATATTATTTTAAAGATTCTAAATTTTTAAGATTTTCAAACTATTAAACTATTTTAACCTATATAACTATATTAAATCATTTAACCTATTTTAAACCATTCAATTTATTTTAAAACCAATTAACCCATTTTAACTTATTTTAAATCTAATTAATCTATATTTAAAGCTATTTAATCTATTTTAAATATATTTAATCTAATTTAAATCTATTTAACTATCTTAAATCAATTAAACAATATTTTTAATCTATAATTAAACTATTTTAAAATATTTTAACTATTTGTAACTATTTTAATTATTTATAACTATCTAAACTATTTTCTAAATTCTCAGACTAAGTAAAGTGGAAGTGTTTATATTCAAACTCATTGGTTTAAAGGTAATACAGTTAAATGATGTTGTAACCTAATTTGGGATTTAAATGTTATAATTAATTGAATATCATGATTTTGAAGCAAGAATTTAACGTAATTGGAAATATGATTTTGAAAGAAATTATGATTTCGGAAACGATATGATTTCAAAGGTGAATATGATTTCAAAGTGAATATAATTTCGAAAGTGATATGGTTTAGAGAATATGATATTTTGATATAAATTTTGGATTGACTTTTGAAATGTAAAAGAACCATCTGGTGTGAAATAAGCATTTGGTTGTTAAAGAGACTGGGATCAGATATTGTCATACTCTCTGCCAATACCGAAAACCACTTTAACAACTGTGTACATAGTGGAGATTCCAGAAATGAACTAGGATGGTTTGGCGAACGATTTATGTATGAGGTATGACATGACCCTGACTCCCGTGACTCAGCTTAGATATGACTAAAATCAGGAGCCACGTCGGGCCAAGTGAGGTCATTCCTCCGATCGGGCACACTTCTTCGATACTATATTCTGACTTTGTGATTCATTTGGTGGCCACCCTTGATTTTGATTTGGGAGTGTGTTCCGAGGTGGGCGGTAGTAGCTGCTATGCGTTACCACCAGTCTGGATCCGCAATTGTTATATCTACCCTGGCATTGCCTCGAGTGCCGTGTTCACATGCCCTAACGCGCCTTCTACGAGTTTGTTTTGTACCATACCTATGGAGTGCCCTCTGTGTAAACCTCCAGTTTACGGAGGAGCATACGGTACTGTATAGACTATGGGAATATATAAAATGTGTTAAGGGGGATATGGGTAACGCCTTAACGCTATTTTAATACTTTTACTTTACTGTAGACATATTATAATAGCGTATTGTACTACATAGTAGATAGTTTAACGGATCTTTAGGAGATGTGAATCCCGAACATCTCTTAAGTTACTACACTCACGTTAGACACTAGATAAGAGATGTCAAACCCCGTAAACATCTTTGACGTCGTTACACTCATATTTATAGTTGATTTAACTTACATAAGATCTTTTAGTTCTGACTCGAGTGTTTGGTCTTTTCAATTCGCTCAGGTCAGCCTGAGCATTTCAGGGTTGAAGGATTTATTTCTGGAGGACAAAGACGAAGATTTGTACTATTTTTATTATTATATTTATTCCACTACATCATGTTGTTCCGCTGCATTTATTTATTTACTAAAATTATGTAACTCTGATGGTTGTATTGTAAAGAATAATCAAATGTTTTGTAAACAGCTTGAACTATTATTCGATTATTATATTTTGTCATTCTGCTGCGTGATTCTGTTTTGTTTTTTCCTTTCTCTACTTTTTCTTATTTACAACAATAACAATCTACCCCTTTGTATAGTCTGAGTTTGACGTGTGTGTCCTCTTAAAACGTCTAAAAAGGCAGGTCGTTATAGTGGTTGACTCTTCTCGATGCAAATAAGGAAATAAATTTGAAGGTTTGAATCAAATCAGAAAAGGAAAATCTTCAACAAATGACTAGGAGAGTGCGGCCCTCCCTTGAAATATACCTCTAGTAATATACATTTGAGAAGGTCATATACTCGATGACCTCCTCGCACTACACCAGAAAAGACTTTTGGTAGCGTTGAAAAAAGCTACCATAACTTATGGTAGCGTTTTAGAGAACGCTGCTATACGACATGCAACTAAAAGTTAAAACTTTTTGTTGCGTTGTAGTAAACGCTACCAAAAGTCACTTTTAAATGCAACTATAGGTATTTTCTGTAGGATTTAAAAAACGCTACCAAAAGTCACTTTTAAATGCAGCTATAGGTTTTTTCTATAGGGTTAAAAAAACGCTACCATAAGACTTCATTTTTTGGTTGCATTTTTTGTTTATATGCTTTTTTTTATTTTCAGTAGCGTTTTTAAAATGCAAATGTATAATTTTTTTATTAGTTTACATTTGTTTATGTAGCATTTCTGAAACGCTACTAAAAGTTATTGGTTGTTTGGTAGCATATTTTAAATGCTACTATTTACGGTTGATGGTTTATACCATTTCCAGCAATCGCTTATATACTATTCATATTAAAACGAACGATCAATCGCATAATTTTCATATATTCAAACAAACAATTAAATCACATAATTAGCATATACAAACAATCAATCATATGATCATCATATTCAAATAATTGCAAAAACATGCTAATCTCACAATCAAATATAATATCCATAATCAATTCGATAGTAGTTTTTCAACAAAATAAGTCACATACTACAAGCATTCACAGACAAGTTTCCACAAATGGTACTAACAAAATACGACAACATATATAACAATTAAATTCATGTTCGTTGCTTGATTACCAATAGTTCTTTGTTGTCGACAGTCTTCGCTTCGAAATAGCTAATTACCTGCAAACGAGTTTAACAATCAACAATATATATATATATGTGTGTGTGTGTGTGTGTGTGTGTATATATATGTATGTATATGTATATATGTATATATGAAAATCATGTAATCTATAACTCGATATTTTATATTAACACATATTAACAAAAATTGTTCTATTTTTATATGCATCCTATATAGTTCCCCAACGAATACACAATTTTCAATTTACATAGATATTCAGATCAAAACTGGGTTAGAAGTCTGACTGGATTTCATCCATCACCAATCATCATCCGATCAAATAGTGTGAAAGGACTGTTCACTTCACATATCAGTGTATCACAAAATCCATCAACTACTGTTTAGCATTATCTTCATCTCCACGACAACTCCTCATCACAAACTCAGCTAAAACCATCTCACCAACAATAACAACCTACGTCTGCAGCAGCTTTGCAGTGTGATCATCTCAGATCGACGTTGACAAATCAGAACTCCTAAACGTGCAACTTTTAATTTCTGGCCGCACATAACTCAAGCTTTAGAATTTCAATGCATTCCAGATCTCGACAACAACTCAATTCTGTACATCATCTCCAACAGGGTGCAAAGTCAACAACCACCAAATCACACAAACAACCAAAATCATAACCTTATTCTCATAGAAATCAAACTCACTGACTATTACAACCTCAATCATCACCAACCATATAACAACAACAAAAAAGGAACTTCCAAACTTCGACATCATTCCAAGCAATATTTTTTAGTTCTCGGGTTTAATAAAAAACACTGCAGCACGATAAGACTCAAGACACCATCAATCATCGATCATCTATCAGGCAAGCGCAGCAACCCTAAGTAGGCTTGACAGAATCTTTGTGAACAAACATCTTCTATCCATTTTGCCATCTTTAACCACAGAAGCACTCCCTTCAAACCTCTCAGACCACTCCCCTCTCCTCATAAAATTTGGCCCTCTCTAAAACTCAAACCCAACCTCGTTCAAATTCTTCAACGTTTGGCAGGAGCACCATGATTTTCTTAACATCGTTAATCAAGCATGGTCCATTCTAATTCATGGTAACCCAATGTACACTCTTCAGCAAAAGCTTAAAAACACCAAACTCGCTCTTAAAGCCTAGAGTAAGGAAGTCTACATATAATAAAACAACAGTTGAACATGATCTAAAGAAATTTATATGGAAATACCTCTCCTCTCATTAATCCTTTATCAAACAACGATTTGTTTTTGTAGGAAATGGAGCTACCTAAAGCTTTAAAGAAAGCTTATAACAAGGAAGCAAATATGATGAGACAAAAGCTAAGGGACAAATGGGACGTGCAAGGGGATAAAAATACATCCTTTTACTATAATTGTATCAAAGTTAAATTAGCTCATTCAAAAATCAACAATATTCAAGACATGGAAGGATTAGTGCACAATGACCAAGAAAGCATAGGACAAGCCTTTATATTTCATTTCAAGAATAAAAGCTAGCAACAGATAGCTGCTTGCTTATCATAATGCATTTTTTAATTGAAGTCCGCGTTTTGGACTTTACCTCCTCAGCAACTTTATTCAAACTCCTCCTCTTATATAAATTAACACAATCCAATACAACTATCCATTTAAAATTCGTCTCCTCTTCACGAAAAGAAACCTATACACAAACATGTCAATGGAAGGAATAGACGTACCATCATTCTTCCTATGCCCAATCTCCCTCCAAATAATGAAAGATCCAGTGACCCTCCCTACAGGCATCACCTACGACCGTAAAAACATAGAAACCTGGATCTTTACCAATAAACACAGCACCTACCCTCTTACAAACCAGCTCTTACCTTCCGATTTCGTAAAACTCACAATTTACATAAGTAAAAGGAGTAGCAGGTAGGCTAAATTATTAAGGAAATTCGTATGTTGTGTACAATAGCATGTGCTGTTGTATACAATAGCAGCAACACATGGCTGCTCCATAGTGTAGGGGCAATGCCACCTTTACTGCATAGTGGAGTGTACGTTTAGAGTGCTTTCATGTCAGGCTAAAACAAACAAATAGTTACCTGAGGAGTTACTTTAGCCTTGCAAGGAGAAGTCGAAATGTTTTCTCTAGCCTTGCAAGAATAAGTCGAAACACTTGTTTTTTCAGCTACAACTTTTGATTTCGGCCACGCTATTTTCCTACCGATGGCATCTTCAATGCATGACATATCAACAGTGGGTCGCCACAAAAAAGCATCTCCTTTTTTGGCATAGTCTACTAAAACCACAATGGCTAACGGACCAAGTGGAATACCATTCATGATCATTTTTGAATCACTGGAGCATAATCTTCCTTCGGCGACCAAAACTTCACCCTCGTTCCAATCATAAATCTTGCACTTGTTGTTTGTGCTACTAGCTTTACTCTAAAAAGAACAATATATTTAACCAGTTAGTCAAAGAAATAAATTGAAGTCTTATTTAACCAGTTAGTACAAGATGTGTCAAAGCCAAATATAAAGAAAATTATTCTTAATAATACTGCAAGTATTTATAGGTGCTTTGTAAATAATAAAGATTATGTTGTAGATTATAAACAGAAGGACAATTTTTTAAACCAAGCCCGAACAAAAAAGATATTTCAATTTTAGACCTGAATCGAAACTTATTGCAAAAATAGGCCTCATTTTGCGCAAATATGGATTGCGCAAGTGTATTTTTGCTAAAAAATAATTATACATGCGCAAATTTGGATTGCGCAAGTGTTATTTTAAAAAAAAATTGTGCTTGAGCATTTATGGATTGCGCAAGTGTATTTTTGCTAAAAAAAATTTATACATGCGCAAATTTGGATTGCGCAAGTGTTATTTAAAAAAATGTGCTTGAGCATTTATGGAATGCGCAAATATAATTTTTGAATTTTTTTAACACTTGCGCATATTTGGATTGCGCAAGTATAAAATGCTGAAGAAAATAAAACGAGGCCTAGTTTTGCAATTAGTTTTCTGTGATGCCTATTTCTATAATATGTTATTTTGTCAAGCACTGTTTAAAAAATTGTCCTAAACAAAATCCATTTGCAGTTTTTGAAAGTAACATCCATTTTGCAAGTTTGATCATATAGTCATTTATATTTATAAACCATTTGTAATTTACACTTTCATGCACTCCCTACATAAGCAAAAAAATATGCAAGACAACAGCAATCTCACCAAGCATGAAAACATGCAACACAAACCCATTCAAAAGCTCTCATAACCCAGGCAACTTGCAAACTATTACTCGTTTGTCTATATTATGTATAAAAATATGCACATAGGCTACGGCATATGCACAGACAATCAAGATGCACTCATGGAGAAAAATGAAAGACAGAGTTCAAAAATATATGTTGGGAAACTGAAAGCCTAAATTCATAAATGCATATAGAGAGAAGGAAGGCAAAACTAAAAATTTTCAAGCAAGAATGAAATGCCAAACTATAAAAAGGTACGCATGCACTAAAGAAAAATATAGCACCATTGACACGCATGCATACATCAAGGTGAACATGCACGCAAGGGAGAAATGAGGCGGAATAGCGCTGCCCTTGGTCACCGGTCAACATCACAAAAGAGTTTATGGAGAAATGAGGAGGACAAGCATAAGAACTTAAAAAAATTGAATCACAAAACAATGTCCATATACAAACAGCTTCATTCCAAGTCTACTAAAATTTATTGTGAATGTTGTTCTCGTAGTATTAAAAGGTAACGGCATGTCAAAATATACATTTCTTCTTTTTTTCCCTCTTCCTATCCTAGTCGCCTTTAATTTATTTTTGTTAAAACTAAGGTTAGAAATCATCTGAGATCAGGCTGCACTAAAAAACATAAAGAAAATGTTTATTTCTCACTTTATAGTTTAAATGTTTGCTTTTATGTTTGAAAAGGGAACTTCTTTTTTCTCTGGCATCATGATAATGTTATAGTGATGGATAAAGTAAAAGTCTACACTTTCCTTAGTAAAAGAAATACCTATTAAAAGCAAATATTGATACACCTTTATTAAGTACTTATAGCATAAATCTGACTATACATGCATATAACTCAGTTTCACTTGCCGAAAAACTCTTGTAGACCATTATTATTTTTATTACTTATTTATATATTTACTTCTTTTTTTACTAATGTACATAGTTACTCTACAAGTGTCTTATCTGAATGTCCAAGGGGTATCCAACAAAGCCCATATGATATGATAATTTAAGTGTCCAAACTAAATACCCAGTAACCTCTAAGAAATTAATAACCAAAATTTAGTGCTATGTTACATTAGCTAATGCAATTAAATATGAAGTAACCACCAAAAATTTATTAAACTGATAGCTAATACCTGCACTAAATACCAAGTAACAAATTTTTTTCCAATAAACCATGCTGTTAGCTAATGTCTAAATTAAATACTAAGTTGTAACGACTAACATGTTATAAACCAAAAATGCTCTCTTGTAGCTATTGGTTCGTCTAATAACAAGATTCACTTTTAAAAGATTTTGGAACCTTGACCTGCTAGATTGTATAATTTATTGGCAGGCAAACCTTAGAAAGCATGTATGGATTAGTGGTCTTAGCTCATTTGTAATAGAGGAACAACTTAAGAGCAAACAGAATGTATGGATTACTGGTCTTAGCACGTATGGATTAGTGGTCTTATCTCATTTTAATTATATGAAAACAGAATGTGTGATGTCAGTCTATGTGGTGGAAAATAAGTTGGATCCAAAGGGAATTTGGGACATAACAAGCTAACGGACCATGTATCAAGTTGTAACTGAAGCATGCATGTACGATACCAAGTTTTTGAAAGTGGTTTTTAGATGTATGGTTTTTAGATGTAGTCTGCTATGCACTTGATGCATTGAAATTTTCAAGGCCCAGATTATCTTATGATAAAAAATGTGTAAGAATGAGAATTTTAAATAATAATGTGTCTATTTTAAATAAAAGTAGGAGTTTGTTTGCCAATAATATAGTTTTTAGAATATCAATAATTAATAGCTTTGACTTAACGAAAACTAAAAGTGATTTAAAGCTAACTTCATGATGAAGATTATGTGTGTCTTCAAGTATGTAAATCTCTATGATAATCAATAACTCAAAACCTGCATACATGAAATAAAAAATTGGTTATGAAACATATTAATTACGTTTGCCTAATTTAGACACAAACAATAATCATTGATCTTTTGAGCAAATAATGGAAAAACAAACAAGAATGACATACACATGAACTCAAAAACAATTTCCATAATCAAACAAAATATTGAGTTACTCAAGCAATTTTTCAGTTTTGAGTTAAGTATTATATAGTCACCGGTTTCAATACACCCAATCTCTTTCCATTGGCGATATAGGCAATCAAGTAATTTCTCAAGCGTTGATGTAGAATTTGCTTTTCTGTTTTAATCAAACAAAATACTACATATTTCATAATTCGAATTTCTATTATCCAAACTAACTGCAAAAATGAAGATTGATGTAAATTAAACTTACTGCAAAAGCAAGCCAAACTAGTAGGCACATCCAAATAAATAACCGCTTTTATATTTGCTATCCAAACAACATCTAATTCACATCTATAGCAAGTTATTTTTATATTCTTTAGATGACAATGACAGTATACATCTATAGCAAGTGGAAACATAAGAATTGCATAGAGGACTGGGTATAATGCAGGTACAAATTACTCATCAAATATACAAATCACTGATTTCATTTTTAATAAGTTGATAAACATGTAGACCAGTTGAGTTCTTTTAGTGTTAAAAATCTTTGGTTATACTATCAATTATTAACTGAGCTAAACTCTGTTTTATTAACTGAGCTTGCTCGGTTCTAAAAACTAAGCTAAGCCAAGTTTTTGTAACTAAGCTAAGCTCAGTTTTATTAACTGAGCTAACCTAAGCTCCTTATGATGGCAAATGATGCTTACATTAATAATGATGTTTATATTCATAAATAAACTGTCTATTTTTAGAAACAAATTAAATGGTAATATAAATTGAAATATACTTTTAGATAGTTAGAGATCAAAAACCAGCAACTTACATTCCCGAATAAAATGAACTAACCGTCCCACTGACTTCAAAAAAGAATAATTGTGCTATGACCAATATAACCATGATTTATAGTGTAAAAAAATGCTAAAAGAAGAAGAAAATAAATGATAATAATAAAAGGTGAACTTGCAAAATACAACGGCACCTAAAATAGATCTAGATTCTATCAAATACCTTGTTTGCGATTGTAGAAATAATCTGAACCCAGAATTTGATTTATATTCTATCAAATATTGTTAAGTTTATTTATAGCACCAAGGAAGTGAATACAAACGTTAGACCTCTTGAGTGTAAGAAGTTAAAACTTTTCTATTGAAATAGCTCACTATCCTCTTCCTTAAGACCTAAAATCATAGTTAAACCCCTAAAATGTAAAATTAGTACTAGAAAGAAAGGAAATTTCTTAGCCACATCACTTACATGGAAGAAATCACTATTTAAGACACTACCAGTAACCTAAAGTTGTGAATAATAATATACCAGCAGGGATATGACCCTAAAAATCACATCTCCTTCTTCTGTTAAATGCATGAAGAACGTGTACTAAGAAACTACCAGTAACCTAAAGTTGTAAATCATCGTGCACATGCATGTTATATCTATAAATGTTCCTGCTACTTTCTTATATGCAATTATATTCTCTGCATTTTTATATTATTATACATGTCAATAATACTTCTGAAGGTCCATATTGATGCAAGCTACAGTTGATTCTTCTTTTGTGTCATTTATTTACATAAAACATATATCACTATAATTATGTAATGCAAGACAAATAGAAAAAAAAGGAAAAACTTTTAGATGGCTTTGGTAGCTTGCGTTATTAAAATATATAAGGTCTCTAAACTATACATGTAACTTGCATTTTATACGATGTAAAAGAAGAGGTCAGTTTTTCATACATAAAACTAAATAAATATTGATACAAACATTTATAACAATCATATTTCAATTAATAAACATACAAGTATTTTTTTTACTTCTCTTCCATACATGATAATATGATATCCACAGATCACTTAACCTTTAAAAAATAAAAAAAATCAAACCATTGCTGCATAAATTTTCTGTCAATTCTCAGAAAAGAATATTAAAATTTTAGGCTAATTGCCTCCTAATTTTCAATCAATCTTCTAAGGCCCCATTACAAGACCAGTTATCTGGATTTCATTTTATCACAATCACACCGAGATATGAGATTGTTAATAAACTAATCAATTTATCAAGTAATAAATCATTGTAGGTGAAACAAATTAAGACAGAAAAAGTTCCGTACGAGGAGATCATCATGAGAAAAATAAATTTAAGAGAATGAAGATGGAAGAACTTGAATCACATTTCACATCAGGAAAAATAATAAAGATTCACTTTACATTATAATATAAGACGTGTGCTTTCGAGTATTGATGAACAAAACAAGAACCAAAACATAATCGCCACTTTTCTAAATCTATAATACCATATGAGATCTTTATGTTTACTCAATTATTCTATTAATCAAATTATTAAATGTGTAGCTTCTATTGTCGATTTATTGATGAACAAAACAAGAACCAAAACAGCGATTACCTTGTTTTGTAGATTTACGGCTCATGAACAAAGCAGGGGGGAGCAGATCAACAAAGTGGAGGGAAGCCCAAGAGAAGCTGATTCAACGAAGTGGAGGGGAGCAGTTCAACGAAGCTGCTAAAGGTGATGGAAGCTGAAGCGAATGATTGGAGTGAAATTTTGCTGAATTAGGGAAAAATGTAACATTGGACGGAAAAGGAGACAGTGGAGGGAAACTGATGGAAAAAACGTGACAGTGTTTAATACAAGGCAGCAACCCTAAAATTATATGTACGAGAAAATAAAAAAATTTGGAAAATGTAGTATTTGTTGCATTTATACTACAAACGCTACCAATAATTGCAACTAAAGGTAAGTTTTCTTGTAGTGTCGGGAAAAGTACCAGCCGGACCCCGCCAAACCTTCCCGAGAATCCGAATATTTCATATCTAAATGTACAAATCGAATCCAACCTAGATGAGATATGAAATACCCTTTTAATTAGAGCAACCTCACATAGCTGGACTCCCATAAGCTCTTTGGATTTAGTCATTTCTGACAAAGGATAACAAAGTTCAAAAAAGTAGCACATCGTCTTAGAGTGACGAAAAATAAAGAAGCTGAAGTAACCAATAGTTGAGAAACTAACTATCGAGGATATAAATCGATCGTATATGGAAATTAAGTCTTGTATACTTATCACCACTCATTGAATTCAAACTTGTGCTTTTTCTTGGTTAACGACAATATCGGACAAGTCAAGGTAGTGTTACTTCAAAGTCATGTCCAATGATTTTTCTTAACTTTTGAAATAGCGACAAGTTTACTTCTTTTATGTTTAGTGCTAATTATACAAATAAATCTTTTCCATATAACTGAATTGCTTTATGGAAATTAGTTCATTTTCGTAAAAAATTCAAAATTTTTTGTTTTAAAAACCCGAATTCGTACTTGGCTTCACCTTACAAGTATTAGCTTTAAAACACTTTGTTAAAAGGGTTCAATGGTTTTTGAACCTCATTATAAAAAGGATTTATCCACTTAAACATCCTTATTACTTTGATTAATACACTTTAAAACTTTGTTATCTAGTTAATTAATTTACATCAATAACCTTTAATTTAAAAGGGTAAATCTCCTTCAAAACATCATTAATTCAATTTATAATTAATTAAATTAAATTAAATAATTAAATATCATTATTTAAAAGTGATTAATTAATTTAAATTTTATTAAAAAAATATTTAGGTTAAATAAATAAATTAACTTTTAAAAGTCATTAATTAAAAGGGGTTAATTAATTTTAAAATATCATTAATTAATAAATTATTTAATCTTAATCCATCATTATCCAAAGATTAAATAGTCTTAAACATCATTAAATAAAATGATTAATTAAAATTAAAACATAATTAACTAAGTAATTAGTTAGATTTAAAACACTTCATTAATAAGTTAATTAGTTAACTTTAATCCTTATTAATTAAATAATTAATTAAACTAAATAATCGTTATTAAAATAATTAATTATTTTTGGAAACATCATTAATCAAAACATGCTTAACTTGTAAAATAATTCCAAGCACGATAATGAAACAAAATGGTTTCGATAAAAGGTGATTTTCCGAAAGTGTCGATATAGCGATCACTCTATGGGCAATTCAGAATTCGATCATATGACATTTGCAATGCAGCCACACATCACATAACCAAGGTATGAGCATAAATACATGATGATTTACAATAACATAACATATATCATGCATTTAATAACAATGGCATAAGTTTGACTACTAGCTTTACATATAACCAATAGTTCGCTTACTAACTTTCAAATGCAACTATTTTTCAAGCAAAAAACCAAACATCGTCCAAACCATCATTACAATTATATGATAAACATTCAATAGCTACAAGTATAGGCATGGATATAGTTCAAACTTTATGGTTCAAAGGTGGAAGCTTTACTTACCGTAACACTTACTAACTTGAATGGAAATCGCACTAACTCTTCGAAAATCACTAGGACTAAGCTTTAACTTGATTTGGTGGACCTCTAATGGGCTTTTGGGCTCAGCCTAGAGCAAATGGGTCTCAGCCATGGTGGATATGTGGGGTGTGGGTCATGTTTTGTAGAGAAGGGTTTTGTTTTGGCAAGAGGAGGAGTTGTAGATGAATATGTGAAGTTTTGTAGTGAAGAAAGTTATATTTTGTCAACTTAAAACATGGACTTGGAAGACATAGATGTACTTGAACATGAAGAAGAGAGAAGTGGGTATGTAATTGAATGTATGAAGTGAGAACAAAGTGAGAATGGAGTTAGGGTGGAGGTATTTATAGACATGAATATTGAATTAATTAATTTTAAATTAAACATTAAAATACAATATATGCTGTCATGAGAAATGGAGGCCATGCCTCACCATCCACATAGGTGCACACGCACCCTCTTGGACCCCCTTTTCACCATGCTTTGTACTCTCCTATCTAGCTTTGGTTATGGCAAATATTCCTTTAGGTTACTTAGCTTTTATTTTATATTTTTTTAGTTTAATCTTGTTTTTATTTATTTCTAACATGGTTTATAAATTTTAACACTAACATTAACCTATTACATGACATATGTGCATGTGTGTGCATGTGTATATGAGGGATACAAAAATGTGCACAACGTTTTCGACGAATTTCCTAAGCCGAGAAGTCAAAATTTCGGAAAACGCTTTTCGGTCACATTTTCTATTTTTATTTGAACTGTTTATTTTTGTAAACAAAATTTAAAAATGATTTTAGTATCATTAATTAATATTTAAATTATGTTTATTTGGTTATTAAAATCCATTATTTAAATATTTAAAAATTATTTAAATATTCAAATATAAAGCGATTAATTCATGGGTCGTTACATTACATTTCAAAATATACAAAATGAAATCTTGATCCCTTCCTTTTGTTTGAAAAATATGATTATAAGAGTTCGGAAAATTCTTGTTCCAAAGAATTTTGACTTTGAATCCATTGTACAAATGGGCTTGAACTATTACGGCGCGAACTGTCGTTAAGCGATGCATCTATTTTTGACTCCAATTCAATTCTTTTCAAAACATCACCAAATTGAGTTTTAGTGATTATAAACCATTTATAAGCCAATTCAAAGAGGTTTAATCATCTCGTAATGCTTTTATAATTCATTTCGGAAAGTGATTTCCATTGTGTAATTTTGACGTGTATTAAATGTGAATTGTTTACACATCCAAACAACCATATTTTCATAACCAAAACATGATGATCAAAACATAATAACCAATCATTCCAAACATATCATATCATCATCCATATCTTAATATAAATAGAGTTTCCTCACTTTTAAATGACATGTTTAACCATATATTACTTTTTACTTCTTAAGCAACCATTAAGCGTCATTAATTAACCTACTAGACATCATAACCATTTTTTATACTCATGCTAACTAATTAAAAACCATTTTAAATTTATTTAGAATCGAGTTCTCACCTTTATTCAAAATCAAACTTCATACCAACACTCAAACAAATCAACACTTCATTAAACCATCACCTAAACAACTCCTCCTAGCCCATAACTCTCGGCAATCACCCTTCACCATCATCATTGCTCATGGCATTGAAAGTCTTGTGGATCGTATACTATCTTACTTGTGTATAATATGCAAGTGTATAAGTTAATGTAATAGTATGCAATAAATAGAAAAGTATAAAAAGCGTGCAAACCACAATTTTTATACTGGTTCGGACCTCCCATCTGTGACTTGTTTAATTTTTAATCCGAGACTTGACACAGACGTCTGTTGTTTTATCACGGACGTCTGTTGTTTTATCACGGACGTCTGTGAGGTGTAAAAACAGTTTTTTTACCTCAATTTTGATATACATGAAACTGTGTGTGCTCGTGTATGCATATATACTCAAGGAGACCTTAACAATATTATATCTCGGACTCTTTTATAGTAGAATAACCTTAGTATGGTCAATGAATATTTGTTTCTCTTTGAGTCTCAATATCTTCGAGCATGGTGTCTTCTTGAAGCATATACCTGCAATCTTGATAAGGTCTATATATGTATATGATTGTATAGTTGTTATCATTAAAACATAAATTGGAGGTTCTAACAATCTCCCCCTTTTTGATGATGACAACTATACAATCAAATATTTACTATACAGTGAAATATCAACTATAGAATGGAAGTATTATTATGTTTGTCTCCCCCTATTTATATGCATAAATTTCTCCCCCTTTGTTAGTATCAAAATGGAGGGAAACGATATACGATACATATATAAACGGTATAAATGGTCATAGCATGTCATCATTTCAAATTATGGAAAAACAAATATTAAAATTCAAAGAAAATTTCGTAGGAATTGTAACAAAAATTATACATAGGAAAACAAACAAGCATAAGAGTTTTAAAATAAAAGAAAACAAAGTTTAATTGTACTGATTTTGGGAATAAGATAGGCCTCCGTAGTTCTCGTAATACTCCCAGTAAGCAGGTGGATCCTACTCATATGTACCTAGTCATGGCGTCTGGTCGTGGTACTCCTCATCTTCGTTAATTGAAAGTCCTTGAAATGCCATGTAAGAAGGTTGTTGAAAATGTGGAGTATAATAGACGTACATTTCATCACTGTCTTCTTCTTCTTCCTCGGCTTGTGCATGCATAGGAGTCTTCCCTCGGCCACCTCTATCGTGTGACATACCTTCGGGCGAGGCATGAGAATGATAAACTGGTGTTTAAACCTGAGGTGGAGGAGTTAGGGAAAGCAAAGATGATGAGCATGAGGAAGATCGGCCGTGTACTTTGCGCATCATTTTCCCTAAAGTGGAGACCACTTTGTCCAAAGTCTTCTCTATCTTTGTCATCCTAATGGAGAAAGAGCGTTCCAATCCACTCATTTTTCTGTTTAAAGCTCGTTATTGGCTGTGATTACTTTTTGGTTTTTGATTGCCAAATCACGAAGAGATTCATTTGGCGTTAGTTTAACCCGAGCTTCTTGAATTTCTGAGTCCGAATAATATTGGGTACCATGACTAAAGGAAGGTGGATGTTGGGAAGGATGAGGGTAGTAGGTTTGTTGAGGAGCGCTAGTTTGAGGAGGACCATGATGTTCTTGTTCTTTTTGTTGTTGAGGCCATTGGTTGAAGGGAAAGATACGAGGTGGACTCTTTGGATGATGCATCAGTGAAAGATATCGTGGTCCACTATCTTTGGTTGGAATTTCTTCGTATTGTGAGATTTATGAAGGAACTCCAAGATTTTGCAAGATGTGTATTATATACTGAGCATAAACAATGGAACACGACGATGCGTAGACCAAAATCCAATAATTTGGTCATGAATAAATTTTTCCCAATTAACTGGTAAGCGAGCAAATATTGCATACAAATCTCTGTGGTCATTGGGATAAATTTGTTCGTGACTTCCTAGACGAGGAATGATGGTATTAATTATCATTTGATTTAATAGTCTAGCTCGTGGTTGAAGATAAATGAATTTCCATTGTGGCATTCTATCTTCTCATATTTGATGGGTAACTTCATCCCTAGGTAGAAGACTGAGATCTGGTATATCGGTTAAATCAATCCCCTCATAAGAACATCCTAAAATACGACCAATGGTATACACATCAATTTTAACTTCTTTAGCGTAAACACTTGGCCATAACCAACCATCATCATTCTCCGGATTCCAAATCTCCGAAGTACATAGATTGGAGTAAAAGAGGTAAATAGCTAGATGATCAAAGATTACCTTATTTGAATCATAGCTAATCAAATTGCAACAGCCGGCATCCGTAGTAATAACTAAGATTTCATATTCCATAACATTGCCAAGGCGATAAAAAGGACCTGAGTGGATCTTCTTTTAGGTAAGCACCTCGAATCGTTTGATTGCATTAGGATTATTGCAGAGACATTGGTTAATGTGAGCTTGTGTGACTGGTGCTTGAGAGGTGGATGAAGATTGGCCTTGCTTTTGCTTCTTGGAGATGGTAACCTTCTTGGGAGCCATTGATTTAATAATTTGAGTGTTTCGAGAGCTAGGGTTTTAGGAATTTGGATTTGAAATGAAGGTAAAGTGAAGAGAGAGGTGAATTTTTATGTATACGGCTGTTGGATAATATTTGCCAGAGCAGCGACAGACGTTTGTAAGGAAGTCATAGACGTCTGTGGCTTTAATGAAAATGAGGCAGAAAGATTCGACAGACGTATGTGATGGTTCTACAGATGTCTATGGCTACAGAAGATTTAAACAAAGAGTCTTCATAGACGTCTATGAGGTTTCCACATACGTTTGTGGTTACAGGGAAAATTTTCCCGTAACTGATGAAAGACGTCTATGGTATATTCACAGATGTATGTGATACGTAATTTTTATCATCTATAGGAAAATGTTAGTATGAATGAAAATTATTATTAAGATTTAAACATAATAAACAGTATACATACCAAAAATAAATAAATATAATGTGTAACATAAATTTTAATCTTTATCAGAGAATTCTAAATTATTTTTTTGTTGTATATCCCACGAATTTGGTTTAACTTTTGTATCTTCAAGTAATGGCTTTAGTGGAGACCAACTTGGAGGAGCTGGAGTGTCAATCTAAGCTTGGTTTGATGGTCCCGTTTTGCACAAATTTCTCGGAGTAAGGCTATGCACTTTTGGAGGAGTTTCTTGTAATTGAGGAGAATTTTGATGTATGCAATTTTTGTTAGTGAATGACCACAAATTGCTAAAATACACTTTTCGAGAAAATTTAGATAATATCCTTGACGTCCTTGCTCATAATACATTTCACGTTGAACTCTGATCATTTCTTGTTGATAGTGATATATCTCATCGACTTTGTTGGTGAGAGATGTTGATTTTTGAATAATTGATCGTTTAGCTTTCTTTCCTTTGGGAGAAAAGCCGGTGTGGTATGTTGGTGATGCAACAATGTTTAGAGAGTCATAATGAGTTGATGTCGGTGTGGATTTAGTTGGTGATACGTAAGTGCTATTTGACGAGGTGGATTTATAGTTGATAGTTGAATAGGTGGAGTCGTGATCGGAAGACATTGTATTATTTTCTATGATAATTTAGTTGTGTTTATTTATTTTTAAGTAGTATATAACTGAATTTATAAGATAAAATTTAGCTATATTTAGAAAATTAGTTAAGAAAAATGAGTTAAATCATAGAAATTTAATAGAGATTAGTTTGTTTTAAATGGTTGTTATTAAAATAATTTATATGGTTGTTGTTAATTCTAAGTTATAAATTTAATTGTTCAGTTGAAATTTCATATAAGCTATTACAAATTTAAGTGAACAAAAAATTATTTTTATAACTTTAGTTAACTAATTCGTTGAACGAACAAATTCCTAGATCTCTTCTTAACTTAATGAAAGTTAGTTCACTTAATGGTTTTGTAAAAATATCAGTTATTTGATTTTCGGTATTAACAAATTCTAGAGTTACTGTTTCTTTTTCAACATTATCTCCTAGAAAATGATGACGAATTTCTATATGTTTTGTTCGTGAATGATTAATTGAATTTTTAGATAAATTTATAGCACTAGTATTATCGCAATATATTGGAGATTTTTTTATTGTTTTCCATAGTCTTTAAGTGTTTGTTGCATATATATTACTTGAGCGCAAGTTAAGACAGCAAAAATATATTCGGCTTCACATGTTGAAAGAGAAACACAATTTTTCTTTTTACTAAACCACGAAACTAAAGACTGGCCAATGAAGTGACATGTTCCACTTGTACTTTTTCTATCTGATTTACATCCACCAAAATCCACATCACTGTAAGATACAAGTTCAAACGTACGGCCTTTTGGATAAAATAGAACGTAATCTTTAGTGTTGGATAAATATCATAAAATCTGTTTAACTGCCCGATGATGTGATTCTTTAGGTTGTGCTTAAAATCTTGCGCATAAACAAACACTCATCATAATATCCAGTCTACTAGTGGTTAAGTATAGTAAGGATCCTATCATGCTTCGATATAGTTTTGATCGAACTCTTTTCCATGTTCATCTTTGTCTAGATGAGTAGTAGTACTCATTGGAGTGGGTTTACTTGATGTATTATCCATTCCAAAACGTTTTAGTAATTCTTTACAATATTTTTCTTGATTTATAAAAATTCCATTATTTAATTGTTGTATTTGTAATCCTAAGAAGAAATTCAATTCACCCATATGAGACATTTCAAATTCATTTGTCATTATTTTAGAAAATTCATTACATAAATTTTCGTTAGTATATCCAAATATAATATCATCAAATAAATTTGAACAATTAATATACACTTCTTGTCTTTTTTAATAAATAATGTTGTATCTGTTTTACCAATTTGAAAATCGAAATTAATTAAATGTGATTTTAATCGATCATACCAAGCTCGATGTGCTTGTTTTAAACCATATAATGCTTTTTTTAGTTTAGAAACATGATCTGGATATTTTTTGTGAACAAATAGCGGTCGTTGTTCTACGTAAACATTTTCTTTTATAAAACAGTTAAAGAAAGCACTTAACATCCATTTGAAATGCTTAAATTTATGATGACATGCAAAAGCAAGTAATATTCTTATGGCTTTAAGATGTGTCATAGGTGCAAAAGTCTCTTCATCATCAATTCCTTCTTCTTAATTGTATCCTTGTGCCACTAATCTTGCTTTATTACATATAATATTTCCATTTTCGTCGGATTTGGTTTTAAAAACTCATTTTGTTCCAATTACTGACTAATCATTTGGCCTTGGTACTAGTTCCTAGACATTATTTCGTTCAAATTGATTAAGTTCTTCTTGCGTTGCTAAAATCCAAAAATCATCATTTGATGCTTCTTTGTAATTTTTTGGTTCAAAATTAAATATAAATGCTACATTACTCATTTCATTTATTTTTCTTCTAGTCGAAACTTTGTTATCTAGATTTCCAATTATGTTATCAATAGTGTAACGACCCATAATTTTCGATAATTAAAATAGTTACTTTAATAAGATTTTGTGATTTAATGTTGGAAGAAATTAAATTTTGTGATTCAATAACAAGATTATAACTGGAATGAAATGTAATAGTATTAAGTTAAGGTAATTGATAACTGCTTTAAATGTAATTCCAATTAATTGAAATGATTAAAAAGTTATAATTGGTTATAGATTTAAATAAATTGTGATAATGTGTATATTAATTGATAATTGGATTAAAAGAGTAATTGATCATTTAAATGTAGTAATAATTAATGAAATATTGTGTAATAAATTGTAATTGGATATAATTAGTATTGTGTAAGTTGTTATAACATTTGTTTGTAAATAATAAACTTATAAATGTGATTAAAAGTTAATGGTGACAATTATTATATGTTGCCTATTTATTTAGTCTGTTAAATTAAATTGGAAATCAATTGTAATTAAATGTAATTAAATATTACGTTAATGGAAATTAAGATGAAATTAGATAATATTAACGTAATAAGATATAAACCAATGTTAATTATGTCCATAGAGTAATGATTGATTGAAATCAAATTAATTAATTTATTGAAATTAAATTTTAATTAATTGGATTTAATTACAGTTGTAATTGAACACTATAATTAGTGTAATATTTAACATTGAATTGATATATAAATTTGTTTTAAATTATTGTAAATGTCCAAGAAATCAAAAAGCAAATTTTTTTGTAGTTATTAAATTTACAATTAAAAAGTGATTTAATCAATTTAATCATAATTAATTTATTGAATGTGAAAATAGCCATTTTAGCCACTGTCTCGGATATCGACGAAACTAGTTTCATCGGATCCGTAACGGTGAATTTTTGTAGGATTTCAAGTTTCGTAGCGATCGGACTTGTCGTTTGATCATACGGACTCGAAACGCGTAGAAATCAATTTGAAATAAGCTGATTTTTAAGCTAACTTCTTTATACGATGGAATTAGGACTTGAAACCTGTTCCATTGAGTTTAAAAATATCGAAAACATCTATTTTGATATATGGGATGACCCATTTTCGTTTCGGGAACGAAACGGGCTTTTCGGGTCGTTTATCGTTCCAATCCAAATCGATCTGGTCCATTCTTTCTATATTCAGATCTGCCTATAGATAGGCTGTTATAAACCCTAGGTGTTTCTTATTCCATTATTCTGTACGTATGTAAGAACCCGCATATTTCACGATTGTATATTTAAATGTTTTATTTAAATATAACATCATTAATCGGATTAAAGTCCGAAATGTTACTTTTTGTAAACAGTCGAATTGGGACTCGAGACCACTTCCATTGAGTCCAAAATGATGTTTACAACTTTTTTGAGTATAAACATCGATATGTTTGGGGTTGAGTAGAATTTGGTATTTTTTTCTATTGGGCTTTGGGTTTGGGTTTCAGCCCATCAACCCATCTAATACCCTAGCTCCACCCCCTCTCCTCTTCATACATTCTCATTTTCCTAATACTCTCTAGCTAAAGCAAAAATGGGGGAAGAGAAAGGAAATTAGAATTCCAAACCCTAGTTTAATTAGGAAATACAAATTCTAGCTCCAACATCAAAGAGAAGCTTAAGTAAGCATCCTCCTCTTCTTCTCCATCTCAATCTCTCTCCAATTTCAGAAATTTCCTATAACCTAACTTAGGAAATATTGCTTATGATCTTAGATTGAAGCTTCTAGAGTTGAAATTGAAGAGTAGTTGATCTTTCCTTTGCTTTAGAGCTTCTCGTTCGTTGTTTTTGGGTTTAAAGGTGAGTTCTTTAACACACATCTATGTCTATAACTTTCTTTGTTGTTAGGTATGAATTACTAACATTTGTGCATGATCATTTGCTTTTGATTTGAATTGATTTGGTGAATTCTCCAAATTTTGGTGTTTTGGTCCAATTTTATGAAAATCCTACTATGGATGTTTGGACGTGTTGTTTGGGGTGTATCAAAGAGCTTATAAGGCTGGGTTGTCGCTTGGCGAAAATCCTTAGTCGTCGTTGCTCGTCCGATCGCTCCCGATACGATTTGGCCACTTTGGCCTAGGTAAATTATTGCCTAGACCAGGTGACCAGACGTCTGGTGACCAAGTCCAGACGTTTGGTTTGGACCTGGAGCAAAAATATATGCACGCAGAATAATAAAAAAACGGCAGAGACTAATTCCAGACGTTTGAAAATTAGGATCAGATGTCTGGATGAGTCTCAGACGTCTGACTTGAAGTTTCAGACGTCTGGGTGGTTTTCTGAACTATTTCCAGAAAACAAATCCAGACGTCTGGATTCCAAACCAGACGTCTGGAAACGTTCATTTTTGCCTATTTAGGCTGTTTTGTGCGGATTTCCTATTTTAATCGATTTTTGTTGATCTGGATAGTTGTTATAACTTATTATCGACTTTGATGACTTCTTTCCTTGGACTTTTGGGAATATCCGGTTGATGGATTTGATATCGATTTTTATGGATTTAATTCACATTTTCGTATGTGAATCTTTGGCGATTGATTGTTTCTACAATCATTTCTATGGTTTGTCACTTTTAAATACAAAGGTTTCTATACTAGTAGTAAATAATCAAACCCTTTCATCAAAATGATTTCGACAGTATTTTAAATATAAAGCTCTCTTTTAAAACCGTTTTCCAATCTATTAGTATATATATAAACCTTTACCTCATTAGTATGAGAAATCTAATTAAACGGCTTAATAAAACAAGTGGTATGAAACGCTTGCGTTTATTTCGTCGGTTAATTCTTGGACTTGTTCGATTGAACTCTCGTGACAACTTTCGAGTGGAAATCTACAATTTCTTCGTAAATATTTAAGTTAAGCCAGTGGTTATGGGACATAAAGCTAAACTCATTTATTTACTAGCTTAGTGTAATTCACACTTTTTATTGATCGATGATGATCATTTTATGATTTAGACTAGCGATGTGCGATGTCTATTTGTTTGTGTGGGGACTAAAAACCTCGTTTGTGGAACTTCGGTTCAATTTGGTGAGGTAGCGACCCATGGTCTTTGGGCCGTTTGTGGAGCTTCGACTCAAACTCGATGGTTAGCGACCATGGAATTGATACACGTGTTGGTGAGTTTTCATACTCCCGTTTGTGGTAGCCCCCCCCCCTTGTGATTTCTGGATTTCTGGTTGTGATTTCTAGAATTTGTGTTTCACCAATTTTCGTGGTTTGCATTGATAAGCTCTATCAATATTTGTGTTTTGGTGAATAATTTAAAGAATGTGATTATTTTTGGTGTTTTGAGATGATTTGAGATATTGTATGATTTTTGTTGTTATTTGATGTATACTTAACATAGTATGGCATTTTTGTTATCATACATTTTTGGTCATATCTCTTATCCTATCTCATTTTATCTGATATTTATAGCTAGACTGATCCGTTTATTATTTTCTTCTTAAATGATACTCGGGTCTGACCGAGGTATTTCAGGTGCTCCGGCTTGACTTCTTATCAGGGTTCATCATCTGATTTTTGACTAACTACTTTAGATTAGTAGTTTTTGTTATTATACATTCGAGATAGAGACTCCTTGATGTATACTTATTCTTTTGTCTAGCACTTGAATCTATCCTTTTGTGATGTAATGAATCTAGTTTGACCACTATTTTGATGTACACTTTTATGTGTTATATTCATATCTGTTTCCGCCTTTGTGATATGAATATCTGTGACTGATTTGTGTAATGTTTATTTCTATATTTGTTTCCGAAGTCTACATAGCTACTGTGTGGTAGCTTTGAGTTTGTATTTGATATGTCGGATTTCCTCTTGAAACGAAATGTAAGTTATATTATCTGACATATCGGTACTCGCACAAAGCAATTACACAGATGGTCGCTCCTCAACAGCCTTATTCTTCATGCTAGTCGACGGCATTACCCCGTAGTGTCCTTGGCTAGCGTGAGTATAGAGGTGGGGCGTCACAACGTACATTTCCTTCTCATCTCCTCTTTCCAATGGCAAACAAACCAAAACCTAAGTCCCAATTCCAATTTTAATTACAAATCAAAATCAAATCGAAAAATTAAAATTCCTCAAAACCTTTCATATTATATATTCATTCGAAGCTCTCGACGAGCACAACTCAAATCTGCAATTTGATTTTGCAATCAGGTTCTGGTTTGTCCAGTATTGGCCAAATCATCCTCGGCTGTTCATTGAGTTGCGATCGACTTCGATCGATCGTTGACTAGAGGGTACTGGGTTGTGGAGTTTGTCGCGCGGAGTTCATCCATGTGTGTAGTTCGTCGTATCGACGGTTGGATCGGCCGATAAAATTGGATTAGGGTTCAATGTTAATCGGCGGTTGTAGAATTTGTGGCTTCGATCGGCGTCTTAGTGGGGCGTGTGGGGTCGGCGATCTTAGAGGATGGCGGCGCGGTGTGTAAGAGGCTGTAGGCGGCGTTGATCGTTCTAGCGGCGGCGGCGTTTCAACGCGTTTGAGCTAGGTTCGAACGTTGGGTAGATTTTCACGAGAATGAGCCTGTGTGTCGCGTGCGTAGTGGGGGATGACGTGGATGACTCCGGTTCGTACATATTATTTTATTTAAATTTTGAATTTCAATCGTTCTAACATCGATAACTTTTTCATACGAGGTTGGATTTTCACGCGGTTTATTTTGCTGGGATCGTATCGAAATTTCGGACATTATGAAACTGGTTTGGATAAATTTGAATTTTGGGCCTTATTTTGGATTTCAAATCGATTCGAAATCAAAGGTGAGTGTTTTAACCCACTCACAATTACTAAATTATCTTATGTTGGTTAAATTAAATTTATGATGTGATTAGAAACTGATTGGTTGATGTTTGGTATGTTTAAATTGTCATTCTAGTTAAATTTGACTTTTGTTGCATTTAATCATCGTTTAATTTAATATTGAATTCAATTGTCAATTTAATACCTATTAATGATAATCAGTAATTTATGGATGTTTATTGGTTGATTTGGATGATGATTGTGATGGATGTTTGATTGTTGATATTGGATGACTGTATGTTATATTTTATATTGTTATAACACTGCAAGTTCTCTATGGGTTGAAATGATACATACCCAAACGATCATATAGAATAGGGGAAATCGTTATGGGTTGAAATGATAAACCCAAGCGATTTTCATTGAAAAAAATTTAGGATTGTGCGTTGAAATGATATATACCCGTAAATTTAAATTTGTGGATTGAAATGATAAATATCTTTATCACTTGACCATAGGGTAGAAAATTATATACGGACACCGAATTGTTAAATTAAATGATTTTTAAATCTTTAAATTATGAATTCAGCTAAATGATATTTTTGAAATAGAATTTGATTTACATAAACTGAATAGTTTAAATGAATTGTTTAAAGGATTAAATTTGAAATTTTGGAATTGTGTTAAGTAAATTGCTTGGAGGATTTAAATTGGAATTCTAAAGTGAATTTAAAGTATAAACGAAATTATCGAAATTGAGTTATTGAAATGTTGGAACTGTAATTTTGAAAATCTATTAAAGGTGAAATAGTTAAATTTGATGTTAATTTCAAATCTATTATCTTAATATAAACTGCAAATGTTCTTTTAAATTCTAATTTTTAGATTTTCAACTATTAAAATAAGTTAATCTATTTTAAACCAACATAATCAATTTAAACTATTGAATTTATTTTAATCTAATTTAACCTATGATTAATCCATAATAAACCTATTAATATATCTTAATCTATAAATTTATTTTAAACTATTTTAATACATTTTAATCTATTTTGAACCATTAATACTTTATTAAACTATTTTAATTTGTTTTAAACTATTTAATCTATTTTAATTCTATTTAATCTATTTAAATTCATTTAATCTACTTTAAATCTAATTAATCCATGATAAACCTATTTAATCTATTTGAAACCATTTCAACTATTTTAAAATCTATTTAAAGTATTTTAGTATATTTTAATCTAATTTAAATTTATTTAATCTATTTTAATCCTATTTAATCTAATTTATATATCTATTTTAAAACCATGTTAAACTAATTAAATTATCTATAACTATCTAAATTATTTTCTAAATTTCAGATGGTGTAGAGTGGAAATGTTTATAATTGAAGCCTTGATTTTTAAAGCGAATAAGGTTTAATAATGTTATAACATAAGTTGGGATTTGAAATGATATTTGCTGGTGAAATGAAATATTTAAGTAAATATGATTTTGAAAGTAATTATGATTTCGAAAGTGATATGGTTTGAATTGAATATGATATTCTGATATCAATACGAAATGGTTTTGGAAATGTAAAAGAACCATCCGGTGTGTAATAAGCGTTTGGTTGTTAAAGAGACCGGGATCAGATATTGTCATACTCTCTGCCAATATCGAAAACCAATCTAACAACTGTGTACGTGGTGGAGATTCCAGAAATGAAGTAGGATGGTTTGGCGAACGATTCGGTATGAGGTATTTACATGACCCTGACTCCCGTGAGTAGCTTAGATGTGACTAAAACAGGGCCATGCCAGGTCGAGTGAGGTCATTCCTCCTATCAGACACATTTCTTCGATACCGCATTATGACTTTGTGATGATTGGGTGGCCACCCCTTGATTTTGATTATGGGAGTGTGTTCCGAGGTGGGCGCTAGTAGCTGTTATGCGTTACCACTAGTCCGGATTTGTAATCGGTATATCTACCCTGGCATTCCCTCAAGTTCCGTTTAAACATGCCCTATCGCGCCTTCTACGAGTTTGTTTTGTGTCGTACCTATGGAGTGCTCCATGATAGCCCACCAGTTTACGGTGGAGTTTATAGTATCTGTATAGACTACGGCATTATATAAAATATGTTAAGGGGGATATGGGTAACGCCTTAATGCTATTTTAATACTTTACTTTACTTTAGACACTATTATAATAGCGTATTGTACTATGTATGTAGATAGTTTAACGGATCCTTAAGAGATGGGAATCTTGAACATCTCTTAAGTTATTGCACTCACGCTAGACACCGGATAGGAGATGTCAAACCCCGTAAACATCTCTGACGCCGTTACACTCATATTTATTTAATGTTGATTTAACTTACATAAGATCTTTTAGTTATGACTCGAGTGTTTTGTCTTTTCAATTCGCTCGGGTCAGTTTGAGCTTTTCAGTGTACCGAAGACTGGACTAAGACGATGATTGTACTATTATTATTTATTTCATTTATTCCACTGCATCGTACTGTTCCGCTGCATTATTTATTTATTTCTGCTGCATGTACTCTGATTCTATACTGTGAAGTGTAATCAATGTTATTTGTAAAACAGCTTCATGAACTGTTTATTTGATTATTATATTTTGTCATTCCGCTGTGAGATTCTATGTTTGTTTTCTTTCTTTCTCTGCTTTTTCTTATTTACCCCATAACAATTTTCCCCTTTGAATGGTTTGAGTCGGCATGTGTGTCGATTTAAACCATCCAAAAGGCAGGTCATTACAAATAGGATGATCATTTAAAATACGGGGTGGTGATTTCAAATTACTGTTATTTTGATTATCACTATTATTTTCAATTATAGTTTCGATGGATTTATTTTGATTAGTGTCAAAAATTTCTTCTTCAACTTCATTTATACTTTTAAAGTTTTCATCAAACGAGACATGAAGACTTTCCACTATAACATTTCTTCGTTTGTTAAAAATTTTGTAAGCTTTACTTTGATCAGAATATCCAACAAAAATTCTTTCATCTTCTTTTGAATCGAATTTACCAAGATTATCTTTTGTATTTATTTTGGGTAATCCTCTTACCAAATTATTTTTAGCTAATTTGTTTATATATTTGAAATTTATTGACAAAATCTTTTATGTCATATCCATAGATCATCATGATCTGCAGTTAAGCATAAATCATTATTATGATTAATATTCATGTTTAGAATATAAATATTTTGATTTCTTGTTCCTTCAAAAATTAAAGTTTTATTTTGATCATAGATATTGCTTTTGTCTTTTTCAAAATCGATTTTAAATCCCTTATCGCACAATTGGCTTATACTAAGTAAATTATGTTTTAAGTTTTTAACTAATAAAACATTTGAAATAATAGGAGAAGTAGATATACCAACATTGATAACGTTTCCAATTCCGATAACATATCCTTTGGAATTATCCCCAAAAGTGACCGTGCCACCATCCATGTAAGTGATGTTTGATAGCATGTGTGCATTTCCCGTCATATGTTTGGAGCATCCACTCTCGAGTATCCATTTCTCCTTATTAGTTTTGTTTTTGGGTACTTGCAAAATAATAAAAAGTTTTAATTGGTACCCAATTTCTCCGTTAGGGTCCTATGTGTTAGTAGGAGAAGGTAGCCATACCCATGAGGGTTTGGAACCTTTAGAGATGTAATTTTCATTATGAAGTATATCTTTTAGATATACATCTATGTGTTTTTGTCTAATCAATTTGTTATTTGTTTTAGGGATCCATATTTTAATCATTTTTGTTTCCTTATTTTCATGTTTAGATTTTGTTTTTCTAAAATTTATATATAATGTACTATACTTCTTGAATCCTTGATTATTATTGGAAACCAGATTATTTCTAGAATGTTTGTGAATTTTTTCGTTAAATCTTAATCCCTTACTATTACCTAAAGGTTTTGAAATCTTTATCGAATTATCTAGATTTTGCTTTCCTTTATTAGATTTTGAAATATTATTAGTAATTTTATCTTTTGAGATCCGAAATTTCTAAATTAGTTAATTCTAAATTTGTTCTAATTCATTCCTTTCTTTTTCAAGTTTATAATTCTCTATTTTGTTATTCTCTATATCATGTGTTAAAGTAGCATTTTGAGATGATAGTTTTCTACATTCTTTTTGTGCTAATTCTAATTCTTCTTCTAAAATAGTTTTCTCGTCTTTTAACAATCTAAATTCTATTTCGGCTCTATTTACTTTTCCCATATTTTCTTTACTTAATTTTTTTAATTCTCTATACTCATCATCTAATTCTATACTAATTTCAAGAATTTCATCATATGTTAATTCAGGACGTACCTCATTTATGTTAGCCATGAAGCAGATATTTGCTTGTTCTGAGTCACTGTCACTATCGGATGATGAGAAAGAGTCGGAATCATCCCAAGTTACTTGAAATGCTCTTCACTTTTTCTTGAAATTTTCGAATTTTTCTTTTTATCATTGTTGAGTAGTGGACAGTCTTTCTTTATATGGCCGAATTTATCACACCCAAAGCACTTCATTGATGTTTGATTTGAGGAATTTGTATTGCCGTTGTTCTGAAATTTCATCATCTTTTTGAACTTCTTGAACTTGTTGTAATTTTTGGCTATGAAAACAGTCTCATCTTCTTCCATGTTGGAGTTGTCATTACTTGCCTGAAATGCGATGTTTTTCCTTTCTTGATTTTGTCCTTTTCTTGCCTACAAATTAGCTTCATATGACATCAGATTTCCTATTAACTCTTTGACTTTGAGTAGGGAAAGATCGTTAGCTTCTTCGATGGCTAAAACTTTTCTTTCCTTTCGTTTGTCAAAGAGTTCAAAATTCATGTGACTAAATCGAAATCAGTGAATTTAACTCCTAGTGCTATAAGATCGTGTTGTATAGTTTGGAATCTAGAATACATGTCAATAATTGACTCATTTGATTTCATTTTAAAAGATGAAAATTGATTTTGTAGAATAGAAATTTTTATTTGCTTAACTTTGTTTGTACCTTCATGGGTAATTTTAATGTACGTCATATATCATAAGCAATAGTGCAAAGCATGACTCATGAAAATTCATCTTTATCGACTGAGCAGAATAAAACATTTATAGCTTTGGCATTGTTAGATGCCTCCGCTTTTTGTGCTTCAGTCCATGTGCTAATATCAATATCAGGTGCTTCATATTTATTTTGAGTTGCTAGCCATATTTTTAATCCATATGCTTCCATAAAAATTTGCATGCCTGTTGATCAATAAGCATAATTGGAACCAGTAAATAGTGGTGGACGAGCAGTTGATTGACCTTCTTAAAATGTACTTGCCATTTTTAATGATTTCAATTACGTGTTGCTATACGTTGAAATAACCAAGCTCTAATACCAATTGAAAGTCTTGTGGATCGTATACTATCTAACTTGTGTATAATATGCAAGTGTATAAGTTAATGCAATAGTAGGCAATAAATAGTAAAGTATAAAAAGCGTGCAAACCAGAGTTTTTATAATGGTTCGGACCTCCCGTCCTACATTCAGTCCCAAAGCTTCCCCTCAGTATTTCCTTTAAACAAATTACCCACACTTCGCCCGGAGGAATAGGCTAATACAAAAGTATCTCTGACAATCTTGTGTTCCAATAACACAGTTTTTGACTTATAGTACAAATCTTCCTTTGATCTCCTTTGAGTATATGAATATGAATGCTTTGAGTTATAGGAAGTAATTTAACCAAAATTATATTTTGGTTATAGTAGATTGAGAGTATATGAACAATTGTATATGCAAGAGCATGCTTAGAAATCAAGAGAGTAAAGAATAGATTAATTCAAGTAAGATGGTTTCTACTTCTCAATCAAAGTGGTATTTATATATTTAAAAAGGTGCAGATGAAGAGTTGTTACTATTTGAGAAAGTCTCTTCATTTTGATGGCTGCAACCTTTCAATGAAAGGTGATTTCCTTTAGTTTCAAAATAGAAGTGTCTATTCATATTTGACCGTTTTAGCCCATGGTAGACGTCTGTGGTGAAATCCTCAGACGTCTGTGACTTGTTTAATTTTTAATCCGAGACTTGTCACAGACGTCTGTTGTTTTATCACAGACGTTTGTTGTTTTATCACGGACGTCTGTGAGGTGTAAAAACAGTTTTTTACCTCAATTTTGATATGCATGAAACTGTGTGTGCTCGTGTATGTATATATACTCAAGGAGACCTTAACAATATTATATCTAGGACTCTTTTATAGTAGAATAACCTTAGTATGGTCAATGAATCTTTGTTTCTCTTTAAGTCTCAATATCTTCGAGCATGGTGTCTTCTTGAAGCATATACCTACAATCTTGATAAGTTCTATATATGTATATGATTGTATAGTTGTAATCATTGAAACATAAGTTAGAGGTTCTAACAGGCATCATGTCCTTCCTTACCTCCTTGCTCATGGCCTAGGGCCATTTCTCCTTAGTGCTCATCCAAACATGGATATGGGGTAGGCCGCGGGTTGTAGGAGGGTAGTGGAAGGGTTTGGCATTATTTTTGAAGAGGAATGATATCACTAGCATATGGATAAAAATTTTCATATATTTTATCATAGCTTTTAAAGATATTTTTCATGGCTTGGAAGCCATTAAAGTGGAGCCCTAAGAAGAAGAAGAAAGCTCAAATGAAGTTGTGAATGATAATGTGAGATGTAGGTGGGTATTTATAGGAATTTCAAGGCTTAATCTTTAATCAAAGTGGAAACTATCTCCTAACATCATCATGCACCCCTTCCCATCACCTTTGGCCATGACTTCCCCCTCCCATCGATCACTCCATCACCCCCTCCATGTGACCCCATGTATGTGTAAGGTGAGGTGATGTTTGTCTTTGACTTTGTTAAAATATCATGATATTATTCTTATATGTATTCTTGTTTGTATGTATGTGTATTTATATGTATATGTGTGCATGTGACATGTATTTTCATGTGTATGTAGGTGCGCAAAAGAATAAATAACGTTGCAACAACTTTGAACAACTTCCGTTCGTTAAATCGTTGAAAATCAGAAAGCTAATTCCGGGTCACATTTTCACTTATATATTAAATTACATTTAAATGTAAACAAAATTTAAAAACTAATTTCTTATCATTATATAATAATTAAAAGGGCTTCATTTGATATTTAAAATAATCATTTAAACTTCATTGAAATTCAAAAGTTAATTATTCTAAAATAGTGATATCGTTAATGATGTCATAAAGATATTTTATTTTCAAAAATAAAATAAATAATTTTATCTCATATTCTCACTCATATAGATAAATGAGTGCATGTATCCAGTTCCGTGTATGATGTCGAAGGGTCTAAGAGGTGTTTATCGATAAACGATTTTTGACCATTTTATCGATATTCCTTTAAAGTTTATATTTTTGTAAATATTTATTCAATATAAGGTTACCATCATTATTTTTCAAAACATCATAATCTATGTTTTAAAAAGCTTATATTTGAAAATTTTAAAAATAAATATAATTTATCAAATTGATAAATTTGCAGGCCATTACAGCTGAACGCCTAGATATTTTATCTACTATGTTTGAATGTTGGAACTCTTATGTTTTTGGTAACCGAATGTTCATTTTACAGGTTAAGTTAAATAAGCTAAAGGGTATCTAGAAGGATTGGGCTTTTAATATTTAAGGTAATGGCTCTAAGGGTTCTAATGATGTAAGGAAATTGATGATGGTCATTCAAGAAGCCCTCTTAGCTAACTCCATGGATTTATCTCTTTTCAAAGAAGAAGGTCGGCTTATCGAATGTTTATCCAAAAGTCTAATTTATGAGAATAAAATGATTAGACAAAATCTTAAGAATAAATGGAATTTATATGGTAATAAGAGCTCTAAATGCTTTCATAATTCTCTGAAAATCAAACATGCCTTAGATAACATTATAGAAATTGTAAACAAGGATGGTGAGAATTGCAATAATTCTGACTCTGTTCAGAAGGCCTTTTTGGATTATTATGAAAGCGTTTTGGCTAGTCAGACAAACTTTACAATCTTTGAATCCTCTTTTATAAAATATGATCTTCCTTCATTATCTCCTGAATCCAGTTCTTCCCCAATCAAAGAAATAACCTCTGATGAAATAAGTCTACTATATTCAGTATGAACTCTGATAGTGCTCCTAGTCCTAATGGCTTTAATGTCCATTTTTTTAAAGTTTCATGGGGTATTATTGGTGTTGATGTGATCAAAGCCATCAAAAATTTCTTCAAGCATAATAGAATGCTCTTTGGAATAAATGCCACTAAACTTTTATGATTCCTAAAGTCAAACAACCCTAAAGTGTTATGCAATTTAGACCCATTGCTTATTGCAATGTGGTCTATAAGTGTATTTCCAAAATTATGGCTACAAGAATGAAAAATGTGCTTCCCCTGGTCATTTCCACTAATTAGAATGCCTTTTCCACTCTAGAAATATTGTTGACAAAATCTTAATTACTCAGGAGTTATTAAGGGTATACAATAGGAATAATGTTTCCCCTAGGTGTGTTATGAAAGTTGACATTCAAAAAGCATATGATACTATTTAATGGCAGTCTACTATTTTCATTCTCTATAAAATGAATTTTTCTATTCCATTCCTTGCATGGATTTAGACTTACCTATCAACAATTCACTACTCTACGTTTAAATGGTAGTAATTTTTGTTATTTTGTTAGCACTCAGGGAATAAGACAAGAGGACCCTATGTCTCCCTATCTTTTTATTTGTGTTATGGAACTCTTAACCTGCATGATCAATAAATCTTCTCTTGCTAAAGTTATTGACATTCATTCTATGTGTAAAAATCTAAAAGTTCCAACCCTTATGTTTGCTGATGATCTCCTTTTATTCAACAAAATCAAATTAGAAATCCATTTCTTGTTCTCTTAACGTTCTGATTAATTTTCATGAGTTATTTGGTCTACAGTCAATAAAGAAAAATCCAAAATTTTAATGTTGGTATCTATGAATCTGAAAAATAATAATTAATGGCTTTATCCACCCTCTCTCATATGGATTCTAATTACATGTATCTTGGTGATCCCCTTACTAACTCCAAAATTAACGCTAAACAGTGCCTTCCTCTGTATGATAAGATTATGGTCAAATTATCTTCATGGCCTATGTCAAAGCTCTCTACTATTGGTAGACTTGTTATTATCAAGTCTATAGCTACTGCCATGTGTTTGTATTACGCCAGAATTTTTATTCTCCCTTCCAAGCTTATTAGCATGGTTAACACTGCCTTAAATCACTTCTTGTGGCATGGTAATCTTTTTTCTCAAAAATTGGTTCATATTGCTTTCAAATATGTTACATGGCCTCATGATATGTTTGGATTAGGAATCATGAATGTTAAATTATGGAACAAGGCTACTTTTTCCACTCACTTTAATAAATTGTTGAGTCAGGAATCTAATTTATGGGCTGATTGGACTAGGGTTAAACTGATAAAAAATGCAAATTTCTGGACTATGGATATTCCTAATGATTGCAGTTGAACTTAGAGATGAATTTTAAAGTTGAGAACCACTTTTCTGCCTTTATACCAGAACTCAAAGCCCCTTGCAAATCTTTTATCCTTTTAGCATGATCCCTGGTCAGCCAAAGGTGCAATTCTTTTAAAAGTTATTAGTTTTAATCTAAAACTTCTAACTTGTATTAGTGATAACGCCAGAGTGTCGACATTTCTTCGGGATGGAAAAATCAGTCTCCCCTACTCTAGCTCTCTTGAGGTTAGTAATGCGTGGTCTGTGATTGAAGGAAAGGTTTTTTCCATTGATATTGAAGCTAATCTATTGTGACAAGCCACATTCTATTGCTAGGGTTTACAACAAAATTGCTGGTTTTCAGGATGTTCCTATTTTTCATTAGCATTCAACATTGTGGGATAATGGATCAAAATCAAAAGAAAATTTTCTTCTTTGGAAAATCAGCAGAAATGACCTTCACACTCAGGATAAGTTGGTCGGCAGAGGTCTGTTGCAAGTTTCCTCTTGCATTTTGTATGGTGATGATGTTGAAAACATTGCACATTTAATTTTTGCCTATAGCTACACCTATTTCATTTGGCAGAGAATTCTCTTCTTCCTTAAATTGCATAGGCCTAATGCTTTCAAGCTTGGAATGGTATGCTATTTTTAAAAGAACTATATGGAGATCAAACGAAGGATTGTTGCTTCTAAAGGTGCTAAAAAAGTTCACATCCTTAATTTGGGAATAGAGAAACACATGGATTTTCAAAGGAGTTGCTAAATCCAAGCAGTTTTTATTCATTTCTTTGCTAAGGCAATTTCCTACCTAAATTTGAAAACAATTTAATACTTTTTTTTTACTAATATTAACTTTTTTTTGGGTAGTTTTGATGTGTTTAATCTGGTCTTGTTGTATGTGCGTTTTATGTTTTTTTTTTCATTTTTCTTTTGTTCTCTTTATGATGGGTTGGACCCATCTCTTCTTTGTATTCTCTATTTTATTCAATATATGGTAAGGGTCATTCAACCCTATTGGCTTTGCGAGTGTGTGTTTGTGTGTTACATCATATATATTAATTATGTAAAATTATACTATATATTTAACTATAAAAAAATATTTTTAGTGCTGAAATATACACTTATATAAATTAAATATAAATAGATTTTAATAGTTTACCTCTCTGATTAAGTCAGAAGATTACACTTTTCATCATGAGTTATTTCCTATTTAAAGTATTTCTCGTTTCTCCTCCTAACTTGACTTGCATGGTTAAAACTTTTCTCTAATTGAGACTAGGGGTTTGTAATGTTGTGGTATAAAAATAATGAGAAAATGAAAGGAATATATAGGCTTAAAATGGATATAAAATATCTAATATACTTCCACCTTCTTCTCCTCTTTTTATTCCTTGATAAATTATTAATCATTCATTTTTTTCAAATGAAATAAAACCTCCTACGTTATTTTATGGTAGGCCATGTATTTTTAAAACATGTTTGTATTTTGGGTTAATTATTAACCATTATCAATTATTTAAATATTTATTTTATCTTAATAAAGTAATTGAATTAATATATAACATTTATATATCATTTTTAATTAAGTTATGGCTTAAAATAAATAAGTAAAAACCATAAAAGAATTAATGTGACATTTATATTAATTTTTTCATTTTAATTTATTATGTTTATAAAATGACTCGATTGTAAAATTCAGAAATATGCTAACAAATACTGTTATGTGTCTCTCAAGTATGAACTTAGCTCTTGTTAATACTTAAACAATTAAAATTTTGAAGCTTGTAAGGACTTTGCTAAAGCACAATAGCAAACCAAGTTTGATTGCTTACTGATAATCTTGGTAAAATTCTACTTTTGATCATTTAAGTTATAACCTAGACACCAGAATATTATGCATATTTCTTTTCGTCATCACTGTATCACTGTGATATCTTGAGCTCAACCAATGGTTAAAACTTTAAAATATGTAAATATTACTAAGAGTTGAGTTCACACTAGATAGTCACATAAACGTATTTGTCGGCATATTTTCGAATTTCACTTTATGAAACTAATTTATTAATGTTATAAATTAAAATGAATAAAATTAATATAAATGTTATATTACGGTTTTATCTACTTGAAGCCTTAAAATTATTTAAAATAATATATAAATACTATATATTTATTTAATTAAATAAAAGAGCCAAGATAAATATTAAAATAATTAATAACTGTTATTAATTAGAACCAAATCATATATATATATATTAGAAAGGAGCCAGCCACGATAAGAATTAAAGGATCGTTGGTTCATTTGAAAGATATTTTGATAAGTTGTTTATCAAGGAGAAAAAGGAGGGAAAAAGGCGGAAATGTATTAGATATTTTCTTGCTTTTCGGAGGCTATCAATACAATAATGTTGCAACATTCTTTTCATACAATTCCAAACAGAAGCTCTTCCCTCTGTTTGAAAATGTTTAAGCCAATAGCTAGGCCTTGCATGAAAAACTTGGGGGGGGGGGGGAAGAAGTTCTTCAGGAAGGTAATAAGTAGCAATAAGACATGTAATCGACCAGCGATTTCATCTAAGGTACATTATTTTCAAATATTTAAGTTTTTTTATAATTCGTATACATACATACATAAATATATATATTCTAAAATGGTTTACGTCTTTAAAAATGACTTTTTTAATTTATGTATAATTATTTAATTAATATATTATGTATATGTATATATATTATAATGCATCAATATAATTAAAAGAGGAAACCTTTAATCTCGACTATAAATTTATTTCTAGAAAGAAAAGACTTTTTCATTTGCTTATAGCGCTTTTGTATTTTAATAATTGTATGTAAATTTAATTAAGAATTGCAATATATATATCTGTGTGTGTGTGTGTGTGTGTGTGGTGTGTGTGTATGTATATGTATGTATGTATGTATGTGTGTATGTATGTGTGTGTGTATGTGTGTGTGTATATATTTAAAAAAAGTCAAGGACCGCTAGCTCTAGTGCTAAGTGTTATAATGTTTTAGACCTAAGTTCTAAAGATCATGGGTTCGAATCCTCGAGACCCCAATATTGGTGCTCTACTTAAATAAAGTACCACTCTTATTCTAAAAATACTTATATATTAGAAGAATATTTCATAGAAAATTAATATATTGTTTTGTGAACACAATAATATTTTTACTTGAGTTTTGTTATAAGTATTTTAATTATTATGAATTTTAGAAATAGCGATATATATTTAAAATGGATTTAGGTAATTAAATGAAATATTAATTTAATCCAAAAAGTTATGTTTTGGATCAGAAAATGAGAAAATATATTTCGGAAGTATTAATATTTTACTTGATTAACTTTTTAAATTTCTTTAGAATCAAATATATTTAAATTAATTTTTAAAGGTAATAAATTATTCAAAAAAATAAAATATGAAAAATAAAACTACAACTTTTGTACATTATATATTTTTTGAATTTTTGCATGGTAATCATTTAAAATTTAAAATTAGTCAAATATATTAATAAACTATATATATGTATGTATGTATGTATATACTTAATGATCAATAATAGGCCAAAAATTATATATGCATATGTGTAATTTGTTACTTATATAGGTTTATAAATATGTATATATACATATTTGAATACATATATGCAAACCACGTATATTTATATATAGCATATGATTGATAACTTGTGTGTGTGTCTATATATATATATACACATACATACATACTGTAACGACCCGTATTTTTAACACTTTAAAAATACGAATTAAAATGAAAATTTTGGATAAAAATCCGAAGGAAATAAAATTTTGTGTTGTTAAAAGTGAATTTCAAGTTAAAATACAAAACTGAATTCTGAAATAACTTATTTGTAAATTAAATATGGATGTTAACTTATATTGAATGTAAATAATGAATTGAATTTGATTGTAAACCAAATTGGTTATGATTGTAAACAAAGAATAAATAAAATGGTAGATTTAATAGTGGAAGTTTATGTTATTGAAATCATATAAATAAATGTAACTTAATAGTACAGTTGATTGAAATCAGCTAATAACTGAAACTGTAATTTGACAAAGATGTTAACTTGTAATTGAACGTAAGTAAAGATTTAAATTTGAATGTAACAAGTAATTGAATTGAATTGAATTTGATTGTAAACAACGAAATAAATAAAATGTTACATTTAATATTGAAGTTATAATATTGAAATCAACGTAAATGAATGTAATTTAATATTACAGTGAATTTAAATAAGATGGTAGTTGAAGAAAATGAAAGTAAATGAATTATAAACTATTGATAATAATGTATAAGTAAATGGTTGATTCAATAATGAAAGTGTAAATCGAAATAAAAGAATTCAATTGGAATTAAATAACTTGAATTTGAATTATAATATAATTGAACGCTAAATCTAATGTAATATTTTATACTGGATTTATAATTGGAAAACTGCATTGTAAAAGATTGTTAATTACTGTGAAATAAAAAAATGAAATTTGTGAACAATTGAAATTTGATTTAAAAGTTAATAATTTAAAATTGGGAATTTTATATTGAAATTAGACTGTAGAAATAGCCATTTTTACAACTATCTCGGATTTTGATGAAACTAGTTTCATCGGATCCGTAACAGTGAATTACTGTAAGGTTTCAATTTTCGTAGCAATCGGGCTTGTCGTTTGATCGTGCGAGCTTGAAATGCGTAGAAATTTAACGTCGTTAATTAAAATAATCGACTTCAAAAAGCTATCTTCCATATACGATTGAATTAGGCCTTGGGACTAGTTCCATTGCGTCCGGAACGGGGGTAAAACCTTATAAACGCCTGGCGGCACGTCTCGTTTGGAGTTCGGACGATTTTGGACCTAACTTTATAAATACGCACTCAAAACCGAGACAGTTTTATCATTTTTCATTTCAGAAACCCTAATTTCAAACCATGGCCGCCACCTATTCCATGGCTGAAATTGCTCGAACTTCTTTCCTTAATATCTCTCAATCCGTTCAACGAAATCGAAAAATTCCAAAAGCAAAAGTGTAGATCTCGGCGAGCTCTTCAAATCCATATGGTTGATTCATGCTAATTCGTCATGGATTGGTCCAGATCTGGCTTTGAAGTCGTGCGTATTTTCTTGGTTTGCATGCAAACGGTGGCGAATGGGGTGGCGAAACTTGGCACGGAGGTGGAGCAAGGAGAGGCGCACGCGTTGGCATCCCCTGATCAACGTCCGGTCGCTCCTAGTTGCACGCATATGGAAGAAAGAGGCGTGCGTGAGTGGGTTTCTACGCGTGAAGAAGAAGAAGGTTAAACTGTTAATTAATTTTTATTGTATGGCTAATCATGTTTTAAATTATATCGTTATATTAATTTAAGCGTAACTTTTGCATACGAGGTCCGCTTCGAGCGAAACATCTGGCGACGTTGGAATCGCAGCGACGAGAGCTACGCTGCAGTTTAGATCCGAAGATATTTGGAGCTCGTTAAAATTTTAGGTTAAATCGAATGTTGTTCGATTTGATTTAAAAATCGAAAATCAAGGTGAGTGTTTTATAACGCTCACAACGTACTGAATATCTTTATGGTAGTTAAATTTGACATTATGAAGTGATATGAATTTATTTGTCGTTGTTTGATAAAAATTTAATTGTCATATAGATTGTCATGTGAATTCACCGTTGAAAAATTAAATTGACAATCAAATTGAAATTAAAAATTGAATTGCGATTAAATTACCTGACATTGATAACTATGAAATTGCCGTGAATTGTATTGTCTATTGGATGATGTATTTCGATGGATGCTATTGGTTGATATTTAGATGTTTGGATGTTTATTTGCTTATATATATCCTATTATACATACATATGACATTGTGATTTGGTTTAAGTGATATATATTCATCCTTGACATTTAATTGAAATAACTAATCACTTGGCTATAGGATAGAAAACTATATACGGACACCGGGTTGGTTAAATTAAATGATTTTAAAAGTTGTTTTGAAATTATTTAAATGAATTGATTTAAGAATAAAATCCAATTTATGGAAATTGAATTATTTTGAGTTGAAGATCGAGATGTTGGAATTTAAACTTGGTAAATGAATTTGTTTAATTATTCGAAGTTTAGATTTTAAAGAAAAAGTTGAAATACGGCGTAAATTTTCGAAAGATTGATTTGTTTTAAAAGATTGGACTTTTAATCGAACTCTGAATATTTCTAAGAAAATTTATATGAAATGATATTTTAAGTGGAGTTTGGAATTGAAAATTGATTTGAAATTGAGATTTAATTAATTTGGAATTTAATTGAAATTCAAAGAAATTTGTGAATTAGACTAAATTGAAACTATTGAATTAAATTTGAAGATAAAATTGATTTGAATAGGATTTGAACTGAAATTGATTTGGAATGTAATACTTAAATGAATTCTTGAAATCCGAATGTTAATCTAAGTTTATTGAATTGGAATTGTTCCAGAAATTAAGTAAACTACTTAATACGGATGTTTAATTTGAAGAATATTCTAATTTGAATACGAAATGGTTTTAAAGCGAATCTTATATTCTTATGTAAATATATGAACTGTTTTGAAATGTGAAATATTTAAAGTTTCGAAATATATTAGAAGTAAAATTTTTTATTTTGTGGTTCAAATATGTATTTGAAATTGATAATTTGAAATGGTTTATTGAGAAGCTGAATCGAGTTGAAATGGATGATTTGAGATTTGATTAAATTTTAAATTTTGGAATTCGAGTTTATGTGAAATCGAAATGAGATTTTGAGGCGAAAAGTGATTTTGAAATCGAAATGAGATTTTGAGGCGAAAAGTGATTTTGAAATCGAAATGAGATTTTGTGGCGAAAAGTGATTTTGAAACGGAATCTTACATCTTGAATAGATATGATGATATTAGAAATGGATTTGATTTCGAAGCGAATATGATATTTTGATATCAATTATGAATCGATTTGAAAATGTAAAAGATCGAACCGGTGTGAAAAATATAACGTAGTTATTAAAGAGACCGGGATCGGATATGGACGTACTCTCTGTCGATACCGAAAACCACTTTAATAACTAATACACGTGGAGTGTTGATCCAGAATGAAGTGGATGGTTTTGGTGAACGTGTTGATTTGAAGAAAGAGAACGATTTTGGATGACCCCTGACATGACTAAAACAGGAGCCGCGCCGGGCCATTGAGGTTCGCCACCTCTAGCGGACACACTTCTTCGTTACCATGTCTATTGCTTTTGTGATTCGATTTGGGTGCACCCCTCGATTTTGGGAGTGTTGTTTCGCGGTGTTGGGGTAGTAGCTGCTATGCCCAACATCAGTCCGGATCACGCAACTACTAGTATCCTAGTTGGTATTGCCTCATGTACCTTGTCATACTGATTATCCTATTCGCGACCACTGCGATTTTTATTTGTACCTTTAGTATATGGATTGCCCTCTAGTGACTTCCAGTTTTGGGGAAACTACGGTCTTGTATATGCTCTTAGGAATATAAACTGTGTTAAGGGTGGAATGGGCCATGGCTTAACGCTATTTTAATACTTTTACTTTAATGTAGACATATTATGTAACGACCACGGCTTTCTCTCCATAGAAAGTCGTATCGCTAATAAGAAAGAAAGGGGTGAGAAGTAGAAAAGAGAAGAAGAGAAAAGAAACAAACACAAATACTCACAGCGGAAACGAACAAAATATATTATATCACATAAATATTACATAGTATCATATACAACACTTATCAGAGTTACACAGATTACACACCACATACTAGACAGTTATAAACATCTGTCTAGTTATTACAACTCAATACAAAACAAAGATCTAAACAAGATCAACACAGCGGAAACTACTATCTATATCTACAACGCTGAAGCCTCCTGCTCCATTGCTCCTCCATAATTCATCAAGGCTAACCTGAATCCCTTGGCTACTCGTAAAAATTTGAGTACCCAAGAGTTTATAAAACAGAAATAAACAACTTGGGTCAGACATGGGTCTGGTGTGAGTAACAGGTTAAACTTGTTTAACTTCAAAACCTTTTGAAAGAAAAGGTATCACGTAAGACTTCCCACAAATAAACATGGGTAAGTTTTTACCTTACGCTAACCAAAACATTTGATAGGAAATTCGATTGTATTATAATAGGGTCTAGGGTTTTCAAGTAAAATATAGAAATAGCTGAAATGCTTACATCTCACATTTCAACATAGTTGGGCACAACTAATACGTACGGCACTTATTGGAGTTTGGATTCCATACAATGGCAGGGCTACCGGGGTACCGCCCGTCACAGTACGTGGCCTAGATCACCGTACCGAGGATCACTCCCAATCCCCTGCAACACAAGGCCGGAACATCCCTTACTGGATAATTCCCGCACAAGATACGTCACGGTTGGGATCAGCAACCGCACACACTAAGCCGAAATAAGAAGGGACTTCTAGACAGAGGTAATCTTGTCCTACTTGGGTGCTACCCACTAACCTTGCTGCACCTCCCCTGTTTTAGCCATTCCCGGTTTGTGAGGCTTGAGGTCACGATTACCTTTAAAAAAAGAACACATCACTTAGAATGCTCATCGTCCACCTGACGATGTGCTGAAAGCATTCAATCCATGCAAGTTCGTTCCGGGTTCGAACGAAACCGAAGGCATTATCTCGTTACACTCGTTTTGGAATCACCCTCAGAGTTAACGACAATAACCCTTGCACTCTGAATCTTCATCTTCACTTGATTCACGACCTATCGTTAATTTGGATCGATGTGGTATTCGGGTCTCCAGACCTGGAAGTCCGGTATACGGAAACCCGATCCCGGTCTCATCGAAATCCAAAACGTATCTTTTAAGGCCAAGTTGTTTAAAGGTTTAAACAATTCAATTCAATTTAATACTTGAATTCACACAGCATTAACATAGATAAATATCACACATTTATCACAGATATATCCAATATCACATCACAGAATATCATAACATATCATCCAATAGATATCATTCAATTCATATATTCTACACAAACAATCATCCATAAGCACAATTATTAATCCCTATTATAATTAATTTAATCAACTTAAATTAAATTAATTACTTAAGAATTAATTCCTAACCTTGCTTAATCAACCATTAATTAATTACAATCCATTTAATTAATTAATCATTCCTTTAAATATTAATCACTCTTGATTAATTATTCATCAATTACATAAAGTAATTATTCTTTAATTAATTTCACAAATTAATTATCCTTAATAATTTATAGTAATTAACATTTAATTACTTTCATTAATTACAATAATTAATGATCCTTAATTAATTACTTTAATTAATTAATTAACTATAATTAATTACATTATTCCTTAATTAATTACATTAATTAATCATGCTTTAATTAATTACTTTCATTTATTAACCTTAAATAATCATCAACAGTAATTAACTATTCTCAATTACTTTAATTTCTTTTATAAATCCTTTTTGATTTATTAAACCAATTACATACAGTAATTCAATTATCAATTACTTATACTAAGTAATTATATTTAACAAACCTTATTAAGTAATTATACTTAATCAATTATCGAGTGACTATCTTTAATTAATTAACAAATTAACTTAAATTAATCACATTCATTTCATAAATAATAACTGAGTAATTCATCTTTAATTACCCTTTTAAACAAATTAATCCCAAATCACAGATTAATTATTAATTAACTATTAATTAATAAACCTTAATTATTAATCAATATCCTTTAATACAAAGTAATCAATCCCTAATTACTTTGATAATTAATTAATTAACTTTAATTAACTAATTAATTAACTCTTAATTATAAATTAATAAAACTTAATGATTAATTAACATCTTTAATTATCAATTTAATTAATTATTAATTATCAATTAATCAATCCTTATTGGTAATTAATTAACCCTTAATAACAGTTAATTAATCCTTAATTAACTCTAATCATAGATTAATAATCTCTTAATTTTTAATTAATTTCGACTTCATTAAAAATCTTAATTAACCTTTAAGATAAAACATTATCATTAAAACATTTTATCTTAGAATTAACTCACTTAATTAAATCATTAATTAAGTTTAAAAATAAATAATCATTAATTACTTATCTCTAATTATTAATTAACAATCCTTATTTACAAATTAATAAAACACTTGAAACTTAATCGTTAATTTACTTACTCTTAACCATTAACTAATTTGATTTAATAATCACTCTTTATTTAATTCCATTTATTATCAAACTTAAATTAAGTTTTAAGATAAAACATTTTCTTATTACATTTCCAATTAAATTTAGAAATAACTTAAGATTTTGATTTAATACATTTAAGTAAATAAATTCATACAACTTAATTTATTCAAATCATTTATCTCAAATAAATGGATTTTCAAGACAATTGGTTTGACTTGATTATTTAAATTTTAAAATCTTACTTTTATTTAAATTCTAAAACCGGTTTAACATTTTACTTTGGGTTTAACCTATATGTATTTGAATCAACAAATACATTTTTCTTCTTTTCTTTTTAAAAAAGACTTCAGTTTTTAAATCTTAAAAACTGGTTTGAAACTTAACAGCTCACTTGAAAAAATTCGCGTCCAACCCTATACCCAACCCGAGTCAAAACCTAGTTTACGCGAGTTCTTCTCGAGAACGAACACGAGAACTTCATCTTCCCCAAAACAAAAACCCACTGATACACGCTAACAAACGTGCACGTGCGCAGGCGAATGTTGCCACTCCGACCAAGTTGCCGATCACCATCGAGTCGCAATTCTTCCTCTCGACCACCACGTCAACTCCGTTCATCAATCAAAATCGAAAATCGAATTTGAGCCATCTCGACCACTTCCTAGAACAACATCTCACCCAAGAACCACCTCGACCGATCACCTCTGGCCACCAGAATTCCCACGACTTCGACCAAAGCTTCATCTCCGACCCACGCTTTCATTTCCCCATGCGCGATAGCCTCCAGTTCATCCACGACATCGAAAATGATCGCGATATCAACCATACCCAAACCCATCACTAAACCCTAAAGTACCATCGATCGATCACTACGACGATTAATAAAATCATCCACTATTTTTCCCATCATCTACAGCCTTCAACCTACCTCCGACATCAACCACGATGATCCCTGACTCGCCGATCATCAGAATTTTACGAAAATGACTTTTCTGTTCAACTTACAATTTCTCTACCATTTCAATCTTAAAAATCATATTTTCCTTTTCTAAATTCATCACTTGCAAGTACTAATCAGATTATAAAATCAAAGTTTTAAATTATCATATATAAATTTTACCCATTTCATTTAGTTCTACTGTAAACTTTAAATTTTTGAGTTAATACTTATTACATATCCTCGAATATACTTTTAAAATTTAAAGTATATAGTTAGGAACTCTTTTCATTTAAACAACCTAGACTAAAATCAAACAGATGTAAAGATATGAATTTTTCTAATAAAAATTTGAAGCCTGTACTTAGATAAACAGAGACAGGTATATGTACAGACATGCATATCATTATATCTACCTATTTATGAACATGCAAACTAAAATTCACTCAATCATTACAGTACATTTCATATCATACTACTGGAATCAAGATATATAAGTTTAAGACCTTATAAAAGAGAAGTTCACTCGATTTAAGGATGAACAGAGCAGTTAGCTATTAAATCAGACATGCACACTAAAATTTTCACATACATACAGAGAGCATTCATATAATAAACATGCAAATATACTCTATTCAGAAATCATTCGAAAGCAAATTTAATTTCCTTTTTAACTTTTGAAAAAGATGTTTACTCACCTTTTTCAATTATATTAGCATGCAAATCCTATTTTACTTTATGTTTTAAAAGTTACTCACCAGGCAAAACAGAGACAGAGCTTCCAGCTTTAATTTGAAAAGCTTTTGAATCTTTAAAACTTTAATTATAAACTTGAATGCTAGCTACTGAATCTTGCATGCATGCTCTAAATCTTGTTTGTTGAGATGTTGCTTAGACCAGTTGCTCGCTTCCAGATTACAGAAAAAAAGGACAGGCCTTTGATGTTGAAAAGAATTGCAGGATTAAAGAAATGCAGACTTGACTTGATTTTGGAATGAATTACAGTGATTGATTTTCTGGGTTTTGAAGAATTTAGTTACAGGCTTTTGAAGAAGTGATTTGTAGGCTAATGGTTTGAAAATGAACTATGGTTTGAAGAAGTTTCTGGTTTGAGAGATTTTCAGTTTTGAGGAGATTTTAGTTTTGGCTGGAGATCATTTCGGGTTTGATACATTTTCTTTTGGTTTTAGTTTTTGAACTGAAAATGTGAGAATAGAAACAAGAAAATGGAAGAGAGGGATGATGTAGATTTGTATAGATTTGTTAGGATTTGTTTTAAAATTAAAGAAAATAAAAAAAACTATGACACTTGTTCTATACATTTGTTTATTTAATTACACATGTTTTACAAAGCTTTAGATAAATGACACATGTCCTTTAAGTAATTACTCATAATTCTTTTTATTTTAAAAGTAAATGAAAAGCCCTTTTCTTATTTATTTAAACTTAAGTAAAATATATCTTAACCAATTAAAAGATTTATCTAAAGTATATTTAAAACTAAAATGTTATTTATTTAAATAACTTTAAAAAGTCCAGATTAAACTAAATCTAAATTTCCAATTTACCAAAGCTTCTATTTACAATATATATAAATAAATATATATATTCAAATAGAAAATATCTTATTAACTTTTAAAAGATAAAATTCCCAATTAATACTAATTTAATCAGATTATTAAATTAAATTCAAATTTTATTATCAAAGATTATCCATATCAATTTAATTATTCAACAGATTATTAAATTGATATTGTTAAAATTTCCGGGATATTACATATTATAATAGTGTATTGTACTACATAGTAGATAGTTTAACGGATCCTTGAGAGATGGAAAATCCCGTAACATCTCTTAAGTTATTGCACTCACGTTGACACTGGATAGGAGATGTCAAACCCCGTAAACATCTCCGACGCCGTCACACTCATATTTTCTTATTCGATTTGACTTACATGAGATATTTTAGTCATGACTCGAGTGTTTTGTCTTTTCATTACGCTCGGGTCAGCCTGAGCATTTCAGATAAGGTTGAAGATCTATTTTTGAGGACGAAGACGGAGTTTGGTATTACATCATTTGTATTCTACTACCATATTATTTTTCCGCTGCATTATTGTATTATCTCTGATATGTATGTAACTCTGATTTATGATGTATAATAATAATCAAATTTATTTATTTAACAGCTTCATGAACTGTTATTTTATTATTATATCTTGTTCCTTCCGCTGCAAGATTCTGAGTTTGCTTCTGTTCTTTCTTTCCTTTTCTTATTTAACCCCAATAACCATCTGCCTTTTTGAACGGTTTGAGTTGGACATGTGTGGATTATTGTCGACTTGAACGGTCAAAAATGCTGGTCGTTACACATACATACATATATATATATATATATACATACATACATACATATATATATATATATATATTATGTGATTATAAATCACAATAATCATGTGTATGCACAGCTATATATATAATAGTATTTATAGACATGAATATAATATATATATACCCCTTAGACATTATTATAATTGTAATAGTCGATATATAATGTTCATTATATACATCATATATAATTTAATTAAAAAAATTACAATAAGATTAATTTTAATTCAAAATAAATGTTGTTATATCAAATCGAACATTAAATATTAATTAATGTAATCCATATTATCCATGATAACACATTAAAAGGAACTAGTGTATAATGATTAAAAAGAATTTAATTTAAATTTTCTTCTTTTACCGGTCTACGCAATGATCCAACACTGCCTACTATAACGAACCGAATTTTCGACCCTCGAAAATCGACACTAATACATCTCGGTATTCACGTGCCGCAAATCCAAGTGTCGGAAACCCGATCGTTAAAGGTAAGAAAGAAAATAAAGATAGAACAGAATCTCACATGAATGAAATAACATATATTATTTCAACATATAATCTTTACAGCGGATTAAATACATTTATCAGAGTTAAACATGGACAATTATAAATATCTGTCCTTACAAATGCGGAATACAATAGTACATGAGTGTGGTGGAATGGATAACAATCTTCAGAAGAATCTTCTAACTCCATGCTCCGAGCTCTTCCATATTTCTTCTAGCTAAACCTGACTATTAGACTACCCGGGAAAATTAAGGCACCCAGAGTTTAAGGGAAAAAGAAAATAAACTCCGGATCAGTCATGGGACTAGTATGAGAAACACAAAATACGCATTTTGAAAAGAAAAGGTATCTCATAAGACCACGCCGCACATAAACATGAAATGGGTTTTTACCTTAAGGTAACCAAACTATTTGCTACGCAAAATATAGGGATATTATTTTTAATGACATTCTTTTGAAAACATTTGCAAGTAAACTTATGAATCTTAGTCAAAACTGTTACCATTATTAAATTCCGGATATGTTAGGCTCTACAAACAAAACTCTTAGAAGGCTCGTTCGAAGAATGGATTCCATACAAATGACAAGGTTAGGGATTACCTTCTGTAAAGTACACCTCTAGAGGGATGTACCTAGGTTCCAAATACTGAACATTTATACCAACATAGAACCCGCCTACCCTTTCGTCGGATAGTACTGAATATGACATCACCCCAGTAATTACCGACCTATCTGAGACGTCTCATAGCATACACAACATACCTGATATATAATGGGTTATCTAGAAAGGTGATGACCATATCCTAATGGGAGTGATCCACTTAGCCCTATCGCATCTACCCTATTTTTTCCATTTTCGGTTAATGAGGCCTGAGGTAACATTGTACCTTTCACATAATTCCACTTTGAATGCCACACTGCCATTCCATGACTACACAACTAATTTCTACAAACGTAAAACTCCTGAGCTCGTACGTCTCAGGAAAGGTGTTAAGCTAAGAGAAGTTGCCTTCTCTACCACCAAATAGATGATATGTTCATAGAGATCAATCAATATAATTAGAAATACAACGTCAAACATTCATCCATATAAGTTGTCCAGGAACTGGACAAACCGAAGGTACTCTCCTACCACATCCTGTCGGGAGTTACCCATAGATTAGTAGCGCGAAATCCTTGCAGCGAAGATCTTAAATGAAGAACTACTGCCACATAATATGATATGGAAATTTCCCCTCGAGGGTCAGTGACAAGCAGCCCTACGCTCCATCTTCCAAATCATATCTATATCTTTACTTCAAATACCTAAATTGGTTCGAAGTGGTCTTCGGATAGGAATCCGACCCCGATTCCTACAAACCAATCATCGATAAAAAGATGTTCTATGAATAGGGAATCATTCTTGAATTGATTAAGTTCTTTTTATCAAAAATATCTTCAAGAGATATATATCTTTTAAAACATTCTTTATGGTATATACGGCATTAAACCTCTCTTATCAAATCCTTTGATTACTTAATACCTTTTTAAATTCCAAATCATTTCAATTTTTACTTAGAAAAATATATCCAAATCATTTCATTTAAATCATAACAAAGATTTCTTAATTCAAAACTCGAAATTTGATTAAGTCAAAATCATGTTATCTAGGATGTTAATCCAAAACCAATAAATATTAAGTTAGCAGAATCTATAGAAATCATCTAATTCTACTCAATATCAATTCCCGTATTCAACAAATACTATGGGCGGAATAACGGTGAAATCACCTTTTAAATTCCACGAATAGTATGAGTTTCCTCTTCGGGCTTTAATACCGAGTATAAGAAGATCATCAATATCAAATCAAAGTTGTACATGATTTAAATTTGGAAAATTTAATCTTTTTATACTTAACTTGTTTCCGACATTTCGACCTTATCTATCCCTCGCCCAGGGAAGAGGCCAGGTGAGCCAGGGCACTGGTTGCTCCTGAACATCTCCTTAGTTTAAGCACCTCACATCTAGATCTCACGAATAGAACAATCCAGTCTACTCGTCGACTTTTAGAGCCAAGATTAAATCTCTTAATTTGTAGTAGCTTTTCTTTAAATCATTCGTTTAAACTCTTTTAAATAATCTATAAAAACCCCAAATCATTATTAAACCACTTAATTATCCATTTGAAAACATTTATAAAAGATTTGGAAAAGAATGGTTGCGTTTAAAACTATATTTCAAAAGTTATAGAAAAGTGCTACGGAAAGTGCTTTTTAAGCTATATTGATCAAAACGGCTTTTTATCATTTGAAAATTCATTTTTATAACTCAAATCACTTTTAAAATAGTTTAAAAAAAATTCAGAATTTATTTCATATTTTTAAACAATTTTAAAATATCATTTCCAAAGAAATCCTTTTATAGATTCTAAACTACAAAACCGTGATTTTTCCAAAAACTTGTTTTACTCATATTTCAAAATCTACTTATTGAAATGTTGCTTTTCTTTCTTTGTTTGAAAACTATGGATATAATAATTCAAAAAATTCTTATCTCGAAGAATTCCAAGCTATATTCCATCCTATATTCTCGTTTTACTTTTACGGCATGAAATCGTGAATTGGCGTTACGCGACGCGCCTAATTTTGACTAAATTTTCAGTTACCTTTCAAACTTCACACTTTCGTATGTTTATAAAACATTTCAAACTCATTTTTAAACCTTTTTAAAGAGGTTTAACATTCCATATACACCAATTCATTTAATAGAGGAAAGTGATTTCCTTTGTGCTTATCGACATATATTTACATGACATGCATATATATTCAACATTCATATTTAACAACCATCATCAACAATCATAATCAAACATATATAACAACCAATAGCATATAATACTATAGTTTAGGAGTTCTCACTTTGATTTTCTATCGAAAAAGGGCTATAGCTTCATAACCCGTGATCTGAGCTCACGAACCCTAACACCTTGTCTCCTACTGTGCTCGGCCATTCCATGCCAAAAGTGGTGCTCGACTAAGAATGGGGAATGAGGTGTAAGACTTGGATTATTATTTAATTTACCAAAAACTAGACGTAAAAATAGGTCATTTTCTCTCGGGTTTTTGGACATTTTACTCTCTGTATTTGGAAATATAGTCAACATGAAAGTTGTAGTAAATTGTTTCCTCTATGGTTTCAAAAAAAGAACAACTCGATTAAGGTTTGTTTTGAGGAAGTTATGATCAAAAGAACAGAGGGTATTCTCGGATTCGTAAAAAGGAAGCCCGAAAATGAACTGTAAATATGGGGAATTTTGACAAAGTTATGCTCAAAAATGGAAGATATTCTCAACATAAATGCTGTAGCCACCAGAATTTTACATGGTTTGAAAAAAATAATTACTTCATTTGGATCAGTTTTGGAGGATTTATGCACGACTGAAAAAGAGGAATTTTCGGCCTTCAAAACTGAGCTCGAAAATGCTTTGGAGAGAATGGAGTTTTGAGCATAGCTAAGCTTAGAATGTGGGAAGAAGTGGTCCACGAGAAAGTTGTAGCCATTTAAATTTTTATTCATTTTAAAAAAATAAATGCACCATTTCATTCAGATTTGAGAGAGTTATGGTGGAATGAAGAAGAGGCAAAATGGGTGGGTATTTATAGGAAAGTGGAGAGGTAGATATTTATCTCCCCCTTACATCATCCACCATCATCACCATCATCACTTCAACCACCACCCTCACCTCACTATTTCAGCCAAAATGACCTCCCCCCATGTGCCTACTTGAGTATGTGTCCTTTGATGTGTAAGTGTTGACTTAGAGAAGGCTTAAGGAGTAAGGAAATGGTAAAATATCTTTGATATTTTCATATATGTATATATATGTTTGTATATATGTATTTATATATGTTAGGGTGTGCATTTATGTGTTATATATGTGTACATGACATATTAAAAACGTTGCATTAACTCCGAACAAATTCCATTCGATAAACCGTTGAAAATCGAGAAACCGATTACATGTCACATTTTCGTTTCTTAGTTAAGGTACATATATTTGTAAACAAAATTTGAAAACCATTTTCTTATCATTTTAGATGAATTAAAACGATCACATTTGAATTACAAAACCATATAAATTAATATTAAAAATTATTTACAGTAATTGCTATTATACCGATAAAGCGATATCGGTTTTTCCTTATATTTTCAAATCAAATATATATCTTTATAAAACTATTATAAATGATTAATTATCACTATATAACTATTAAAAATTAATTATCATCATTTAAAATAATTATTTGAATAATTAAAATAATTATTAAATCATTAAATCATAATTTAAATTCATAAATCTATATTTAAATACGATGTTATTATTGGTTATGACATAAATACATTTAATTTCCAAAAGTAAAATAATTAATTTTATTTCATATTCTTATTCAATTATAAAAATAAGTGTATGTATCTAGCTCCGTGCGTGACGTTTTACGATTATAGAGCTGGTTATCGATAAAACAATTTTTTGCCATTTTATAGATTTAAATTTCGTGGAAAATATTTTTGTAAATATCTATTCAAAACAAGATTATTTTTTCTTATTATTACTCAAAACAATATTATTTATATTATCCACTTTATATTTGAATAAATTTAAAAATAAATATAATTTATCAAAGTGATAAATTTGTTGGTCGTTACACCTGCCTCCACCAAATTTGGACCTATCCTTTGTTCTCCTCCTCTATGCAAATAAATCCTCTGAATTATCACATAATCTCACTCCCAGCCAACTTTTACCTCAATATTTCATTATGCAACCCTACCGTTACACCAGTCAAGTTTATGGTGTTTGATCAGGTAGGGTAAAAGGAGCAAATTTCAAAAAAAAAATCCTTTTATTAATTATGCACTAGACCTTTTTAATAAGTTATCATGAATGACACAGATTATATTAAATCATAATTAATGTTTTATTTAATATAATGAGACTTATTTACACTAAATTTTTTATTGTAATTATTTTAGTTAACTTATATATAACATATATAGCGAATATCATGTGTCCACTATATATTATAATAATGTCTAGAGGGGATATATACACACAAGTATATTAGTGTCTATAAATATATATTCAAAAATGTATAAAGATAAAAATATATACTTATATAAATCACAATACATGCACACACATATTATATATATACACACTCACGCGAGTAACTTTTGACCAATCATTGGTAATATATATATAAATCAATTTGACTAATTCTCTAAACTTCATAACATTAAATATAACCATGGAAGAATTCGATAAAAATTATTACAATGCCTGATAAATTATGGTTTTGTCTTTGAGATGCGAAAGTAATAATTTCAAATTATTTATTTATTTTAAAAATTGATTTAAAAATTTTAAGTACTTCAAAATTTATAGTAATTAATCTATTCATGAAAAATTATTTTAACTTGCGAAGTATAATGTTTCATTCTTTAGATTCGAAAATAATTTTTTTTAGATTAGTTTATTGTTTAATTTAATTCATTAAACTCATTCTTGATATATCTTAACATTTTAAACATTCATATTAATCAAGACGATTATGATAAAATTTAAATAAAAATGTCTTAGTGTTCACAAACTAAATAGTAATTTGTCAAGTAAAAAAATAGTTTTTATTCAATATATATATATATAGCAATGCCTAATTAAAATTATATATAATCATTAAAATCTGAAATTAAAATAACTAAATAAGCAAAATTTTGTTTTGTCTAAAAGATTAAGTTTTAAGCCGAGATTAAAAATGTTTTCTATCACGTTTTTTCTTAATATATAATACTTATATGTATTAATGTATATGTTTACACTAATTAAATTGTTATACATACAAATTTCTAGAAATCATTTTCGATGAATATATATTAAAAATGAATTATTATAAAAAATTAAACGTTTTCTAATAATTTATCTTAGATCAAATTGTCAGTTAACTACATGTCGTTTTATAATTTATTTCCTTCTTGGAGTACTCCTTCCTTCTAGCTTTGCTTGCAAGGCCTGGCGATTGCCTTCAGTTCATATTAATGAATGCTGCATTTTAGGCTTTCTTTTTTATGTCTCTTGCAATGAGTGAGTAGAGGCTTATTTATAGCATCTCAAATGCTATAAAATATCTATGTATTTAACCTCATTTCTCTCTCACCTCATACATGATAAACACTATCATATATTCATTTAAAATACACATAGTCATCCAATAAAATCATATATGGCCAACTATATTTATTAAGTCAATCAATTAAATTTTTCCCCATATTTAAAACTTTTATTAAATATTTATTTAGCCTAACTAATCAATTAGATCAATATATAACATATATATATACAAATACATATATACATATATATATACACACATATACATATACATATATATTATTTTAATTAATTTTAAGCCCTTCAATAAATAAATAAAAACCCATAAATTTTAATATAATACCAATACTTAATTTTCATCATTTTTATTTATAAAATTTATATGTTAACTTGATTATGTTAAATATGAAAATATGCGAACAGATATTGTGGTGCCCCTCCCAAATGTGAACTCAGCCCTACGTAATATTTAAACTATTTAAAAATTAAATTATGTATGGACTTTGCTATAATACGGTAGTAGAGACGAATTAGTTGCTCATAGATCACAAAATTAATCTTTAATCTTTTTTGATTGCACCCTTATACAATGATATATTATGCATGTTTTCTCTTTATCATCACTATGTCACTAAGAGATCTAAAGCTTGGTCAATTATCAACACTCTAATAATGTATGAAGTCAATTGTGAAGTCCAATCTATAAAGTCCATATTTCAACCCGGTAACATTTATTGATTATCCGATTTACTATAGGCAGGGATTTTGACTTTAAGTTGATGACAAATTACGATGACAATAACATTTTATATCGAATGAGACAAATCCTCTCTTGAATAGTGTTTCACTTAATATATTTTGACCTGTACCCAACTATGACCATAATATGGTCCTAGTTGTTATATGAATGACCATAATCAAAGTACAATTTTATACATATTAGATTCAAAGTATTTTCAGGTCAAAAGACTACTTCACATAATCTCGTGAGATCTTCCATTCGACTTAGATATATTTAACCTATAAAAGACTCTTAGTAAGTCATTGTGTAATTGTCCCAAACAACCATAAGTATGTAACCATTTGGTTCCCCCAACAATCATGAGTAAATCATCGTTCATCATATAGAGAGCGTTGCGTACACTAATCTCGATAAATGTATCAATATCTTGTTCTAAACAAATCTTGACTATGGTCATTTAAGCATAAGTTTTTATTTGTATGATCTAGTACTCATGGTTATAAACACATTCGTAACTACGATCGATTAAACACTTTGTTCCCTGGATTTTCTACTTGTACATATTTAACGTATTATAAACATTATTTATACTACTATATAACAATATATAAAGTAGAAAATAAAACCAAAAGCTTACTTTATTTCAGACAATATTCATTATAAGCATTTAGTTATATAATCAAATTACATAATTTACATTTGGCATGTCCTTAGCTTTATCGATCCCTCACTTGCACTTGGGGCGAATTATGGTGTCCCATGATAATATATCTACTTCGTTCGATCCTATCTACTTCACCGATAAATTGCTTATTATGTGTTTCTTATGGAAAAATATATCGACCTGTTTATGAGTTCTTTATTCCTTTTTCAACCTCTACCGCATATAGATATCATAAAATATTATTGGACTTTCAATCGCGGAAATCACTCAAAACTCAATTATAAAGTTGCATGCACATGCTACTTTCACTATGGTACTATTAAAAGTGATGAACACATCCTTCATAGTTGAATCTGCCACAACCTTTCATTTGGAACCTATCAAATTTAAAGCCTCTTTAAGGGTGAACGTAATTAAAGGCTAGCCTACTATTGTCATATCACTTAGGAAATTTGAATATAGATACTCCTTCACAAGCAGTTTGTTGTTTCTCTAAACAATTATCTAGTATTTTCGATTCCAAATACAATTATCATGTATTTTTCAATACAAAAATAACCTATAATTTAAAAAAATTAAATTAATGAAGGTATAGATTTTCATTTCATCGCCGCTCTTTTGTTCAATCCACGTTCCTTTCTTCCATTCCACCTCTTTTTCCTTCTACCATATCTTCATCATCCACTATTTTCGACATCTCCACCACACTTTTCCCTTTTCCTCTACCCTTTTTGATTTACTTTTTACTTCGATACATGCCATATTCCACCCTTGTGCTTTCAATTCTCTCTGTGGCACCACCTTTGTCTCTCCTTTCTGGAGCATCTTGCTCTTTGGATAGTGTTCAACCTCCTATGTACCAGATGCTCCACAAATGTTGTGAACCCTATGGTCATTTCCACAATTCATTTTGGATGACCTTCTCACGTTAGTAGGTACCTCCATTTGGTTCAGTTTGGGGCTTGGTAGTTTGGTGATTTGTCTTGATGGATTGGTGTATTTTGCTAGTTTTGTTCCCATATTAGGCCTTTGCCAATCTCCTCTGTGATGACTTACCTAAAGCTTCGCGATCCTTTCATTCACTTCTATTTGCTCCATGGTGACTACCTATAGTGGACGTGAGTAATGTAGTTGTTCTGTGTAGTGTGCGTCTCTTGAGCTTTGGTTGATGATCTATTGTCTTGTTGCATTTTGCTCCTTTGGTTCCCATCTTTATGGTTCATCTTATGTCATTAGCGTTTCATTTGTTTTTTAGGTAGTTATATTTGCAAGGCTGTCTGGCTATTGTGTTGTTATCGTCGTCGTGCTTTAGTTTTGAAATGGAGATGTGCTTGGCGACTACCCTATACAGCGGTTGGTTAGTTATGTTCTGGTCAATGTCTTGATATTGAAATGTGTTCAAATGTAATATCTTATGTAATGTATGCATCATGTTGGTGCTAGTGTAAGGTAGAGTAGTAATTGTTTTTGTCACGTGATTTTTTCTTTGGGTGTAACTTCTTAGTGTTAGGGCACTTTACCCTCATATCAGTTCTTCAAATTACAAAACATGTAACGACCTGCCTTTTCGAACCCCAGAAGTCAACACTAATACATCCAAGGTATTCACATGCCGAACAACTAAGTGTCGGAATGACAGATTGTTATGGGAAAGAAAGGAGATAGAAGATAGAAGAAACTAAACAATCACATAATCTCACAACGCAACAGAATAACATATATTAATGAACATAATACTTTACAAAGTCATTTCAAAAATGATACATCAGATTCATACTAATACAAATTCTATACTGGGACAGTTATAACAGCTTGTCCCTACCTAGCTAATACAAGATACATATAATACGGTGAAAACAAGATAATAACTAGCTATCGATGAAGCCTCCTTCTCCAAGCTCCTCCAAAATGCATCCGTAGGAAAACCTGAACTACTTGGCTGCCCACAAAAATTTGAGCATCTAAAAGTTTTAGGAAGGAAAATAAAACTCTGGGTTGGACATGGGCCTAGTGTGAGTAAACTTAAAAAACTGACTTATTATGTTTAAAACCCTTTTAAAATCAAAGGTATCTCGTAAGACCACGCCGCGCATAAATACGGACGGGTTTTTACCTTATGATAACCAAAACACTTTTTATAGAAAATCTTGTAATATTATAATAATGTCTAGGTGTTCAATATAAATATATGAAAACAGCCGAAATTGTTACCATTATTAGATTCAAGCATATTATGCTCTACAATCAAAACTGTAAAGGCACATGTTGGAGATTGGATTCCATACTATGATAAGGCAACAGTGTACCACCTATCACGGTACATGTCTAGAAAATGTACCGAGGACCTCGCTAGGATCCACTCCCAACACAAGACCGGCCTACACCTTACTAGATAGTATAGAATATGTCATCATCCAGGTTGCTTTTCAACCCTTTTTATTGAGATCTCATGCATAACCAATCCATAAATATGTAGATGTATCTAGAAAGGTGATGACACACCCTAATGGGAGCGACCCATTTAGCCTTGCTGCATCACCCCTGATTTTAGCCATTCCTAGTTGATGAGGCATGACACTACGCTTACCTTTTGAATAGAATCCCACTTGGAATGCTAACACTGCCTTCCAAGCAGAAATGCAGTGCCAACATTCATCTATACCAGTTGTCCAGGATAAGGACAAATCGAAGGCACTACTTCTACTACATTCATTTTGGAGTCACCCTCAGGACTAGTAGCAAGCAGCCCTTGCACTTCAGCGGCTCCGTCTTCAGTTCCATATTCTTTAAGATGTCTTCAGTTCGAAACGCTTGAGTTGGATCAAAGTGGTTTTCGAATAACATATCAGATCCCGATCTCTTCGAAAGAACTTTCGATAGCTCCCGGTAAACTCAACCCTAGTTCTTTAGGAAATAAACAGATAAAGATAAGAGCAGAGTTCACCTCCTAACCGTTTGTGGACGGATTTTTTTTATCATTTATCCTAAAAGAATGAAACAATATTTATACACATAGTACAACATCATTAGGGATGATTGTGCCATATAACTCACGTGTTTCTCCAAGATATTTCCAAATTAAGTTTAGGTCCAGATTTGATAGTCGGTTATTTAACTATCAAATAAACAATCATTCAACATTGATTTGATTCCATATGGGATCCACCAAGCCTTTATTAATTAATCTTTAATTAATTAAAATCTCTTTATAAACATTCGATCAAATGACCTTTTCAAAACACTATTCCCAAACCCCTTACATCCGTTTTATACTTGGAAAAGCATTTATATACTTATCTCAATGGTATTAGTACATTTACCAAACTTTACAAAAGTTTCCTTCTTTCAGATTTCTTTTTGAAAACATTACTTACTATAAACCGATCCACTTATCCTTTACAAAAAGTGCCCTTTTAAAAGCTCGCTTCACATTTAAATATCTATATAAATTTCCAAAATCAATTTATAGAACACTTTTATAAGTCTACAAGTCAATTTACAAAACTTCTTTACAAACCTTTAAAATCATTTATAAAACATTTCCTCATTTAAAACTCCTTTGGTAAATCTTCTTAAGAAAATCCTTTACAAATTGCAACTCATCCTTTTAAATCACATTAAATAAATCTTTTTACTTAGTAAAACCCACTTATATAAACAAGTTATTATTTATAAATACATTTATAAAGTAATAATATAACTTGAAAAATCATTTATAAACCTTAAACCCCAAAATTGATTAAAGAATTGAAGTTAATTCAAAACCATACTTTATAATTTCAAAAAGAGCTTAGCAATCCCTATGGTAGTTATTTAAGTTACCATTTAACATCAATTTGACTTCCAAGTCACTTAACCATTTATTTACATAAGTCAACATAGATGCAAATGCAATTCATATCCAAATCAGGGAATAACATGTCAATATAACTCAACTAACATATACATGTCCAAATAACATAATAGCAGGATGGTGATTTATCCTGCCAAATAGGTGTCCAACAATCAAACAATTAACTTATAGCAGAATGAGGGTTTATTCTGCTAATACATATGACCATACAATCAAACAATCAATTTATAGCAGAACGGGGATTTATTCTACTAACACATATCCACACAATAAAACCATTTACATAACTCATTCGCAATTGTTTGTCTACTTAATGGTATCGACACTTGAATCCCTTGTGTTCAAATCCATCTTTGAAAACGAAGTACCTTTAAAACAATTTGGTTCTCAAAATAAAGGATTTAAAACTTAAAACCCTTTTAAAATGATTATCATAATTAATCTTTATTAAATTTGAACTTAATTTAATTATAAATTAATAAATAATTAAACCTTTAATGAATAATTTATTTATAAAATAAACCCTTAATTATTCCTTTATTAATTATTAAATAATAATTTAAAACCTTTATTAATAATTAACTATTAATTAGTCTTAATTAATTAATTAAATAATCTTTTGATTAAAACTTAAATAATAAATTAAACATTTATTGAGTAATTTATTTATAAATTAAACCTTAATTAATTTATCATTAAAAATAATTAATAATTGATTTATTAAATAAATAAATAATTGAACTTATATTTGATTAATAATTAGTTAAAAATAAATCATGTACTTAACTCATAATTAATTAAAAATTAATCTTATTTTTAAAAGATAATTAATTAGTACTAATCTTTAATAAATTAAAATTAACAAACCTTGTTAAGTACTTAGTTAATTATAAATTATCAAAACTAATTAATTATTAAATTCTTAATTTTTTAGCAAAGCTAGCCGGCTTTAAAGTAGGCTGTGCCACTGTATAAATAATGGGAAAACGGTGTTCTGCACATGCACAAAACAGTTAAACAGGCTCAAAGAGCCAAAAATCAAAGACAAGACAGCACATGAGCTAGGAAAAAAGAGTGTAATCTACTAAATAAATAAGACTACACACCGCCCGAAGAGGAAGGACCGGCACCAACAATAGATGATAGGCCCATAACATGAACATACCTAGAGAACATAGCAGCCAGGTTCGGAACGTATCCTTGAGAAGACGGAGAGTAAATATATGAACTTTCCTTAATCATTATTATTAAGATTTTTAAACATTGCAAAACATTTTAAAATATAAAAATTAACTTTTCAAAAATTGGACTTTTATCGAACTTCATCTATAGCGACTATGGCTATGGATACCATAACTTCCAAACTTCACTAACATCTCAAATAGTCTTTTAAAACACTTACTTTTCAACTTTAACTTACTTTATGAACTTAATATAAAGTTTTGGAAGCAAAACAAAAGGTTAGAAACTTCAGAAAACTTTTTGTTTAAAACAAAGTAGGTAATCAAATTTAAAAACTCAAAGGATTGCTATATCGAACACAAACACCTTTCAAATGCTAACCTTTGCTCACTAACTTTTCCATTTATTAACTTTACTTACTAACTTTCCATATCACTTTCAATCACAAGAAAAATATCGTAACTTTATAACCAAAAACATCACTTTAACATTCGATTCACAAATCTACGCTAAACCATAAACTAGCAACATATGTACATCCAAACTATATGATAATTCAACCATCCAAACGATATATTCTATAAAAAAATTAGGCAACATAATAAAGGTTGAATCTTTCCCAAAAAATTTGGAAGTTTATATACCAAAATTTTGCAAATCTCTTTTGAAAAATTGAAATACTTAGAACTTGCGAAGCTTGAAAAACCACAAAAAGCAACTCGAAAATGAGTCATTTCCCCTCGAATTTTTGCTATGTTCCTCTCATAATTTTGGAAATTGTCAAAAGAAAAGTTGTTGAAAATTATTTTCTCTATCATTTCAAAAAAAGAATCACTCAATTTGGATTTGTTTTGAGGGAGATATGGTCAAAAGAAGAAGAGGTATTTTTGGACTTGAAAATATGGGTCCGAAAATGGGTTTGAAAGAAATGAGAATTGGACATAGCTAAGTTCAAAATTTGAAGAAGTCATATGAATAAAAGTTGTAGCCACTAAAATTTTGCACGGTTTGAAATAATAAAATCTCCATTTGGTTCGGAGATGAGGAAAATATGATAGAAGGAAGAGGAGGAAAATTTGAAGAAGTGGAAGGCTATTTATAAGCAATAGAAAAGGTAGATTGCTAAACTACCCTTGTACTTCTACCCTCCACATTGTTTTGCCACCTCAACATCCTCTACTACACATGCCATTTCAGCCTCCACCTTGTCCCCCTCCTCATCATGTCGAAGAAAACATGCTTAAATATGTTTGTACTCGAGTCGTCAAAGTGTCAAATCATGTCTCTTAAGGCATCTTTTAGTATTTACATGTATATACTTAATTGTATATACCTATGTATAAACCAATATATACTAACTATTTTACATTCTTAACCATTTAAATATTGTTTCAAATATAAACAAGGCTCACAACATTTATATGATGAAACATCGAAAATTCGGAAAACGGTTTCCGATCACATTTTTTGTTTTTCATCGAACTAAATATTTTTGTAAAAAAAAATTAAAATGATTTAACCATGATTAATTATTATTTAAAAGAGTTTTATTTTCATTATAAAATCTATTATTTGAATATTTAAAATTAATTAAATATTTGTAAATCAAAGTGGTGAAATTACGGGTCGTTGCAAAACAGTGGATGGTCCACTTTAAAAGCCGGCTTTCCTTGCAAAAGAAAATTATTTATTATTTTGTTAAATCTCAAGAATACTTTGAACCACCTAAAATAGTTTTCACATGGATTTGATATATGCTTACTGCACCAAATGCATAAGCAAATTTTAGTCTAGTACATAGCATTATATGCATTATGGATCCTACAGTAGATGCATACGAAAACCAGCCAATTTGATATTTTTCACCATTCGAATATAAAGAAATCCATTCTTGAAAGGATAATTCCATGTTACAAGGGAACATTTGCATGCTTTAAATTTTCTATATTAAACATGGTAATATGGTTTTTATGCACATTAATTTGGATACTCCAAACATCCTCGTATACCGAGTATATAAGATGCCTCTCTTTAAACATTTATAAATAATTAAACAACCATGCATTAATTGATTATTGTTGGAACTTGGCCAATGTAGGGTGTTAAATGGGTAAATTTTAAAATATTTTGCCATTTGGATCTTATTAAACCTATGAAGACTAAATATATTTAGATCTGATCAAAGCTAATTTTTAAGTAAAATCGCTATTTTATTTTATTCATTATGAGTTTATTTAATGTTGTGTAATGTATATATAGTGTATACATGTGTATCAAATGCGTACATACGTGCACGTGCACATGCAACATGTATAGTGTGCACGGTTTAACATGTCATTGTCTATGTGTTGGGATTTACAGCACAATGGACATGTTAGCCCCTCCATATACATATATGTTGTCTAGTGTATATATATAATTACAACATAATATTTGTTTTTGAAAATACGTATATATATATAATTATAAAATAATATGTGTATTTGAAAATACATATGTGTGTGTATGTATGTATGTATGTAAAAGTACACATGTTTACATAAAATGATATTTACAAATATATGCATATAGAATATAAATTCAAACTCAAATTTAGAAATTCAATTTTTAAATCTTGATCTAGATTTGAAAAGATCTATCAAAATTCAAATTCAATTTTATAAATTATTTATATTTAATATAAAATAAATGTAAATATGTAAGAAAATAAAAATAATAATTTCTTTATCAAAACATGAATATACAAATATATATATATATATCATTTACAAATATATATATATATATATCTGCGTGTGTGTACGTAAATATATATTTATAAATATCTAAAACCATTTATCATTAAAATATTATATAATTAATTATATATATATATATATATATATTGAATTTGGCCAATATTATAATTTGATAAATCATTTATTAGTTTTAAAAACTATTCAGTTTTTACTGTGTCTGTGTGTGTATAACTTTTTAACATATGTATACAGATACAAATTCTAGGCAGACAACATATCGATATATGAATTTAAGATAAATAACTGATTTTACTATATATGATAACATGATAAAATAAATATGTAAATATGTAAATAAGGATATCACCTCCACTATTGCCTAGAATGACACCTTGAATGTTGAATCGATTAACTCCGTTGAATCTGAATTCAAATCCTTCCAGAGAGAGCTACAAGATTTAAAGTAGTACATATCATTGCCTTGTTTTTATTTAAATTTGTGTTTATTAAATTTGAAAAGGTGGAGGAGGCTAAGGGACAATTTCGGCCAGAACTAGATGAAGGAGAAGCCATGAGAGAGAGAGCCAAAAAAGGGGTTAAGTGTGTTTAAATAGCAAAGAGGGTAGCAAAAAGCGGATCAAGATTAATTATTTTCTCTTGCCATTTCAAACTCTTTCGACTCAAGATCGCCCTTTGTAATTCCCAATAAAAATAAATAATAAGAAAATATTTAATTAATAACATGGCTAAAAATGGATATTTTTTAAATGTTGAAATTTAGCGACGGAAGTTACACTATTGCGTCTATGGGATTTCTCTGATCAACTATCATATATAAAGTATTGTGATCGGAGCCCAAATGGAAAAGTTATTGACATTTGAAGTTTTCGAATTTAAAATAATTCAAAGTGAATTTAAATTCAAAAATTAAATTCATGATTAACGTTTGAAACATAATTGGGTAATAAATGATTTAACAATAGGGTTTAAATAACATTAAAATAAATGCTAACGTTAATTAATGAATAATAGGAAAGAAATCAAAACAAATGGAAAGAAATGATTAATGGTCAGAAATAAGGACCAGTCGACCACTTTTTGGGTCAGTCGACTAGTTGGAAGGTGGCGGCTATGGTTAATTTAGGCTAAGAATGACCCAGATTTCATTATTTTAAATGACTTAAATCCAACATTTCTGGTGTCTTGTAACTACTATAAATAAGAGGCTAGCCCCCTCGCTTTTATTCACATATTATTTGGAAATGCTGGTGAAGCTCTGTTAGTCTTGTTCTTCTCAACGATTCAGAATCACTTAGGATTTCAAGGAAATGGATTTTAGGTATTTAAATATTTTCTTCCTAATTCTATTCTTCCATAGTCCCTGATTTGGAATATAATTTATATACAATACAATTGTTGTATAGTCCAAAAAGAAGAAATCTGAAAAAGAAATTAGAAGCGGGCATGAATCAAATCAAAGAAGGAGGCAGGCGAATTCTCTATGAGGGGAAATCTTAGTTTTTCACATTTTTAGTATTTGTGTAGTATAAGTTTGGATTTTTATGCCTTGGGGAATTTTGTTCACGAAAATCTTAAAACTAAAACCACAAATTACCCCAAAACGAAATGTCAATTCTTATGTTCATTTGAATCTCAATTATTTTATATTGAAATAATAGAATTTGTTTTGTTATTGCAATTTGAATATTTTATATTCTACTCCACTTCCAACTCTTCTTTATTGATGCGTTAAAGGTTTCTAAAAAGAAAATAAGTTAGGAAATGGTGTGTAAGGTCAAATTCTTCTATTTCTTGTTTGCACTACCTATTTCAATAATTTAAATATGAATCCCTTTTTCACTTCATGTTCGTATATGTAAAAGTTGAATAGAATATAAAGGGTTTAAATTGTAAGTTTTATTTCGGGAAACAGATATGCTGATTCTACTCTATTAATATAAATTAGGTTTGGTATTTTATTCTATTTTATTAATACAGTTCTATTGTTGGGTTAAGGATATTAGCTAGTTTAGTTGTTTTATGGAGTTAGACTTGTATAAATTTGGAAGTTTTGACATTTTAATGATTAGTATAGGACATGAATATTTTACGCACACTTAGGAATCTATATTAGTTAGCCTAATTAGTGCGTAGATATAAATATAATATTAGTGTATACTTAATAATATATTAATCGCGTAGAATAAATAGGTTAATAATTAGCATTTGAACCCATAGGAAGGAAGTTAATGATGATCATGGAAATTAAAACATAACTAAAGGCGGAATAAGGAGTTTTCCTTATATGGCCTTAATGAAAAATTCAATGAGGTATATATGGTAGTATGTTAGCAGAGAAGAATTATGACTAAGTTATAGGGATGCGAGGTTAGTCAAAAGCAGACAGAAGTCTACCCAGCTAATTTGGTTACCAACAGTGTGACTTTGGGACTAATGTGTGACATCACATATGATAAGTACCAACGATGGATCTGAGGTTAACCCCAATTTTATAGGGTAAGCCTGCCAAGTTAATCTGATTACTAGCGCCTACGCATAGTCGGACTAATGTGAGATGTCACGATTTGAGTTACGGGTCATAGTACACAGGACCAGCTTCTAGGTCGTGAGTATTAAGTGGTTGTTGTAGGGTCTGCCTCCTTCCTACTTAAGAAGTATTAAATGGTCAAGATTATCATTTAGGTGCAGTAGTAGAAATCCCGGGAGGGGTTCGCTTCGGGGTCGAGGTATTAAGTGGCTATTATAGGGTCCGCCTCTTCCTATAAAAAGTAATAAGTGGCCTGATGAAATTTCGTGCGATATCAGTTAGGGAATATCAAAGAGGGGTCTGCCTTGGGTTAGGTATTAAATGATGGGGATCTGCCTAGGTGTTAACCTAAAAAATGGATCAACACCCTGAATTGAGTATGAAAGCACCAGCCTTGTTTATCAAGGCAAATGAAATAAAAAAAGCAATAGGTAATCGTCGAAAAGTAAATGAACAAGAGATTTTTATAGTGGTTCGGCTGTTAGCGAAGCGTACGTCCACTTTATAACTTTCGTTATTGAATTGACTGTTAATCACAAATCCCAATTGATTACAATTCTAACAGTTGAATAAAGAGAGATCAGACCACCGTTGATGGAGACAAAAGGAAAGATCTCAATTGTCCCATGGCAGCCATTGTGAGGGAGAAGAAAGTTGAAGAATCTTCGTAACAGAGTTGCTTTAGTGATCAGAACAGCCAGCCCCCTTTCTATTGAAGGTAGGATGGTATTTATAGAATTTTGAGAGCACTTGGATTGAAACCAGAGCACCATAGGATTGTAATAATCACTATGAGGTAGCACATGAATTTTGGAAGTAAACCGAGCTAACTATTTGGATCGGTACCGATCCAATTGGATCGGATTGGTACCGATCCAAATAGTTGAGCAATTCTTGCACAACTTTCATCCCACAAGCTTCCTTATCTACTAGCGAGGCTTGCCTTGCAATTTGATCACTTGTTGACTTGTTTTGACGATGAATCACTAGTAAGTTAGCAACTGTAACTTGCATCGGACAAGTCCTGACTTCTTCAACTCAGATGCTTAGAATGTTATCAAATTTAGTAGATAAGCTTCAAAGTGATGTAGGGACATAATGCAAGTGGTTTGAAGTACCGACAAGTCAATAATTTGGATCGATACCGACCCAATTGGATCGGATCGGTGCCGATCCGAATACTTATCTTATTTGCATTCTAAATTCACAAGGTTCATTTGTTATGTTCTTTTTGGTCCTTCGACCAAGTTTCGAGTCCTTCGCATTTAGTTTGAATGTTCTAACTCCTTTTGAATTCTACTAGGTTAAAAACCCGGTTAAAATTTGCCTCCCAGAGCATGTTTCATTGGAAACAAGGCGTGCTTTGGAATTATTCATCTTCTAGCTTCCACTTCGTGAAGCTTTATTGGTCGTAGCTAGTGTCCTCGAGTAGTTGCCCATGAAATCCTGGATAACTATCCGGTCCTTAGTGAAAATCCTCTATAGTCGTAATTACTGAATAATCTTGGCTTGGCGACTCCCAAGATGGATACGAACGTCGAGTTGAGCAAACAAGAAAAGTTTTAGGCCTTTTGGGGGGAATTAATTGGATCGATACCGATCCAATTTGTTCGGATCGAGACCAATCCAAGTACTTAGGAAAATTTTTGGCTCTCTCTTTCTTCTTTTTGTTATATATGTATGGGTCGGATCTTCCATTCCTCATTTCATACTTGTTCAAGCCGAGCCAATCCAATCCAAGCAAAACCGTAGCCGATCCAATTATTTTCGCCATCGGAGCATCGCCACCGGCGATCTCTTCCTCTAGCATCGCCAACCACCTCCTTTAGAAGCTCTTACCACCGTTCTCTTTCTGTGACTTCTCCTGGCCCAAGCCATCTTCGATCCACTTGTTGCCAATCCAAAGTATTGTGATTTAAGCTATCTTGGATCGAAGATCTTATCGTTACTCTTCTCAATCTTGAAGGTGAAGGTTGGTGAAGAGAGTTTTGGTGCAATACTATGTTATTGATTGGTTAGGTTGTGTTAGCGATGGTCGTAGTGGAAGATCCGGGCTAATTGTGATTTTAGGGAGGAAGATAGTAAATCGAGCCTAAAGTTCTTTGCGGAGTGATGCCAAGGTTTTGCTCCAGTTATCGACATGCTTTGCTATCTTCATTCTCAAAATTAGATTTAACTTGTACCGAGTTTCCCGGTCGATTCTGGCATGACATCTCATGGATTGCGGATTGATCTTGGTTTTTATGGAATGTGATAATAACTTAGGATAGCGTCTTGCATGTATCTTAGTTTGTTATCATCCTCCAGGAAACTAAAATCGACTTATGCTGATAATTTCCTTCCTGATCCAGAACCATTAATCCATAGTTGCTTGATTTGTACTGGACTTGTCATTGCATAGTTGGTGTACCTGGAATGGAAAGAGCTTTCCGTGTTGCATTGGACAACGGATCCGCTACCGATCGTCGATCGATAACGGGCAAGTGTAGAAGAAAAGACATAAACAACTGATAAGGATTGCTTTTTCCGATGTGAGCGAGCCATCTACATGGAATGGTCCACTTGTAGCGTTAAGGATGCCACACCCATTCTCGCATTGATTACACATCGCACACACTCACGGTTAATGCCTGGAGTCAGATCGGTGATTGATACACGTTGATCATCTCCTAAATTCCAAGTATCATCCATATTAAGGGTTTATAGTTTAGAAATTATGCGCACCTGACTGTTTTGAATGCGAGCTTTCTTATATAGAATGACGCGTAAATCTTCCCATCATAAGTCAATCGAAGGGAGTTCACCTACTTTAGAAGCGAGTCCTTGTCGATCCCGGCTGGACCTGCTACCTCTATAACTTTGGGACAGTATGGCCGCCTAATTCTAGTTTGCCCTGTTGTCGACTGCACTCCCCCCAACTTCAGGGTTTTGCTGAGTCCCCTGGAGAAAGCTTCCTCAATTATTACACATAGGGTGTTGCAAAGCATTTGCTCACAATACGGCATTCCGAAGGACGATGCACTTCTGCCATCAAGAGGTCAATTCGCTCATCGGCTGCCTTCTAGATATGTGGCCTGCGATTGCTACATGATCATGTATGGTACGGTGCCCCCATTTAATCACCTTTTGATGGCGACCCTTCAGAATATGAGGCTGGCCTCATTTCAGATTCTCCCGAATGGCTTTGCCATGCTGACCTGTTTATATGTTTAGTTCATGCAAACGCTTAGTCGCCCTACGAACTTCGCCGAGCTACAGTATCTTCTGCTATTTAAAAAAGAGAGGCTAACCCATCTCTTGTTTACATTGAGACACAACATGATCGAAAGCTCGTACTCGATATCCCTAGCAAAGTTCCCTCATTCAAACATCAATTTGTCTTTGTCAAGTGTTTCGAAGGTTCACTCATCTATGGACCACAAGGGGTAAGTTTCTCTCACTGGGCATAAATTTTCCTTTAGCTGCTAAAAAGTCTTCTGAGCGATCGTCTATTCTTTTGCAATCCTCCAGGGATTAACAAGGATCCAGCACTCATGCTTGTTCTCAGTGCCCTTAAGACGGTCGATGCCCGAGAGCACACGATCATATTTCTGCTCACCGATGAGGATCTTCGCTGATGCGGGCTTTTACATCCCGAAAGTCAATTGGGTTTATTAGTGCCCCCTCTCGCTCCAAAGCTCGGGCTTGCTCATTTTCTACCTCCTATGATTCTGGCGAAGATGATGATGATGAAGAGAAAGATAGCGACTCATTTGGCGAGTCAGCAAAACTTCTGAGGAAACCCAAATCCAAATTGAGACTGTCAGTCCGCTAAAGATGCCTTCGATCTCAAAGGAGAAGGAAGAGGAGTTGGATCATCGGAAAGGTTAAGCTCTGGTAATTGTGAGAAAGGAGAAAGGAGGAATCGATTAGGGACTCCCTTCAATCGACGAGGAAGCAGACTTGGATATAGATATCGATGAAGGCAATGTCATTTGGGTGACAAGTCACCGGAGTTAAAACCCGGGCACACTCCATCGCCCCCTCCAAAAGAACACTTTTAAGAAGTCCCTCCTAAAGACGAACCTACTCCCAGTCATTTACCGGGAGATGCCGAATTTGAATTCAGAGATGCGAGTGACATCTATGTAGATGTGATGGATCTGATGGATGATACTACTTCGGGAGGGTTGCCTTCCCAGCCTGCCCGAATTGTTCCCACCAAAATAAATATCCCAACATTAATTAGCGATCGATCTAATTTGTGTTATTATGCTGGAGTCATTAAACTGTAGCACACACTTCACTAGGACCGTGCATTTTATTGTTATTCATCTAGAATTTTTTTATCAAATGTCTTTTCTCCTGAAGTTGTTTTGTTATTTGCCACAGGGATCATGTCTCGGGGCTTTTATAATGTTCTTAACGGAGCGCTCGAGTCTCAGCATTCGCAAAGACATTCATCCCAATATTACTCTTCCCATGAAATTGATGAAGAGACATGGAGGAGAAAAGATAAGGAGATAGAGGAGTGCCAATGGACTGGGAAGGATTAAGCCCCGATAGAGTGAGTGGCCAAGAAAAAAGGAAAACCCCGATTGAGTGGGGAGACCCGTCTAAGAAGTTAAAGAAAGATCAGGAACGTCTTGCTGCTTCCACTTACAAAGCCGAGACCTCCTCCACTCACGCTGCTACTGCTCCTCTTCCAATTTCAAGGCAAGCTCCTTACATTCTCCATGCCGGTCCCCCTCTTCTACAGGCTGCATTTCCCTAATTTTTCTTAAGGGAGGTTATTTTCGACAAGCCCAATCTGAAGTCGATCCACACAGAATCTTACTCACCCCATCTTTAGGCGATCCAAAGTGGCTTGGAGCAGACCAAGGGGTGGGAGAAATTGTGCATGCAACTTTCTACCATTAACTGAAATAATTACAAGGAGATCCTCTCATTTGAGTCTAAAAAAGATGAATTTGAGAAGAAGCTTGCGGACCGTGACTCGGAAATTGAAAGGTTGATGAAGGAGAGAGACGATGCCTTGAAAAGGGAAAGTAAGAGTGCTTCTTTATTCGAGGAGCTGAAGTAAGAGAATGAACGAGCTGCTCTCGTATCCAGAGACGAGATAAAAAAATGCCATGCCGACGAGGTGGCTTTGAAAAAGAAGTTAAATGCAAGTGAGGCGACAATCGAGGTAGAGAATAGAGTCGTAGTTGAACAATCCCAAGAAATTGCCTCTCTATGCGCTCGAATTTTGGCTTTGGAAGCTGAGAAAAATCAAGTAGCCATAGAGAAGGCTAGCAGGAGACAAGCTTTTCGGAGCTCTAAGATACTTTTGCAAGAAAAATGAAAGGCTTGGATGCCATTATTCTTGGTTTCTATATTAACTCCATGCTTTATCAAGGTAGCCTCAGTTATTTGGGCCCATCGTTCTCTCGCAGGCTCGTGGTGGTTTGGGAGGAAATTCTGGCCCGGTTCGATGACATGGGTGGCCGTTATTCCGATGAGGAGCTGGTTCAGGCCTACCTGAATGAAGAATCCCGCCAAGCTCTAGCGGAAGGCAGAGAATCTTGAAGCTGGAGAGGGAGCGTGGATCCACCGTTGTCACGGCTGAAAGTCTAGTGGATCATATACTATTTAACTTATGTATAACATGAAAGTATATATATATATATATTAATGCAACAGTAGATAATAAATAATAGAATATAAAATGCGTGGAAACCAAAGTTTTTGTATTGGTTTGAACCTTCCGTCCTACGTCCAGTCCCGAAGCTCCTCTTCGGTATTTCCTTTAAACAAACTACCCTCACTTCGCCCGGAGGAATAGGCTTAATACAAAAGTATCTTTGACAATCTCACGTTCCAATAACACAGTTTTTTGCTTGTAGTATAAATCTTCCTATGATCTCCTTTGAGTATATTAATATGATTGCTTTGAGTTTTAGGAAGTGAATTTAACCACAAGGTTATAATCAATTGAGAGTATGTAAATAGTATATATGCAAGATAATGCTTAGAAATCAAGAGAGTATAGAATAGATTAAAAGCAAGTTAAGTTAGTTCTCAATCAAGTTTCTTATTTATAGAGTTGGAGAGGTGCAGATGAAGAGTTATTGCTTTTTGAAGAAAACTTTTCGTTTTAATGGCTGCAACTCTTCAAGAAAGAAGATTTCCTTTGGTTTCAAAAAGAAGTGTCTTTTCGAATATGACAGTTTTTGCCTTGACGGATGTCTATGTTGTAATGACAGACATCTATGACTATTTTATTTTTTAACCCGAAACTTTTCAAAGAGGTCTGTGAGTATACCTCAGACGTCTGTTAGTATTTTTATTTTTAAACCGAAACTTGTCACGGACGTTTGTGACTATACCTCAGACGTCTATGAGATGAAATTGCAGTTTTCTATGTGTTTTTTATGTATATAAAGTTGTGTATGCATATATACTCGATCAAATTGCAATTTTCTATGTGTTTTTTATGTATATAAAGTTGTGTATGCATATATACTCAAGAAGACCTTAACAATATATTATATAGGACTCTTTTGCAATAGAATAACCTTTAGTATGATACATGAATCTTTGTCTCTCTTTGAGGCTTAATATCTTCGATCACGGTGTCTACTTGTATTATATACCTGCAATTTTGATAAAGTCTATCTATGTATATGATTGTATAGTTGTTATCATTAAAACATAAGTTGGAGGTTCTAACAATCTCCCCTTTTTTGATGATGACAACTATATAATCATAAATCAACTATTCATTCATATAATCAGATATCAATAATAGAAGTATTATTATATTTATCTATGTTTTGACTCCCCCTATGTATATGCTTCTCCCGCTATGTATATGCATAGTTTTCTCTCCCTTTGTCATTATCAAAATGGAGGGAAACAAAAAATGATATATAATGTTAGAATCAAATATTAAATAACTAAATCATGCAATCATCAAATAGTAATGTTCAACTCAAAATGAAAGACGAAAGTTGTAAGAATAAACAAGCATAGAAGTTATAAAAGAACAGAAAATAAAGTCTAATTATATTGATTGTGGGAATAAGAAAATCCTACATAATTCTCATAATATTCCCAATAGGAAGATGGATCCTGATCATACGAGCCTGGCCACCATGTCTGGTTGTTGTATTCCTCATCCTCTTGAATAGAAAGACCTTGAAATGCCATGTATGGTTGTTGAAAATGTTGAGTGTCAGACACATACATCTCATCACTGTCTTCTTCCTCTTCCTCGGGTTGTATAGGAGTCTTCCCTCGAGCACTTCGATCGTGTGATGTACCTTTGGGAAAGGTTATGCATGATAGAGTGGTGTTTGTTCCTGAGGTGGAAGTGTTGGGGAAGGTGAGGATGATGATCGTGAGCAAGAGTGGCCATGGACCTTGCAGATTACTTTCCCTAAAGTAGAGACCACTTTGCCTAATGCCTTCTCCATCTTTGTCATTCTAGTGTAGAAAGACCATTCTAATCCTGTCTTCTTTCTATTTAATGCTCACTGATTTACCGTGATTATTCTTTGATTTTTGATGGCCAAATCAGAGATAGATTCGTATGGCGTTGGTTCAAGATGAGCTTCTTATAACTCAGAGTCGGAAAAATATTCGGCATGATGACTGGATGAAGGCGGTTGTCGGGAAGTATGAGAGTAGCTTTGTCGAGGAGCACTAGGATGAGGAGGCTCATGGTGTTCTTCTTCTTGTTGATGCCGTTGAGTCCATTGACTAAAAGGGATAATACAAGGAGGACTTTTTGGAAGATGCATTAACGACAAATATCGCGGACCACTATCTTTGGTGGGAATTTCTTCTATTATGATACATACGAAGGAACGTTAAGATCTTGTAGGATGCGCATGATATATGGAGCATACACAATGGAATGACGATGCTGCGACCAAAATCCTTTAAGTTGGTCATGAATAAATTTTGCCCAATTAACCCATTGTTAAGAATATATAGCATATAAAGCTCTATGATTATTGGGATAAATTTGTTCATGACTACCAAGGCATGGAATAATGGTATTAATTATCATACGATTTAAAAGCCTTGCACGAGGTCGAAGATAGATAGATTTCAATTGTGGCATATTATCCTCCCATATTTGATGTTAAATTTCATCCTTAGGTAATAGACTATGATCTGATATCTTTGTCAAATCAGCTCCTTCATAGCAACAACCCAAAATTCGACCAAGAGTATATACATCTATTTTAATGACTTTTCCATATACACTAGACCATAACCAACCCTTATCGTTCTCAAGATTCTAAATCTTTGAACTACATAAATTTGAGTAGAAGAGATAAATAGCAAGGGGGTCAATGGTTACCTTATTAGTGTCATAGCTAATCAAATTGCATCATCCGGCAGTCGTTATAATTCCAAGAATCTCATATTCATAACATTTACAAGGCGGTAAAAAGGTCTGGAGTGAATCTCTTTTGGGTAAGAGACTCAAACCGTCTAATTGCATTTGGATTATTATGAATCCATTGGTTAATATGAGTTTAGGTAACCGGTGCTTGAGTGGAGGAAGACGATTGGCCTTGTTTTGGTTTTTTGGAGATGGAAACCTTTTTGGGAGCCATTGAATTTGAAATTTGGGAGTTTTTAGAAGTAGGGTTTTAGAATTTGGAAGTTGTAATGAAGATAATGGTGAAAGAGGGGTAAAAATCTTTATATAGGGCTGCTGACTGAAGCGCGACAGACGTCTGTCAATAGGGCACAGACGTCTGTGGCTTCAGTAAAATTTAGGCCGAAAGGTTAGACAGACGTCTATGTTGAATCAGCAGACGTATGTGGCTGAAAGAGGTTTAACAGAGAGTTCTACAAACGTTTGTCATGTATCACGGACGTTTGTGACTACAGGGAACCTTTTTCCGGAAGTGTTGACAGACGTCTATCATGTACCCACAAACGTCTGTGACTACAGGGAATTTTTCCCGAAAGTGCTAACAGACGTCTATGACATGCATATTTCTGATATATGGAAGAATTTAAATATTAATGAAGACAATTTATTAAAATACATTGTTTACATCAACCAAAATACATATCAACCATTAATAAATGAATATACAGTATATATAAAAAATTAGTGTTTGTTAGAAAAATTAGAATTATTGTTTTGTTGAACATCCCACGAATTTGGTTCAACTTTCGTATCGTCAAGTAATGGCTTGAGTGAAGACCAACTAGGACGAGCTGGGGAGTCAATCTAAGGTTAGTTTGAGGGTCCTGGTTTGCATAGGTTTCTCGGAGTGTTGTTGTGTGCTCGTGTTGGAGTTTCTCATGATCGTGGAGACTTTTGATGTATGCAATATTTTGTTGGTGAATGACCACAGATTGCAAGAATACACTTTTTGAGAAAGTTTAAATGTGATCCTTGATGACGTTGCTCGTAATACGTCTCACGTTGAACGTCGATCATCTCTTGTTGATAATGATGTATCTCATCGACTTTGTGGAAAGAGATGATGATTTCAGATCAATTGAATGTTTAGCTTTCTTTCCTTTCAGAGAGAAGCCAATATGGTATGTTGGTGAAGCGATAATGTTTAAAGAAGGAGATGAAGTAGGTGTGCTTTTTGTTGGAGATACGTAAGTGCTGCAGGATGAAGGGGATTTGTAGTCAATAGCCGAGTAGGTGAAGTCGTGATCGTAAGACATCGTTTTTATTGCTTTTATAAAATTTATCTGTGTTTATTTATTTCTAAGTAATACACGACTGAATTTATAGGATAAAATATAGTTATATTAAGAAAAGCAGTTGAGGTAATTGAGTGAAACCATAGAAATTAAATGATAGTTATTTAATTGCTTATTTAATGGTTATTATTAAAAACAGATTATGTGGTAGTAATTATTTCAGAGTTATAAAATTAATTTATAGTTGAAATTCAATATAGGCTATCACAAACTTAAGTGAACTATAAATTATAATTTTAGTTAATCAAATCAGTGTACGAACAAATTCCTAGATCTCGTCTTGACTTAATAAAGGTTTGTTCACTTAATGGTTTTGTAAAAATATCTACTATTTGAGTTTTTTGGTATTTACAAATTCTAGAGTTATTATTTCTTTTTAAACATTATCTCTTAAAAAATGGTGACGAATATCTATATGTTTTGTTCGAGAATGATTAATTGGATTTTTAGATAAATTTATAGCACTAGTATTATCACAATATATTGGAGATTTGTTTATTATTTTTCCATAGTCTCTAAGTGTTTGTTGCATATATATTACTTAAGCGCAAGCTAAGGCAGTAGAAATATATTCGTCTTCACAAGTTGAAAGAGAAACACAATTTTGCTTTTTACTAAACCAAGAAACTAAGGATTGACCAATAAAGTGACATGTGCCATTTGTACTTTTTCTATCTGATTTACATCCACCAAAATCCAAATCACTGTAAGATACAAGTTCAAACGTACTGCCTTTTGGATAAAATAAGGCATAATCTTTAGTGTTGGTTAAATATCGTAAAATCCGTTTAACTGCACGATGATGTGATTCTTTAGGTTATGCTTGAAATATTGCGTATAAAAAAACACTCATCATACTATATGGTCTACTAGCGGTTAAGTATAGTAAGGATCCTATCATGCTTCGATGTAGTTTTTGATCAAACTCTTTTCCGTGTTCATCTTTGTCGAGATGAGTAGAAGTACTCATTGGAGTGGGCTTACTTGATGTATTATCCATTCCAAAATGTTTTAATAGTTCTTTACAGTATTTTTCTTGATTTGTAAAAATTCCATTGTTTAATTGTTTTATTTCTAATCCTAAAAAGAAGTTTAATTCACACATATAAGACATTTCAAATTCGTTTGTCATTATTGTAGAAAATTAATTACATAAATTTTCGTTAGTAGATCCAAAAATAATGTCATCAACATAAATTTGAACAATTAATATATCCTTCTGTTCTCTTTTAATAAATAATGTTGTATCTATTTTACCAATTTGAAAACCAAAATTAATTAAATGTGATTTTAATCAATCATACCAAGCTCGGGTGCTTGTTTAAACAATATAATGCCTTTTTAAGTTTAAAAATAGGATCCGGATATTTTTCATGAACAAATAGTGGTGGTTGTTCTATGTAAACATTTTCTTTTATAAAACCGTTTAAGAAAGCACTTTTAACATCCATTTGAAAAAGATTAAGTTATGATGACACGCAAAAGCAAGTAATATTCTTATGGCTTCAAGGTGTGCGACCGAAGCAAAAGTCTCTCATAATAAATGCCCTCTTCATGATTATATCCCTGTGCCACTAATCTAGCTTTGTTATGTATGATATTTCCATTTTCGTTGGCTTTATTTTTAAAAACCCATTGTGTTCTAATTACTGATTAATCGGTTGGCCTTGGTACTAATTCCCAGGCATTATTACGTTCGAATTGATTAAGTTCTTCTTGCATAGCTAAAATCTAGAAATCATCATTTGATGCTTCCTTACTATTTTTTGGTTCAAAATTATATATAAATGCTACATTACTCATTTGATTTATTTGTCTTCTAGTCGAAACTCTGTTATCGGGAATTCCAATTATATTATCAATTGGATGATCTTTTAAAATGCGGGGAGGTGATTTCAACCCATTTTGATTATCATTTTCAATCATATTATTTTGATTATTATTGTTATTTTCAATTGTATTATTTTGATCATTATTATTTTCAATGATTCTATTTTGATTAGAGTCATAAATTTCTTCATCGTCTTTGTTTATATTTTTGAAGTCTTCATCAAACGAGACATGAAGACTTTCTTCTATAACATTTGTTCGTTTGTTAAAAATTATGTAAGCTTTACTTTGATTGGAATAACCAACAAAAATTCTTTCATCATCTTTTAAATCGAATTTACCAAGATTATCTTTTGTATTTAAAATAAAGCATTTTGATCCAAATATTCGAAAATATGATACTTTTGGTTTCTTTTGTAGAGCATTTCATAACATGTATATTTAGTCATAGGTCTAAGAGTTACTTGATTTAAAACGTAACAAGTAGTAGCAACTGCTTCAGCCCAAAAATTCTTTGATAAGTCACTGCTATTTAGGAGAGTTCGAGAACGTTCTTGTAAGGTGCGATTTTTTCTTTCGACTACTCCATTTTATTATGGTGTTCGTGGAAATGAAAAATTATGAGTAATTCCCTCTTTTACAAAAATTAGTAAATAATTCATTTTCAAATTCTCCACCGTGATCACTTCTTATACTTTTTATTTTTAAATCCATTAAAGTCTTAATTCTTTAAAAAAAATTAAACATTTCAATGTATCGCTTTTATGTTTTAAAAATAGTGTCCAAGTATACCTTGAAAAATTGTTTACGATTACAAAGATGTATCTATTTTGATTTATTGAACGTACTTGAGTTGGACCAAATAAGTCCAAATGAAGTAATTCAAAAGGTTGTTTAGTAGAGATTTCTGTTTTAGATTTAAACGAGCTTTTCTTTAATTTTCCAAGTTGACATGCATCGCATAGATTTTTAAATTTGAAATTTATTTTGGGTAATCCTCTTACTAAACTGTTTTTAGCTATTTTGTTTATATATTTGAAATTTATATGACAAAATCTTTTATGCCATATCTATGGACCATCATGATTTGCGGTTAAACATAAATCATTATTATTATTAATATTCATTTTTAGAATATAAATATTTCTTTTTCTTGTCCCTTCAAAAATTAAATTTTTATTTTGATCAAAGATATTGCATTTATCTTTTTCAAAATCGATTCTAAATCCTTTATCGCATAATTAGCATATACTAAGTAAATTATGTTTTAAATTTTTAACTAACAAAACATTTGAAATAATAGGAGAAGTATATGTACCGGCATTGATGACGTTTCCAATTCCAATAACATATCCTTTGGAATTATCGCCAAAAGTAACCGTGCCACCGTCCATGTAAGTGATATTTGATAGCATGTGTGCATTTCCCGTCATATGTTCGGAACATCCACTATGGAGTATCTATTTCTCCTTATTTTTGTTTTTGGGTACCTGTAGAATAATAAAAGGTTTTAATTGGTACCCATATCCTTTTTACGGTTCTATGGGTTAGTAGGAGAAGGTAGCCATACCTATGAGGGTTTGGCACCTTTAGAACTATAATTATCATTATGAACTATTTCTTTTAAATACATATCTATGTGTTTCTGTCTAATCAATTTGTTATTTGTTTTAGGAATCCATATCTTAATCATTTTTGTTTCCTTATTCTCATATTTAAGTTTTGTTTTTCTAAAATTTGTATATAATGTACTATACTTCTTTAAACTCTTATTATTATAGAGATTGCATTATTTCTAGAATGTTTATGATTATTTTTGTTAAATCCTAAACGATTCCTATTTCTTGATGGTTTTGAAATCTTTATCAAATTATCTAGATTTTGCTATCCTTTATTAAATTTTGAAACATTGTTAGTAATTTTATCTAATTTATTTATGAGATCAGAAATTTCTATATTAGCTAATTCTAAATTTTGTTTTAATTCATATTTTCCTTTTGCAAATTTATGATTCTCTATTTTGTTATTCTCTACATCATGTTTTAGAGTAGTATTATGAGATGATAATTCTTTGCATTCTTTTTTTTCTAATTCTTCTTCTAAAATACTTTTTTCATCTTTTAACATACCAATTCTAATTTAGCTCTGTTTAATTTTCCTATATTTTCTTTATTTAATTTCTTTAATTCCCTATATTTGTCATCCAATTCCATACTAATTTCAAGGAGTTCTTCATATGTTAGTTTAGGACGTACCTCATCTGTGTTAGCCGTGAAGCAAACATTTGCTTATTCCGAGTCACTGTCACTATCGGATGAAGAGGAAGAGTCGGAGTCGTCCCAAGTTACTTGAAATGCCCTTCTTTTCCTTGAAATTTTTGAATTTGTTTTTCTTTTTATTATTGTTGAGTAGTGGACAGTCTTTCTTCATATGGCCAAATTTGTCACACCCGAAGCCTTTTATTGATGTTTGATTTGAGGAATTAGTGTTGTTGTTGTTTTGAAATTTAGTCATCTTTTTGAACTTCTTGAATTTGTTGTAATTTCTGGCGATGAAAACTATCTCATCTTCTTCCAAGTCGGAGTTATCGTTGTTTGCCTAAAATGCGATATTTTTCCTTTCTTGATTCTGTTCTTTTCTTGCCTGTAAATTAGCTTCATATGACATCAGATTTCCTATTAACTCTTTGACTTTGAGTTGGGAAAGATCGTTAGCTTCTTCGATGGCTAAAACTTTCTTTCCCATTCGTTTATCAAAGAGTTTAAAATTCAAGTGACTAAATCAAAATCAGTGAATTTAACTCCTAGTGCCATAAGATCGTGTTGTATAGTTTGAAAAATAGCATACATGTCAATAATTGACTCATTTGATTTCATTTTAAAACATGAAAACTGATTTTGTAGAACTAAAATTTTGTTTGCTTGACTTTATTTGTGCCTTCATGAGTAATTTGCAATGTATGCCATATATCATAAGCAGTAGTGCACAACATGACTCGAGAAAATTCATTTTTATCGAGTGAACAAAATAAAACATTCATAGCTTTGGCATTATTAGATGCCTCTGCTATTTGTGCATCAGTCCATGTACCTATATTAGTGGTAGGTGCTTCATATTTATTTTGAGTTGCTAACCAAATTTCTAGACCATTAGCCTCCATAAAAATACGCATACGAGAAGACCAGTAAGCATAATTAGATCTAGTGAATAGGAGGACGTGCAGTGGATTGAGCTTCTTGAAATGTACTTGCCATGTTAAATATGTTTCGGTTGCGTGTTACTGTTGTAACGACCCATCATTTCGAACCATTCAAATCGACAATAATCCACACATGTCAGACTTGAATTGCTCAAAACAATAGATTGTTAATTTATATTTGGCAAAACTTAGCATATAAAGTAAATAAATCAATCATGGACGTAGAGTTTTATAAAAATAAGCAGCGGAATAGATAAATAGTAGTTCATGAAGCAACTACAGAACATCAGAGTCTAAAGCAAAATACAACAGAAATCCAAATACATATAGAATCTCAATACATAAGCAAATGACAAGTCTGAACATAAACAACTGGTAACAACTAAAATAACTGGAAAGCTGAACAGATAATAGATAGATCTTCAAGCAAAGCTCCAAACTCCAAAGGTGAGTCTCAGATGCTGTGACACTCAGGCTGACCCGAGCATGAAGCAAAACACAAAACACTCGAGTCAGGTTAACATTCTTATGAAAGTAAATTAACTCAAGTGAGATGTCCAAGTGAAATACAAATAACTTAAAGGATGTTTGAGATTCCCATCCTTTAAGGATCCATGGAATTATCTACATACATAGTACAATAGGCTACATAGATAATGTCTACAGTAAAGTAAAATATTAAAATAGCGTTAAGGCGTTACCCATATCATCCTAACACATTTTTATATAAATATCATAGTCTATACAGATATTGTAAGCTCCACCAAACCGGTGGGATACTCAGTGAGCACTCCATAGGTACGATACAAACCAAACTCGTAGTGGGATCGATACGGCATGTGACAAGGCACTCGAGGCAACGCCCAGTGTAGGATACTAACATTTTGCGAATCCGGGGTGGTGGTAACGCATAGCAGCTACTACCGTCCACCTTGAAACACACTCCTATAATAAATGGTGCACCCAATCAAATTACAAAGTAATAGATATAGTATCGAAGAAGCATGCTCGATCGGAGGAGCGACCTCAATTGACACGGCGTGGCTCCTGTTTTTGTCACATCAAGCTGACACGAGGGGGTCAGGGCTGCATTCATACCTCATATAGACGTCGCCAAACCATCCTACTTCGTTCTGGATTCTCCACCATGTGCACAGTTGTTAAAGTGGTTTTCGGTATTGGCAGAGAGTATGACAATATCCGATCTCGATCTCTTTAACAACCAAACGCTTATTTCACACCGTGGTCATTTTTCATTTCAAATAGTTCATACTTCATATCAAAATATCATATTCATTTCAAAATCATATCACTTTAGAAATCATATTCACTTTCGAAATCATATCACTTTAAACCATATTCATTTCCAAAATCATAACCACAAAATAGGTTAAACCATCTTATCAAAGTATTCGCATTTAAATCCATTAAATTTAAACCATAATAGTTCCAACTTAAACAGTTTGAATATTGAAAGTAGTTTATATATTGGAATAGTTATACATTAAGAATAGTTTATATAAAAAAATAAGTTATAGATTAAGATAGTTTATAAATTAAAATAGTTTATATATCGAAAATAGTTTCAAATTAGAATTGTTTCTTCCAATTTCACAAATCAATTCAAATCAACCTTAGTTCCAAAATTCAATTTAAATTAATCTCAGTTCAACAATTTCAATAAAAAAGTTAAAGATTCAATTCAAATTCTCATTAAAACCATTTTTAATTTATATCGATTTCAAATCCAGGTTCGAACTATAAATTTAAACCACTTCCAACTCAATAGGTTTCAAGTTTAAAATTTTCAAACAATTTACAATAACTCAATTTGATAAATTTCATTTATATTTCAAAATTCAACTTTAATTTTATTTAAATTTAAAAATATTCACTTAATCCTTATTATAACATTTAAATAAAATCTCCAATTACAAATTTAAATATTCAATTTCAATTTTATTTAAATTTGAAAATATCCATTTAAACACCTTTAATCAAAACCAAGTTATCAAGTTATAAAATCATATCTTTAAAATTTCAAAAACAATAAGTTCAAATCAATTCTTATTTAAATTCAATTCTTAAACAAATTAAATTACAAATCAACTTTAATTTATCTTTCCACTTTTATTTATTAAAGTCAATACAAAAGAAATCTATTTAAATATTAAAATAAATTTAAATAAATGTTTTAAAACATATTATATATTTAAGTTATTACAAAATCTATTTTAAAATATTAATATAAATTGTAAATAAATATTTAAAACATATTATATATATAATTTAAATTAAATTCTTATTTTATTTTATTATATTAATTATTATAAAATTAAATCTTATTATTATTAAATCTATTTAAATCTTATTTTATATATATTTTAAAAATAATAAAGTTATAAGTAAAATTTTATAATTTACAATTTATAACTTAACTTATAAATTTTAAATTTTCAAAATGTATAATTTTAAAATCTAAATTTTACACATATATTAAACTTAAAATATCTTTATATTATATTCTAAAAATCAATACACATATATTTCTCCTTTTCAAAAAATTTGGAAATCATTTAAAAATAGACCAACGGTGTCCGTATATAATTTTCGATCCTACGGTCAAGTGATATGGATATTTATCATTTCAATCCGCAAAAATTTAAATTTACGGGTATATATCATTTCAACCCGCAATCCCAAAATTTCAAAATCAATAAAATTGCTTGGGTTTATCATTTTAACCCATAACAATTTCCTCTAATCTATAATATTGTTCGGGTATGTATCATTTCAACCCATAGAGATTTCCTAAACTAACAGGGAACTTGGAGTGTGAGAACAATAAAACAATAATATAAAATGGCATACATATCAATAGCAGGCATATATCATAATTAACAATTTAAATATAATATATACAACAGGTTATGGTGTCATATGTCAATTAATATAGGTAAACAATTAAAAATATTATCATATCATGTTTAACAATTTAATCACTAATCAATTTAAATTTAACAACATATTTCAATCGTTATTTCATGTGAATATAAATATACTAAGCATATGAATGCTAATCGTGAGTGATCGCTCACCTTTCGAGGCTAGAGAAAACAACGGCAGTGAAGAACGATGCAAACAGACACGGACTAGTGCATACGGACACGTGCACACACAACGGGACAGCGATAAAGCGAACAAAGGTGGCTGCAACAAATCTAGACAGCGGAGAGGAGAGTTGAGAATGAAAAACAAGATATATATATATTAATATATATATTTCCTTTCTTCTTCTTTTTTTATAAAGGAAAGAGAAGGGCAAGAGTTTGATGCTTGACAAGGAGGGGGAAGACCTGACTGCTCTTGCTTGGTTCTGTCGGAGGTGGTTGCTACTATCAGCTGAGTAGTGCTAGGGTTTCGGCCAGGAGTGCTCGGCAAATGGGAGTTGGCTGGCTGAGGTGTGGCGAAGAAAGGCAGCACATGTTCGGCCACAAGGAAGCGAGGTTGTGTGGAGGAGAAGGTTGCATGGCCGTTGTGGAGTTGTGGAACTCGGAGAAGTGTTGTGCTTGGCTAGGGACGGAGCAAGGGTGGTTTGGCCAGGGAGGAGCATGGCTGATGTTCGGGGTTCGGGTGAGGATGGCGGTGGAACGGTAGTGGAGGAATGGCTGCGTGTGAGGGTCGGAGCAAGGAGAATCGGTGGAAGGTGGAGGGAGCTCTGTCGTGGAGATGGGCAGTGGGAGAACAAGGTGTTGCAGCTAGGTGTTGATGGCGAGGGTGATCGGAAATGAAGAAGTTGATAGCGGCTCTGCTACTGGAGGTGAGGAGGCAGACTGCGGCGCTCTGGGTGGAAGGGAATGGGTGGTGGTGGGCTAAAGGCGAAGGGTCTGGCGGCGGAGTCATGCAATTGGCTGATGGGCGGCAAGGGTTTGGGTTGGCTGTCAGGGTGTGGTGAAGGCGGCCAGGAAGCGAGGCAGGCTGTGAGAGGGGAGGGAGATGGTCGTTCGGATGGAAGATGAGATGAGAGAATGGCTAGTTGACGCAGCCTACAGGATCACACAACTCACGAATTGATGAATTCGCGGAAAATGAATCGATGTAACAAAATGAATCGATGAATTAAAGATACCCAAGTGCCCAAATCCGTTGATCTCTCGAGATACCCGATTCTTGCTATCTTCAACACGTTGATCACGCACGATACCGTGTTAGAAGATCTACTATTCTTCGACATTGATCTCGCGCACGAGATTCCGTGAATCGGCTTCAAGTTCGTTGATTCGAGCGCACTCGAATATCCAAAGATGGAGAAAGGAGATAACACTCAACTTCCAATTTTAATGGTGGCACAAAGCACAAACCAAATTTTATTCAAAAATCAACTTACTTTACAAATGACAACACACCCTTATTTATAGGGAAAGTTACAACACACACACGACTTAACAAATACAAACAGCGACTCAAAGAAGCAACACAAGAAACAGCGACTTAAGACTCAACAGCAATGACCTACGACCTATCAACGTACAACTTTACAAAACATGGGTTACAACATACGACTTAACAACATTATACAACTTAACAGCATTACACGACTTACAAAAATACATCACAAACAGTAACCACGACTTAAAAAAACGACTTAAAAGAAACGACATAAGAAATCGGCAGCGACTTAAGCTTCTTCGCGACCTACGAAACTCGCAGCGACCTAAGCTTCAGCGACTTAACTGGTAGGTCGTTCGCGATTCAGCAGCGACATAAGAAATCTGAGCGACATAACAAGCTCGTTTGCGACTTAAGGATTCTAGCGACCTAAGGAAGCTTGTACGCGACCTAAGGAAGAAGCACGGCAGCGACCTAACTGGGGCGCGCGACCTACCGGAAGAATTCGCGACATAGTAAGGTCGTTTGCGACTTAACTAGAGTGATTTAAGCTGGAGCGATTTAGGCGAAGGTCGTTCGCGACCTACTGGATTTCGCCGCGACTTATGGAGGAGGAGGAGCGACCTAGGCGCGCTGCGACTTAAGGAATGTTGCTCGCGACTTAGCTGCCGTTCGCGACCTACTGGATTTGCTCGCGATTCAAGAAATATCGATGCACCACCGGAAGGTCGTTCGCGACCTAGGGATTTGGCGATTCTGGATTTGGCGATTCCGGTATGCGCTGCATCATCCTCCCCTGGTTGAAAAGAATTCGACCTCAAATTCACGCTCTTCTCTTCTTCGACAAGCTTTTCCCCATAATACGGAATTAAGTGTTTGACATTGAAAACATCAGAAGTATGAACATTTTCCGACAACCTTAGCTGATACGCATTATCATTGATCTTCTTCAAGATTTCTACTGGACCAATCTTTCGAGCTTTCAACTTGTTGTAAGTTCCAACTGGAAAACGATCTTTCGTCAATACTGCGTAAACAAAATCACCCTCTTTGAAGTCCACACTCCTTCGCTTCTTATCTGCCAATTGCTTATACTTCTCATTTGACTTAAGAAATCGTTCATGAACAATCCTGTGACACTCCTGCAACTCATTCACGAAATCACAAGCTCGTTTAACAACCCCTTTCTGAAGTGGAACTGTCGACAAATCCAACGGTCCCTTCGGAATTGCTGAATATACCACTTGAAATGGACTGAATCCAGTACTTCGATTAATGGCATGATTATGTGCGAATTCTGCCTGACACAATTTCACATCCCAGCTCTTCAAATTATCCTTCATAAGACAACTCAACAAGTTTCCCAAAGATCTGTTCACCACTTCCGTTTGCCCATTCGTTTGTGGATGATATGCGCTACTAAAATTCAGCTTAGTCCCAACCGTCTTCCACAGACTCAACCAAAAATGACTTAGAAATCGAGTATCCCGGTCAGAAACAATAGACTCAGGTAGCCCATGTAGTCGATAAACCTCTTTAAAGAACAATTGAGCAACACGGACTGCATCGGCGGTCTTCTTACAAGCTATGAAATGTGCCATCTTCGAAAATCTATCAACCACAACATATATAGAATCATTCCCTCGTTGAGTTCTTGGCAAACCCAAAACGAAATCCATACTAACATCAACCCACGGTCTAGTAGGCACGGGCAATGGCATATACAATCCTGCATTCGTAGTTGTCCCTTTGGAAACTTGACATATGTGACATCTCTGCATAAATCTTTCAACTTCTTTCCTCATGGAAGGCCAAAAATATGATTGAGAAATTAACTGCAAGGTACGATCTCTTCCCACATGACCTTCTTCATGCAATTCCTTCACAATCTTCATTCGCAAGCTGCACTCTGGTATACACAACTGATTTCCCTTAAATAGAAAACCTTCTACCAACACATACTCATCCGTCCTCCCTTTCTCGACTTCATCTACAATCTTGGCAAAATAAGGATCCTCAACAAACAAATCTGGAAATACATCAAACCCCGTCACTTCAACTCTCATCGTAGTCAACAAATGATTTTTTCTACTCAATGCGTCTGCCACACGATTTGTAACTCCCGACTTATGCTTTACAACAAATGTAAACTGTTGCAAGTATGCGATCCATGAAGCATGCCTGGCTGCAATCTTATCATGTCCCTGCAAATGTTTCAATGCTTCATGGTCAGTATACAACACAAACTCTTTATGAAACAAATAGTGTCTCCAATGCTTTACGGCCTGCACAATAGCATAAAACTCCACATCATAAGTATTGTATCTCATCTTTGCTCCAGAAAGCTATTCACTGAAATAGGCAATTGGACGGCCCTTCTGACTCAACACTCCCCCAATTCCAACCTTGGACGCATCTGTATGTAACTCAAATAATAACTGAAAATCTGGCAACACTAGAATCGGTGCTGATGTTAAAAGTTCCTTGATCTGTTCAAAAGCAGATCCTGCCTCTTTCGTCCATGAAAACTGCTTTCCTTTCATACAATCTGTCACTGGTGCCATCATGCTACTGAAATGTGGAATAAACCTTCGGTAGAATGATGCTAAACCGTGGAAACTTCTCACTTCAGTGACAGTCCTAGGTTGTGGCCAATCCTTGATTGCTTCAACTTTACTATGTTCCACCTGGATACCTTCCTTGGACAATACATACCCCAAGAACAAAACACTATGCGTCATGAACATGCACTTCTTTGTTGCCGCGTAAAATTGCTCCTGACGAAGTATCATCAACACTTCCCGCAAGTGTTGTAGATGCTCTTCTATACTTTCACTGTATATCAATATATCATCAAAGTATACCACCACGAACTTTCCAATAAACGGTCGAAAGATCTGATTCAACACTCGTATAAAAGTACTAGGTGCATTCGAAAGACCAAATGGCATGACCAGCCATTCATACAACCCCTCCCGTGTCTTGAAGGCTGTCTTCCATTCATCCCCTGGTCGAATTCGAATCTGATGATACCCACTCTTCATATCAATCTTTGAAAAGATAGCAGCTCCACTCAACTGATCTAACAAGTCGTCCAATCTTGGCATTGGGAATCTGTACCTCACCGTAATCTTGTTTAGTGCTCGACTATCTGTACACATTCTCCAAGTTCCATCCTTCTTTGGCACTAACAAGGTTGGTACTGCACAAGGACTTAAACTTTCTTGTACACGCCCTTGTTCAAGTAACTCTTCCACATGCCTTCTCAACTCTTCGTGCTCCTTTGGACTCATTCTATAATGTGGTCTATGTGGTAACACAGCTCCCGGAACAAGATCAATCTGGTGTTGTATGTCTCTCAACGGTGGTAACTCTTTTGGTAATTCTTCAGGAAACACATCTTCAAATTCCTTCAACACTGGCTTAACTTCCTCAGGAATTTCAACCGCTTCACTACTTTCACGTCTAATCAACAGAAATACTTCAGGGCTATCCTCTACTTCTTTGACAAATTCCTTCAAAGATAACAGAGTCTTTAGTTCCTCGACTTCCTCCGACTTGCTTTCACTTTGTTGTCGCTTTTTAGGAGCTAAAGTGATTCTAGTGCCATCGAACATGAAACTATAGCAGTTAGTCCTACCATCGTGTTGCACGGCTCTATCGAACTGCCACGGTCTTCCCAACAACAAATGACATACATCCATATCCACTACGTCACACCAAATTTCATCCTTATACTTCTTTCCGATGGAAAAAGTTACACAAGCTCTTTGACCAACCTTCACTTCCCCACCTTTCCTCAGCCAAGCCAATTTGTAGGGTTTGGGATGCTTCTCTGTCTTTAACGCCAACTTCTTTACGGCTTCTGTAGAGATGATGTTATCACAACTCCCTGCATCGATAACAAACTTACAAACTGTGACGCCCCACCTCTATACTCACAATAACAAAGAGTATTAAAAGAAATACTGTCTGTTATTATGAAGAATAAGGCTGGATAGGAGCGGCCATCCGTAGTTGGCCTTACACTAGTATTGGTTACCTCGATAGGAGTGGTATATATTTTAAAAATTTTCATCTCTTATTTATTCACTCCCATCGACATACCCAATTCCAATATAAAACGAACTACGATGGTTCATAATAGTTTAGGACAATATATATAATACTAACACAAATACAAAAAGATGCGGAACACAGATAACAAAAGTCTCATATATATGTATATAACTAATGTCAGTTACAATACATTTGACACAATACATATGATACAACTACAATTGTCGACTCTGGAAGTTATATATACACGTACATTATCAACTAATATACATGAATACATATCAACCTATACTATGACACGATTACTCCAAAAGATGTGAAAAGTCTTCATAGCTCAAACAGCAACTCAAAGCAGGAAATCTACAACCTGAAATAACTCGGGTCTGACCCGAGTATTAAATTCAAAAGAAAATAATACACGGATCAGTCTAATTCAAACTCAGTTATTAATGCGCAGAAGCAATAATAATCAATCTCAAATAGACGATAGTCACAGAAATCTCGTATATCCGACTCCTCGATAAAAGAATAGGATAACGGCAGATATAACACTAAACAGTGTTAAACAACAAATCAGCAATCCAAATCAATTTAAACAATTGAAATGTCAATTTAAAAACAACAATGCTGATTGGCTGCAGTACACGCTAACGTGTACTGCCTCGCCAATACAGTCTATGAAATACTCAGAAGATCAATGAATCCAAAAGCAAATGGATCCAACTCAAATCAAAATGAACCATTTCAAAATACAACTTCAAAATATTGAGTTGAACCAACGAAACAATTTAACAATCGAAATATCAACTAAATCTGTCAATTCTGCCAGGGCTGCAGTACACGCATCATAAAATCAAAATGAAGTACCAGACTTAAGACAGAGGGCAGGGAAGTAATAACAGCAAATTTCAAGCACAAGGTAAAGATATGAACACTGCAAGTGAGACTAGGGTACTACATCTCATAGCAGTAACTAAAAATAGTGCAACGGGTCGAGGCAGAAACATTCATACTAACATAAATGCAACTGAATGACTCAAGTGAACATATCAGCATGTGATCAGTGGCATGCCTACAATTATACAATGGAAATAGAACTTGCCGAATGGAACACATGGATCAAAATCATGGATAAAAGCATGCAGTATGGAACAAAAATGAAGCATATTTAGGTATGCAATTAAGTGATACTTGCCGAATTCCAAACTGCTCCTAAAACAGCTGCTCGAAACAACAATGCAGGCTCAAATGAATCTTCAGTGGAATGAAGACTACAACATCAAAGTTCAGTGAATAAATGCAACAACGAACTCGCTCAAAGGTCAGAAGTAAATACAGTGTGCACATGACAAAGAGCTCGAGGCCAAGACTAAAACAAAGATGGTCAGAGTAAAAGTCTACAATGAAACCAGAGTGAATATCAACATCAGAGACTTAGCCTAAATTCAAGAATATACGCGTACACACATACATATGTATGTATGCACATATATAGTCTTGAATAAACAGAAGTAATGTATAACAAAATGGAACAGTGGACAGAACCATCAGACAAGTAATCAGACCATGCTACAAAAGTATATGAGGTGTAGACTACAAATGAGTGCAAACAAGATAAATCTACAAATGCAAAATGAACCAGTAATGCCTCAGTAACAACCACACAACAGGTCTAAAAAGTGCAGCAGCAATCAACTCAAGTGTAAAGAGGGTGGACCAGACTACAACAGTTAAGGGATGCATAAATAACTGATGCAAACTAATCATCAAATGATATACAAGAACAAAATGGTTGGACCCAATGCGTATGGATACTATGCAAGACTGTAACCAAGATCAAAGGCAGACCAGTAAAAGGAACTACAAGTATACCTCTACGACAGACCAAGCAGTAATAAAGCAAACTGCACATCTAACTAGAGCCAAGACTACAAGTACAAGGCACGGTGCACCATCAAGAGACCAAAATCAAAATGTACAAATACAACTAAGATTAATGAATCCGGACAGTACAAGACTGACTCAATGCGACTCATGAGTACACAAACAAGTGCAGACGACCCGAGCTCATCACAACAATATGGTAATCCAGGACAGGTTGTACAAAGAATGGCCAGATACATAATATGTAAATCCCGACTCAATCAAAAATGAACAATGCTCAGATAAGGTCAACAGTGGTGATGCAATGCTAACAACACTCAGATGAACACATGGCCAAGGTCAAGTAACAGATCAAAGTCAAAACCGATAGCCAAGGATTCAACCTAGTAACATAAAAATACACGAGTGTGACAAAGTCAAATGTCACAAATTAAAGCCAAATTCAAGCCGTGGTCATCACGAAATGAGTCAATGCCGTGAATGTCAAGCAACCAAAATATATACGAATTGAAGAAGTCAGAATCAATATCAAACATCCCAACGAAAACGAATGGCTGAGAGAAAGATTTAACTATTTCCAAAAATCATCAACAAAATCCCAATGAAACTCACGAATTAAAACAAGACAGAAACCATCTAAATTTAAATTAGATGTGAGTGAATATAACATCACTCACCTGTTTCAACGATCGAATCTGAGGTCGTGGTAAACGAGGGGAACGAGCGAAGTTAACCTAGCAGCCATTATCTTTGATTTCTACGACGCCCAAATTTGCAGAAGAGCGAAGGTGAGGGCGAAGCCGCCATTTCCTTTTTCTTTTCGATCTCGCGATTTAGGGTTACGAACTGAAATGGATGATGAGGAAAAAGAATGGGTATCCACTGATATCAAGATCACGAACAAATGTGGGCCGATATTTCAAATTCGTAAAGTCCAATTACACTTAACCTATTTTCAAAAGAATTTCAGCTGATTTAAAATACTCAACAGCAATTAACAATCGATTAATCGTTTAATGACGATTATAAATCAATACGAAATCCCGGGTCATTACACAAACTTTTCCCAAAATAGTGCATGTCGACTGAAAAATATTACTCCTCAACCAACTAGTCTCCTCTTCCTGCTTTGGCGTCAAGCAAGATCTCTTCATCATTAAAGAATATCCCTCGTCTCCCGTCAATAATTCTTCTTCCTCCTCAACCTGTGGTGAATTGGAACATTCTACTTCTACATCCTCATCCTCAACCTCAGCAACCATCGCTCGCTTCTTAGGCTTCGGACATTCATTGCTCTTATGACCAAACTCCTGACAGTTATAACACTTGAAATTGTTGTTGACCTTGGTCTTAGCAGCTTCATTGGCAATCGGTTTACTAACGGCCTTGGAAACATTAGTATTGCTACTAGCCCCCTTCACTTGATTGCTCGAACTTGTAAACGCACCACCTCCTCTTCTACCTTGCTTCTCCCAAGCTAGAGCCTTCTGGTGTGCTTCAGCAACGGATCTCGGATCAAACATATTTACCATATCCTGAATTTGCATTCTCAATCCTCCAACAAATCTGGATGTCAATTGTTCCTCCGTTTCCATGATATCGTTTCTAGCAATCAGTTGATAAAACTCATCTGCATAATCATTCACCGACTTTGTCCCTTGTCTCAAATTCTGTAAGCGCTGATACATAAGAGACTGATAATTATAAGGCAAGAAAGTAGCCTTCATCAACTTCTTCATCTTTTCCCATGAAACAATCTTCGACTTTCCCATTCTTTCCCATGTAAGTTTAGTTTGTTGCCACCATGCCATAGCTCTTCCCCTCAATCGTGTAACAACCAACTTAACTCTACGATGCTCGGGTACTTCCTTGAAGTCAAAAATTTCTTCAACATTTGATAACCAATCCAGAAACTCTTCCGCTAGCATTCCCCCTTTGAATTCTGGAATCTCTGTTTTCATTCCCGACTCCCATCGACGATCATCTTCGTAATCTCTATTTCGATTTCGCATTTGGCCTTGATTTCGATAATGAATACTACCTTCATCACTGGATTCCTCCAAATCTGATGTATGTCGATGTCGATTCTGACCACCAACATTTCTGCTACCACGCACGTCTCTTTCTCCTAAAACTGACGGTTCTCTTCTTTCCTGATCCGATGGAGGTGACATTCTTCTCCTCTCGGAATTTGACGGTGAAATTCTATGTCCACCTTGATTTGAACCTGGCGATGCTCTTTGTCGAGTTTGATTCATATCCATCATGAGCCTTTCCAATCTACTAATTCCCTCATCAAACTTCTCATTGAATTTATCACTAATGCGTTGCTCCATTTGTTCAGCATCTTCTCTTCGATACACATCTGCAACATTCTGATGACGATTAACTCTTCTTGGAGGCATTGTCGAATCTTCCACAAATCCAAACACAAACTTCAAATCTCGAAACTTCACACCCAACGAACTTGGAAAAGTCCGTCTCCTTGCTTTGATACCAAATGACGCAGCCTACAGGATCACACAACTCACGAATTGATGAATTCGCGGAAAATGAATCGATGTAACAAAATGAATCGATGAATTGAAGATACCCAAGTGCCCAAATCCGTTGATCTCTCGAGATACCGGATTCTAGCTATCTTCAACACGTTGATCGCGCACGATACCGTGTTAGAAGATCTACGATTCTTTGACGTTGATCTCGCGCACGAGATTCCGTGAATCGGCTTCAAGTTCGTTGATTCGAGCGCACTCGAATATCCGAAGATGGAGAAAGGAGATAACACTCAACTTCCAATTTTAATGGTGGCACAAAGCACAAACCAAATTTTATTCAAAAATCAACTTACTTTACAAATGACAACACACCCCTATTTATAGGGAAAGTTACAACACACACACGACTTAACAAATACAAACAGCGACTTAAGACTCAACAGCAACGACCTACGACCTATCAACGTACAACTTTACAAAACATGGGTTACAACATACGACTTAACAACATTATACAACTTAACAGCATTACATGACTTACAAAAATACATCACAAACAGTAACCACGACTTACAAAACAAACGACTTAAAAGAAACGACATAAGAAATCGGCAGCGACTTAAGCTTCTTCGCGACCTACGAAACTCGCAGCAACCTAAGCTTCAGCGACTTAACTGGTAGGTCGTTCGCGATTCAGCAGCGACATAAGAAATCTGAGCGACATAACAAGCTCGTTTGTGACTTAAGGATTCCAGCGACCTAAGGAAGCTTGTACGCGACCTAAGGAAGAAGCACAGCAGCGACCTAACTGGGGCGCGCGACCTACCGGAAGAATTCGCGACATAGTAAGGTCGTTTGCGACTTAACTGGAGTGATTTAAGCTGGAGCGATTTAGGCGAAGGTCTTTCGCGACCTACTGGATTTCGCCGCGACTTATGGAGGAGGATGTAATGACCCGCTTTTCCGTACCCCTTGAATAAACACTAATCTCCATCTATTTACTCAAGGTGAACGAAAAACCGAACCATTAGGGTTTAAAAGAAGAGGTAGAAGAAAAGATAGAAGAAAAGAGAAAGAAGAAACAACAGAACAACATCAGAAACAGAAACAATATCAGAATCTCACATATCGCAGCGGAACAAAATATAATAGATAATCACTAGTCTTTTAAAACAAAGAACTACATCAGTTTATACATACATCAATCAGAGTCAATAAACAACAATGGACAGTTATATAACTTGTCCTCATACAGAATACACAGCGGAATAAATATATCAGATACAAATACTACGTCTCGTCATCCAGCTTGCTTCCAAAGCTCCAGAATATCCAGAATATCCTGATAATATAACTCTAGGCTGCCCGTGTGGAAATTTGTGGGCACCCAGAGTTTAGAAGGGAAACAATAAACTCCGAGTCAGTCATGGTGACTGGTGTGAGATCGTAAAACAGTTATCTTTAAAATAAACAACAGGATAATTTTAAAGTCAATTCGAAATGCTTTTGGAAAATGAAACTACCATAAGACCTCCCGCCACACACACAATGCAAACGCAGAATTGGAGGAGATTTCTTCTTATGATAGTCAAAGATGCTTACTACGCAAAATCAAATCATTTTTGATATTATTATTAGTGCATAGTGTAGAAAACATTTCGAAAGTATAGTATTAATCTTAGCCAGCATAGGTACCATGATACTATGCCTACTATAGCTGCTATATTAGATAGCAGGTTCTACAACTAAAACCGTACAAATTTCGTATTTGGGAAATGGATTTCCAACAAATGGTCAGGCTAAGGAACTTCCTTTCCTCCTGCCGATTGGGATCGCCTCTGGCTGGACGTCCCGAGAGACAAACTGCTCTCTGCCAAACAAGGCCGGGTTACCCCTGTAACAGGTAACTCACGAATATGTCATCACCCGGTCCTTTGGGACCTTTATCCGAGCGCTCGATATCCAACATCACACATCATAAAGAAAGTGTATCCACATGAGTAAGTATCTGGGCTCCATACCATGATACCACCCCTTTCCAGAAGGAAATGACATACCCTAAAGGGCGCGACCCTCATAACCTTGCCGCAACATTCCTGTTTCGACCATTTCCGGGTTGTGAGGCTCTGACGAAGTCTCGTCCACAAAGCTACGCTTTCTCAAAAAGCCCTGCTTCAGGTCAAACAAAATGATCAACCTATGATCACAAAGATATAAGATCAAACAAATGATCATATCGCAAATGATCAAACACTGATCATTTCACAGCAACACTCAGTATGCCACGTTACCAAATTGGGATATATTGCTGATAAATTTCAACTACATAACCTCTGAGCTCGTACGTCTCAGAGAAGGGTGTTAAGCTAAGAGAATAAATTCTCCGCCACCAACAGATATGTATTTGAAAGAAATCAGCTTTATATCTCAAATTGTAACGTCAGACACACAATCCATACAAGTCTGTTCCGGGATCGAACAGAACCGAAGGCACTTCTCACGAAGCCCTTGCATTTCCGGATAATTTTCTAATCACGTCCGGACTTCCCGTCACTAAGGGTGATAAAACCTCTAAACCGAAGATCAGTCGGTGTAGAGTAACTCGACGGTAATCCTTCCGTTTTCAAAAATATCCGGTCTTCAACACCAGTCTTCAAATGCGATTCATAACGACGTATCACATATTCGGAATGGGTTATACGACCCCATGGTCCTTTCCCGGTTAACCCGAATAGCGAGCGTTTATTCAAAAATAAGTGTGGCATTCAATTTCATCCAATTCACGACAAATACCTATCCAAGGTAATTATTGATAGTCGGTTATTTAACTATCAATAAAGATGCGCAACATCATCAGATTCCAAATAATTTTCCCAAATTATTTTATCTTCCAAAATATCTTTACTAGATATATAATTTCCACACTTAACCGTTTGAAAACAATTTCAAATCAATTTCCACATTTCATTTTATCTTTGAAGATAAAATCTCAAAACAGTTCATTTCATATTGGAAAAGCATTTCCATACTTATTTAATAATAAGTATTTCACAAATCAATTTAATTTCAACATTTGAAATTATTCGATATACTTAAATCAATATTAAGTATATATTCATTCTTTAAGGAAATCATAAATTTTTACATTTATTTGAGTCAAAACGAATGTTGCGTAAAACATCGTTACGACGACTCAAAATCACTAGTATAGGGATTCGGAATTTAGATAGATATATGAATCCCAATACTACATCAAAACATTTCCTTTCGGAAATCATTTACTATAACAACAGTGTTATAGTCCACCATTCCCTTAAATTTCTCGAAAACGTCTATTTCAACAAGAACTGCGGAAATCTCTGCTTTCGATTTATAATACATTTTAAAACATCTTTAAAATGTTTAACTTCATTTTTAATATCACTTCTTCAAAAATAAATCCATTTTACTTAACAATATATTCACTGTCCAAAATCGTGAATATACTTCACTAACCAAATTTCAGTCTTTTCTATACATTCAATTTAAGGATAATTCGCTATCCAAAATCGCGAATATATTTCCTTTAATAATCTTCTATATTTAATTTATCAAATCCAATTGATCTCGAATTTATAAAACAACGTTTATAAATTCTATTTCTATTTTCTAACGACTTCAATTTAATAAATCTCCTTTATTAAAAAGATTCGATAAATATTCCATCTAAAGGTAAAAATCCAATTTATAAGTTAATCTCTTATAAATCTTTTATTCTACAGTTTCATTCATTTTAACTTCACAATTTATACATCTATAAATTTCATTCACTTACGGATTCCATAATATTTCATTTTTTTACACTTATAAAAACTCATTTTATAATTTCAACATTCCTAATTTTGCAGATATCAATTTCATAAATCTTTTATATGAACCGTTACAGGAATTCAAAAATCTCAATTTAAACCATTTCATAAATCAGTCAACTATTTATCCCAAAAATCACTTTTCGGTTATATTTCACAAATCTATAAATTTTTGTAACTTTAAAATTTTAACGTTTATTTATTTAAAATAAATCACTTCAGAAATTTAATAAAACGTATAATTTCAAAGATCACTTTAAAAATCCTTTTAAATTAAAAGTCGTCATTTTTAAAGTTCAAAACTGAATCCGATGATGCCACAACACCAATCAGTCCATCACAACAGTCAAATATCATATATCATCATATGATAATAGAATATATCAAAATATCTGTAAATAATCAATACGGTGAGGAATCCAGTTGGATCCCTCCAACCTGTTTCCCTGCATCCACAGATGTTAGCACAATACCAATTCCGCTCCAGTACGGAATTATCGCGGTATATGGGTTTTTATAAAAATCCGCTTACTAACGGCGCAATAGGGTCTCATCCGCTATACGAGGCGGGAAATCAATCAATCCCATATATACATATGCCAATATGTATATACTGCTATATATAGATATATATCCTATAATATCTAATATCACATCCAAACAGTAAACCATCAATCAATAACTGTAAATAATTCCACATTCAAATTTGAGTGAGAAGATCTCACCGTGATTTCAATTCCGTTTTCAGCGTTTATTTCGAATGAAATTAAACGGACGTTTAATTTCACTCAAAATTTTCACTGACCCCGATCGTCCCCAATCCAGTTCCATATCGAAGAGCTCGACAATACGATTCCAACGCAACTGGATTCGTAATTTTCTGACAATATATGACAAAGTTATGATATTTTAAACTTAATACAAATTTAAATACAATTTCTTTTATAATTTTTAAATATCAACCTAATCTGGCCATTAGATCTGCTACCCCCTAATCTCGGTCATTCGTGCCTTCTTCCCCAATACGTGAATAAATTGAACGGCACACCCATCAGCCGCCATAGAACCCTAATACACGCGACCGCTTCGATGACTTCGACGACGATCAGGAAGTGCCGTTCCACTCGCCTCCACGTGCTCCACCAACAACCGGAGTGGCTTCGAACTCGGTGGTCCCCTCAGCTCCAAAAAACGTACGAAAGCGAGCACGAACGCGACCAGATTCCGGCCTCCTCGTCGAGTGATACGCCTCTTCACCGTACGGATCTGTAGAACTCACGAAGCTACACACTTTTGCTGTTGGAGACGTTGGCCATTATTGCGTGTAGGAAGAGATATTTGAGGAAGAAGATGATTGCTTTTGGGCCATTGATTTTTGTATATGGCGGCTGAAGAGATTTAGGGTTAGGGTTTTGATTTCGTGCAAAGGTGAAGAGTTCAAGTCTTTTTATAGAAAATAACGAAAAACACTATTCATCCAGAATTTCCAAACTCCGATTTACGCGCAGTGACTGGCGTTCCTGGGGTTTACCCCGCGTTCCGAACGCAATGGAACCGGTTTCGGAAGCTAATTCGGACATCTGTGCGAGATATGAAATTAAACGATCAATTTAAATTAAACCGATTTAAATCGATTTCGAGGCGTTTTAATTTGTACCGGACAAACGGTACATCCAAAAAATACGAAATTTGAAATCTTACAATAATATCACATTACGGATCCGATGAAACTGGTTTCGTCGAAATCCGAGACTTTTTGAAAAATGACTATTTTAACTTGACGATTTAAAATTAAAACGATATCGATGCGTTTCGAGCTGCCACGGTCAAACGACAACTCCGATTGCTACGAAAATTGAAATCCGATAATAACTAACTATTACGGATCCAATGGAACTGGTCTCGTTCAATTCTGAGACTGTTCGAAAATTGGCTATTTTTACAGTCGATAATTAAATATTAAAATATTCAATTTTCACAGATTAACTCCAAATTAAATTTTAAGAGTTCTAAAATATTTCTATAACCTCAGTATGATTAAACAAAATTTTACAAATCAGTTAAAATCATATTCAATCCAGATTTCAATTAATTCTGGAATTTCACTATTAAATTATTGATTTAATTATCCAATTAAACTCAATATTCGAATTTTAAATTATCCGACTTATTAATTCCACTTATAAATATTTAAAATCAATTAAATATTCGAATTTTAATTATCAAAAATTCTGGGTCGTTACAGACTTCCCCCCTTAAAAGAATTTCGTCCTCGAAATTACAAGTTAGGAAGAATGGTCCTTACTCGTCTACTATTTTCTCAAATTCAAATAGTTTTCTCAAATTTTCAAAACAAATCTTTCTAATAAAGATTCGTTATCATTCAACTAACTTTCTAACTTCAATTATGAGTTTTAAACAACATTGTTTTACTTCCAAATTCAAATTCGAGTTTAAATTCAAATTTTAAACTTTCAAAATTTCTCAAAAATTTTCTAACACTCGAATTTTCGAAAAATTTCGCCAGCGTCTCCTTTGCGCGGTTAACATGGCACGACTACAAAACGTCCCTACGGACTCTCAGATTTCAAAAAGAAAAGAAAAGGCCAAGCGGCTAGAGAAGAAATCAGTAAATCTCATATAGAAATTTAAATACATACCTTTTGTCGAGCAATTCAAATTATCTGTGAAATTAAATTCAATTTCCTTTATACCTGTATATCCTACTAGCCATAATATCTAGTTGCATATATTCAAACCATTTCGTACATTCAATTACAAAATTTTCAATATAACTGCTTATATCATTTTTAAATTAGTTTTAATTACTAATTCATTTCAAATTCTAATCTACTAACAAATTCAGATTTGCTTCCAACATTCAATTTCAATTCCAGTTTCATTCACTTTTGTTCATTTCCAAAATTTGATTTCAATTTACCCTTTGGTTAAATCTACTGTCATTTAAACTGGATTTCCAATTCGAATTCAACTTCATTAACACTTAATGAATTTATATACAATCAACTAACAATCATCAAACAATCAATGCATATTCAACATAACCATTATTATTTGATTTCCATTCAATTTAGTTCAACACCTTTAATTTCAATTGACTTACATTCAATTTATTCAGTTTCTCAACTTCATTAGCTTTTAATGAATTACACTTATATTCATTATTTCATATCAATACTTTACATTAGATTGATTAACATCCAATCCATTTATTTATTCAATTGCTAATTCATTTTAACAAATACAATTGAATTTCATATAACTCAAGTTCACATTCATTTAATAAATTCACTTTATTAATTTACTTTGATATCAAAATCAACTTCGTTCAACATTACTTAAGTTATTTTCCATTTCAAACATCATTTGTTCAACTTAACTTAAGTTTCCACTTATAAATCCAATTCAGATTTTGTTTTTCTTAACAAAATTCATTTAACCTTTTACCAAAATTAAATCTATCATCTCCTATCATAAGTATAAATCTTATTTCACTTATATTTACCATATTTAAATTTCGACTTAAATTTTCAAATTTGTTTATCACAACAAAACCTCAATTTCCAATTTACTATGGTAGCAAATCAATCACACAGAAACTCGAAAATGATACCGATGATGCTGCAGTCATCACCCTTATTATTCCCCAGCAACAATAGTGAAATCAGTGCTTAAATTCTTTCAAAAATTTCCTTGATTTATAAATCTCATTACAAATATTTTACTTATAAAATTTCTCTATTTATATATAAGATTATTTTACCATTGTAAATCATATTAATTATAACTCCATATTTATAATTCATTCTCTTATATATTTTTCTCTTTCACAATTGTTGTTTTAATTCAACTTATTCAAACAATCTTAACAATCAATTCATATACACTTTAATAATTCTTAAAAAATTATTTCTTTATATACAAAATATAATCAAGGTAAAATTATTTCATTTACCCAATTTTAAAACAATATCGTGCCGAATTGTTCTATATAAGTGTTTAGAGATCCCTATCGATAGAGTTGTACGGACAATACCGACCAGAATCCATATACCACTCAACAAACCAATCATCACAATATAAAACAATTTTATATTAACTAACAAATACGCACTCGTATCTATTATTACACTCACACTCATTCTAGAGTACTACTGACTCTATCTCTAATGAGTAACACCCAACAGAGCAGGGTTGTCGCTTAACCATATGCTCTGATACCAAATGTAATGACCCGCTTTTCCGTACCCCTTGAATAAACACTAATCTCCATCTATTTACTCAAGGTGAACGAAAAACCGAACCATTAGGGTTTAAAAGAAGAGGTAGAAGAAAAGATAGAAGAAAAGAGAAAGAAGAAACAACAGAACAACATCAGAAACAGAAACAATATCAGAATCTCACATATCGCAGCGGAACAAAATATAATAGATAATCACTAGTCTTTTAAAACAAAGAACTACATCAGTTTATACATACATCAATCAGAGTCAATAAACAACAATGGACAGTTATATAACTTGTCCTCATACAGAATACACAGCGGAATAAATATATCAGATACAAATACTACGTCTCGTCATCCAGCTTGCTTCCAAAGCTCCAGAATATCCAGAATATCCTGATAATATAACTCTAGGCTGCCCGTGTGGAAATTTGTGGGCACCCAGAGTTTAGAAGGGAAACAATAAACTCCGAGTCAGTCATGGTGACTGGTGTGAGATCGTAAAACAGTTATCTTTAAAATAAACAACAGGATAATTTTAAAGTCAATTCGAAATGCTTTTGGAAAATGAAACTACCATAAGACCTCCCGCCACACACACAATGCAAACGCAGAATTGGAGGAGATTTCTTCTTATGATAGTCAAAGATGCTTACTACGCAAAATCAAATCATTTTTGATATTATTATTAGTGCATAGTGTAGAAAACATTTCGAAAGTATAGTATTAATCTTAGCCAGCATAGGTACCATGATACTATGCCTACTATAGCTGCTATATTAGATAGCAGGTTCTACAACTAAAACCGTACAAATTTCGTATTTGGGAAATGGATTTCCAACAAATGGTCAGGCTAAGGAACTTCCTTTCCTCCTGCCGATTGGGATCGCCTCTGGCTGGACGTCCCGAGAGACAAACTGCTCTCTGCCAAACAAGGCCGGGTTACCCCTGTAACAGGTAACTCACGAATATGTCATCACCCGGTCCTTTGGGACCTTTATCCGAGCGCTCGATATCCAACATCACACATCATAAAGAAAGTGTATCCACATGAGTAAGTATCTGGGCTCCATACCATGATACCACCCCTTTCCAGAAGGAAATGACATACCCTAAAGGGCACGACCCTCATAACCTTGCCGCAACATTCCTGTTTCGACCATTTCCGGGTTGTGAGGCTCTGACGAAGTCTCGTCCACAAAGCTATGCTTTCTCAAAAAGCCCTGCTTCAGGTCAAACAAAATGATCAACCTATGATCACAAAGATATAAGATCAAACAAATGATCATATCGCAAATGATCAAACACTGATCATTTCACAGCAACACTCAGTATGCCACGTTACCAAATTGGGATATATTGCTGATAAATTTCAACTACATAACCTCTGAGCTCGTACGTCTCAGAGAAGGGTGTTAAGCTAAGAGAATAAATTCTCCGCCACCAACAGATATGTATTTGAAAGAAATCAGCTTTATATCTCAAATTGTAACGTCAGACACACAATCCATACAAGTCTGTTCCGGGATCGAACAGAACCGAAGGCACTTCTCACGAAGCCCTTGCATTTCCGGATAATTTTCTAATCACGTCCGGACTTCCCGTCACTAAGGGTGATAAAACCTCTAAACCGAAGATCAGTCGGTGTAGAGTAACTCGACGGTAATCCTTCCGTTTTCAAAAATATCCGGTCTTCAACACCAGTCTTCAAATGCGATTCATAACGACGTATCACATATTCGGAATGGGTTATACGACCCCATGGTCCTTTCCCGGTTAACCCGAATAGCGAGCGTTTATTCAAAAATAAGTGTGGCATTCAATTTCATCCAATTCACGACAAATACCTATCCAAGGTAATTATTGATAGTCGGTTATTTAACTATCAATAAAGATGCGCAACATCATCAGATTCCAAATAATTTTCCCAAATTATTTTATCTTCCAAAATATCTTTACTAGATATATAATTTCCACACTTAACCGTTTGAAAACAATTTCAAATCAATTTCCACATTTCATTTTATCTTTGAAGATAAAATCTCAAAACAGTTCATTTCATATTGGAAAAGCATTTCCATACTTATTTAATAATAAGTATTTCACAAATCAATTTAATTTCAACATTTGAAATTATTCGATATACTTAAATCAATATTAAGTATATATTCATTCTTTAAGGAAATCATAAATTTTTACATTTATTTGAGTCAAAACGAATGTTGCGTAAAACATCGTTACGACGACTCAAAATCACTAGTATAGGGATTCGGAATTTAGATAGATATATGAATCCCAATACTACATCAAAACATTTCCTTTCGGAAATCATTTACTATAACAACAGTGTTATAGTCCACCATTCCCTTAAATTTCTCGAAAACGTCTATTTCAACAAGAACTGCAGAAATCTCTGCTTTCGATTTATAATACATTTTAAAACATCTTTAAAATGTTTAACTTCATTTTTAATATCACTTCTTCAAAAATAAATCCATTTTACTTAACAATATATTCACTGTCCAAAATCGTGAATATACTTCACTAACCAAATTTCAGTCTTTTCTATACATTCAATTTAAGGATAATTCGCTATCTAAAATCGCGAATATATTTCCTTTAATAATCTTCTATATTTAATTTATCAAATCCAATTGATCTCGAATTTATAAAACAACGTTTATAAATTCTATTTCTATTTTCTAACGACTTCAATTTAATAAATCTCCTTTATTAAAAAGATTCGATAAATATTCCATCTAAAGGTAAAAATCCAATTTATAAGTTAATCTCTTATAAATCTTTTATTCTACAGTTTCATTCATTTTAACTTCACAATTTATACATCTATAAATTTCATTCACTTACGGATTCCATAATATTTCATTTTTTTACACTTATAAAAACTCATTTTATAATTTCAACATTCCTAATTTTGCAGATATCAATTTCATAAATCTTTTATATGAACCGTTACAGGAATTCAAAAATCTCAATTTAAACCATTTCATAAATCAGTCAACTATTTATCCCAAAAATCACTTTTCGGTTATATTTCACAAATCTATAAATTTTTGTAACTTTAAAATTTTAACGTTTATTTATTTAAAATAAATCACTTCAGAAATTTAATAAAACGTATAATTTCAAAGATCACTTTAAAAATCCTTTTAAATTAAAAGTCGTCATTTTTAAAGTTCAAAACTGAATCCGATGATGCCACAACACCAATCAGTCCATCACAACAGTCAAATATCATATATCATCATATGATAACAGAATATATCAAAATATCTGTAAATAATCAATACGGTGAGGAATCCAGTTGGATCCCTCCAACCTGTTTCCCTGCATCCACAGATGTTAGCACAATACCAATTCCGCTCCAGTACGGAATTATCGCGGTATATGGGTTTTTATAAAAATCCGCTTACTAACGGCGCAATAGGGTCTCATCCGCTATACGAGGCGGGAAATCAATCAATCCCATATATACATATGCCAATATGTATATACTGCTATATATAGATATATATCCTATAATATCTAATATCACATCCAAACAGTAAACCATCAATCAATAACTGTAAATAATTCCACATTCAAATTTGAGTGAGAAGATCTCACCGTGATTTCAATTCCGTTTTCAGCGTTTATTTCGAATGAAATTAAACGGACGTTTAATTTCACTCAAAATTTTCACTGACCCCGATCGTCCCCAATCCAGTTCCATATCGAAGAGCTCGACAATACGATTCCAACGCAACTGGATTCGTAATTTTCTGACAATATATGACAAAGTTATGATATTTTAAACTTAATACAAATTTAAATACAATTTCTTTTATAATTTTTAAATATCAACCTAATCTGGCCATTAGATCTGCTACCCCCTAATCTCGGTCGTTCGTGCCTTCTTCCCCAATACGTGAATAAATTGAACGGCACACCCATCAGCCGCCATAGAACCCTAATACACGCGACCGCTTCGATGACTTCGACGACGATCAGGAAGTGCCGTTCCACTCGCCTCCACGTGCTCCACCAACAACCGGAGTGGCTTCGAACTCGGTGGTCCCCTCAGCTCCAAAAAACGTACGAAAGCGAGCACGAACGCGACCAGATTCCGGCCTCCTCGTCGAGTGATACGCCTCTTCACCGTACGGATCTGTAGAACTCACGAAGCTACACACTTTTGCTGTTGGAGACGTTGGCCATTATTGCGTGTAGGAAGAGATATTTGAGGAAGAAGATGATTGCTTTTGGGCCATTGATTTTTGTATATGGCGGCTGAAGAGATTTAGGGTTAGGGTTTTGATTTCGTGCAAAGGTGAAGAGTTCAAGTCTTTTTATAGAAAATAACGAAAAACACTATTCATCCAGAATTTCCAAACTCCGATTTACGCGCAGTGACTGGCGTTCCTGGGGTTTACCCCGCGTTCCGAACGCAATGGAACCGGTTTCGGAAGCTAATTCGGACATCTGTGCGAGATATGAAATTAAACGATCAATTTAAATTAAACCGATTTAAATCGATTTCGAGGCGTTTTAATTTGTACCGGACAAACGGTACATCCAAAAAATACGAAATTTGAAATCTTACAATAATATCACATTACGGATCCGATGAAACTGGTTTCGTCGAAATCCGAGACTTTTTGAAAAATGACTATTTTAACTTGACGATTTAAAATTAAAACGATATCGATGCGTTTCGAGCTGCCACGGTCAAACGACAACTCCGATTGCTACGAAAATTGAAATCCGATAATAACTAACTATTACGGATCCAATGGAACTGGTCTCGTTCAATTCTGAGACTGTTCGAAAATTGGCTATTTTTACAGTCGATAATTAAATATTAAAATATTCAATTTTCACAGATTAACTCCAAATTAAATTTTAAGAGTTCTAAAATATTTCTATAACCTCAGTATGATTAAACAAAATTTTACAAATCAGTTAAAATCATATTCAATCCAGATTTCAATTAATTCTGGAATTTCACTATTAAATTATTGATTTAATTATCCAATTAAACTCAATATTCGAATTTTAAATTATCTGACTTATTAATTCCACTTATAAATATTTAAAATCAATTAAATATTCGAATTTTAATTATCAAAAATTCTGGGTCGTTACAGAGGAGGAGCGACCTAGGCGCGCTATGACTTAAGGAATGTCGCTCGCGACTTAGCTGCCGTTCGCGACCTACTGGATTTGCTCGCGATTCAAGAAATATCGCTGCACCACCGGAAGGTCGTTCACGACCTAGGGATTTGGCGATTCTGGTATGCGCTGCATCACTAGTGGAAGAGATGGTTGTGGCGAATAGTTGGAGGGTGGATTTTGGTGCACAGTGAAACGAGCAAGTTTGTGGCAATAAAGATCTGGGTTTCGGATAATTGGATACATTATATTTTGTATATGACTTTGCTTAATATATATATTTTCTTATAAAATTGAAAGTATAGAAACAAGAATGGAGAGGAGAGAATGAAGATGGAATAAACCAGAATAATATTAACTGAACAGTGGGAATAGTGAAGGTAAAATATTGATTTTCGGAAATAATAAAAGCAAATGGCCCTTTGTTTCTCACGGTGGATAAATGAATGGCCACAGGAAACCAAAAGGCTCAAACGGGTACCGATACGGCTAATCATTTTGTAGATTTCGCCGTGTACCGGACGCCGAAATGTACAAGTGAATATACTGTGGAGATCAGCGCAATGAGACGAACAAGATGGTACAGAGATATGAGTGACACGGCCAGCCTATCAAACTCGAATTTTGTGCCAAAACTGCTGCTAAAACGCCGAAAATAATATAAATGGAGCTAATGCAGTCCAAATTTGGCGAAACGAAATATGACGTCTCACTCAGAAAATGGTTTACATTTTCATTATATAAAAATATTCAGTTTCCAAAAATATTTTATTTTCATCTAATTTAAGTGATTTTAAAATTGAAATTTCACAACCAAACAAACTTTTATATTTGCCGATGAAAATCTGACACTTGCTACGTTTAAATAAACGCATACCAAATATCAAATTTTCATTGCCAAAATTTAATTATTTATTTTCATAAAAAAAATTAGTTAATTACATTATTTAAATCGTTAAAATTTCTGGGTCATTACACTCTCCCCCACTCAAAACTTTTCATCCCCGAAAAGGAACGGGATATGAGAATAGAAGAAACAAAAATGAAAGATAGATTCAAAATACATAGTACCAGATACAACAATTAATTCAAAACCATATAAATTTCATTTTCAGACATCTTATTATTTACATTTATATTGTATACTATTAAATTACATATTCTCATTACATTCAAACTTTTTCCAGGAAAATTTTATTAATGTTTCCGAATGTAATTGAGTAGTATACAAATTTACCTTTTATACAACATTTCTATTAAGCAATATTTAGTTTGAACATTTTTATTACTTAAATTTTCTCTTGTATAACCTTTATTACATATTCACATTAACATTTTAACTTTTGAATATTTCAAGTAAGTTAAATATATGTTTTAGAATGCAACTGAGTATTATACAAATAAATTGTTTTTATCCTAATTCAACTGTTTCAAGCTGTTTCAATTCCATTTCTCATTTTAGACACTCCAACTATTCAAAAAAAAATCTTCATTTCAATAATTGAAAACCATCACTTAACATAAAACTTAAGAGTTAAATTTCTGATTTCACTTCAAACTATTTTAAAATAAATATATACATATATATATTTTATACATCAAATCATACTCAAGAAATTCAAATCAAGTCCATTTTCCAAAACAAAAGTGTAGCAAAGCTACTAGGTGGTCTTCCCACTTTGAGACTTGAAAATGAATGTCGATAATGCTGCAGTCATCATCGAAATTATTTTCTAACGACAAAAGAGGAGAGTACTGACTTACTTCTTATAAAATTCTTTGGAAATAATTTCCACTCGAAAATACTTTCAAATAATAATTTTTTCTCAAAACTTTGAAAACCAAAATTTTTTTTTGAAAAGAACCGAAAATTAAATTCTCAAATCCTTAATTTAAATTCATTTCATTTGCAAATCAGATTTATAAACCATGTTTATAAAATTTCATCTCCTTATAACATACAACTTGTAACAACCCTAGATTTTTGCATATATTTTAATTTTGACTTTATTTTTATTTTAAATTATTTTTAAACTTGTTCTACTTCAAACATTTCATTTTAAATATAAATGTTGATTATTAAGTGATTTATAGTTCAAACTAGTATAAATTGGATATTTCACTGAAAAGTGAATTTCTATTCAAACTGGTCAAACTTTGACTTTTGAACTTTAAATTTAAATATTTCAAATTATTAAATTTTATCTTTTAGTATGAAAATAGATTTAATTCCATGAATACTGCTTTTCGTTTAGTTGAAAACGGACTTATATTGTAGAAGTTATGTAATTTTCAATTTTGTGTATAAACTGTTTATTTTGCAATATTATTTATTTTAAATCATATAAATTATATATTTATTGTCATATTTTGTTTTAATATGTGTTAATAGGTTATTTTATGTCTTTTAATATTTTTAAAATGATAATATAATTTTTCTAAAGTATACTTGAATTTATTTCAATTTATAAAGCCTAGTTTCCATTTTTCTGCTATTTTCTTCATTAAATTATATATAATTAAAATATATTTATTTATTTTTGTGAATTCATTTTTATTTTGTGTTCTTATCTTTATTAATAAATACTTTTCAAGTACATAAAATTGTTCCAAAGTTCATTGCATTTATTTTTCATATTTTCAAGACTAGTTGCAATTTTTGCTGTTTTACTTAATTATATTATATATAATTAATAATTAATTTATTTATTTTTGTTTATTTACTAAATTTTCATATTTTATCTGATTTTATATATATATTTCAGTTATTTAAAAATTAAAAAGAAAATAGAGGAAATTTGAAGAGTTTTAAACTTTTGGAATTCCTAAGCCTTTTCATCTCCCGACCTTTCCTTTTCTCAACTCCATTCTTTATGATTTTTGGCCGTACCCTTCTCTATTCTTTTCAGCTGCATTCTCTTCTCTTTTCCACGAAAATTTCATCCATTTCTCAAGAAAAAACTCACGGCCATCATTGAGCAAAGGTTTGGGTAAAATTCATCTTCTTCTTCCTTTGTTTTCTAGTTTTTCTATTGATTTTGCATATGTTCTCTACCTTCATAGCTCCACTCCTCCTCAACCAGATCTGGTCCGACCTCCACCACCCCCTTTCACTGATCATTACCCACCCTACTACACCACCAAGGCAGGCCAAGCACATCCATGGCAAGGAGAACCACCAAAATCAACAAAAACCACCACATATTACACTAGCCGAGCCTAGATTGTTAGCACCACCTTCTACCACCATTTGCCGCCACTACCACCACCACCACCTCTGACCTGACCTCCACCCTCTGCCACATCATCCACCATCACCAGCACCCACTGGCCGTGACCCATGACCTCTGGCCAAACCTATTTGTGCCAAAGATGTGAGGTTATGTTGCATTGCTTAGCCTTGAACACCTAGTTTTTGCACCTAGACTTCACCACTTTGTTAACGCATGCTAGGCCGACCCTATGGAACCCAAAACCAGATCCAAACCCACCCCTTAGCCATGCATTTCAGATCTGGAGCTGAAGCATAGATGGTAGAAAGCAAGTGCAAACACTTTGGTTTTGTTTTATGCAGTTGTTCCTAACATTGTTTAGTGGCATCCTGTTTTGAAACTTATGTTTTATATATTTGTTTTGTGTAATGTTTTCAAGGGATATAGCTTTGGCTCTTCCAATCTCAAATCATTGCCGTGCTTTCGTGCCTCTGGAAATCTTTGTTGTGTGTTTGTGGTTGTCATCTCCAGCTTGAACAAGTGAGTAATTCTCACCAGACGATGTGTACTTATATAACTAGTAAACTGACACCATTTGAATCTGTAAAATTATATCATCCTATTATAACTGTTATATTATGATCATATGATGCTTACCCCTGTTATTACATATGTTATATCATCTATTACTATTATATGATGTTATTCTGTTCATTTTATCAGTTTATCACACTGCAAGTTCCCTGTATACTAGGTTCACTATGGGTTGAAATGATACATACCCGAACGAACTTTAGAATAGGGAAAGATCGTTATGGGCTGAAATGATAAGCTTGAGCGACTTTTTATTTATTTTATTTAACTTGGGATTGCGGGTTTGAAATGATAGAACCCGGTTTTTCTTTGTAAACTACGGATTGAAATGATATATATCTGTATCACTTGACCTAGGCTAGAAAATTATATACAGACCCGTGGTTTATATATTTTTCTAAAATTTTTAAAATATTTTAAAAATGTAAATATTATGATATTTTGATTTAAACTTTATTAAAATGATTTCTATAAAATATTTGTGATTTTCTACAAATTAAATAAGTGAATTAAGTAAATGGTGAAGTAGAATTTGAAATATAAGTTAATTTTGGAATTTGTGATTTTGTTTATAAATGGAATTTATGTAAAGTAAGAATATTTGACAAATTTGATTTAAAAATGAATTTAGTGATTTTATTAAGAAATAATGATTTTATAAAGTGTTAATGATTTTGTATAACTTAAAATATGAAATAAATGAATATTTAAGCTGAATTTGGAAATATAACTTAAATTGAATTTTTGTGAAATTTGTTTAAAAGTGAAATATTAATTAAGTAAAATAAATGGAAATAAGTTATATTTTGGAAATTTAAACTTAGTTGTTAAGTTAAGAATTTAACTAAAGAAATGAAAATTTAATTGTTATTTAATTTGATTTTGTATGGAAATTTGACTTTATAAAATCATAGAAATAAAGGTATTTAAATGATTGTTTTTAAATGTGAAATATATTATTTTGTAAGTTAAAATGGTTTATATTAAAAATTAATTATGTGTGAAATTGTAAATAAAACTCTGAATCTGATTTGACAGCATTTTTGAAATATAATGTAAAGATATTACAGCATTGGAAAATGCTGTAGTTGTTTTAAATGAACCAAATAGCAAATTTGGACTAAGAGTTATTATAGCACTTTGTTAGTGCTATAGTTGTTAAATTTAACTAAAAATTTTAGTTGAAACTAAATTAAGATATTACAGCATTTTAAATGCTGTCTTTTGTTAATGAACTGTTTTAAAACATAACATTTCGTAGCATTTCCTAAGTGTTGCGAAAGTTGAATTTTCATTGTTTTAATAAACTTAAATGGATAAATGATCTTTGAAAAAGATTAAATTTTGGAAATTAAATATTTAATTATTAAATATAATGAATTGACTTTAAATGATTTAAATGGGATAGTTGATTTGGGAAATACAACTATTTTGAAATGTGATTAAATGGTATTTAAATTTAAATTAAATAAATGATGTTTTGAAGTGAAGTTTTGAAATGAATTTGAAATGTATTAAATCTTGGAATAAATAATTGAAGTTTATATTAGTATGAAAAATAATTGGTTTACTTGTAATTTGAATCTATTTAAAAGATATTGGACTTATGAAATATAGGATAATAAAGCTTTGGAATTTATTTTATAATTTGAATAGTTATTTTGTGGATTAAATCTATATTTGAAATTTATAAGATTTGAAATGGTCTATGGAAATTTAATTGAAATAAATGATTGAATTGAATCAAAACTTTGAAATTTTAATACTTGATTTGAAAGTATAATAATTACACTTTTAAATGGTTTAAATGAATTATTTTGATTGAAATATAAACTATTTAAAAGGTGACCTGAAATGATAATAAATGAATTATATCTTTAAATTTAAAAGGTATTTAAAGTTGAATATTTAGATTTTAACTCAAATGATATTTGGGTATATTAAAATGATTTGAAATGAAGTTTTGGAAAGATATGATATTTTGATATATTGAAATGATTTGAAATGAAGTTTTGAAATGATATGATATTTTAAATATATTGAAATGGTTTGGAATTATTTAATCTTTATTTTGATAAAGATTTGGATTTGAAATGATATTCTATTTTAAAGTATAAACTGTTTTAAATTATAACCACGGGTTATAATAACGATTGGTTGTTAAAGAGACCGGGATCGGATATGGACATACTCTCTGTCGACACCGAAAACCACTTTGACAACTGTGTATGCGGTGGAGTTTCCTGAATGAAGTAGGATGGTGGCGACGATCCTAAGGTATAGACGTGGACCCAACTCCCGTGAGTTGGCATAAGGTAGCTAAAACAGGAGCGATTGACGGACCAATGAGGTAGCACCTCTGATCGGACACACTTCTTCGATACCATTCTATTACTTGTGATTGATTTGGTGTGCACCCTTGATTTGGGAGTGTTGTTCGAGGTGGGTGGTAGTGGCTGCTATGCGTCACCACCAGTCCGGATGCGTAATTGGTATATCTACCCTGGCATTGCCTTGTGTGTCGTGTCACCTACCATATCGAGCCCGCTACGATTTTGGTTTAAAGATCCGACCGCGTTAAGGTTCACCATCCCCTTAACGCTATTTTCTATATGATTATACTTTACTAATTAGACACTACTGTATATAGCGTATATTACTACATAGTAAATAGTTTAACAGATCCTTAAAGAATGGGCGATCTCAAGCATTCTTTAAGTTACTTGTACCTTATTACAGTCACTTGAGTTGGTTTACATTATATAAGTATATATTGTCCTGACTCGAGTGTTTGTATTTTTATTTACGCTCGGGTCAGCCTAAGTATTCACAGATTTGGATTCCACTTTCTGGAGATTGGAATCGCTGGAGATTATCTGCTTATCTAGTTTTATCTATCTCGGTTCTGTTGTTCTATTCAGCTTGTACTTGGTTATCATATTGAGACTTCTGTTGTACTTTATTTCTTCTGTTGTATCTTATTTACCTCTGATATATTTATATAGTAGCTTCATGAACTACTATTTCTTTTACTTCCGCTGCATTATTTTACTCTGTGTCTGTGATCTGTGATTTTATTTATTTACTGTATATTCTAAGATTTTCCAAATTTTATTTACAACGCGGTATTTTGAGCAATTCAATTCCGGCATGAGTGTCTACCTATACACTTATAATGGATGCGAATGGTTGAAAATATTGGGTCGTTACACAACTATAGTTAATGGTTTAGGAATGTTAACAAAACAATAAATGATTATCTAGTACTATCATTTCTAACAACCAATTCATTTAACTATCTAATTTCAGAAAATCATACTTTTATATATAAAATATAATCATATATAAATTATTTCATTTACTAATTTCGAAACAATATTGTGTCAGTTTGTTTTGTTTAAGTGTTTTGGAATTCCTATCGATAGCGTTACTTAAACGAATCGATCGAAACCCAAAATTCAAACTTAACAACTCAAACAACACAATATAAAACATTTTTATATCAATTACAAATACGCTCCCTCATAGGATGATAGAATGGATTTTGGAACAAGGATAGAGATTCAAATTTAGAGGGACCCTAATCAAAGAGAATTCTAACTAAGAAGATAGGCTCGAAAGGAAGATAATATAATTAAATTACAAAAGAGGAAAGATGGATAGACTTATATTAATCGCGACGACCTTAACCGGGTCAACCGAGACTCCATTTTCAAAAACAATATGCCCAAGGAATCGGACATCGTCCCTCCAGAAATGGCATTTAGAAAATTTGGCTTTCAATTGATGACTCCTAAGAGTTTCTAGCACATAGCCCAAATGAGATTCATGCTCCCTCTCTGACTTAGAAAAGACAAGAATATCATCAACGAAAATGGGGATAAACTTGTTGAGAACATCGCGGAAAACGCGATTCATGAGATCGACGAAGAAGGCAGGAGCATTGGTTAATCCAAAGGGCATGACTAAACATTCAAAGAAACCATTCCCCATTAAGAAAGCTGTCTTGGGAATGTTCTCCTCGGCTACAAGAAGCTGGTGAAAACCGGTGGCAAGATCAAGCTCCAGGAATAACATCGATGCAGAACTCAATTTCCCGCTTGGGGAGAAGAGAAGTGACTTCACGAAAAACATCAGGATAATCCCTGACTATCGAGGTGGAGTCAAGATCACCAGGCTGAGTATCTAACAAAAATATAAAACTGGCTGCATAATCCTGAGACAATCGACATTCGATCAAGAGAGAATTACCATGGTCGTCTACTAAATAAACGGTTCAGGCTTTGCAAGAAATAACAACATCATAACGCTTTAACCAATCACCTCCAAGTAAGATATCAAATTCATCAAAACCGAGGACATAAAAATCTCCGGTGAATCAACGCCTATTGTAAAGGAGTTTCACCCCTTTACAAATCATACTAAGGTTGGCGGGACCGCCAATGGGATTAGTCACATATAAGGATGAAGTTGCCAGTTGAGATTGCAAGATTTGCTTAAATTTATTACAGAGATCAACATAAATCGAGCTATGGGATGCTCCAGTATCAAGAAGAACACGAACAGGAAAAACAAGAATGGATTTTAGAACAAAGGTAAAGTTCCAAAATTCAAAAGAAATCCAAATCAAAGGGAATCCGAACTATGAATTTCAAGCTCGAAGGAAGATGATTCCGAAATTAAATTTACTCATTCTAGGGTATTATGACCCTATCTCTAATGAGTTTTACTCCATACGCTAAGTTTTGCCTAAATCGGAGCTCTGATACCACATGTAACGACCCATCATTTTGAACCATTCAAATCGACAATAATCCACACATGCCGGACTTGAATTGATCAAAACAACAGATTGTTAATTTATATTTGGCAAAACTTAGCATATACAGTAAATAAATCTATCACAGAATCATAGACACGGAGTTTTGCAACAATAAGCAGTTGAATAGATAAATGGTAGTTCATGAATCTACTACAGAACATTAGAGTCTAAAACAAAATACAACAAAAATCCAAATACACAGAATCTAAATACATAAGCAAATGACAAGTCTGAACATAAACAACTGGTAACAACAGAAATAACTGGAAAGCTGAACAAATAAAAGATAGATATCCAAGCAAAGCTCCAAACTCCAAAGGTGAGTCTCAGATGCAATGACACTCAGGCTGACCCGAGCATAAAGCAAAACACAAAACACTCGAGTCAAGGTTAACATTCTTATGCAAGTAAATTAACTCAAGTGAGATGTCCTAGTGAAATACAATTAACTTAAAGGATGTTTGGGATTTCCATCCTTTAAGGATCCGTGGAACTATCTACATACATCGTACAATACGCTACATAGATAATGTCTATAGTAAAGTAAAATATTAAAATAGCATTAAGGCGTTACCCATAATCCCCCTTAACACATTTTTATATAAATATCGTAGTCTATACAGATACTATAAAATCCACCGAATCGGTGGGATACTCAGTGAGCACTTCATAGGTACGGTACAAACCAAACTCGTAGTGGGATCGATAAGGCATGTGACAAGGCATGCGAGGCAATGCCCAGGGTAGGACACTACCGTTTTGCGGATCCAAACTGGTGGTAACGCATAGCAGCTACTACCGCCCACCTCGAGACACACTCCCATAATAAAAGGTGCACCCAATCAAATCACAAAGTAATAGATATGGTATCGAAGAAGCATGCTCGATCGGAAGAGCGACCTCACTTGGCCCGGCGTGGCTTCTATTTTAGTCAAATCAAGCTGACCTGAGGGGGTCAGGGCTGCGTTCATACCTCATACAAACGTTCGCCAAACCATCCTGCTTCATTCTGGATTCTCCACCGCGTGCATAGTTGTTAAAGTGGTTTTCGGTATTGGTAGAGAGTATGACAACATCTGATCCCGGTCTCTTTAACAACCAAATGCTTACTTCATACCGTGGTCATTTTTCATTTCAAACAGTTCATACTTCATATCAAAATATCATATTATTTTCAAAATCATATCACTTTTGAAATCATATTCACTTTCGAAATCATATCACTTTAAACCATATTCATTTCCAAATTCATAACCACAAAATAGGTTAAACCATCTTATCAAAGTATTCGCATTTAAATCCATTAAATCTAAACCATAACAGTTCCAACTTAGACAGTTTGAATATTGAAAGCAGTTTATATATTGGAATAGTTATACATTAAAAATAGTTTATATAAAAAACTAAGCTATAGATTAAAATAGTTTATATATTAAAATAGTTTATATATTGAAAATAGTTTCAAATTAGAATTGTTTCTTCCAATTTCACAAATCAATTCAAATCAACCTTAGTTCCAAAATTCAATTTAAATCAATTTCAGTTCAATAATTTTAATAAAAAAATTAAAGATTCAATTCAAATTCTCATTCAAACCTTTTTTAATTTATATTGATTTCAAATCCATGTTTGAACTACAAATTTTAACCACTTCCAATTCAATAGGTTTCAAGTTTTAAATATTCAAACAATTTACAGTAGCTCAATTTGATAAATTTCATTTATATTTTAAAATTCAACTTTAATTTTATTTAAATTCAAAAATATTCACTTAATCGTTTTTATAACATTTAAATAAAATCTCCAATTACAAATTTAAATATTCAATTTCAATTTTATTTAAATTTGAAAATATCCATTTAAACACCTTTAATCAAAATCAAGTTATCAAGTTATAAATTCATATCATTAAAATTTCAAAATCAATAAGTTCAAATCAATTCTTATTTAAATTCAATTCTTAAACAAATTAAATTACAAATCAACTTTAATTTATCTTTCCCACTTTTATTTATTAAAGTTAATACAAAAGAAATCTATTTAAATATTAAAATAAATTTAAATAAATGTTTTAAAACATATTATATATTTAAGTTCTTACAAAATCTATTTTAAAATATTAGTATAAATTGTAAATAAATATTTAAAACATATTATATAATATAAAGGTTAAATTTAATTCTTATTTTATTTTATTATATTAATTATTATTAAATTAAATCCTATTATTATTAAATCTATTTAAATCTTATTTTATATATATTTTAAAAATAATAAATTTATAAGTAAAATTTTATAATTTACATTTTAAAACTTAACTTATAAATTTTAAAATTTCCAAAATGTATAATTTTAAAATCTAAATTTTACACATATATTAAAATTAAAATATCTTTATATTTTATTCTATAAATCAATACACATATGTTTCTCCTTTCCAAAAAATTTGGAAATCATTTAAAAATAGACCAACGATGTCCGTATATAATTTTCAATCCTATGGTCAAGTGATACAGATATTTATCATTTCAATCCACAAAAATTTAAATTTATGGGTATATATCATTTCAACCCGCAATCCCAAAATTTCAAAATCAATAAAATCGAATGGATTTATCATTTCAACCCATAACAATTTCCCCTAATCTATAATATCGTTCGGGTATGTATCATTTCGACCCATAGGGATTTCCTAAACTAACAGGGAACTTGCAGTGTGAGAACAATAAAATAATAATATAAAATGACATACATATCAATATCAGGCATATATCATAATTAATAATTTAAATATAATATATACAACAGGTTATGGTGTCGTATGTCAATTAATATAGGTAAACAATTATAAATATTAACATATCATATTTAACAATTTAATCACTAATCAATTTAAATTTAACAGCATATTTCAATAGTCATTTCTTGTGAATATAAATTTACTAAGCATATGAATGTTAATCGTGAGTGATCGCTCACCTTTCGAGGCTAGAGAAAAAAACGACAGCGAAGAACGATGCAAACGAACATGGGCTAGTGCACACGGACACGTGCACACACAACGGGATAGCGACAAAGCGAACAAAGGTGGTTGCGACAAATCTGGACAGCGGAGAGGAGAGTTGCGAATGAAAAACAAGATATATATATTAATATATATTTCCTTTCTTCTTCTTTTTTATAAAAGAAAGATAAGGGCAAGAGTTTCTACACGACAAGGAGGGGGAAGACCTGACTGCTCTTGCTCGGAACTGTCAGAGGTGGCTGCTACTATCAGCTGGGTAGTGCTAGGGTTTCGGCCAGGAGTGCTCGGCAAATGGGAGTGGGCTGGCTGCGGTGTGGCAAAGCAAGGCGACACATGTTTGGCCATAAGGAAGCAAGGTTGTGTGGAGGAGAAGTTTGCGTGGCCGTCGTGGAGTTGTGGAGCTCGGGGCAGTGCTTGGCTAGGGATGGAGCAAGGGTGGTTTGGCCAAGGAGGAGTATGGATGGCGTTCGGGGTTCGGGTGAGGATGGCGGTGGAACGGCGGTGGAGGAATGGCTGCGTGTGAGGGTCGGAGCAAGGAGAATCAGTGGAAGGTGGAGGGAGCTCTGTCGTGGAGATGGGTAGTGGGAGAACAAAGCGATGCAGCTGGGTGTTGATGACGAGGGTGATCGAAAATAAAGAAGGTGATGGCGGCTTTGCTACTAGAGGTGAGGAGGTGGACTGTGGCACTCTGGGTGGAAGGGAATGGGTGTGGCGGGCTAAAGGTGAAGGGTCTGGAGGTGGAGTCATGTGATTGGATGATGGGAGGCAGGGGTTTGGGTTGGCTATCAGGGTGTGGTGGAGGCGGACAGAAAGCGAGGCAGGCTGTGTGAGGCGGAGGGAGATGGCTGTTCGGAGGGAAGATGGGATGAGAGAATGGCTAGTGGAAGAGATAGCTGCGGCGAACAGTTGGAGGGTGGGTTTCGGTGAGGCAATGAAGATATGGGTTTCAGATAATTGTATACTTTATATTTTATATATAACTTTGCTTAATATATATATTTTCTTATAAAATTGAAAGTACAAAAACGAGAATGGAGAGGAGAGAATGAAGATGGAACAAACCAGAATAATATAAATTGAACATGGGGAATAGTGAAGGTCAAATATTCTTTTCTGGAAATAATAAAAGAAAATGGCCCTTTGTTTCTCACAGTGGATAAATGAATGGCCACAGGAAACCAAAAGGCTCAAACGGGTACTAATACGGCTAATCGTTTTGCAGATTTCGCCGTGAACCAAACACCGAAATATACATATGAATATACTGCAAAGATCAGCGCGATGAGATGAACAAGATGGTACATAGATATGAGTGACCTGACCATCCTATCAAAACTTGAATTTCGCTGCCAAAACTTCTGCTAAAACGCCGAAAATAATATAAACGGAGCTAGAGCAGTCCAAATTTGACGAAACGAAATATGACGACTCACTCAGAAAATGATTTACATTTTTATTATAAAAAAATATTCAGTTTTCAAAAATATTTTATTTTCATCTAATATAACTGATTTAAATTTAAAATTGAAATTTCACAACAAAACAAACTTCCATATTTGCCGATGAAAATCTGACACTTGTTACGTTTAAATAGACGCATACCAAATATCGAATTTTCATTGCCAAAATTTAATTGTTTATTTTCATAAAAAACTTAGTTAGTTACATTATTTAAATCGTTAAAGTTTCCGGGTCGTTACAATTGTAACTTGAAATAACCATGCTCCGATACCAATTGAAAGTCTAGTGGATCATATACTATTTAACTTGTGTATAATATGCAAGTGTATATATATTAATGCAACAGGAGATAATAAATAGTAGAATATAAAAGGCGTGCAAACCAGAGTTTTTATACTGGTTGGACCTCCCGTCCTACATCCAGTCACGAAGCTCCTCTTCGGTATTTCCTTTAAACAAACTACCCTCACTTCGCCTGGATGAATAGGCTTAATACAAAGGTATCTTCGACAATCTTGTGTTCTAATAACATAGTTTTTGACATATAGTACGAATCTTCCTATGATCTCCTTTGAGTATATGAATAGGATTGCTTTGAGTTTTAGGAAGTGAATTTAACCACAAGGTTATAATCAATTGAGAGTATGTAAACAGTGTATATTCAAGATAATGCTTAGAAATCAAGAGAGTATAGAATATATCAAAAGCAAGTTAAGTTAGTTCTCAATCAAGATGCTTAATTATAGAGTTGGAGAGGTGCAGATGAAGAGTTGTTGCTTTTTGAAAAAAAAATCGTTTTAATGGTTGCAACTCTTCAAGAAAGAAGATTTCCTTTGGTTTCAAAAAGAAGTGTCTTTTCGAATATGGCAGTTTTTGGCTTGACAGACGTCTGTGGTGTAACGACAGACGTCTGTGACTATTTTATTTTTTAACCCGAAACTTGTCACAGACGTCTATGAGTATACCTCAGATGTATGTTAGTATTTTTATTTTTAAACCGAAACTTGTCATAGACGTCTGTGAGTATACCTCAGACGTCTGTGAGATGAAATTGCAGTTTTCTATGTGTTTTTTATGTATATAAAGTTGTGTATGCATATACACTCGATGAAATAGTTTTCTATGTGTTTTTGATGTATATAAAGTTGTGTATGCATATATACTCAAGGAGACCTTAACAATATATTATCTAGGACTCTTTTGCAATAGAATAACCTTTAGTATGATCAATGAATCTTCATCTCTCTTTGAGTCTTAGTATCTTCGATAATATCTTCGATCATGGTATTTGCTTGTAGTATATACCTACAATTTTGATAAAGTCTATCTATGTATATGATTGTATAGTTGTTATCATTGAAACATAAGTTGGAGGTTCTAACAATAGCCACCATCGAGACTTTTGCCGAACACTTTCCTTCAGGACCGGGCGAGTCATCGTCTCATTTCTGTACCGACAAGGGGATCGCTACCACTTCTCCCATGATCGTGCCGCCGTCGAAGGAAGGCAACGGCGAAAGCTTCGAAGTCATTGCACACGACCGGACTCCAACTGCAGGTAACTTTCTCCTCTTTCCCGTGCTTGAAGATTTTCAATTCACGCCTGATGAAATCGCTGAGATAACCGCCCTTTATTCTGATATTGTAGATCAACCTCCTCCTTCTGTTGGATTGCCTTCTCATCATGACGCTAGGTCTGCTGCTATTTTAACTTCGTCAACCATTGTCTTTGCTTCTGGCTCGCAGCCTGCTCCGTATTCTGAGCAAATTGAGGCTCTGCATGGTTTGGAAGACCACTTTATTTCTCAAGAGGAGAGATTGGCAGCTACTGGTGCGCAAGAGCAGGCAAACCAAGGCAGCCAACCAGAGAAAGCGAACATAGAGCAGCCGAAGACTGAGGAACAGATGATTACGGTAAAAAAGGAGAAGGTTGAAGCGCAGAGGAAGTCATCTAAGAGCTCTCACCGACCTCGCAAGCATAAGGGGAAAGTAGGTTCCACCAGCGGTCATTCTTCGGAGAGTGAGGGTGCCCCGGGCAAGATAGACCAGAGAAACTATAGATTAGAGATGGGAAAGGAGACCGGGGCAGCAGCGAGTAGACGCCCTGATTTGACTTGTCCTCCTCTTGTTGTTTTGTTTTTTATTACCATTTGTACAAGTGCAGAGTCTGCGCTCATTATTCTTTTTGTTGTTTTCATAGCGAAACTTTATATTTTCCTTCTTGTTGGGCGATATTGTGTCGGTACAGCCCCCTTATTTTGACTTTGTACATAAAAAGCTATAAGTAATACAATGTTGATATTTTGTAACTTTACATGTCTACTTATCTATGTTTCATGCACTTATGCCAATTTTAGTTAATGCTATTTCATTTTATCTAGCCCTATAGTTACCGCCAAAATTCATTGTTTGGAGTAACAGAACTGTGAAGTACTTGGTTTTTTTGTTTTTGAGTATCGACGTGTATGCCCTCCAGTTCACAGGGCTGTTAACTTCAAACACTTGATGAATGACCAGTTGATCCGAGTGACTTTTTGGTTGTCTATAACCAGGCCTGTTTTGCGGTTCCTCTCTTCAGGAACTTGTGATTTGAACACCTTGATTTCAGAGAAATTGTCGGTTAACGATCGGAATTCTCTGCTGATTCGTAGTCGTTTGACATTGCTGGATTCATACCTATAACTCCCGATGGTGGGAGTAGATTGATTCTTGTTATCCTTGCGATATATGAGTTTCTCGGTGTTGCTGGGATAATACAGGTACTTAAGAGTGTGCGTGGCTTATGAAATGCGCGACTTTTGAGAGTGTGTGTGGTTTATGGGATGTGTGGCTTTTGGGATCGATATGACCCGTCGATCCGGAACGGTTTGGAATTTCTCGACGTTAGCAATAATCTTGTAACGTGAGAGGTTCATGTTTCAAGAGCATGGTTCCATGGCTCAAGAAGTAATGCACGGCTTATAGGGGTGCGCGGCTTTGATTGTTGTGCTTGCTTGGATGTGATTTCACAATCTAAGAAGCGGTGTGAGGCTTACGAAATGTGCGGCTTTGATTTGGGCCTTCCCGACGTCGCCGGAGCAACACCAGTTCTTAGAAGGCAGGGATCGGGTTCTACCAACCAAACGGTTTGAGTCGATTTGCTTCCATCGACTCAACGGGTAGGTAAGGCATTCTTGAGTGTAGTTTTACTATCCCAAGAAGTAATTGGATGGTTCTGAGCTGATTTGACCTTGTCGACTCAACAGGTTACTTTTATGAACACAATTTTATTGGATTAGAAAGCAAAGCAATTTTATTAAGAAAAGTTAGGCAAGTTCTGCCTATTTACAATGCCCCCGGTACTTCGTGATGGCTTATTTGATGAAAATAAGAAGTACATAAGATAGTTTCAGGTAAAGTAATGAAGCAATGATTCACTGTTCCATGCTCGGGGAATTTGGATTTTGTCAACAGTTATCAGTTTGAATGTTCCATTCCCTAGCTTTTGATCGATCACATACAGCCCTTCCCAGTTTGATCCAAACGTTCCTGGTATGGGACAGACCTGTTTGAGAACAATGTCTCCCACTTTGAAGGTTCGGTTGTGAACTCTGGAATAGAATTACCGTGCGACCTTTTCTACTGGGCAGCGGTTCTCAGTTCGGCTTCTCTTTTTTCATCGATCATGTCGAGTGCTTCGAGCAAGAGCAGCTCGTTTTGTCTTTGGTTAAAGTTTCTTCTTCAATGAGAGGGGACTTCTAGTTCGACTGGGATCGTTGCTTCTGAACCATATGCTAGGGCAAAAGGAGAGTGTCCGGTTGTATATTTGTGCATTGTCCTATAAGCCAATGTGCGAGTGGAAGTTCATCAACCCAATTTCCTTTAACTTTAGTTAGTCGCTTTTTGATGGTGGATTTGATGATTTTTTTCACTACTTCCACCTGCTCGTTTTCTTGCAGTTGCGTGACAGCGGAAAAGCTTTTCTCGATTTGGAAGCATTTGCAAAGTATTTAAACTCGGTACTTTTGAATTGAGTCCCGTTATCCGTGATGATTTTCTATGGCACCCTAAACCTACATATAATGTTTTTAGTGACAAAATTAATAACTTTCTTTGCGGTAATAGTGGCCAGCGGTTCTGCTTCGGCCCATTTGGTGAAATAGTTAACGACAACTATAGCATATTTAGCCCCTCCTTTAGCTATTATAATATGTCAATCTGATCGATTCCTTATATTATGAACGGCCATGGGCTAACCATCTGTGTTAGCTCTGTTAACGGAGTTCTTTTGATCTTGCTGAATCTTTGGCATCGGTTGCACTGTCTGACGTAATCTGCTACATCGCGGTTTACTGTTGGCCAGAAATGCCCATATCGGAGAATTTTCTTTGCAAGTGTTTGCCCTTCGGTATAGTCTCCGCAGTCGCCTCCGTGAATTTCTTTTAGGATCCTTCGAGCTTCATCGTTGGTCACACATCTGAGTAGGGAGTAGAGAATCCCCTTCGGTAGAGTATCCCATCCTGCATTATGAACCGTGGTGCCTTTCGGAGAAGCTTCTTTTGCTGATTCTTATCTACATGGAGTGCTCCTGTGAGAAGGTAGTCTTTAATGGGTATCATACGTGTTTCTAGTTCTTCGGTTGCTCCGAAAATCCAATCTACATCCATCTCCCTTATGCTTGGAGTAGTAAGAGTTTCAACTAGGACTAGCCCCAATGATTGAGCTTCCTCGGTACTGGCAAGTTTGGCTAGGTAATCCGCCTTCGTGTTCTGCTCTCTCGGGATGCAAGTTATGGTGTAATGCTCAATGTCGTTCAGTGGCTCTTGTACTTTAGATAGGTATGGGGTGAGGTTCTCCCTCCGAGCCTGATATTCGCCTTTTCCTGACAGACGACTAGCTGAGAGTCGTTATAGATGTAAACAGATTTTATCCCGAGTTCTCTCACGACTTTCGGTCCCTCTATCAGTGCTTCGTACTTCACTTCATTATTTGTTGTGGGGAATTCCAAGCATAGGGCATAGCAGACGGATCTTCCTTTTGGGGTTTCAAGCACTATCCTTGCTCCTGAGCTGGAATTGTTGGATGCACCATCGACGAACAGCTTCTAGAGTGTTTCCACCTCCAAAGTAATTTCTTCTTCGTTATCCCTTACAGTAAACTGGGTAATGAAATCTACCAAAGTCTGCCTACTGATCGCCCTTCGGGGATGATATGTGATTTCGTATTAGCTCAACTCGAAGTTCCATTTGATAAGTCGTCTTAAAGTCTCGGGGCGGTATAGTACTTGCTTCAAGGATTGATCCATCAAGACTTTGATCGGGTGTGCTTGGAAGTATGGTCGTAATTTTTTGGACATGATCAGGAGGAAATATGCTAGTTTTTCCAGTTTTGGATAGTTCTTCTCGGCTCCACTGTTTACTGATGTAGTATACGGGTCGTTGGATTATAGTTACTTCACATACAAGAGCAGCACTTAATGCATGAGGTGAGACGGCTAAGTAGATGAACAAGTCCTCTCAGTCTACTAGCTTTGATAGGATTGGCGGGGTTTCCATATGTCGTAGTAATTCTTCGAATGCTGTTTGACACCCCCTCATTCCATTCGAAGTTTTTCTTTCCTTTCTTCATTACATCAAAGAATGGTATGCATTTATCGATGGCTTTTGAGATGAACCGACTTAGCGCTGCGACTTTCCCATTTAGGCTCTATAACTCCTTTTTGTTCTTTGGAGCCTTATCCTTTCGTAGAGTAGTAATTTGCTCTAGATTCTCCTCGATGCCTCTGGCGCTTACGATGAACCCCAAGAACTTTCCCAAGGCTGCTTCGAAGTGGCACTTAAGGGGATTCAATTTCATTCCATACTGGCGGAGTATCTTAAACATTTCGGCAAGATTGTCCAAGTGATTTGTAGTTATACATGACTTAACCAACATGTCATCCACATATACTTCCATCGTCTTCCCAATCTGACGCTTAAACATGACGTTTACCAGTTGCTGGTAAGTTGCCCTGGCATTCTTTTAGCCAAACGGCATTACTTTGTAGCAATACAGTCCCAGGTCGGTAATAAAACTGGTATTTTCCAAGTCTGGTTCATGCCTCATGATCTAGTTGTACCCCGAGTATGCATCCATAAATGATAATAGTTCATGTCCAGCCGTCCTGTCCACAAGCTGGTCAATTCTGGGCAGAGGAAAACTGTCTTTCGGGCAGGCTTTATTTAAGTCCGAGTAGTCGATACAAGTTTGCCATTTCCTATTGGACTTCTTGACCAAAACCGGGTTAGATACCCATTCGGGGTAGGTCGTATCATGGATAAAACCATTGGCCATCAGCTTGTCTACTTCTTCTCTTAACACCATGGACTGTTCGGGGCCCAAGCTCCACCTCTTCTGCTTTACTGGTGTATACTTGGGATCAATGTTGAGTGAATGGCAAGCGATTTACGGTGATACCCCACACATATCGGAGTGTGTCCAAGCAAACACATCCAAGTTGGCACGAAGAAATTTAGTGAGTTCCAATCGCATCTTGTTTCCAATGCGCGATCCAATTTTCAAGACCCACGTTGGGTCATCCATGTCGACTGAGTTAGACACCGTCAGTTCTGTCGGTGCTGCCCGATCCTCCCTTGAACTCTTCTTTCTATGGTCCAAAGCATTGTCGAATCAGCTATGGTCCCCAAGCCAAAGCGGCTCTGTAGTTGCTATTTGGCAGGTTCGCGAACATAGAGAGTTCTTCCCGCATTCTTCCCCTTTTCCTTTCTTTTGGATTCGCACAGTTCTGCAATATAACATTCCCTGGAGGCACTTTGGTCTCCTTTGATCACTCCATTTCCGTTCACCATTGGGAATTTCATGGTAAGGCACCACTGGGCTAAAGCAATTCTGAAATCTGCTAGCGCGGGCCATCCCAAGAAGGCATTGTATGCGGAAGTTTCATCTACGATCATGAAAGTTTGGATGAGGGTGACTCTTTGGTCGCCTTCCCCAAGTTCTATAGGCAAGTCAATCGTTCCGACGGGTTGTTTGGGTTCGCCAATGAATTCTTGAATTTTGGTTTGGCAAGCGGATACGTCTTTCATGCTGATCTTCATCTGATCAAAGGCGCATTTAAAAAAGATATTCATAGAACTGCCGCTGTCTAGCAATACTCCTCGGACCACAATGGGTCTGATTCTGTAACGACCCAAAATTTTCAACCATTCACATCCATACATGTCGGATTTGAATTGCTCAAAATATCAGATTGTTAATTTAAATTTGGCAAAAATCAGCATATACAGTAAATAAAATAATCACAAATCACAGTCACAGAGTAATATAAAAATAATGCAGCGGAAACAAAAGAATAGTAGTTCATGAAGCTACTACATATATATATATAACAGAGTTAAACAACATACAACAGAAGTCTCGAATACAATAGTCAAATACAAGATCAGAATACATCACTGGAATCAACTGAATATCTGAAAGCTGGATAGATAGCTGGATCTCCAAGCGAAGCTCCAACTCCAAGGGTGAGTCTCGAATACTGGTACACTCAGTCTGACCCGAGCGTAAAGCAAAACACAAAACACTCGAGTCAGGATTAACATTCTTATATCAATAAATCCAACTCAAGTGAAATAACAACTGAAAATACAAGTAACTCAAAGGATGTTTGGGATAACCATCCTCTAAGGATCCGTTAAACTATTTATATATAGTAGTGTATGCTAAGTAGATAATGCCTATCAGTGATATAAAGTATCAAGATAGCATTAAGGCGTTACCATTATCCCCCTTAACACATTTTATATAAGTGTCATAGTCTATACAGCACTGTAAACTCCACCGTAAAATAGTGGGCTATCAGGGAGTACTCCATAGGTATAACACGAAACAAATCGTAGTGGTCGCGCATAGGGATATGAGTATGACAAGGCACATGAGGCAATACCCAAGGTAGTGAAACTACCGTTTTCCTGATCCAGACTGGTGAGAACGCATCGCCGCAACGATCGCAACACCGCGAAACAACACTTCCAATTCAAGGGTGCGCACCAATCAAAAACAAGTAATGAGTAGTTTACGAAGAAGTGTGTCCGCTAGAGGTAGCTAACCTCACTGGCCCGGCACGGCTCCTGTTTAAGTCATTTCAAATTTGACACAAGTGTCAAGGCTATCCATTATCGTTCTCTTTCTTCAAATCCAGCAACGTCATCATTCCAACCACTTCATTCTGGATCACACTCCGCGTATAATAGTTATTAAAGTGGTTTCGGTTAAGACAGAGAGTATGTCCCTAACCGATTCCGGACTCTTCAATAACTACGTAATTATTACACCGATTGGTCATTTAATAAACTTTCAAAATAGTTTATATTTCAAAACCGAAATATCATTGTCATTTCTAAACCATATCCATACAATATCATTTTCACTTCAAATAAATCCATTTCCAAAATCATATCACTTTCCAAAGTTATATCGCTTTCGAAATCGTAAGTCTTTTAAAATCAAAACACTTTGGAAATCAAAACCTTGAAATTCATAACACTTTGAAACTATAGTTTGAAATCATAACATTTTGGAATTCATAACACTTTCCTCTTAAACAGTTTAGATATTAAAATTAGTGTATAAAACAAGATAGTTTATAAAATAAAAATAGTTTATATAAAATAGTTATAAGTTAAAATAGTTTGTAATAAAATAATATATATTGAAATGATTTATATAAAATAGTTTATATTAAAATAATTTATAAAGTAAAATATAAATAGTTGTAGATATAGTTTAAAAATACTTTATAAAATAAAATAGCTTCCACATATTCACAAATCGATTCAAATTAACTCGACTTCCCAATTCAACTTAATTCAATCTCCATTCATAAATTTCAACTCAATTCAATTTTTCAATAAATCATTTCGAATTATAACGATTTTAAATACAGATTTGAAACACAAAATAAACCATTAAATTTCAATATATTTCAAAGCTTTAAATATTCCACATTTCAAAACTAAATTTGATAATTCCATTTATATCTCAATTTAATTTCATTTCATTTAGTTTCTGAGATATTTCTTTAATCATTTCAATACATCTAAATACAACTTCAATTTAAAATTTTAAATAAACAAAATATCCCATTTAAATTTATATAAGTTTGAAATATTCATTTAAGTCACTTTTAATCAAATTCAAGTTATAAAACATATCCTTTCAATTTTCAACTTTAATAAATTTCAAATCAACCTTGTTTAAATAAAAAATTTAAATAAATATAATTTCAAATCAATTTCAAATTTATCTTTCCAACCTGAATCATTATAAACTCTATATTTGAAAATATATATTTTAAATAAATAGTTAAACATATTATATATCAACTTTATTAAATCAACTTTAATAAATCTTTAAAATCAATATTTATTAAAACCATATATTTCTTTTCAAAACCATAGAAATCTTTTTTTTTTAATTTATATATAGACCAACGGTGTCTGTATATAATTTTCTATCCTATGGTCAAGTGATACGAATATTTATCATTTCAATCCGTAATTTAAAGTATATATGGGTATATATCTTTTCAACCCGCAATCCCAAATTCAATTCAATGAAAATCGCTTGGGTTTATCATTTCAACCCATAACAATTTTCTCCTATTCTACAGATCGTTCGGGTATGTATCATTTCAACCCATAGTGATTCTATACTAACAGAGAACTTACAGAGTGATAACATATATGATAATAATATAACATGCATATATCATCAATATAAATAACAGATAATGGTGTCAGATGTCACTGGTGAACTGATACAGGTAATAGCATATATATAACAGTGTAAATAACTAACATCAGCATATTTCAATTGGCAGATAATGGTGTCAGATGTCACAGGTGAACTGATATAGGTATTAGCATATATATAATAGTGTAAATAACTAACATCAGCATATTTCAATTATCGTTACAATTGAAATCAAATTTACTAAATAAAAGAACGTTAATCGTGAGTGATTGCTCACCTTTCGAGGCTAGAGATATGAATAGACAATGAAGTTGAGTTACGAATTGCAAGCACAACTTCCGAAATAAAATTAGATTGGCATGAATCGACGAGCAGAGTTGTTAAATAGGGATTGACGGAATCAAATCAGACTGGATTGGTAAAGGTAATTGGTATAAGTGACTATATATATATAACTATATATAACTATAAAAAAATCATATTTTGGATTCAAACACATATTAATTTAAAACGTACATTTTTTTTTCTGTTTTCAAATCAATAATTTAACTTAATATCAAAATATATGTGTGTATATATATATATATAAAACCGAATTCCCACATACTTACACACATATCAACAAAATAAATTTGTATGGTAGATTTGGAAAATCAAACATTAACAAAAATCAAACAAAATCTATATCATTGCACTAGTTAATACAGATAATAGATGAAATGAAATCTTATACATATTACCGTATAAATATTTATAAACTAGCATGCATATTCTTTAAAGAAAAATCTAACATGTATAACTAGTATATGCGATAGATCGTAGACACTTAAACTTGCATAAATAAAATACTTTTATACTAAAATATATTCGCATATTCAAACTGTGAGGTATAAAACAAAGAAAACAAGACATATGTTAACTAATATATACACACACTTCATAGCAACATTATAAATACAGTATATGATAAGACCCATATATTATAAAAGTATATACTGTAATACATATGACACGGCCTTTATACTAATTATCAAATCAACCAAGACAATGCATTTATAAACTTTATAACTTACAAATATTTCTTAGTATTATTATGTTAAGGGTATAAACACGTATATCAATATTTTAATAACAACCAATATTTACGGTTGTATACACTTAAATAAACTCACATACCTATACTTACCGCATCATATAGATATATACCCTTATATTAACTAATACTTAAACTGCTGTGGTTATAAATAATACTGTTATAAATAAAAGATATACCATTACTTATACTATAATATATATAAACCTCAATAGATATATAAACGAAACCATCATGCTCACAGTTGCCAGGACATCACATATATACGAAGTTTACTTTCTATGAAAACCTAAAGTGGCATTATTTATAGAACAAACACCCTATATATATATATATATATTCTACTTTCAGGGAAGGCTACAGGCAAAAGCAAACTTCATGTAAAAATGAATATAAATAAAATCTTTGTTCAAATGGGCTAAGGCTTGGAATTCAACTTAACATATAACGAAAGCTCATATATGGAAACAATATGTACGTAGATAAACTTATACTTTTATACTGAGGAAAACTTTATAATATAACATATAAAATACTTATTAAAATATAATATACTTGTAAAGCTATATTGCACAGCAGCTTGTAAGTAAGAGAACTATTATAACTTTATACCAAAAACGTAACAGACATATTTTTAAACTATGTATATTAAATACAATACCAATATAAACTTTATATTTACACGTATACTTGCTACACAACAGATTATCTAAATAAAACTTATATATAAACTAATGTATATATACAAATATATGTACGCATACATATACTAGCAAATATACTAAACAACATGATATAAACAAATATATGTGTGTACAAAACTTACGGCAGCTGGAAGGTGAAAGGTAAGACTAGACGAGCTGAGGGTGGCCGACATATGGTGAGTCGGCAGGTTGAACGACGGTGGGTAGGCGGAGAGGAGCACGGCCAGGACAAGGCTGGTGATGGGAGGTTGTTTTGCGTGAGTGGGAGAGGAGCAAGGCACGAGGCAGGCTGAGGTGAGTTAGCAGCTTGGTGGATTTGTCGGTAGTGGAAGGGTGAAAAAGAAATGAGGAGGTGGACGGTGTGCGTGAGGCCAATGGTGGCTGCAAATGTTGTTTCTTCTCGGAGTAGCGTTCAAAAGAAAATAGCAAAAAAAGTAGCAGTGGTTGATATAAACGAAACAAGATACAAATGAACTGGTTGAAATATAGAAAGAAACCAGATAAAACAATAAACCAGCGAATAAATTTAACGTTTGGAATAGAAGAAGTCAGTGCTTGAATTCAAGGCTAATAATGAAAGTTGATGACTGTTTATTTTTTACCAGTGGAAAATTTGAATGGTCACAAGGGAGTTTTAAAAGCTAAAATTTTAGAACCGATACGATTGACTGTTTCACGGTTTTCGCTGTGTCCCGGACTTCAAACACAAAATTAAATATACTGCAGAGATCAGCACGACGAGACGATCAAAACGGTACACAGATGTCAGTGGAACGATCATCCTATCAAAAGTCGATATCGGTACCAAATGCTGCAAATTTCGTCGAAAATAAGATCGACGGAGCTAAAGAAGTCCGAATTTGGAAAAATGAAAAATGACGTCTCAGTCAGAAGATGATTTAGAATTTTTCTATATAAAAATATTCAGGTTTCAAAAATATTTTATTACCATCGATTTTTAACTAATTGGAATTAAAATAGAATTACACACAAAAATATAATTCCATATTTTCTGATGTAAATTTACCAGTTGATGTGTTAAAATAGACGCATTCCAAATATTAAATTTTTATTTCAAAATTTTATTTTTAAAATTTCACAAAAATTCAATTAATCACATTATTAAAACAGTTAAAATTTATGGGTCGTTACACTCTCCCACACTCAAAACTTTTCGTCCCCGAAAAGGAAGGAGGTAGGAGAATAGAAACAACCAGAAGAAAATAGACTTGAATTACAAAATAAAATAATTAATTTAAGCCATATAAATTGTTATCCCGCCTTTTGGCAAGGCCGTGACACCAAGGAATTGACTTAGGAAACCAAAGGCAGTTTACCCCGAGGATCATTTACATTGAGGTTTGCTATGGATGTCGATGAATTTTGTCCGAGTCCAGATTGAGCTACAATTGATAAGACATGACAAACACAGCCATGCAAGACAACGGTCCAAGTTTCAGGTCAATCCGAGTTCGTATACTGGAATTATGAGCGGATCGATACAAAGGAGATCCCCTTGATTCGAATCCATAGGTGAAACCTATGTTCGAATCCATCAACATCTGTTTGCCCCGAATTGATCGCTACCTCCTTGTTCGAATCCATCAGGTGGTCGAGCTTCGTATCGATTGCCCAATTCCTGCTTCGTATCCATCGCCTGAAGCCATATTCGAATCCTTCAGTTATCCTTAGTTCGTATCCATCAGCAGAAGGTACGGTCGAATCCACCATAGCACTTCACTTCGAATCCAGGGGAAACAGTATGTTCGAATCCATCCTGCTACAACAGTTTCGTATCGATCGACCATGGCACGTCACAATCGATACGATGAAACTTCTGTTCGAATCCATCGAATCAAAGCGGCGGAGTCTCCGGGACGACTCGATCAAACTGGCGAAAAAGGCGGATCGATGCGAAGCTTGCGCTCCACGTCATCACAGAAGCACGCTTCGCCATCGATTCGGAGCAATCGATTTGAACGGATTGATTCGAATGAGGCAAATAGTTCAGGAAACACCAATTCGAATCGACAATATCTGGAGATCTACAAGTCCAAATGCTATGAAATTTTCACAGAAGCTTATGCACATGTTGAAGAATGTACACACCAAATTTCAGCTCGATTGGACAATTTCTTGATCGATTCGAATGGACTTCGATTCGATCCTAAAGTGGGCCCAGATTTCCTAAAGGCGGGTGTGTGGGGCCCCTCACGTGCCAGAAGCAGTCTCCCGAAATTTAGGCAAAATATCAGCCTCCTACACCTATAAATAGAGCCCCTGGTCATTCAGAAAAAGGGTCGGACAATTTTAAGAGCTAAAGAGCGCCCAGACTCTGCCAGATTTACTCAAAATCACCACTGCTTCCTTAGATTCAGACTTAGCTCATAAAATCAGTTGTACTACATTATAAGAAATTGTAATCTTCAAGTATCAAGCAATAAAATCATCAAACTTCATAGTGGACGTAGGTGAAACACCGAACCACTCTAAATCGTTGTCTTCTGTGCAATTTACTTTCTGTTATTTGGAGTTTTTGTTAGATAATCCTCAGTTTTAATTTTCTTTCTTCACTTTTATCTCTTCAAAAACTTCCAAAGAGTGTTGTGCCCATTTTTGGTACAAACACTTTGGTGCTTTCACTGAGAAAACCAGCTTTTTCTCCTGCTCCTTGGATCTACCATCGATACCGGATTGCTTAAATCCAAGAGGAAGATTCAGATCTCCAATCCAGAATCCTTCCATTCTATTCAGATTTGCATAAAGTCTAGGAAAGGAATCCACCACTCAAGATGGTTAGCACAAGAACTTCTTCTACAGCTGCTGATCAAGAAGGTCGGGATAGACAGAATCCTACGCAGCTGCCTCCATCCAACCAAGACAACACTGCTTACTCAGATCCGTCAGGACCAGTCACCAGGCAAGAATTCCAAGTGTTGCTTCAAGAACTGACTCAAAGTCGGCAACGATTAACTGAACAGCTACGCGCTAATGTTGAATTGACCAACCAATTAAACCGCCGAAGGCGCAGGAGGACCAGGAGGGATGATGCTTCCCACTCGTCCACTGAAAGCTCTGCTTCATCTGACTATCACGGCAGATCTACACGACCTCGATTGAACGCAAGTCACACACAAGCTACCGGATATCAACCTGCCTTGACTGTAGGACAATTGAGGGTTGGACCGTCAACTAGCTTCCAGACCGGGCCCTCGTCACGAGGAGGTGCTGTTCCACAGTATACCACAGACAATCGCACTGCAACCGCCGCGGTAGAAACAAGGGTTGATACCCGGAATCTGTCAGATCCGAATAATCAGCAATGTGGGCGTACTCCTGAACCATACGTCCCAGAAGATGCCGAGCCAAGGAGGCGAGACATAGGCCGTCGACAGCGTCCGGTCCAAACTCGCACTGTGGAACCCGACCACACCTTAGCTCAGCATGCACAGAATGTGGCTATGCCCGATATTTCAACCATGATACGTCAGATGATTCACGAAAGCCAAGGGCTTACCAATGACGACTGGGGAATCTCCCGTAGTCATACTCCTTTCACAGACGAAATATTATACTCTGATCCTCCTCGGCGATTCAGAATGCCAACTCTCCCGATGTACGAAGGAAGTAGTGACCCCAATCAACATATTTTGAAATATGAATGTTCAATGAGCGCTGCAAGGGCTGATGATGCAGTGAAGTGCCGAAGCTTCCCCATCTCTCTGGGAGGAATCGCAACAATGTGGTTTACAAGGTTGCCACCTAGATCTATCTCTTCGTTCGATCAACTGGCTAAGAAATTTGTCGAACAGTTCTGTATGCATGTCGCTAGACCTAAAGACGTTAATACCCTATCTAGCATCACCCAAGCTAAGGGAGAGACACTTAGACGTTATTTAGAAAGATTCCACGCGGCATGTGTAGAAATTAGTAATCCTAACGATAACTCAATCTTGATGGCATTAACCAAAGGAATCGATCCCGATTTTGAGTTTGGAAATTGGTTAGCTGGGAAACCACCCGCATCGTTGGACCGTTTCTACTCCAAAGCCGCTCAATTCTTACGGCAAGAGGACGCGAAATAGTCTAGGAAGCAGGACGATGCGATGCCCAGAACTGAAGGAATACAAAGTAATGTAGCAGTTAAGCAGTCCAGTGAGAGTTCCGGAAAAGTTCAGTTGAATATACAGAACAAACAGACCCAGCCGCGAGGCAACAATGGTCAGGATAAAAAGAGAGATCAGAAACGAGGCCCACGGCGTAGGGCTCCAATGTTCGATAATTACACACCGTTGAATACATCATTGGAAAACGTATATCTACAAACTTGCAACACTGTACAATATAAGAAACCTGCTCCGAAGCAATCGTCAGAGAGGCAGATTCAAACAGGGAAGTTTTGTAGATTTCACGAGAGTTATGGCCACAATACCAATGAGTGTCGACATTTGCAGGACCTCATCGAGAAGTTGATCAGGGAAAGAAAGTTAGATCAGTTTGTGCGAACGCCGCAGCCTAGTGGTGCGGGCCCTTCAAACCAAAATCATGTGCAAAATCAAGAAAGACAAGAGGAACCCGCTCGTATGGGCGGAAGGCTAGTTATAAATACAATAAGTGGTGGTCCCCATCCAGCAGACAGAAGCTGGAGGGAAATGGAGTCGTATGCCAGCTCTATCAGGCATGCGGACTTCGAATGCTGCAGTAATTGTGAAGATGGAACTCCGGCTAAACAACAGAAAACAATGTTTGATGATATCATATTTAGAAGCAGAGACGCTGATAAGATTGAAGCCCCAACAATCGACCCACTGGTCATATCTGCCCAGGTAGGTCCTGCTTGGATGAAGAGGATCCTGGTTGACAGTGGGAGCTCCGTAAACATCCTGCTTAAACGAGCCTATGATTTAATGAAAATGGAAGCAAAGGACTTAAAACCTTGCCAATCTCGAGTTCACGGCTTCAATGGAAGTGCTACAATACCCACTGGAGTGGTGGAACTGCCAGTGGAGTTGGGAGTTGGAGAACGCCGGAGGATCCGGATGTTGCAGTTTGTCGTTTTAGATATTGATTCACCTTACAATGCATTTTTGGGTCGACCGGCCCTTGCTGAGTTCAGGGCAGCCATTGCCCCATGGTGTTTAACTCTGAAATTCCCCACTGATCACGGAATTGGAATCATTCAAGGAGATCAGACAGCAGGAAGAGCTTGTTATGTTGCTGAACTGCGCGAGGCGCAGAGAAAGGAGAAAGGAAAGGGCGTAGAGGAATCTCTTTGCGTCCGTTTTGCTGATGATTGACAATTAGTGCTTGGGCCCCGGCCTGGGCACCACGACCAATTCCTTAAAGATCTTGACCCTAGAGACAACGAAGATAAAGACAAATCTAAAGAGAATCAAGCTTCCCCAGCCGAACTAACTGTGGACGTCCCAATCAGTAAGGATGATGATTCGAAAGTACTAAAAGTTGGATCTCAACTAGGAAAACAGACACAACAGGAATTGGTTGAATTTCTCCGGGTGAATCTCGACATTTTCGCCTGGACACACTCTGATATGTGCGGGATCTCGCCAGACATCGCATGTCACTCCTTGAATATTGATCCGCGGTATGTCCCGATCAAACCGAAAAGGCGTGGTATGGATCCAGAGAGATCTGCTTCCCTTAAAGAGGAGGTTGATAAGTTACAATCAAATAGTTTCATCCGAGATGCTTTGTATCCAGAATGGGTGTCAAATCCAGTATTGGTTCGAAAACCAAATGGAAAATGGAGAACTTGCATCGACTACTCAGACTTAAACAAGGCTTGTCCAAAGGATAGCTTTCCACTTCCTCGAATTGACCAGCTCGTAGATTCAACGGCTGGACATGAGTTATTATCTTTTATGGATGCTTATTCAGGCTACAATCAAATCCTTATGCATTTGCCTGATCAAGAACATACCAGTTTCGTGACCGATCTGGGACTCTACTGCTACAGAGTCATGCCTTTTGGTTTAAAAAATGCCGGAGCAACATACCAACGCTTAGTCAACCGGATGTTCGCCGACCAGATTGGGAAAACCATGGAGGTTTATGTGGATGACATGCTAGTAAAGTCTCGATTCTCCACAGATCACGTCAGAGATTTAGATTCGATGTTCTGCATCCTTCGAGAATATGGAATGAAGCTCAATCCATTAAAGTGTCATTTCGGCGTCGCATCTGGAAAGTTTCTCGGGTTTATTGTTAACGCTCGAGGGATAGAAGCAAATCCCGAAAAGATCTGGGCGATAAGGAACTTACAAACTCCAAGAACCATAAAACAATTCCAGAGTCTCAACGGGAAGGTAGCAGCATTGAGCAGGTTCATTTCAAAATCCACCGATAAATGCATTCCTTATTTCGATCTAATCTGGAAAGGAAAGCGGAACTTTGAATGGACCATGGAATGTGAAGACGCATTCCGATCGCTGGTTCAACATCTTTCCACACCACCAATCTTATCAAAACCAGTTGACCACGAGCAATTGTACCTTTATCTGGTAGTATCAGAGCATGCAATCAGTGCTGCTTTAGTTAGGGAAGAAGATCGAGTGCAGAAACCAGTCTACTACGTCAGCAAACGATTGACTGGAGCTGAGAGAAATTATCCGAAACTAGAGAAGTTGGCTTATTGCCTTGTCATCGCATCAAGAAAACTCCAACCATATTTCCAGGCACATCCTATTATTGTTTACACCGACCAGCCGTTACGACAGGTCCTTACGCGGCCTGAGACGTCTGGTAGGTTACTCAAGTGGAACATCGAACTGAGCCAGTTTGATATTACTTACTCTCCAAGACGAGCCATTCAAGGACAATTCCTAGCCGATTTCATAGCTGAATTTACCGTTCCAGAAGACTTGCCCGAAACCAGTGAATCCCCCGAATACGTCTGGAAGCTGTATACTGATGGTGCATCAAACGACCGGTGTTCGGGTGCAAGTGTTGTACTTGAAACTCCCGAAGGCCGATCTATATGTTATGCTTTGAAGTTTGGTTTTCGTGCAACCAATAATGAAGCTGAATATAAAGCCCTCTTAGCTGGACTAAAATTTGCCAGAGATTTGAGAATTATCACTGTGGAAATTTATTGTGATTCATAATTAGTCGTGTGTCAAGTACGGGGAGAGTATCAAGCGAGAGATCGAAGGCTGGCTGCTTACTTAGCTCGAGTTCAGGAAGTACTGAATCAGTTTGATTATTATGCCATTTATTATATACCTCGAGAACGTAATCAAAAAGCCGATTCATTGGCAAAGTTAGCCAGCACAGGTGAAGCACAGCAAATGGGACTTGTCCCCGTCGAAACTTTGTCCTCCTCAAGCATCGATCAAATAGAGACGAATTTTGTGTTTGAAACCGCTCCCAGTAGAGAATCGTGGATGACTCCGTATCGAAATTACATTGAGAATGGGACATTGCCTGAACACAGAAATGAGAAAAGACAAATTCTACGAAAAGCTTCACGGTTCATCATTCAGAACGGAGTCATGTATAGAAGGGGTTATTCTGTTCCTCTCCTCCGGTGTATCGTGCATGATGAAATCAAACGAGTGTTACATGACATACACGAAGGAGAGTGTGGCGATCACACCGGTGGGCAAGCTCTCGCCAAGAAAATACTCTGATATGGATACTACTGGCCGACAGTAAACCGAGATGCAGCAAACTATGCCAGAAAGTGCGATAGGTGCCAGAAACACGCCCGAATTCCAAGAGCCCCACCTACCGAGATAACTCAAATGGTCAGTCCCTGGCCATTCGCAATGTGGGGCATCGATATCATCTGCGCTCTACCTCTGGCAAAAGGTGGTGCGAAGTACGCCATCGTCGCCGTTGACTACTTTACAAAGTGGGCTGAAGCCGAAGCTCTCACAACGATTACGACAAAGAAAGTAATAAATTTCGTAGTTCGCAACATCATCTGTCGATTTGGACTCCCGCATACCATCATCACCGATAATGGAGCCCAATTCGAAAGTGCAGAATTCAAGAATTTCTGTCAACGTTTTCATATCCATAAAAAATTCTCGGCGGTTGCACATCCTCAGGCAAACGGTCAGGTCGAAGCTGTCAATAAAGTTATAAAATCCATCCTAAAGAAACGACTGGAAAAGGCCGGAGGTAAATGGGTTGATGAACTCCCTATGGCATTATGGGCTTATCGAACGACTCACAAGACCGCAACCGGACACACCCCGTTTTCCTTATCTTATGGTACAGAAGTCGTTATTCCAGTCGAGACGGAAGTGTTTTCCCATCGCGTGACTTATTATGATCCGAAAACAAATGCTATATTGCTTGCTGAATCTTTGGATCTACTAGATGAGAAGCGGGAAGAGGCTGATTTGAGAGCTGCTGCATATCGGAGTCGAGTCGCCCGATTGTACAATGCCAAAGTTCGACCTCGAACTTTTGAACTCGGCGATCTCGTTCTCAAGAGAATCTATCCGGTTCCTTCACACATGAAACCAAATTGGGAAGGACCCTACGTGATTACATAAAGACTCGAAGATGGCACATTCAAACTATCGACCGTTGACAGTCTTGATTTGCCAAGGGCCTGGAACAGCGATAGTCTCCGTCGCTACTACACATGACAGGCTTTATTTATTTCATTATGTTTTTCCATTTAGCAGTTTATTTTTGCATTTCGAAATTAGAATTTGTAATAAGGCAACTGACTGTGCCATATTTTCTTATTTCAGCAATAAACTATCATTTCTTCGAGCCAGAGCTGTGATTCATTGAATACAATGCACAACATCACGATGCACGGAGAGCTAAATTCCATCACACAGTGGAATTTATTCAAGTAGGGAGTGGCTGTGATACGACCGGCCACTCACTAAGTGAAACCCAAGCTCGGGGGCAAGCCATCACATCAAGGGAAAAAATGGGTTGATACATTACAATCCCTTACTCAACTCCGTACTCCCAGAGTGCGAGACGGAGTATAAATATACCTTAACTCCGTACTCCCAGAGTGCGAGACGGGGTATAAACATTAACTTAACTCTGTACTCCCAGAGTGCAAGATGGAGTATAAACCTTGCTCAACTCCGTACTCCCAGAGTGCGAGGCGGAGCATAAGCATACGTTAACTCCGTACTCCCGGAGTGCGAGACGGAGTATAAACATTAAATAACTCTGTATTCCCAGAGTATGAGACGGAGTATAAACATTAATCAACTCCATACTCCCAGAGTGCGAGGCGGAGCATAAACATGCGTCAACTCCGCATTCCCAAAGTGCGAGGCGGAGCATAAACTTAAAACAAACCCCAGAGTACTCTGAGAGCGCGAGCTGGGTATAAGCATTAGCAACTATTACGGCATTATCCCCAAGGCTGGGGGCAGAACCAGAGCAAATATTGAATTGAACACTAAAGAGAATATGCTTTCATTTCAATTATCAACGAAAGGAATTCAATTACAAGCTGGTTCAAAAAATTCTTACTAGCGAGGGCCGAGCCCGCATCTATACACGGCTATGAAAAATCAAAAAAAACAAAACACTACCCCCGAACATGACAGCAAACTAAAGGAAGCGCTCAATCTTTCTTCTTCCTCGGTTTCTTTTTCGGGGTAGAACCGCTATATCCGCTACCCAGCTTCTTCCTCAATCTTTTGCTCTTCTCCAGTTTGCCCTCCGATTGCGACGTAATGTCAACATCCTCCTCGGAGCTTGAGGCAATAGATATTCTCTTGGAGGATGGAACTGGAGGCATAGGAGCTGTAACAGGAAGTGGGGCAGGAGCGCTTGCAATGACCACAGTGCCGCCCGGCGATATCATCATTAGTGGGGCAGGGCCAGACGGATTCAGGCCTGTTGTCACTGCTGCCATCTCAGCATTGATCTCGGCCAAAATTTCATCCTCACGAAGTGCTTGGGCCGCACTGGAAGTACTAGTGGCTGGCATGGAGGAGCTAGTAGCTGGAGTAACTCCACTCATGGAAAAAGATGGATCTGCGAAGGGATCGTTGGGTTGACTAAGGAGTTCCTCAATCATATGAGCATCAAAAGATAACATGCTAGTTTCTCCCTCTTCGCCGACCACAGTAGATGTCATGATAGCCTCGGTGACAATGGCGCCTTGCGCTTGGTAAGGAATTTGAGACGCAGGAGGCGCAGAGGTAACAGCTTTGGTCACTGAATGAGAAAAATCGAAGATTGTTAGCTGAATGTATTGCTTCAGATTCACCACACTAAGTGTATACGAGAGGAGTTCAAATACCTTCCTTGGCCTGGCCCGAAGTATGGGCAGGTGCAGAGGCAGGGACAGATGCTCTGATGGGAGACAACTGCGGCTGATCCGGATTATAAGCAGGGACAGGCTGGAGATCCACCGCAGCAGTGGCTTCGGGCATCGTCGGAATGGGCACTTCAGCACTTGTTTCACGATGCTCGACTCCCGAGCCCTCACCGGTCTCCATCTGCCGAGCACCGAGTCTCTCTTTCTCCACGGAAATCATCGCCTCGTGGAGAACCTTCCTCTCTTCCCCAGAAAGCAAGCGCGTCTCAAGCTCAAAATCATCCAATGCTTCATCCTGATGCGCTGCTTTCTTCTCCTCCACCAGCCTAGTCCATGCGTTGTACAGAATCATAGAGTCATCTCCAAGCCAAAATAAATTTCTATGCTCCAGCACGTTGGCGTTATAGGTGACCAGGAGATCATCGAAATCAGCTTCCATCCTGGATTGCTCCGCCGTAATCTTTTCCTCAACTTCTGCCTCCACAGACTTAGTCTTTGCCACCGCCGCAGTAAGTTCAACTCGAAGTACTACAGCTTGATCACATGCATCCTGAGCGGTGGTGTTTGCGTCATCTTTCTCTTTCACCATTTTAGCAAATTTGGCCTTAAGCTCGTTCAGCTCTTTAACGGCGGCGTCCCGTTCAGCTACAACGGTGGTATAACGATGGCCCATCCCTTCTACTAAGGCACAATGTGCCTGCTGCATCCTTGCCATCTTCGCCACGGCCTCGTCATGCTTTTTAAGCGCTTGAATTTCTGAACTTCGAGACGATTCTGTCTCTGATTGAAGAACCTGGATGATGCGATCTTTCTTGACAAGGTCAGCATCGCGCTCCTCAATAATCTTTGCCCGGTCGAAAGCCACTTTTGAAGCTTTTACAGCTGCTTTGTACCACTCCTTATATTGAGCATAAAAGTCACGGATATAATCATGCGTGATATTCTCGGCATCCGGAGGAATCCTCTTGAGATGGGGAGGGAAGACATATGCATCCAGACAAATTTCTGGAAAGTCCTTTTTCATTTGAGCAAGCTTGATGGCTCCTTCACTTGTCAATTCAGCCGGAGCCTGTTCAACAATAGCAGCTGTCTGCGGTTCAACCCTTTGCCACTGAGTTTCGGGCCTGGAAGATTGAGAAGGTTGTTGTTGCTGCGAAGACTCAGGAGGATCTATAGGGGCCCTAGGAGGCGGAGGAGAACGAGATCGTGACCGGTACTGATGGCATCTATCTCTATCAGTGCGCACATGACAAGAATGGCCGCGCCAATAATCTCGATCCCTGTCGTAACGCTCTTGGCTAGTATAGCCTCGCCCGTAATCCCTATCTGATTCCCTCCAACGGGACTCATAATAATAAGAAGATCGGCGTACATTGCGGAGCCTATCCAGAGAGGATCCACGACCTGGCATCTCACATGCGATAAGAAGGAACTGCAGTTTAGAATCCTACAAAAGTGATGTTCAATATGCAGAAATTGTGTAGTGTTGTGGAAGTGTGTGTAAATGTGTAAACCCCCTGACCAACCGGAAGTGTTGACCGCACTCAAAGGAAAGGGCTCGCTCATATTTAATACATCTTGAAATTCTTCCAACTCGGGATTGTGATAAATATATATATAATCCGGGATGGGAATATCACCAAGCCCTTTGAAAATATCTCTCGATTGAGAAGGGGCGGCCTCGGAAATCATAACTCCGGAAGTGGGAGGAGACACATCTACAGACTTCCACCCCTTAGATTTAAGTTTTTTAGAAACGACGGTCTTGCTTTTCCGTCTCTCTCCCAATTCTTCAAAATTGCCCGAAAGATCGGCCATCGGCTCTACGTCTGTGTGAGTCCTTTCTTCATCGCTCACTTCGGTTATCACGACCCCAAGCGTTTTCTTCGCCATTTTCTTCTTCTTCTTTTTCTTCTTCTTTGGAATAGGCCTTAACATCCCTTCGGTGACTATGCTCTGATTTATTTCGATCAAGCCAAGAGCTCTTAAGTTATAATCAGTCAACACCAAGTCGATGTGTCTCAAATCGCTCGGGATCTCTTGAAGGCTCTGAACCATGCCCTTGTAATATCCGCCGTCGGGTCTGGAGATAATGGCTGTAAGAAAAGTAGGATGTCAATACCAATGCCAACAAACCATTAGTCAAGGAAATCACCGACAGGTTATGACACTTACGTCTAGACAACCATCGCCTAGCAAAACCTAGAGGACACCGGACATAAAACCATTCATTCTTGAAGTAACTGAGTCTGGTCTAGGATCCGGTAATAACCTGGCAGTTTCTGACTGCCTCCAGAAATGTAAAGGATGGACTATCACCTCTGCTTTTGAAATTAAATAAATATCTGATTTCCGTTGGCCTTGGTGGGCGGAAGAGATGTTCAATAAAAACAATAAGCACATTGTTCAGTAGCGCGTGCCCATTGGGGTGTAATTGAGAAGGAGCGATTCCAAGAAACGATAACATCTCCCTAATGTATTGATTGAATGGAGGGAGTGTTCCGGCCGCACAAGCATGGTGATAGAAGGCGGTATACCCTTCCGGCGGACAGTGAGGTCTGTCACTAGGTCCCGGCAATAACGCATCATCCAAAGAAATGTTATGTCTCATGCATATCCTGCCCAGTAAGTTTTCGGAAATATTGGACTGAACGGAGTATATAGGGTCCTCAATAAATATAGCCTCTTGCAGCTCGTCAGGAGCTGGATCTACTACCTCTACTGGGATATCTGGAATTACAAGGACCGGAGGGGGAGAGCTCTGAATCTCCTGCTGTTGAGAGCTCGAAGATTCCATCACTGACTAACTCATCAGAAAGTAACGTTAAGCAAATGAAAAAACCCGTTCATTTCCCCGTGTAAAGTGTGTGTTTTGCAGTGCAGTGCAGTCAATACTTAGGAGATTCAGCATAGTTGAAGAAAATATGAGAACAACAAGAAGTTCGAAAACCCAGTCGGAGTAACCGTCATCGCTGACCGTCACAACCATACCGTCCAAACGCATAAAATTCAAGTCAAGTTGGAGTTTGTTTTGTCAAAATACAGTTCCATCGACGAGCTTCACAGGACAGTCAAGTATGCAGTTTAACAAGTTCAGTCTAAATATGCAAGGATGAAGCTCGTCGGAATCATGTCATTAAATAAGTAAAAAAAAATCGAATCCACGGAAGCTTATTCGAATCGATCGAAGCCAGAGTACAAGTCTTCGAATCGATCAAAGAGACAACACTTTGAATCGATCTTGTTCGAATCAACCTAGTTCGTATCGATGAATAACCAGATCCTTCGTATCGATCGGCGACTTAGGGTTCGCATCCATCATTAACGAAGTCCTCGAATCGATCTCCATCAACAAGGGTTTGCAAACAGGTAAGAGGCCAGGCATTCGTATCGATCACTTGGGTGGAACGATTCGAATCGATCGCAAGGGGCAGTTCCACCGTATCGATCGCAGGAGATCGATATGACGACCAAATTTCCAAATCGACTCGATCGCCATAACCCCAAATCGATACGAAAGATTCAATCATTCTTTTTCTTCAACCAACCATTCTTGGTTTCGACCTCGATCTCGACTCCATCAAGATCGACACGAACAGGAATGGGCGAGGGTTTCGAATCTTGGAGCCTCAAACACTTAATCAAAATACCCACCTAAATGTGAAGTTAGTTTGTGAAAACTCGGGTGATATTTCGATTCGAAGAAGGAAGTGTTTTGTTTGTCTTTAGTTCTTGAAATCTGGAGTCGTTTCGAAGACGTAGGAAGATGAAGGCAAAAGTAAAAAGTAAAAAAAGAATGGCATCTCAGTATTTATAGGTGCCTTGAGGCGATTTGTATCCCAGTAGGCGAAACCGGTGGTAGCCAGTAAAACCAATGAACGATTCGAAGTGTAAAACTCGAATCCATAGGCTAAAGCGCCGTGACCGATTCGAATAGAAGCAAGCATCTGCATGGAGCCACGTTTCGAATCCATCACTCCGACTCTATGAGAACGATACGAAGAATAATGTTAAAGAAAAACGGACCGATTCGAAGTGCCTCGCTCGAATCCATCGACTTTAGCCTTCATCGAAACAAAGCAAAAGACGGCGTCCACCAGATTAGGACCACCTTTCGAATCCATTGATTTGACTCCATCCTGTATGCTCCGAGTTCATCGGCATGAAATGACTAAACGAAGATAACTCTGAAAACACTCGACTCCATCGATTCGAAACCATCGGTTCGAATCCATCAATACTGGACCCACAGCAACAAGAACTCATCGATACGAGTCAGGATTTCATATCCATCAAAGATTTTCGTGCCCATCAAAGCACGCTGGTTGAACATTCGTTTAAAAGAAGATTACAACAAAACGACTAAAAGACGACTGTCAAGCAACCAATTGAACAGAAATATTCAGCATGAAAGACTGCAGCTTTTCAAAGCACGCCACGTTTACACAAGACGTACTTTGGGGGGCAAATGTTATCCCGCCTTTTGGCAAGGCCGTGACACCAAGGAATTGACTTAGGAAACCAAAGGCAGTTTACCCCGAGGATCATTTACATTGAGGTTTGCTATGGATGTCGATGAATTTTGTCCGAGTCTAGATCGAGCTACAATTGATAAGACATGACAAATACAGCCATGCAAGACAACGGTCCAATTTCAGGTCAATCCGAGTTCGTATACTGGAATTATGATCGAATCGATACAAAGGAGATCCCCCCTGATTCGAATCCATAGGTGAAACCTATGTTCGAATCCATCAACATCTGTTTGCCCCGAATTGATCGCTACCTCCTTGTCCGAATCCATCAGGTGGTCGAGCTTCGTATCGATCACCCAATTCCCGCTTCGTATCCATCGCCCGAAGCCATATTCGAATCCTTCAGTTATCCTTAGTTCGTATCCATCAGCAAAAGGTACGGTCGAATCCACCAGAGCACTTCACTTCGAATCCAGGGGAAACAGTATGTTCGAATCCATCCTGCTACAACAGTTTCGTATCGATCGACCATGGCACGTCACAATCGATACGATGAAACTTCTGTTCGAATCCATCTGGGAATGAAGCCTTCGAATCCATCGAATCAAAGCGGCGGAGTCTCCGGGACGACTCGATCAAACTGGCGAAAAAGGCGGATCGATGCGAAGCTCGTGCTCCACGTCATCACAGGAGCATGATCCGCCATCGATTCAGAGCAATCGATTCGAACGGATCGATTTGAATGAGGCAAACAGTTCAGGAAACACCAATTCGAATCGACAATATCTGGAGATCTACAAGTCCAAATGCTATGAAATTTTCACAGAAGCTTATGCACATGTTGAAGAATGTCCACACCAAATTTCAGCTCGATTGGACAATTTCTTGATCGATTCGAATGGACTTCGAATCGATCCTAAAGTGGGCCCAGATTTCCTAAAGGCGGGTGTGTTGGCCCCCTCACGTGCCAGAAGCAATCTCCTGAAATTTAGGTGAAATATCAGCCTCCTATACCTATAAATAGAGCCCCTGGTCATTCAGAAAAAGGGTCGGACAATTTTAAGAGCTAAAGAGCGCCCAGACTCTGCCAGATTTACTCAAAATCACAACTGCTTCCTTAGATTCATAATTAGCTCATAAAATCAGTTGTACTACATTATAAGAAATTGTAATCTTCAAGTATCAAGCAATAAAATCATCAAACTTCATAGTGGACATAGGCGAAACGCCGAACCACTCTAAATCGTTGTCTTCTGTGCAATTTACTTTCTGTTATTTGGAGTTTTTGTTAGATAATCCTCAGTTTTAATTTTCTTTCTTCACTTTTATCTCTTCAAAAACTTCCGAAGAGTGTTGTGCCCATTTTTGGTACAAACATAAATTTCAATTTAAATTAATTTATATTCAACAATTGACTTTAAATCCAAGATAATTCCTTAAGTTGGTTTTATTTCAATTATTAATATTTGATACAGAAGATTTCTTTCAAACAAAATTTATTTAATTTGTCTCATTTACTATTAAATCCACTTATTATTCTATTTATCTCTATTAACAACTTCTATAATTAAAATTTTAAGTGTATAACATTTATTATAACCCCTCAAATTTTATTTATAAAATCCTTTAACATCATTTTACATTGTATATTATTCAATTACAAGGTTAATTTCTGAATGATTTAGGTAAGTTATATTGGAATGTAATTGGGTATTATACAAGTAATTTTTTTTTTATTCAATTATTTCAACTTTAAATATTTATTCAAAATTTTTGACTTCATTTTATAATTGAAAACATCTTTTAACATAAATTTAAGAATTAAATTTCCGATTTCACTTCAAACCATTTTAGATAAATATACAAATATATATAAGTCAAATCAAATCTACAAATATCTACTTGTATTATAAATCAAGTCATACTTCAGCAATTCAAATCAATTTAATTTCCAACATAATAGTGTAGCAAGACTACAAAATGGTCTCTCCACTTTAAAACTCGAAAATGAATGTCGATGATGCGGCCGCCATCACCGAAATTATTTTCAGTGACAAAATAGGAGAGCACAGATTTAACTATTTAAATTCTTTAGAAACAATTTTTATTCGAAAATACTTTAAATAATATACCTTTTAAAACTTAAAAACCAAAGTTTGAAATCGTCGGAAATTTAACCTCTTAATTTCTAAATTTAAATTCATTTCACTTTCCAATTTAATATATAACCATGTGTATAGTTCAATTATATATACATGAAACAAAACCAATGGTTTACAAGTTAGATATAAAATCAAATATAATTTCTTAATAACCAATTCAAATAACTCTGAAAATTCAGAAAACTTTACTTATATATATAATATAATTATACAAAATTTATTCATTTGTCAAATTTGAAAACGATATTGTGTCAGTTTGTTCTGTTCAAGTGTTTTGGAGATCCTATCGATAGCGTTGATCAGACGAATCGATCAGAAATTCAAATCAACATCAACAACTCAAACAACACAGTATATAAAACAATTTAATATTAATTACAAATACACTCCCTCACATGATTGTTCTAGAATGAATTTCAAAATAAGGATAGAGATTCAAATTAGAGAGATTCTAATCAATAGAATTCAAACTAGAAGATAGACTCGATAGGGAGATAAGATGATTGAATTTCAACAAGGAAGATGGGTAGACTTATATAAATCGCGGGTGACCTTTTACCGAGTCAACCGTGATTTCAAAATAAGATCGAGGCAGAAATCCAGAGGCAACTCGACATTCGACCGCCAGAGATAGAATTCGGGTATAGCAAAAGATAGCAGCATCGTAAACCGAAGATACAAAAATCTCTGGTGAATTAATGCTTATTGCAAAGGAGTTTTACCCCTTTACAAATCATCCAAAGATTGGCGAGACCGCCGATTTATTATAGAGATTATTCAAAGTGGAGTTATGGGATTCTCCAGAATCAGGAAAACACGAGTAGGGAGAGACAAGGATGGATTTTGGAACCGAGGAGAACGTTCCAAAATTCAAAGGAAACCGGATCGAAGAAAAAGGAATTCAAGCTCGAACGAAAGTGATTCTGTAAATTAAATTTACTACATATGCTAAGTTTCGCCTAAAACCAGAGGTCCGATACCAACTGTAACGACCCAAAATTTCCAGCCATTCGCATCCATACATGTCGGATTTGAATTGCTCAAAATATCAGATTGTTAATTTAAATTTGGCAAAACTCAGCATATACAGTAAATAAAATAATCACAGATCACAGAAACAGAGTAATATAAAAATAATGCAGCGGAAACAAAAGAATAGTAGTTCATGAAGCTACTATATATATAACAGAGTGAAACAAGATACAACAGAACTCTCGAATACAATAGTCAAATACAAGATCAGAATACATCACTGGAATCAACTAAATATCTGAAAGCTGGATAGATAGTTGGATCTCCAAGCGAAGCTCCAACTCCAAGGGTGAGTTTCGAATACTGGTACACTCAGTCTGACTCGAGCGTAAAGCAAAACACAAAACACTCGAGTCAGGATTAACATTCTTATATCAATAAATCCAACTCAAGTGAAATAACAACTGAAAATACAAGTAACTCAAAGGATGTTTGGGATAACCATCCTCTAAGGATCCGTTAAACTATTTATATATAGTAGTGTACGCTAAGTAGATAATGCCTATCAGTAATATAAAGTATCAAGATAGCGTTAAGGCGTTACCATTATCCCCCTTAACACATTTTATATAAGTGTCATAGTCTATACAGCACTGTAAACTCCACCGTAAACTAGTGGGCTATCAGGGAGTACTCCATAGGTATAACACGAAACAAATCGTAGTGGTCGTGCATAGGGATACGAGTATGACAAGGCACATGAGGCAATACCCAAGGTAGTGAAACTACCGTTTTCCTGATCCGGACTGGTGAGAACGCATCGCCGCAACGATCGCAACACCGCGAAACAACACTTCCAATTCAAGGGTGCGCACCAATCAAAAACAAGTAATGAGTAGTTTACGAAGAAGTGTGTCCGCTAGAGGTAGCTAACCTCACTGGCCCGGCACGGCTCCTGTTTAAGTCATTTCAAATTTGACACAAGTGTCAAGGCTATCCATTATCGTTCTTTTTCTTCAAATCCAGCAACGTCATCATTCCAACCACTTCATTCTGGATCACACTCCGTGTATAATAGTTATTAAAGTGGTTTTGGTTTAGACAGAGAGTATGTCCCAAACCGATCCCGGACTCTTCAATAACTACGTAATTATTACACCGATTGGTCATTTAATAAACTTTCAAAATAGTTTATATTTCAAAACCGAAATATCATTGCCATTTCAAAACCATATCCATACAATATCATTTTCACTTCAAATAAATCCATTTCCAAAATCATATCACTTTCCAAAGTTATATCGCTTTCGAAATCGTAAGTCTTTTAAAATCAAAACACTTTAGAAATCAAAACCTTGAAATTCATAACACTTTGAAACTATAGTTTGAAATCATAACATTTTGGAATTCATAAGACTTTCCTCTTAAACAGTTTAGATATTAAAATTAGTGTATAAAACAAGATAGTTTATAAAATAAAAATAGTTTATATAAAATAGTTATAAGTTAAAATAGTTTGTAATAACATAATATATATTGAAATGATTTATATAAAATAGTTTATATTAAAATAATTTATATTAAAATAATTTATAAAGTAAAATATAAGTAGTTGTAGATATAGTTTAAAAATACTTTATAAAATAAAATAGCTTCCACATATTCACAAATCGATTCAAATTAACTCGACTTCCCAATTCAACTTAATTCAATCTCCATTCATAAATTTCAACTCAATTCAGTTTCTCAATAAATCATTTCAAATTATAACGATTTCAAATACAGATTTGAAACACAAAATAAACCATTAAATTTCAATATATTTCAAAGCTTTAAATATTCCACATTTCAAAACTAAATTTGATAATTCCATTTATATCTCAATTTAATTTCATTTCATTTAGTTTTTGAGATATTTCTTTAATCATTTCGATACATCTAAATACAACTTCAATTTAAAATTTTAAATAAACAAAATATCCCATTTAAATTTATATAAGTTTGAAATATTCATTTAAGTCACTTTTAATCAAATTCAAGTTATAAAACATATCCTTTCAATTTTCAAATTTAATAAATTTCAAATCAACCTTATTTAAGTAAAATTTTTAAATAAATATAATTTCAAATCAATTTCAAATTTATCTTTCCAACCTAAATCATTATAAACTCTATATTTGAAAATATATATTTTAAATAAATAGTTAAACATATTATATATCAACTTTATTAAATCAACTTTAATAAATCTTTAAAATCAATATTTATTAAAACCATATATTTCTTTTCAAAACCATAGAAATTATTATTTTTAATTTATATATAGACCAACGGTGTTTGTATATAATTTTCTATCCTATGGTCAAGTGATATGAATATTTATCATTTCAATCCGTAATTTAAAGTATATACGGGTATATATCTTTTCAACCCGCAATCCCAAATTCGATTCAATGAAAATCGCTTGGGTTTATCATTTCAACCCATAACGATTTTCTCCTATTCTACAGATCGTTCGGGTATGTATCATTTCAACCCATAGTGATTCTACACTAACAGGGAACTTGCAGAGTGATAACAGATATGATAATAATATAACATGCATATATCATCAATATAAATAACAGATAATGGTGTCAGATGTCACAGGTGAACTGATACAGGTAATAGCATATATATAACAGTGTAAATAACTAACATTAGCATATTTCAATTGGCAGATAATGGTGTCAGATGTCACAGGTGAACTAATACAGGTATTAGCGTATATATAATAGTGTAAATAACTAACATCAGCATATTTCAATTGTTGTTTCAATTGAAATCAAATTTACTAAATAAAAGAACGTTAATCGTGAGTGATTGCTCACCTTTCGAGGCTAGAGATATGAATAGACAATGAAGTTAAGTTACGAATTGCAAGCACGACTTCCGAAATAAAACTAGATTGGCACGAATCGACGAGCAGAGTTGTTAAATAGGGATTGACGGAATCAAATCAGACTGGATTGGTAATGGTAATTGGTATAAGTGACTATATATATATAACTATATATAACTATAAAAAAATCATATTCTGGATTCAAACACATATTAATTTAAAACGTAAATTTTTTTTCTATTTTCAAATCAATAATTTAACTTAATATCAAAATATATATGTGTGTGTATATATATATAAAAAACCGAATTCCCACATACTTACACACATATCAACAAAATAAATTTGTATGGTAGATTTGGAAAATCAAACATTAACAAAAATCAAACAAAATCTATATCATTGCACTAGTTAATACAGATAATAGATGAAATGAAATCTTATACATATTACCGTATAAATATTTATAAACTAGCATGCATATTCTTTAAAGAAAAATCTAACATGTATAACTAGTATATGCGATAGATCGTAGACACTTAAACTTGCATAAATAAAATACTTTTATACTAAAATATATTCGCATATTCAAACTGTGAAGTATAAAACAAAGAAAACAAGACATATGTTAACTAATATATACACACACTTCACAGCAACATTATAAATACAATATATGATAAGACCCATATATTATAAAAGTATATACTGTAATACATATGACACGGCCTTTATACTAATTATCAAATCAACCAAGACAATGCATTTATAAACTTTATAGCTTACAAATATTTCTTAATATTATTATATATGTTAAGGGTACAAACACGTATATCAATATTTTAATAACAATCAATATTTATGGATGTATACACTTAAATAAACTCACATACCTATACTTACCGCATCATATAGATATATACCCTTATATTAACTAATACTTAAACTGCTGCAGTTATAAATAATACTGTTATAAATAAAAGATATACCATTACTTATACTATAATATATATAAACCTCAACAGATATATAAACGAAACCATCATGCTCACAGTTTCCAGGACATCACATATATACGAAGTTTACTTTCTGTGAAAACCTAAAGTGGCATTATTTATAGAACAAACACCCTATATATATATTCTACTTTCAGGGAAGGCTACAGGCAAAAGCAAACTTCGTGTAAAAATGGATATAAATAAAATCTTTGTTCAAATGGGCTAAGGCTTGGAATTCAACTTAACATATAACGAAAGCTCATATATGCAAACAATACGTACGTAGATAAACTTATACTTTTAAACTGAGGCAAACTTTATAATATAACATATAAAATACTTATTAAAATATAATATACTTGTAAAGCTATATTGCACAGCAGCTTGTAAGTAAGAGAACTATTATAACTTTATACCAAAAACGTAACAGACATATTTTTAAACTATGTATATTAAATACAATACCAATATAAACTTTATATTTACGAGTATACTTGCTACACAACAGATTATCTAAATAAAACTTCTATATAAACTAATGTATATATACAAATATATATACGCATACATATACTAGCAAATATACTAAACAACATGATATAAACAAATATATGTGTGTACAAAACTTATGGCAGCTGGAAGGTGAAAGGTGAGACTGGACGAGCTGAGGGTGGCCGACGTATGGTGAGTCGGCAGGCTGAACGATGGTGGGTAGGCGGAGAGGAGCACGGCCAGGACAAGGCTGGTGATGGGAGGTTGTTTTGTGTGAGTGGGAGCGGAGCAAGGCGCGAGGCAGGCTGAGGTGAGTTAGCAGCTTGGTGGATTTGTCGGTAGTGGAAGGGTGAAAAAGAAATGAGGTGGTGGACGGTGCGCGTGAGGCCAATGGTGGCTACAAATGTTGTTTCTTCTCGGAGTAGCGTTCAAAAGAAAATAGCAAAAAAAGTAGCAGTGGTTGATATAAACAAAACAAGATACAAATGAACTGGTCAAAATATAGAAAGAAACCAGATAAAACAATAAACCAGCGAATAAATTTAACGTTGGGAATAGAAGAAGTCAGTGCTTGAATTCAAGGCTAATAATGAAAGTTGATGACTGTTTATTTTTTACCAGTGGAAAATTTGAATGGTCACAAGGAAGTTTTAAAAGCTAAAATTTTAGAACCGATACGATTGACTGTTTCACGATTTTCACTGTGTACCGGACTTCCATATTTTCTGATGTAAATTTACCAGTTGTTGTGTCAAAATAGATGCTTTCCAAATATTAAATTTTTGTTTCAAAATTTTATTTTTAAAATTTCACAAAAATTCAATTAATCACATTATTAAAATAGTTAAAATTTACGTGTCGTTACAGATTCCTATTGTCACGACCATGGGATCGAGAGTTGGAGCTTCTACTCCCTCATTGTCCCGAATTCTGAATACTATGTCGCCGTTCAGGGTTCTCTGCTGCTTAGCGGGGTTCCATCTTTGATTGCAAGGCATGCGTCTTTCGGAGCGTGTTTCAATGAGCTGGCATACCGCTCCATTTCTCCCCAACTCTTCTGGGCGGGATGGGGTCCTCTAGATATCATTCCAATGATGAGTCTTTGGTCAGTTCATCTAGATCCCTCTTCGCTGGTTCTAGAATGGTTCCCTCGATCTCTAGGAGTTTGGGGAGCCGCGGGTTGGTCAAGATTTTGCGATTTCCTCACGTATTGTTGAAGCTTGTTTTCCCAAATCAGCTCTTTAATCAAGTTCTTCAGGTGACGGCACTCATTCATGTTGTGGCCATGCATTTTGTGGAAGCGACAATACTTTCTAGAATGCTTTTACTGTTCAGTTGCTTCCTTTTTAGGAGGTTTCTTGTACTCCTCTGTCCCTTGTGTTGTGAGGTAGATGTTTTTCGGAGTGTCAGTGAGCGGGGTATAATCTTCGGGCTTGAAGCCTTCAAGCCGCTTATTGTTACCATTTCGTTTGTTGGAATTCTGATTTTTCCTTTTCTGATTTCCATCATTTCCCGCACTTACTTCAGCGGTCCTGGAGGTATTTATGTCCTGGTTCATCGTCATGCCACTCTGCCCAATGTTCATCGGTTGTAAGCTAGTGATTTCCCTTCTAATTCTTATGCCTCTTCCAACCTCAGTTATTGACTCGCCTTACTGTTGAAGTCTTTCCTAGTGATAGGTTGTTTCATTTTGATCCATTTTCCGAATTCAGTTTCTGGGTGAATGGGGCGGACCAAGGCCATAAAAACCATATCCTCATTCGGATTGCTTACTTCTGTCACTGCGGTGTTGAACCGATTCATGAAAGACATCAGAGATTCATGAACACGTGTGTTTTATCTAATCATTTAATTCTTCTCCCTCTTCGCTCGAAGTGCAAAATTGTGTGTTTTATATAGAAATTAAGTTGGAGAAAACGAGTTTTAGGAACATTTCGAAATCGCTTTAGAAATTGCTTTTGAAATTATTATTATATATTATTTTTTTAGTATAAAAATTATATACTCTATAATAAAATAATTTCAAAGGCAATTTCTAAAGCGATTTCGAAACGTTCCTAAAACTCGTTTTCTCCAACTTAATTTCTATATAAAACACACAATTTTGCACTTCGAGCGAAGAGGGAGAAGAATTAAATGATTAGACTGGAATAGACCGGATAAGGACATCACATCTTTAGGCTGTGTTGTGTGAAGTCTGAATTGATCAAGGAATTTTGTTGCCAGTTGATCGAAAATGGAGATGGATCTTGGTGGAAGCCTAGTGAACCACATGGAAGCAATTTCCTCCAGAAAAATCAAGAAACATCTACATCGAACGACGTCCGAAGCATTCGCTCCGTCCATGTACCAACTGTACTTATATAAATAGGGTTTCGAGTCTCTTATTCCATCATAGGATGGAATAGTTGGCATAGTGAACTTTTCTGGGTACCGCTCATTCAAAATCTCATCAGAAAAAGGAGTCCGACTTGGAGTGGATCCACATTCATCATCCCTTCTATTCTTACTCTCATCCATTAGTCGCTTGACCATGGCTACGATATACGCCTCGGATGTTCAGTAATCTGGGGATCGGCTGTCAGTAACTACACTAGTGTTTGGCTTTGCAAATGTTCTTGGTAGGTGGGCTGAACCCTAGGCTCTCCTGTCTTTGGGAAAGCCACTCCCTCGGGATTCCGTTGGCTTACGGTTGGCCTGATTAAGGCAGTTTGGATCCCCCGGCGTTATCGAATGCATTGGCATTTCCTTCCAACTTGTCATTGTTAAGTTGATCTTCATCTTCTGAATCGGAGAGGTCCATGGCTATATCCTCCTGTGGGGTCTGCGCTCCTAGATTTAAGTTCATAGCTGGTTGCCTCACAGTCGGTGGAGTGCTTGTGCTTCCTTCTATGTTGATTCCCACTGTTCCATCTATCACTGCTTTCTACGGCTGCTTCCCATTCCTTCTGTTTAGGTCAGAAACAGAAGAATTGTCTTGTTATATGATAGCCGCGGGTTTTGCCATGGTTCTTTGAGCAGGATGTGATTATAAGGTCAAGATGGCGTTAAGTTTGTCCATAAGAGCTCTCTGAGTGCTTTCCATTTTCTGATTGATTTCGTCAACCATTTTATTCAATTCATCTCTAGTAACAACTTTGCATTGATTAGATTATCCTGGCACTTGATCTCCTGCATTTGCGCCATTGACTTCGATTTGTTGATGATTCATCTCTTCTCCAACGATTACCGCCCCTATGGATCTTCCAGAAGCAGTTCTCTTTCTTCCTAGAGCCATTGATTCTTAGCAACAGATCTTTCGAACAGAGATTAAGGATCTAACTTCTGAACCTATCTAATCCAAAGTAGATAGCTAGATCTTTGCCTGAGTTTAGTTCTCAGTGAAAGCACCAAAATGTTAACCTGAAAAATGGATCAATACCCTAGATTGAGTATGAAAGCACCAGCCTTGTTTATCAAAGCAAATGAAATAGAAAAAGTAATAGTCAATCGCCGAAAAAGTAAATGAACAAGAGATTTTTATAGTGGTTCGGCTGTTAACGAAGCCTACATCCACTTTATAACTTTTGTTATTGAATTGACTGCTAATCACAAATCTCAATTGATTACAATTCTGACAGTTGAAGAAAGAGAGATCAGACCACCATTGATGGAGACAAAAGGAAGGATCTCAATTGTCCCATGGCAGCCATTGTGAGGGAGAAGAAATTTGAAGAATCTTCGTAATAGAGTTGCTTTAGTGATTAGAATAGCCAACCCCTTTCTGTTGAAGGTAGGATGGTATTTATAGAATTTTAAGAGCACTTGGATCGAAACCAGAGCACCAGAGGCTTCTAATCATCACTATGAGGCAGCATATAAATTTTGGAAGTAAACCGAGCTAACTATTTGGATAGGTACCGATCCAAATAGTTGAGCAATTTTTGCGCAACTTCCATCCCACAAGCTTCCTTATCTGCTAGCGGGGCTTCCCTTGCAATTTCATCACTTGTTGACTTGTTTTGAAGATGAATCACTAGTAGGTTAGATCGAACTGTAACTTGCGTAGGACAAGTCCTGACTTCTTCAATTCAGATGCTCAAAATGTTATCAAATTTAGTAGATAAGCTTAGAAGTAATGTAGGGACATAATGTAAGTGGTTTGAAGTACTAACGAGTCAATAATCTGGATCGGTACTGATCCAATTGGATATGATCGGTGCCGATCCAAATACTAATTTTATTTTCATCCCAAATTCCCAGGGTTCATTTGTTATGTTCTTTTAGGTCTTTCGGTCAAGTTTCGAGTCGTTCGCATTTAGTTTGAATGTTATAACTCCTTTTGAATTCTACTGGATCAAAAACCCATTCAACACTAGGTTATAGGTATCAAAATGATCAAAGTCTACCTAATACCCATTAAAGATGTATTAAGTGGCTCGGGTACTTTCTCTCATATTGTTAGGACACGACTAATGGTAGTTGCATGGGACTAGAAAGGAACTTTGCTTACATATGAAGGTAAGTTATAGAGTTGGACTAGCATACGTTGGATTGGAAGAGCCTTCACGTTTATAGTTGAAGGTATCTTATGTCGGATGTAGTCTAGGATGCGTAAGACATATTACTTATCTAAATAATACTGCTCAAATACTATTATGGTAAGACTTAAGATTTTCATTCACCATACATTGTTGCTCTGACCCCTCCTCGTTACAACACACAGGTTAGGAGAGACGAAGTTGATTTAGAAGATGAAGGCGGAGACGGAGTCTTGTGGTGGTTAACTATCTATTTATGTTATTAATGTATTTTAATGTACCCAATTTTAGACATGTTATTATGTTTTGGATATTTGAGATGATATGTTGTACCTATGAGATTTTGATACTTATTTTTTGTGTTATATTTTATCCTTTCTACTATAAGATTCGGATAGCATAGATATATAGCTTTATATATTGTTAATGTATCAATTTTACCAACCAACAGCCTGATTTGGAATGGGCCTAAGGTTCGATGGGCTTTTATTGGGTTGAAAATTAGGCTAGTTTCAAGGTGGGTTGTTACGTTTGGTAGCAGAGCTTAGGTTACCCGATTAATAGGGATATGTATATGTAAGAGTGCATACTTGTTATTTTTGAAAATATATTTTGAAAACCTTGCTATATATATGTATGTATATGGATACTTACTGGAACAAACATAAACACACAAGGCAAATCTGTTAAGAAATCCAATCTACGGTTTCGATGACAACAACTATACAATGGAAATCGAATATACATATATATTTATATATACAGGTACTTGCTAGAACAACATCACTAGAAAGACAAGAACGATGCTCAAAGGACACTACAAGAGACTACAAGTCAATAGGTACAAGGAAGTAAAAGAAAGGATGCACAAAAACTGACATGCACCATAACAGACGTCTGGGTGCACAAGCCAGACGTCTGAAATAGTTCATTGGAACAACCAACAGGCTAAACCAGACGTTTGGTAATAGCACTCAGACGTCTGATCCTCTACTATATTCAAAAATATATAGTATCAGACGTCTGAATTCAAACTCGATCTTCAGAAATGAACTGCAACTACCACATGTGAATGGACGTCTCCGCTTCTCTTCGCCACAACTCTTCACCATCAACAGAAGCAACCTTAGAGGATTCATTAATGGATATAACTACTCAAGATACCTATCTACAACTATATATAGCATCAAGAATCAAGAGAACAAGAACTTACTTCACTTACTTACGCTTTCTAATTCTATACTCTATCTCTGCACTCTAGCAATCTTTACTTGTATTCATTGTTCCATATACTCAGTTCTTCATAGACAATATTCCTTAGAAATATATTGAAAGCAACTGTACTAATTAGTCAACATCCGTGTTATATTAGAACACACATTTGACAAGAACAACTCATTGTAACCAAGCCTATTCCTCCGGGCGAAGCGAGGGTTATTGATAGTCGAATTTCGAAGGGGAGCTTCGGGACTGGACGTAGGATGGGAGGTCTGAACCAGTATAAAATTCGGGTGTGCTTATTCTATATTTACTTAGATTAATATTATTTTAGTTGCATCATATATTTTGTCACATATACTTGCATATACACTACACGATCCACCCCGTAGACTTTCAATTGGTATCAGAGCAAGATTTGATCAAAGTACAGTAACACGTATTTGAATCACTTTAATATGGCAAGTATTTTTCAAGAAGGCCAATCCATAGCACGTCCCCCACTTTTTAATGGTTCTAATTATGCATATTGGTCAACATGTATGAGAATTTTTATGGAAGCTAATGGATTAGAAATTTGATGAGCCACTCAAAATAAATATGAAGCACCTAACACTGCTATGAACACATGGAATGATGCACGAAAAACTGCAGCTTCCAATAATGCCAAAGCTATGAATGTTTTATTTTGTTCATTAGATAAGAATGAATTTTCACGTGTCATGTTATGTAACACTGCATATGATATTTTGTGTACCTTACAAGTTACACACGAAGGCACGAACAAAGTTAAGCAAACTAAAATTTCAATTTTACAAAATCAATTCTCGTCATTCAAAATGAAACAAAATGAATCTATAGTGGACATGTACTCTAGATTCCAAACTATTCAACACGATTTAATGGCACTAGGAGTTAAATTCACAAATTTTGATTTAGTATCTAGAATACTCAATTCTTTAACTCCAGAGCGGGAAAGAAAAGTATTAGCTATCAAAGAAGCTAATGACCTCTCAACACTCTTAGTTGAAGAATTGATAGGAAATTTAATGTCTTATGAAGCTAATCTGCAGGCAAGAAAAGAACAAAATTCGGAGAAGAAAAACATAGCATTTCCAGCAACAAATGAAGACTCCGACTTAGAGGAAGAAGAAATCATATTTAGTGCCAAAAACTACAACAAATTCAAGAAGTTTAGGAAAATGACCAGATTCCAGAAAGGAGGAAAATCAAGCTCAGCAAATCAAACGTCAATCAAATGCTATGAATGTGATCAATTTGGACATATGAAGAAAGATTGTCCCAAGCTCAACAATGATAAAAAGAAGAACAAATTTGAAAAATTCAAAAAGAAGAAAGCTTTCAAAGTAACATGGGATGACTCGAATTCTTCATCATCATCAGATAGTGACAGCGATAGTGACGGAGAACAAGCTAATGTATGTTTTATGGCACAAACTGATGAGGTATGTCCTGAACTTAGCTATGATGAATTATTAGAGCTTAGCATGAAATTAGATGATAAATTTAGAAAAATTAAAAAATTGAATAAAGAACACATAGCCAAAATAAATCGATTAGAACTTGAAATAGGAATGTTAAAAGATGAAAAAATATTTTAGAGGAGGAACTAGAATTATCCCAAGAAAAAAATAAAAGTAGTTTAGTTGAATATGAGACTATATCTATTGATTTTGGAAAAGTTAAACTAGAAAAGGAAAACTTGTTAAAAGAAAATATCAACTTGAAAAGTAATATAGAAACATTGAAAATTGAAAATTTTGAATTAAAAGAAAAATTAGATAAAATTACAAATAATGTCTCAAAATTTAATAAAGGAAAACAGAAAACCTTATCAAAACTTCAAAACCTTCAGGTAATAGAAATGGAATAGGATTTAGAAATATTCCTAAAAAAAGGGAATAATATTAATAAGTATAGTTTTATTTATCAAAAGACTAAAAGATCACCCAAGTCTAATACGAATACCAAAAACATAAAAATTTGGATTCCAAAGACAAATAATAATTTGATTAGACAAAAACATATTGATAATTTTCTAGATAATGTAGTCTATAATAAAAATTATGTTCATAAAGGTACCAAACCTTCTTGGGTGTGGCTACCTGCTCCTCCTAACATCTAGGACCCTAACAAAGTGTATGGGTACCAATTAAATCATTTTTATCTTGCAGGTACCCAAAATAAAAAATAAGGAGAAATGGATACTTGATAGTGGCTGCTCCAAGCATATGACCGGAAATGCACAAATGCTATCAAATATAACATATATCGATGGTGGAACGGTAACTTTTGGAGATAACTCAAAAGGATACGTCGTTGGCATCGGAGAAGTCATCAACTCTGGTATTTCTAACTCTCATATTATTACAAATATTTTGTTAGTAGAAAATTTAAAACACAACCTACTTAGCATTAGTCAATTATGCGATAAAGGTTTTCAAATTAATTTCGGAAAAGATAGATGTATTATTTTCGACAATAACAAACAACTTATCTTTGAGGGTTTTAGAAACAAAAATATTTATGTCTTAAATATAAATCGAAATTCAAACTTATGCTTAACTGCCAAACATGACGATCCATGGTTGTGGCATAAACGATTCTGTCATATTAATTTTAGATATATTAATAAATTAGCAAAATATGAGCTAGTTAGAGGTTTACCTAAAATAAATTATAAAGTAGAAAATTTATGTGACGCTTGTCAAATCGGTAAACTAAAGAAAAGCTCTTTTAAATCTAAAAATAATATTTCTACAAAACAACCGTTAGAATTATTACATTTAGATTTATTTGGTCTAACTCAAGTTCGATCTATAAATCACAACAAATATGTTTTCGTAATAGTTGATGATTTTTCAAGATATACATGGACTTTATTTTTAAAACATAAAAGTGACACTTTTGGTATGTTTAAAATTTTTGCTAAAAAATTAAAACTCAAATGGATTTGAAAATTAAGAATATTCGAAGTGATCACGGCGGAGAATTCGAAAATGATCTTTTTACTAATTTTTGTAATAAAAAGGGCATACGTCATAATTTCTCTTTTCCCCGCACACCACAACAAAATGGTGTAGTAGAAAGAAAAAATCATACGTTACAAGAATGTGCACGAACACTATTAAATAGTAGTGGTTTACCAAAACATTTTTGGGCTGAAGCTATTGCTACGGCTTGTTATGTTTTGAATCGAGTAACCATACGACCTATGACTAAACATACTTGCTTCGAAATATTTTTTGGAAGAAAACCTAAAGTATCATACTTTAAAACTTTTGGATCAAAATGTTTTATATTAAATACAAAAGATAATTTAGGAAAATTCGACCCGAAGGCCGATGAAGGAATCTTTTTTGGATATTCGGATCGTAGCAAGGCATATAGAATTTTTAATAATCGTACTAACATAATTGAAGAAAGTTTACATGTTTCATTTGATGAAAATTTCCTTAACAATCATACTAATGACGATGAAGGAATTATTCCTATAACAAATACAACAAACTCATCTAATAATGAGACAAATGCACAAAATAATACTCTAGTGTCACCTCCTAGAATTCTAAAAGATCATCCAAAAGATAATATCATTGGGGATCTGAATTCCAGAGTAACTAGAAATCAACTTAACCAAATAAGTCATATTGCATTTGTGTCAAATTTTGAACCAAAGAATTATAAAGAAGCTTCAAACGATGATTTTTGGATAATTGCCATGCAAGAAGAATTAAATCAATTTGAACGTAATAATGTTTGGGAATTAGCACCAAGACCAGAAAACCAATCAGCTATTCGAACAAAATGGGTATTTAAAAACAAAACAGATGAAAACGGAAATATAGTTAGGAATAAAGCACGTTTAGTCGCTCAGGGTTATAATCAAGAAGAAGGTATTGACTATGACGAAACTTTTGCTCTAGTAGCAAGACTCGAAGCCATACGTACATTACTTGCTTTTGCAAGTCATCACAATGTTAAATTATATCAAATGGACGTCAAAAGTGCTTTTTTAAATGGTTTTATTAAAGAAAATGTATATGTTGAACAACCTCCATTATTTGTTCACGAAAAATATCTCGATCATGTTTTTAAATTGCACAAAGCCCTATATGGTTTAAAGCAAGCCCCCCGTGCCTGGTACGAACGTCTTAAGAATCATTTAATTACATCTGGTTTTCAAATAGGTAAAATAGATACGACTTTATTGATTAAACGAGAAAATAATGACATCTTAGTTGTACAAATTTACATAGACGATATTATTTTTGGTTCAACTAACGAAAATCTTTGTACTCAATTTTCAAATATTATGAAAAGTGAATTTGAAATGTCTCACATGGGTGAATTAAATTTCTTTCTAGGTTTACAAATAAAACAACTTGAAAATGGTATTTTTATTCATCAAGAAAAATATTGTAACGATTTATTACGTCGTTTTGGAATGGATAAAACTTCGAGCAAACCAACACCAATGAGTACTAGTGTTCACTTAGAAAAGGATGATAATGGAATAGATTTTGATGAAAAGTTATATCGTAGTATGATTGGCTCCTTACTATATTTGACGGCTAGTCGACCCGACATTATGATGAGCGTATGTCTTTGTGCCCGATTTCAAGCAAAACCAAAAGAGTCTCACCAAAGAGCTGTTAAACGTATCTTACGATATTTATCTAGTACTAGAGATTGCGGTTTGTTTTACCCTAAGGGATCATCGTTTGAACTTGTTTCACATAGCGACGCGGATTTCGGTGGATGTAAAATAGATCGTAAGAGTACTAGCGGAACGTGTCATTTTATCAGAGAATCGTTGATTTCATGGTTTAGCAAAAAGCAAAATTGTGTCTCTTTATCCACTTGTGAAGCCGAATATATTTCAGCGGCCTTAGCATGTGCACAAGTGATATACATGCAACAAACGCTTAAGGATTTCGGAAAAGTTATCGATAAATCACCAATATATTGCGATAATACAAGTGTAATAAATTTATCGAAAAACCCTGTAAATTACTCACGTACTAAACACATAGATATACGACATCACTTTTTACGCGACAATGTAGAAAAAGGAATTATTACATTAGAATACGTAAATACTGAGAATCAAATAGCAGATATTTTCACAAAACCACTAAATGAACAAACGTTTGTTAAACTACGACGCGATTTAGGAATATGTTCTCTTAATGATCTTATCAGCTAATTTTAAGTTTCATTCATTCTATTTTTGGTTAAAAAGTTTTAATCCACAAACAAAATCTTGTAACACTGACCAACAATTTTTTAGAATGTTTTTTTACTGAAAATAACTATTTATAACTTTTTAAAACATGAATAAATAGCTCCTACTGTTACAAATAAAATACAGATTTTATATTGGTTCCTTTTAAAAACAAACAAGCAAAACAAAAACATGTCTTCCGACAACTCTCACCTCTCTTTCTCAACACCAACCTCGGATAGTTCAGCGGATACCCCTCATCGACTTCCTACTCCTACACAAGGTCAAGAGCCGACCTATAAGTGGTCCTCCTACCACACGGGATTCACTCCCGACAAAAAACGGTCCAAACGATCACTATTTGGCTCTCCTAACACCAAGGAGAATAATATATATCATTACCAAAAGCAACAAATGGATTTACAACGAGAATTATACTTCAAACAAAAAGTCACTACAAGACGACTGAGTTTTCTAGAGCAAGTAGCAATCAAATTTTGCAATTCACAAAAAAAGGATGTACATGAACCACTTCAAATTCCTTGCAATCCTCTGGATCCTTCTGCCTCTTATCGAACACCTTGGGATCCTCCACCTAGGCAATTCTCTGGTTCTCCAAGAACCAACGAACGTGGAAATATTTGGTCTCCACTCAAGCCGTGGAAGGATAGCAAATCTGAAGATCACACTGCTCCATCTTCATCTAAATAATTTTTTTTATTTTCATTGTATTTTCATCTAATTATATTTGTATTAGTTTTTCAAAAATAATAATATTATGTTTCAATAAAATCGATCCCTCGAAAATCAAGCAAAACCTTCCAAAATAAGACTATTTTTAGACATACTGCAGATTTCAGACGTCTGATCAATGCCATTAGACGTCTGACACACTTGTATCACAACGTTTTTAATACTGAGCATATGTCAGACGTTTGGTATATACAACCAGACGTCTAAAAATTGTCTCTGCCTTGAACAAAATACAAAACGGACTATTTCAGACGTCTGAAGTTGTTACCAGACATTTGAACAAAGTATCTGGCTTCTTAACATAAAAATAAGGCCATTTTCAGACGTCTGACAATATATCCAGACGTTTGAAAAAACTCTCATTCTTCAAAAATTTAAAATTCTGCCTATTCCAAACGTCTGCCAATAACACCCAGACATCTGAAAATGTTTACTGTCTTCAAACAAGGGTTAAATCAGACGTCTGATTCACTTCCCAGACGTCTGAAATTCAATCGACAACTATTCGTGACCTAAAACGACTGTATTTCAAATTTTCCAATTCACATTTCATTTCGTTTCCTCTTTGAAATCTGAAACCCTATTTCTCCAAATCACCATCTCCTTAAGTTTGCTCGATTTCATGGTGCCTAAAACTAAAGACCCTAGAGTTTCTAAGAGAAAGCAAGAACAGGCTACATCCTCCAACCCACAAGTATGCTCCGATGATCAGATTGAGAAATGGATGAATCGAGTACCTCATTCTATCAAAAGATATGAAGATATCTAGAAGAAAAAGCTACACACAGGTCCCTTCTATAATTTTCTTAAATTCCTTATGTATGATTTGGATGAGATGTGTGAAAATGCTGGGTTACAAAGGTTGATTTCCTTCAATTCATATAATGTCCAAATCGATCAGCTTGCAATATTCCTTTTCTACGCTAATCTAGATAACATTGCCGTATGGAATACAAATAATGATGATAATTAGCTTTGGTCGAGTGTTTACGGCAACACTATTCGACTTACTCCGGGAATTATAGGTCGTACTTTAGGTTGTTCTGACTCCGGAGAAGATTTGTATGACATCCCGGATATGTGCCTCAAACCAAGAGATAATATTACCCATCAAATTTGGGAAGATGAAATGCCACGATTTGCTTCAAAGTACTTACGACCTAAGGCAAGACTACTCACTAGGATGATAATCAACATAATCATTCCTCGACTTGGCAGCCATAAGCAAATAACAGAATTAGAGCACAAAGCTCTATATGCTATCTTTAGTGGTACGAGGGTAAATTGGGCAAAATTAATATTTGACGAGCTTAAACATTATTGGACTTGATCACGTCCATCAATCATTTACCCTACCTACATCATGCGCCTTTTGCAAGCCCACAACATTCCATCATATTTATCGACTTTTGAGGAGATTGCCCCCAAGTACGCCTCCACAAAATTCTTCTCTCTTATGCACTTACCAGAAAATCCCCCGGATTTTATTTCATTTGAAGAATGGACGCAACGTCGTCAACAAGCTAGGCCTCAACCCCAACATCAACCACCACAACCATCACAAGAGGAAGAACAACATCATGAGCACACTCCTCCTCCTCCTGCACCTTTTGACTATCCAGGCCAACATGACATTTTTGAGACTTGCACTGAAACTAATCCAAATGAAAGCATTCGAGATTTAACTCTCCAAAATCAACTTATCTTATCAAGAAATCAAAAATTATTGGCTAAGCGTATCGATAGCTTCGAAACAACATTTGCTTCTCGCCTAGTCACAGTTGAAACATCGCTTTCAACAACATTATCCGTTCTAAAAGAGGTTCTCCAACGAGTCTGTGGCCCTACACCACCTTCGGAAGATTGGCCAACTCCAACGCCTTCTCCTCTCCTTCAAAACATTCTAAACTTTTTAAAGAGGAAAAAGAACCTCTAGAACATACTCCAAAATCTCCTAAGATACAAGCTAGTTCTTCCAAGAATGAAGATAAAGGAGATGATCAAGCCAAAGCTTCCCCCAAAAATCCTTAGATATTTTTATAGGTTCCATCTTTTGTATTGTAATGGAATCAAAAATCTATGCATGTAATCACTATATTTAATTGTTATAAAATGCTTTTTGGCTTGTTACTTATGCGTAATTAGTTACCTTTCATCTATTCATGATAATTTAATAAATTGATATATTATAACCTTCCGGCGGTCGGTAAATATTCCAGATTAATAATGTGTACATATTATCTAAAGGCATGATTATTGATTATATCATACATATTCTTGTATTAATGCTTTTTGATAATGCTAAAGGGGGAGAAATAATGGTAAGCACATATTCAGGGGGAGATTTATAAAATTATAACTAAGTACATTATATAGCTGTCATCATCAAAAAGGGGGGAGAATGTTAGGAAATCCAATCTACGGTTTCGATGACAACAACTATACAATGGAAATAGAATATACATATATATTTATATATACAGGTACTTGCTAGAACAACATCACTAGAAAGACAAGAACGATGCTCAAAGGACACTACAAGAGACTACAAGTCGATAGGTACAAGGAAGTTAAAGAAAGGATGCACAAAAACTGACATGCACCATAACAGACGTCTGGGTGCATAAGCCAGACGTCTGAAATAGTTCACTGGAACAACCAACTGGCTAAACCAGACGTCTGGTAATAGCACTCAAACGTCCGATCCTCTACTATATTCAAAAATATATAGTATCAGACGTCTGAAACAAATACCAGACGTCTGAATTCAAACTCGATCTTCAGAAATGAACTGCAACTGCCACATGTGAATGGACATCTCCGCTTCTCTTCGTCACAACTCTTCACCATCAACAGAAGCAACCTTAGAGGATTCATTAATGGATATAACTACTCAAGATACCTATCTACAACTATATATAGCATCAAGAATCAAGAGAACAAGAACTTACTTCACTTACTTACGCTTTCTAATTCTATACTCTATCTTTGCACTCTAGCAATCTTTACTTGTATTCATTCTTCCATATACTCAGTTCTTCATAGAAAATATTCCTTATAAATATATTGGAAGCAATTGTACTAATTAGTCAACATCCGTGTTATATTAGAACACACATTTGACAAGAACAACTCATTGTAACCAAGCCTATTCCTCCGGGCGAAGCGAGGGTTATTGATAGTCGAATTCCGAAGGGGTGCTTTGGGACTGGACGTAGGACGGGAGGTCCGAACCAGTGTAAAATTCTGGTGTGCTTATTCTATATTTACTTATATTAATATTATTTTAGTTGCATCATATATTTTGTTACATATACTTGCATATACACTACACGATCCACCCCGTAGACTTTCAAAATCTATATTTCAGCAAATAATACAATCTTAGGAAGGTGTAACTAAAAGTTTAAACCTACAAGTAGTCAATTATGGCTGAAAATCGTTCCTTTGAGCTAGGAACCCCTCTACCCAAGAGATACCCACTATCCAAAGGATGCCAGAATGGTTCAAGCAGTCCCTAAAGCATGTAAGGAAAGTTCTCATTCCTCAACAAGCTATACCAGTAGCACCAACTGCCCTGCCTGCTTAAGTAGCACCACGCCCACTAGATTTCCCAAAATTATGTAAAGATTTCCAGAATGTAGGAGAAATGGTGTATACAAAAGCAGAAGGTTTTGTAAAGGCAAAGACTTGGATTAACGATTATGAACATATATTTTGGTAGCTTGGATGGTAAGACTAGATCAAAAGGAGGACGGCTATATGGCATCTAAAAGGAGAGGCACTAGATTGGTGGACTATCATGGCGGAGGAAAATGCCGAGGAGGGAATTACTTGGACTGAATTCAAAACTCGCTTTAAGTCGCGATTCATGTCCAAAGCTGAGGTAAGTTTGCAGTTGGAGAAGTTTATACAACTTAGGCGGGGAGACTCTACATTGAAGAAGTATATCAGTAAGTTCACGAAGCTAGCTAAGTTTGGATTGAGTTTGATTGATACCTCCATGAAGAAGGCTATGAAGCTTGTTAAAGGCCTGAATCACCCACTTAGAAAGCTACTTTCGACCTAAGTACCCACAAGTGCCACTCATGAGATGATTATTGAAATGGCCCTGCTACAAACCATTGGCACTAAGGAGAAGGAGAAGGTGGAACCAACGAAAAATCAAGGTAGAGCTAAGAAAGGAGGATTTTGGGCTTACAAGAAGGCCAGTGGAAAGATTAAGAAGGGAGGTATAACATGTTGTAGATGTCAGAAGAGATGACATGTGTCTAAAGTTCGCAAGGTGAGCTTGATGAGGGAGGAGTTCAAAAGGGAGAAGCTACCACTTCCATGAGGAGGTACACTACAAGAATCGATGTCCAAAGCTAGCTGAGGAGGGTCAAAGTGGGCAAGCGTATGTCACTGAAGCTGTATCTAACTCGAGTAGACCTCCTCCGAGAGATCAAAGAAAAGCTACAATGGAAGGTACAACTGTTATTTTTGGGAATACTATCCATACCTTATTTAAGTCGGGAGTCTAAAAACCCGAGTTGCCACCAACCCAATAGCGTGTCAAATCCTATTGCTGGGTCGACACACCTTTTTTTAATTTGCAAAGACCTAGTTATGGATGTATGTAACATCGATTTTACATGTAGTGCGTATGTTCTTAGTTTTCAAGGATGTGCACTTATCTTAGGAATGAATTAGTTATTCTACTATGGGGCTATCTTAGATTGTGAAATGAGGATTGTATGGTTAAGGAGCTGTAGGTGGAGAGATATAGATGTTCTTTGTACACCCCAAAACTCAATCGAGTTAAGCTATTTATATTCGTTGAGCCTATCACAAGATGAGCTCTCATCTGTGCCCATAGTTGGAGAATTTGCTGACATTTTCGAAGAAATCTCGAGCCTCCTGCCCAAAAAGGAGATAGAGTTCAGAATCGATTTGAAGAAGGACACTAGACCCATCGATCTACCATTAAGGCACATGCCCCTCAAAGAATGATAAGAGTTGGCCAAGCAGATTTCGAAGCTATTGCAGAAAGGATTTATTCATCGAAGTACTTTTGAATGGGAAGCACCTATTCTCTTTGCCACTAGGGCAGATGATTCTTTAAGGCTATGCATTGACTATAGAGAACTCAATAAGTTGACCAAGAAGAATAGGTATCCCTTACATAGAATAGATGATTTGTTTGACCGGCTTGTTGGAGCCTGAATCATTTTCAAATTAGATTTAGCCAAGGGATTCCATCAATTGAGGATATCAAGTAGAAGACCACATTTTGTACTCTGGACGGAGTGGATGAATGGAAAGTAATGCCTTTCGGGTTGGTGAATGCCCTCGTATACTTTGTAGATTTGATGAGCAGAGTCTTTAAGGGACAGCTAAATAAGTCTGTCATAGTACTTATGGATGATATTCTAGTATTCTCTAAAAGTGAAGGTGAGTATGAAAGTCACTTAAGGGAGGTGCTAAGGACTTTGAGAAGGCACTAAATAAAAACCAAATTCTCAAAATGTCACTTTCAAAAGATGAAGGTGAGACTGCTTGGTCATATTGTTTTCGAGAAGGGATTGTCTATAGACCCCACAAAGGTTGAAGCTATTCAAGACTAGAAGATTCTAAAGAACGCCACGGAAGTTAGGAATTTTCTTGGGTTACTGGTTACTATAGGAAGTTCATCAAGGACTTTACAATAGTAGTCCCACTAACTCGCTTAACCAAGAAAAATCTAGATTTTGCATGGGATGAGAAATGCACAAAAGCATTTGAGAAGCTAAAAGAGTTGTTGACTAGTGCGCCAGTACTAACCATTCCCGACAAGACGAAGCCTTTCACCATTTACACCAACGCTTGTGGTATGGGATTAGGAGCTGTTCTTATGTAAGAGGGTAGAGTGATAGCCTATGCAAGTAGGTAATTGAAGGACCATGAGAAGAGGTATCCAACTCATGACTTGGAATTAGTGGCTACTGTCTTTGCTTTGAAGATGTTAAGGCACTACCTTTTGGGAGAAAAATTGATTTATTCACCAACAACAAATCCCTTAAATACCCATTTTTCCAAAAATATTTAAATCCTAGGCAGCAAAGGTGGATGGAATTTACAAGATCATATGACTTTGAGATATAGTATACCCCTGGAAAAGGGAATGTTGCCGCCGATGCTCTTAGCCAGAGGCATGCTACTCTGTATGCTATACATGAGTGGAGGCAGTTGGAGGTCCTCTCGAATTTCAATTTCCAACCATCAACAGGATCCACTCTAGCATATTTGATAGCCATGGAAGTTAGGCCAGCATTGATGGACCGCATTAAGCATGAGCAGAATAAGGATGTGACGATAGTAGATATTTTGGACAAGCTAAGTAGAAGAGAGCATTTCCCCATGGCAGTAGGTACATAATTGATGAAAGAGGATGTTTGATAAGAGATGGACACCTTTGCATTCACTTGCTGCAGAATGTTTTGGAGGAATTTTTGGCTGAGTGTCACCATTCTCGGATGATGATTCACCCCGATGGAGATAAAATGCATAAGGATATAACTGGATTTTCTATTGGCTAGGAATGAAGAAGAGGGTAATGGAGTTTGTCTCTAGAAGTTTGACGTGCTAAAAGATAAAGGCGAAACAAAGGAAACCCGGAGGACTGTTGTTACCATTATAGGTGCCGACTTGGAAGTGGTGTAACAACCCGGGATTTGCATTACCAATTAATAAATAAAAGTTAGGATTTTATTTATTTTAATGAAGCATAAAAGAATTTGGAATAACAAAATTTATTTGAAAAAGGCTATTTTAATTAAATGGGAAATATGGGATTTTAAAATGAGGATAAAATGTTATTTTTGAAAAGTTAAATATTTTAGGAGAGGATTTAAAATGGGTTTGAATAAGAAAAGTGAGTTTTATAAACATATATGAACACTTAGAAAATTTTTGAAAACATGGAAATAACTCTCTTCATATTGGGTTATTAAACCTTACCCAATAACCCACCCTAAACTTCCTCTATAAATTATCTCAAACTCTCCTAACCTCATTCATCAAAACCCTAATCAAAACCCTAACCATTTCCTAAAGCTTTCATAACAAAAATGGCCTCCATCTTCATCTCCTTCTAGTTTTAGCTTATGCAAGTCATTCTATGCAAAGGTAATGCAAATACCCACCTTAAATCCATTTTTATATCTTTCTTATTTCTGAAATTGATTTGGTAACACATGTTTTATGTGATTTTTTGATCTTATAGCCTCCTAATCATCTTTTGCTAACTTGGGTTGATGCTATAGTAGTCTTTGTTGCTTCTTAGAGAGGTATATTGCTAAAACCTCTTCTAATATGTGTTTAATCATCTTTTGATTTTGGTAATCAATTAGTAACACATGTTTTATTATGTAACATGTGAATCATAACTCTTTGATCATCTTTGCTTTCATTTTGGGGTGTGCACATAAGGTACTTGTAATATATGCTAGCTGAAATTATAATTAGTTTATTGCTGTTAGTAAATTAGGCATATCTTATTCATCTAAAATCGGAATTAAGATTTTCTTGAAGTTCTGGAAAGCTTATTCTGTACCCTATAACTTTTATGTTTTGTGCTTTGCCTAATTTTGAGGTTTGAATTGTCGAAATCATGCTTGTTTGTCGCTGACCTGACAACAAACTACAGGGTTGATAAAATAAAAGCCTGAAATTGATTTGGCCATAAGTTACTCGTTTCTTATCCAAATCTAATAATTTTGGATGTTCTGGAAATCTTAGATTTAGAGCTAAAACTTTCATGTTTTGAGTTTTATGAAATTTCGAAATTAATTTGGTCAAAATTGTACATTCTTACCACTGTCCCGAGAGCACAACGACAGTGATATAAAATTTAGATCTGAGAATTGTTTTAGTCATATAATTTTCATCTCTAGTCGGAATTTGACGATCTTGGTCATTCCGGAAAGCTTAGAAACTAAGCTACAACTTTCATTTTATTCATTTTGCCAGAATTTGAAGTTTACTATGCCAAAATTGTGGTTTTCATCTCTGGCCAGTTAGTGCATAGCTATAGGCCTTGGTCTCTTTTCTCCCGTTGTTTTCAGCGTAGAACCCCGACTTTGCGACGCCATCCCGGGCTCGTCCTTTGTCGGATATCATCGTTTTTGGTCTCGTTAAAAAGATGAGATCGAGATCTTTAACCATGCAAAGTTTGGTTTAGATCTGGGTGCATTAGGTACTTCGTTTCTATTGCCGAAGTAGCATCCAGAAACTGTTTTACAATAGTGATCATTTTCAGTTATCGTCGGACCAACTTCGAAACATTGTCGTTTCTTCGTTTCAAGTCGAAACCGAACGATTCTTGTTGCATATCAAAGTAGGAGTACTTTTCTACGCTCCTGCAAATTTTCATCAAGATCTGAGTTCATGTGACCCTTCGACCATGTCGTCGAAGTGCGACCTTTACACTGTTTTGACACAGTAAAGTTTTATGATTTTTGTCCGACTTTGAGATGACGCATTTTCTTCGTTTCAAGTCGGAATTTCCCGATTCTATTTGCATCTTAAAGTAGGGATGTTGGACTACATGCCTGCAAATTTTCATGACATTTGGACACAGTTTGCTGGTCCAAATAAATTGCCGAACTTTGGTTCGCGTCAGTTTTTTGAATGTTTACAAACACAGAATATTTTTCAGTGATTTTCTGGTTTTATTGATTTCTTTGAGATTTGTCTCTAGATTTTGTACAAGGGTTTTATGAATCATTTTCAAAAGATTTTTCACTCCTAAATGGCTTTCGAAATTATTATATAATATTATTTTTAATTATTAAATTAATTACTCCATAATAGGAGATTTTTCAAAAGCCGTTTTAAAGTGATTTCAAAATCAATTATAAATCCGTTTCGCACCATTATTTTCTATAATAAAAACCTCACACTCACTTTTTAGCACATCGAGCGAAGTGGAAACGTGCTTAAACGGTTAGGAAATCTTCGGCCTATGGAACCGTGTGTATTTTCTTTCCGGTTAATCCCCGACCTATTCGATTGATCGTTTTGACCTTTGGGTCTAGTTTACCGATGATACGAGGTGGACTTTTTATTGTTTGGAGTGTGAGCTTGCTATTGGTTAGGAAACCGTTTAGTGCGAACGTGGGGTATGGGACTCATTGTTAACACTTTACGGGTTCCTCTCCAAGAAGTTAGTGACACATTAGCCTCTGGGCGGCCAGTACTGGACCTCTGGGTCACCACGCCTCTGGGCAACCGTCTTTGGACACCTGCTCTATGGAGCAGTTTATTTTTCAGCATGCGCCTCTAGGCCTTTATCCTTCTGGGAAGGATCTTGTCGTCTCGCGCGTTCCGCATCTGTGCGAGTGATCGATCACAACTCTACAGTACTTGGCAACAACGACTCTGGTCGGTGCACGTGCAATATTGGTATTATTTGATGATTTTTATATCCATTCGAGTACCGCCATTCGGTGTTGGTACTATGGAACCATACGATGTAAGTGCGATTACCTTGTGGATTCACAGTGTCTCTGGACACTGCTTTTCAGCGTTGGATTTCATTGACTTTTTAGTATATCCCCATTTCTCTTTGGAGCATCGATCTTTGCTTGGGCATTGATTACAGACTCTGGTCACTCTTGGGATTATTGCCTATGGGCATAGCTTTGGCTACGCCGATGATATGAGGCGATTTTATTTATTCTACACTTTGGTGTTGATTTCTCTTTGGAGATTTTTATTGTTTATTGATGATTAGGGATCGTCATTATATTCATGTGGTTCATAATATACTTCTCTTTGGATAAGTACTGTTTTATTTATGTACCGCATTATCATATATCTCAGTTATTACTAATTGTTTAGCTAGCCTGACCCGAGTGTTTTCGCTCGGGTCAGACCGAGTTGTTTCAGGTTAGGTCTCTGGACTTAGCTGCTCTGTGCTTCCGCTTTGGACTTATCTGCTATGCTTTTGAGATAGCATATCTTAGTGTCCGCCTTATGTTATTATTCAGACTTTGATATGTACATATTTTTGACTCACATGTGTGAGCAGTGGCTTTGTACCCACTTATAGTATTTGGATCTGTATTGACGATGTATTGTTCTAGGATTTTATATCTGTTATGTGATTCTGTTCTGTGATGTTTTATCGTTTATTATTATGCTTTGTCCTGATAGATCTTTAGCCATTTGTAATTTCGTTATAAGTATTTACCGAATATGTCGAACCACTTAAAAAAAATATAGATACCATCCTTTCGACGTATTCAGTAGATAGTTATAGCTTGATTACAAATGGTCGCTTCCACTATACTCTATTCTCCGCTTTAACAGACAGTATTACTCCCGTAATACTCTTTGTTACAGTGGGTCTCAGAGTGGGGCGTTACAGTTTGGTATCAGAGCCTGGTTTCACGAATAAGCATAATAAACACAGAACAGATACACTTAGTACAATACATTTTAAATTAGATCCGAATTAAATCAAATCCCTTCCTTATGTTTATTGATAGATAAGTTAGGAATATGTATAGGAATCCGTTGTATTCCGTAGTATTCCTTAATTAATTATCTATCATTGAATCATGTCTAACTCTAATTCCCGTTACGACATGTTTGACCAATTGAGCGGTGTGAAGGTCTTCTCTCAGCTTGTCCTTGCCACCGGATTCTATCAGCTACGAGTCGTGGAAAACAACATTCCTCTTACAGCATTTCGCACTCGTTATGGTTCTTTTGAGTGGTTGGTCATGTCGTTCGGCTTGATGAACGCTCCGGCTTTCTTCGTCGATCTTATGAATCGAGTATTCCGGGAATACATCGATAGATTCGTTCTGGTTTTCATCGACGATATTCTTATTTATTCTAGATCCGAGGCAGAGCATGCTCATCATTTGCGGATCGTCTTGGATACTCTTCGTCAGCATCAGCTTAAGGCCAAGCTCTCCAAGTGCCATTTTTGGGAGAGCAAGGTCAAGTTCTTGGGCCATATTGTATCATCTGAGGGTATTTCTGTCGATCCGGCCAAGATCGAAGCTATTCAAAATTGGAAGCAGCCCGAGAACGTTCATGATATTCGCAGCTTCCTTGGGCTGGCGGGTTATTACCGTCGATTTATCAAGGATTTCTCTCGTGTTGCACTTCCCTTCACGACTCTAACTCGTAAGGGGGTTCGCTTTATTTGGTCTGATAAGTGTGAAGTTTCTTTCCAGTGATTGAAGGAACTCCTCACTCATGCTCCTATCCTTGTAGTTCCTGAGAGTAACCAGGATCTTGTTGTTTACACCGACGCTTGTGGTAGCGGCCTCGGTGATGTGCTTATGCAGATGGATCGGGTAGTTGCTTACGCTTCTAGGCAGCTACGTCCGAATGAGGTTCGCTATCCTACTCATGATCTTGAGTTGGCTGCTATCGTCTTTGCCTTGAAGACGTGGTGTCATTATCTATTGGTCGAACGTTTCATTCTCTACACCGATCACAAGTCGCTGAAGTATTTATTCAGTCAGAAGGATCTCAATATGAGGCAGCAGAGATGGCTTGAGTTTCTCGCCTCATATGACTTAGACATTCAGTATACCCCTGGCAAGGGTAATCGTGTGGCTGATGCACTCAGTCGCAAACACTCAGCAGTAGTTTCTATGATGATAGCCGAGTGGGATATTCTTGAGACTCTTTCTATGTGTGATATTCGAGATCGAGCTTCGTCTTCTGATCCTCAGATCTTGTTATTCAGCATGGAAGCTCGACCTATTCTATTGGATCGCATTGCCCATGCTCAGCGGCAGGATCCAGACTTGTTGCGATATATTCATCTCCTTGAGTCGGAATCCAATGATGAGACATTGTTGGATTATTCTATTGATTCTCATCGGTGTCTTCGCAGGAAGAACCGTATTTTGGTACCATCTGATTTATCACTTAGGCATGACATTCTGGACGAGTGTCATCGCACTAAGTACACCATCCATCCCGGTTTCGAGCATGATGTATGCCGACATGTGTCGTCTATATTATTGGGAAGGCATGAAGAGTGATGTTGCAAGTTATGTAAGCCGTTGCATGACTTGTCAACAGATCAAAGCTGAGCACCAGCGTCCATCCGGTCTTCTTCAGCCGCTAGAGATTCCATTGTGGAAATGGGATAAGATATCCATGGATTTTATTGACGGTCTGCCTCGATCGAGGTCAGGCCATACTTCTATTTGGGTCATCGTCGATCGCTTGACCAAATCAGCTCATTTCATTCCTATTAAGTCCACTCGGACTGCTCCTCATCTTGCCAAGTTATGTGAAGGAAGTCGTTCGACTCCATGGCATTCCTAGCTCTATCGTCTGTGATCGAGATACTATCTTTACTAGTCACTTCTGGAAGTGCCTACAGTCAGCTTTGGGCTCAAACCTGAATCTCTCGACTGCTTATCATCCTCAGACCGACGGTCAGACGGAGAGGGTGAATCGTGTTTTAGAGGATCTTTTGCGCTGTTGTATTCTGGATTTCGGAGGTAGTTGGGAGGATCACTTACCGCTTGTAGAGTTCTCCTACAACAACAGCTTTCAGTCTAGTATCGGCATGGCACCTTTCGAGGCTCTCTACGGAAGGCCATGCCGCTCTCCTGCTTGTTGGTTAGAATCTGGCGAGAAGCTCCTTCTTGGTCCAGATTCAGTTCGGGAATCTTCTGAGAAGATTATTCTTATCCGTCAGAGAATGAAAGAGGCACAGGACCGCCAGAAATCCTACGCAGACAACCGTAGGAAGCCTCTTGAGTTCTCCATTGGTGATCATGTCTTTATTCGGATATCTCCTATAAAAGGGGTTGTGCGTTTCAGCTCTACAGGGAAGTTGGCTCCTCGCTATGTTGGACCATTTCCTATTACGGAACGCATTGGCCCCGTGGCTTATCGTGTGGCTCTACCTGCTCACTTCTCTGGAATGCACGACGTGTTCCATGTTTCCCAGTTTCGCATGTGTGTCCGCGACCCTGATTCTATCATTGAGTCGCATGCTGTGCCTGATTTAGAGATCTTACCAGATTTATCTTTGGAGCAGCAACCTCTTCGTGTGCTTGATTCGGAGGTTAGATGCTTTCGCAACAAAGAGGTTCCACTCGTGAAGATTCAATGGTCACCGAATCCTAAGGACTGCACTTGGGAGACCAGAGAATCGATCGAACGCTCTTATCCTGGCTTTCTCCCATCTTCTTCTTCGGGTGAGAATTCTCTATTTTATCTCTATCACTTCTTTTGGGGATGTGACGTTGTAAACGACATCTATCTTAAGGAATTGCGGGGACGCAATTTTCTTAAGGAGGGGAGTCTGTAACAACCCGGGATTTGCATTACCAATTAATAAATAAAAGTTAGGATTTTATTTATTTTAATGAAGCATAAAAGAATTTGGAATAACAAAATTTATTTGAAAAAGGCTATTTTAATTAAATGGGAAATATGGGATTTTAAAATGAGGATAAAATGTTATTTTTGAAAAGTTAAATATTTTAGGAGAGGATTTAAAATGGGTTTGAATAAGAAAAGTGAGTTTTATAAACATATATGAACACTTAGAAAATTTTTGAAAACATGGAAATAACTCTCTTCATATTGGGTTATTAAACCTTACCCAATAACCCACCCTAAATTTCCTCTATAAATTATCTCAAACTCTCCTAACCTCATTCATCAAAACCCTAATCAAAACCCTAACCATTTCCTAAAGCTTTCATAACAAAATTGGCATTAGGTCTCGTTAAAAAGATGAGATCGAGATCTTTAACCGTGCAAAGTTTGGTTTAGATTTGGGTGCATTAGGTACTTCGTTTCTATTGCCGAAGTAGCACCCAAAAACTGTTTTACAATAGTGATCATTTTCAGTTATCGTCGGGCCAACTTCGAAACATTGTCGTTTCTTCAATTCAAGTCGAAACCGAACGATTCTTGTTGCATATCAAAGTAGGAGTACTTTTCTACGCTCCTGCAAATTTTCATCAAGATCTGAGTTCATGTGACCCTTCGACCATGTCGTCGAAGTGGGACCTTTACACTGTTTTGACACAGTAAAGTTTTATGATTTTTGTCCGACTTTGAGACGACGCATTTTCTTCGTTTCAAGTCGGAATTTCCCGATTCTATTTGCATCTTAAAGTAGGGATGTTGGACTACATGCCTGCAAATTTTCATGACATTTGGACACAGTTTGCTGGTCCAAATAAATTGCCGAACTTTGGTTCGCGTCAGTTTTTTGAATGTTTACAAACACTTAGAATATTTTTCAGTGATTTTCTGGTTTTATTGATTTCTTTGAGATTTGTCTCTAGATTTTGTACACGGGTTTTATGAATCATTTTCAAAAGATTTTTCACTCCTAAATGGCTTTCGAAATTATTATATAATATTATTTTTAATTATTAAATTAATTACTCCATAATAGGAGATTTTTCAAAAGCCGTTTTAAAGTGATTTCAAAATCAATTATAAATCCGTTTCGCACCATTATTTTCTATAATAAAAACCTCACACTCACTTTTTAGCACGTCGAGCGAAGTGGAAAGGTGCTTAAACGGTTAGGAAATCTTCGGCCTATGGAACCGTGTGTATTTTCTTTCCGGTTAATCCCCGACCTATTCGATTGATCGTTTTGACCTTTGGGTCTAGTTTACCGATGATACGAGGTGGACTTTTTATTGTTTGGAGTGTGAGCTTGCTATTGGTTAGGAAACCGTTTAGTGCGATCGTGGGGTATGGGACTCATTGTTAACACTTTACGGGTTCCTCTCCAAGAAGTTAGTGACACATTAGCCTCTGGGCGGCCAGTACTGGACCTCTGGGTCACCACGCCTCTGGGCAACCGTCTCTGGACACCTGCTCTATGGAGCAGTTTATTTTTCGGCATGCGCCTCTGGGCCTTTATCCTTCTGGGAAGGATCTTGCCGTCTCGCGCGTTCCGCATCTGTGCGAGTGATCGATCACAACTCTACAGTACTTGGCAACAACGACTCTGGTCGGTGCACGTGCAATATTGGTATTATTTGATGATTTTTATATCAATTCGAGTACCGCCATTCGGTGTTGGTTCTATGGAACCATACGATGTAAGTGCGATTACCTTGTGGATTCACAGTGTCTCTGGACACTGCTTTTCAGCGTTGGATTTCATTGACTTTTTAGTATATCCCCATTTCTCTTTGGAGCATCGATCTTTGCTTGGGCATTGATTACAGACTCTGGTCACTCTTGGGATTATTGCCTATGGGCATAGCTTTGGCTACGCCGATGATATGAGGCGATTTTATTTATTCTACACTTTGGTGTTGATTTCTCTTTGGAGATTTTTATTGTTTATTGATGATTAGGGATCGTCATTATATTCATGTGGTTCATAATATACTTCTCTTTGGATAAGTACTGTTTTATTTATGTACCGCATTATCATATATCTCAGTTATTACTAATTGTTTAGCTAGCCTGACCCGAGTGTTTTCGCTCGGGTCAGACCGAGTTGTTTCAGGTTAGGTCTCTGGACTTAGCTGCTCTGTGCTTCCGCTTTGGACTTATCTGCTATGCTTTTGAGATAGCTTATCTTAGTGTCCACCTTATGTTATTATTCAGACTTTGATATGTACATATTTTTGACTCACATGTGTGAGCAGTGGCTTTGTACCCACTTATAGTATTTGGATCTGTATTGACGATGTATTGTTCTAGGATTTTATATCTGTTATGTGATTCTGTTCTGTGATGTTTTATCATTTATTATTATGCTTTGTCCTGATAGATCTTTAGCCATTTGTAATTTCGTTATAAGTATTTACCGAATATGTCGAACCACTTAAAAAAAATATAGATACCATCCTTTCGACGTATTCAGTAGATAGTTATAGCTTGATTACAAATGGTCGCTTCCACTATACTCTATTCTCCGCTTTAACAGACAGTATTACTCCCGTAATACTCTTTGTTACAGTGGGTCTCAGAGTGGGGCGTTACAGTTTGGTATCAGAGCCTGGTTTCAGGAATAAGCATAATAAACACAGAACAGATACACTTAGTACAATACATTTTAAATTAGATCCGAATTAAATCAAATCCCTTCCTTATGTTTATTGATAGATAAGTTAGGAATATGTATAGGAATCCGTTATATTCCGTAGTATTCCTTAATTAATTATCTATCATTGAATCATGTCTAACTCTAATTCCCGTTACGACATGTTTGACCAATTGAGCGGTGCGAAGGTCTTCTCTCAGCTTGACCTTGCCACCGGATTCTGTCAGCTACGAGTCGTGGAAAACAACATTCCTCTTACAGCATTTCGCACTCGTTATGGTTCTTTTGAGTGGTTGGTCATGTCGTTCGGCTTGATGAACGCTCCGGCTTTCTTCGTCGATCTTATGAATCGAGTATTCCGGGAATACATCGATAGATTCGTTCTGGTTTTCATCGACGATATTCTTATTTATTCTAGATCCGAGGCAGAGCATGCTCATCATTTGCGGATCGTCTTGGATACTCTTCGTCAGCATCAGCTTAAGGCCAAGCTCTCCAAGTGCCATTTTTGGGAGAGCAAGGTCAAGTTCTTGGGCCATATTGTATCATCTGAGGGTATTTCTGTCGATCCGGCCAAGATCGAAGCTATTCAGAATTGGTAGCAGCCCGAGAACGTTCATGATATTCGCAGCTTCCTTGGGCTGGCGGGTTATTACCGTCGATTTATCAAGGATTTCTCTCGTGTTGCACTTCCCCTCACGACTCTAACTCGTAAGGGGGTTCGCTTTATTTGGTCTGATAAGTGTGAAGTTTCTTTCCAGCGATTGAAGGAACTCCTCACTCATGCTCCTATCCTTGTAGTTCCTGAGAGTAACCAGGATCTTGTTGTTTACACCGACGCTTGTGGTAGCGGCCTCGGTGCTGTGCTTATGCAGAAGGATCGGGTAGTTGCTTACGCTTCTAGGCAGCTACGTCCGAATGAGGTTCGCTATCCTACTCATGATCTTGAGTTGGCTGCTATCGTCTTTGCCTTGAAGACGTGGCGCCATTATCTATTGGGCGAATGTTTCATTCTCTACACCGATCACAAGTCTCTGAAGTATTTATTCAGTCAGAAAGATCTCAATATGAGGCAGCAGAGATGGCTTGAGTTTCTCGCCTCATATGACTTAGACATTCAGTATACCCCTAGCAAGGGTAATCGTGTGGCTGATGCACTCAGTCGCAAACACTCAGCAGTAGTTTCTATGATGATAGCCGAGTGGGATATTCTTGAGACTCTTTCTATGTGTGATATTCGAGATCGAGCTCCGTCTTCTGATCCTCAGATCTTGTTATTCAGCATGGAAGCTCGACCTATTCTATTGGATCGCATTGCCCATGCTCAGCGGCAGGATCCAGACTTGTTGCGATATATTCATCTCCTTGAGTCGGAATCCAGTGATGAGACATTGTTGGATTATTCTATTGATTCTCATCGGTGTCTTCGCAGGAAGAACCGTATTTTGGTACCATCTGATTTATCACTTAGGCATGACATTCTGGACGAGTGTCATCTCACTAAGTACACCATCCATCCCGGTTTCGAGCATGATGTATGCCGACATGTGTCGTCTATATTATTGGGAAGGCATGAAGAGTGATGTTGCAAGTTATGTAAGCCGTTGCATGACTTGTCAACAGATCAAAGCTGAGCACCAGCGTCCATCCGGTCTTCTTCAACCGCTAGAGATTCCATTGTGGAAATGGGATAAGATATCCATGGATTTTATTGACGGTCTGCCTCGATCGAGGTCAGGCCATACTTCTATTTGGGTCATCGTCGATCGCTTGACCAAATCAGCTCATTTCATTTCTATTAAGTCCACTCGGACTGCTCCTCAGCTTGCCAAGTTATGTGAAGGAAGTCGTTCGACTCCATGGCATTCCTAGCTCTATCGTCTGTGATCGAGATACTATCTTTACTAGTCACTTCTGGAAGTGCCTACAGTCAGCTTTGGGCTCAAACCTGAATCTCTCGACTGCTTATCATCCTCAGACCGACGGTCAGATGGAGAGGGTGAATCGTGATTTAGAGGATCTTTTGCGCTGTTGTATTCTGGATTTCGGAGGTAGTTGGGAGGATCACTTACCGCTTGTAGAGTTCTCCTACAACAACAGCTTTCAGTCTAGTATCGGCATGGCACCTTTCGAGGCTCTCTACGGAAGGCCATGCCGCTCTCCTGCTTGTTGGTTAGAATCTGGCGAGAAGCTCCTTCTTGGTCCAGATTCAGTTCGGGAATCTTCTGAGAAGATTATTCTTATCCGTCAGAGAATGAAAGAGGCACAGGACCGCCAGAAATCCTACGCAGACAACCGTAGGAAGCCTCTTGAGTTCTCCATTGGTGATCATGTCTTTATTCGGATATCTCCTATAAAAGGGGTTGTGCGTTTCAGCTCTACAGGGAAGTTGGCTCCTCGCTATGTTGGACCATTTCCTATTACGGAACGCATTGGCCCCGTGGCTTATCGTGTGGCTCTACCTGCTCACTTCTCTGGAATGCACGACGTGTTCCATGTTTCCCAGTTTCGCATGTGTGTCCGCGACCCTGATTCTATCATTGAGTCGCATGCTGTGCCTGATTTAGAGATCTTACCAGATTTATCTTTGGAGCAGCAACCTCTTCGTGTGCTTGATTCGGAGGTTAGATGCTTTCGCAACAAAGAGGTTCCACTCGTGAAGATTCAATGGTCACCGAATCCTAAAGACTGCACTTGGGAGACCAGAGAATCGATCGAACGCTCTTATCCTGGCTTTCTCCCATCTTCTTCTGCGGGTGAGAATTCTCTATTTTATCTCTATCACTTCTTTTGGGGATGTGACGTTGTAAACGACATCTATCTTAAGGAATTGCGGGGACGCAATTTTCTTAAGGAGGGGAGTCTGTAACAACCCGGGATTTGCATTACCAATTAATAAATAAAAGTTAGGATTTTATTTATTTTAATGAAGCATAAAAGAATTTGGAATAACAAAATTTATTTGAAAAAGGCTATTTTAATTAAATGGGAAATATGGGATTTTAAAATGAGGATAAAACGTTATTTTTGAAAAGTTAAATATTTTAGGAGAGGATTTAAAATGGGTTTAAATAAGAAAAGTGAGTTTTATAAACATATATGAACACTTAGAAAATTTTTGAAAACATGGAAATAACTCTCTTCATATTGGGTTATTAAACCTTACCCAATAACCCACCCTAAATTTCCTCTATAAATTATCTCAAACTCTCCTAACCTCATTCATCAAAACCCTAATCAAAACCCTAACCATTTCCTAAAGCTTTCATAACAAAAATGGCCTCCATCTTCATCTCCTTCTAGTTTTAGCTTATGCAAGTCATTCTATGCAAAGGTAATGCAAATACCCACCTCAAATCCATTTTTATATCTTTCTTATTTCTGAAATTGATTTGGTAACACATTTTTTATGTGTTTTTTTGATCTTATAGCCTCCTAATCATCTTTTGCTAACTTGGGTTGATGCTATAGTAGTCTTTGTTGCTTCTTAGAGAGGTATATTGCTAAAACCTCTTCTAATATGTGTTTAATCGTCTTTTGATTTTGGTAATCAATTAGTAACACATGTGTTATTATGTAACATGTGAATCATAGCTCTTTGATCATCTTTGCTTTCATTTTGGGGTGTGCACATAAGGTACTTGTAATATATGCTAGCTGAAATTATAATTAGTTTATTGCTGTTAGTAAATTAGGCATATCTTATTCATCTTAAATCGGAATTAAGATTTTCTTGAAGTTCTGGAAAGCATATTCTGTACCCTATAACTTTTATGTTTTGTGCTTTGCCTAATTTTGAGGTTTGAATGGTCGAAATCATGCTTGTTTGTCGCTGACCTGACAACAAACTACAGGTTTGATAAAATAAAAACCTGAAATTTATTTGGCCATAAGTTACTCGTTTCTTATCCAAATCTAATAATTTTGGATGTTCTGGAAAGCTTAGATTTAGAGCTAAAACTTTCATGTTTTGAGTTTTATGAAATTTCGAAGTTAATTTGGTCAAAATTGTACATTCTTACCACTGTCCCGAGAGCACAACGACAGTGATATAAAATTTAGATCTGAGAACTGTTTTAGTCATATAATTTTCATCTCTGGTCAGAATTTGACGATCTTGGTCATTCCGGAAAGCTTAGAAACTAAGCTACAACTTTCATTTTATTCATTTTGCCAGAATTTGAAGTTTACTATGCCAAAATTGTGGTTTTCATCTCTGGCCAGTTAGTGCATAGCTATAGGCCTTAATCTCTTTTCTCCCGTTGTTTTCAGCGTAGAACCCCGACTTTGCGACGCCATCCCGGGCTCGTCCTTTGTCGGATTTCATCGTTTTTGGTCTCGTTAAAAAGAGGAGATCGAGATCTTTAACCATGCAAAGTTTGGTTTAGATCTGGGTGCATTAGGTACTTCGTTTCTATTGCCGAAGTAGCACCCAGAAACTGTTTTACAATAGTGATCATTTTCAGTTATCGTCGGACCAACTTCGAAACATTGTCGTTTCTTCAATTCAAGTCGAAACCGAACGATTCTTGTTGCATATCAAAGTAGGAGTACTTTTCTACGCTCCTGCAAAGTTTCATCAAGATCTGAGTTCATGTGACCCTTCGACCATGTCGTCGAAGTGGGACCTTTACACTGTTTTGACACAGTAAAGTTTTATGATTTTTGTCCGACTTTGAAACGACGCATTTTCTTCGTTTCAAGTCGGAATTTCCCAATTCTATTTGCATCTTAAAGTAGGGATGTTGGACTACATGCCTGCAAATTTTCATGACATTTGGACACAGTTTGCTGGTCCAAATAAATTGCCGAACTTTGGTTCGCGTCAGTTTTTTGAATGTTTACAAACACTTAGAATATTTTTCAGTGATTTTCTGGTTTTATTGATTTCTTTGAGATTTGTCTCTAGATTTTGTACACGGGTTTTATGAATCATTTTCAAAATATTTTTCACTCCTAAATGGCTTTCGAAATTATTATATAATATTATTTTTAATTATTAAATTAATTACTCCATAATAGGAGATTTTTCAAAAGCCGTTTTAAAGTGATTTCAAAATCAATTATAAATCCGTTTCGCACCATTATTTTCTATAATAAAAACCTCACACTCACTTTTTAGCACGTCGAGCGAAGTGGAAAGGTGCTTAAACGGTTAGGAAATCTTCGGCCTATGGAACCGTGTGTATTTTCTTTCCGGTTAATCCCCGACCTATTCGATTGATCGTTTTGACCTTTGGGTCTAGTTTACCGATGATACGAGGTGGACTTTTTATTGTTTGGAGTGTGAGCTTGCTATTGGTTAGGAAACCGTTTAGTGCGATCGTGGGGTATGGGACTCATTGTTAACACTTTACGGGTTCCTCTCCAAGAAGTTAGTGACACATTAGCCTCTGGGCGGCCAGTACTGGACCTCTGGGTCACCACGCCTCTGGGCAACCGTCTCTGGACACCTGCTCTATGGAGCAGTTTATTTTTCGGCATGCGCCTCTGGGCCTTTATCCTTCTGGGAAGGATCTTGCCGTCTCACGCGTTCCGCATCTGTGCGAGTGATCGATCACAACTCTACAGTACTTGGCAACAACGACTCTGGTCGGTGCACGTGCAATATTGGTATTATTTGATGATTTTTATATCCATTCGAGTACCGCCATTCGGTGTTGGTTCTATGGAACCATACGATGAAAGTGCGATTACCTTGTGGATTCACAGTGTCTCTGGACATTGCTTTTCAGCATTGGATTTCATTGACTTTTTAGTATATCCCCATTTCTCTTTGGAGCATCGATCTTTGCTTGGGCATTGATTACAGACTCTGGTCACTCTTGGGATTATTGCCTATGGGCATAGCTTTGGCTACGCCGATGATATGAGGCGATTTTATTTATTCTACACTTTGGTGTTGATTTCTCTTTGGAGATTTTTATTGTTTATTGATGATTAGGGATCGTCATTATATTCATGTGGTTCATAATATACTTCTCTTTGGATAAGTACTGTTTTATTTATGTACCGCATTATCATATATCTCAGTTATTACTAATTGTTTAGCTAGCCTGACCCGAGTGTTTTCGCTCGGGTCAGACCGAGTTGTTTCAGGTTAGGTCTCTGGACTTAGCTGCTCTGTGCTTCCGCTTTGGACTTATCTGCTATGCTTTTGAGATAGCTTATCTTAGTGTCCGCCTTATGTTATTATTCAGACTTTGATATGTACATATTTTTGACTCACATGTGTGAGCAGTGGCTTTGTACCCACTTATAGTATTTGGATCTGTATTTACGATGTATTGTTCTGGGATTTTATATCTGTTATGTGATTCTGTTCTGTGATGTTTTATCATTTATTATTATGCTTTGTCCTGATAGATCTTTAGCCATTTGTAATTTCGTTATAAGTATTTACCGAATATGTCGAACCACTTAAAAAAAATATAGATATCATCCTTTCGACGTATTCAGTAGATAGTTATAGCTTGATTACAAATGGTCGCTTCCACTATACTCTATTCTCCGCTTTAACAGACAGTATTACTCCCGTAATACTCTTTGTTACAGTGGGTCTCAGAGTGGGGCGTTACAAGTGGGAACATATATCGATGGACTTTATAGATGGCTTTCCTAGAAGTCAAAGGAGCAATGAAGTCATTTGGGTAATAGTGGATAGACTCAATAAAAGCACCCACTTCATTCCCATTTGGAGTAATAGGACCGCGGCACCTTTAGCGCAGATTTATATCAAAAGGACATAGTACGATTGCATAGAGTTTTAATTAAAATTATTAGTGATAGAAACCCTTATTCACTAGCAAATTTTGGAGGAGTTACAGTTAGCTTTAGGGACGACATTGAATCTTAGCATCGGTTACCACCTACAGACCGACGGTCAGCCTAAAATTGTGAATAGGATTTTGGAAGATTTTCTGAGAGCTTGCATCATGGATATTAGAGGATATTAGGAGTAGCATTTACCCATAGTAGAATTTGTGTACAATAATAGTTACCAAGCGATGATTGGTATGGCACCCTTCGAAGCGCTTTATAGGAGGCTATGAAAATCGCCTAATTTTGGTGGGAAACCACTGGCAAAATTCTATTTGGATCAGATTTGATTCGCGAGACCTTGGAAAAGATAAAGATGATCAGGCAGCGAATGAAGGCTACGCAGGACCATCAGAAGTCCTATGTTGACAAGCGAAGGAAAGAATTGGAGTATGAGATAGGAGATATGGTGTTCGTCAAGGTTTCCCCTCTTAGGAAGGTGATGAGGTTTGGTACGTCGGAAAAGTTGGCGACAAGGTTCATTGGGCCTTTCCTGATCTTGAAAGAATAGGTAAACTTGCATGTCGAGTAGGGCTGCTGGATAAGTTAATAGGATTCCATGACGTTTTTCATGTTTCGTGCTTGAGGAGATGCCATCACGACACCACCACTATATTAGAGCCTGATAAGTAAGTAGATATTAAGACGGAGCAAATAGCACCCAGTACCATTGCACGTATAGTGGAGCATGGAACTAGGAAGCTCCGCAATAAAGAAATTAGGTTGGTTCGAGTAAAATAGGAAGATAATCCAATGGAAAGCACATGGGAACCTGAAGAGAAGATGAAGACTTCTCATCTTGAGCTTTTTTTTGGTAAATTTTTTCTCCCCAAAAATTTAGGACTTTGGTTACACCGTTGTTGCTAGATTAGATGGTAGGAGATGGTTGCTATACTTTTTTACTATTATTTTTGCATTCATGTAGAATTTTATGCATGTTTAGGATGATTGCGTACATGCCTACATGTCACGATCTTGCATTCACGCTAGGACGGAGCTCACCTATAGTATGTTGCATACATAATCACATTGCACTTTTTGCTAAATAGATGGTTGTGTAGATAACTTTGTTGTATAACATGGATGTTGAGTCCACGTTAGATTATCTGTTCCTTAGGGGTTTTGGGGATGAAACAATTTTTAGGGAGGAGAATGTCATACCCCGTAAAAATAATTAATTAATTAATAATAAGGCTAGAAATGGAAATTTTGTTAATGTTGGAATTTGGGTGAAAGTTATAGCATTGCATTCGTGGCGATTTTCTGGTCAACTTTCATATATAATGTTTTGTAATCGAAGCTTAAACGGAAAAGTTATTGATGTTTGAAGTTTTCGAATTTAAAATAATTCAAAGTGAATTTAAATTCAAAAATTTAATTAATGATTAACGTTTAAAACTTAATTGGGTAATAAATGATTTAACATTAGGGCTTAAGTAACGTTAAAATAAATGTTAACTTTAATTAATAAATAATAGGAAAGAAATCAAAATAAATTGAAAGAAATAATTGACGGTCACAAATAAGGACCAGTCAACCGTCTTCTTTGGGAAGATCGACTGTTAGCGGTCGACCACCTAAGGTCAAGTGGTCGACCAGTAGGAGGGTGGCGGCTAAGGTTAATTTAGGTCAGGAACAGCCTGGATTATATTATTTTAAACAGACTTAAACCTGACAGTGCTGGTGCCTTCTAACCACTATAAATAAGTGGTCAGCCCCCTCGATTTTATTAACAAATTATTTAGGAATGCTAGCGAAGCTCTGCCAGCCTTGTTCTTCTCTACGATTCAGAATCACTCAGGGTTTCAAGGTAAGACATTTTAGGTATTTAAATATTCGCTTTCTAATTCTATTCCTCACTAATCCTTTATTCTAAATCTAATTTATATATAATCCAATTATTATATATTCCAAAAAAGGATATCTGAAGGAGAAATTAGAAGCGAGCATGAATCAAATCCAAAATGGAGGCAGGAAAATTCTTTGTAAGTGAAAATCTTAGTTTTTCACATTTTTAGTATTTGTATAGTAGAAGTTTAGATTTGTTTTATGCCTTGGGGAATTTTGTTCACGAAAACGCTAAAACTAAAACCCCAAAGTCCCCCAAAATGAAATGTCAATTCTTATGTTTATCAAAATCATTTTATATTGAAATAGTATAATTTTTTTGTTATTGCAATTTGAATATTTTATATTCTATTCAACTTCCAACTCTTCTTTATTGATGTGTTAATGGGTTCTAAAAAGAAAATAAGTTAGAAAATAGTGTGTAAGGTACGAATTCTTCTATTCATAGTTTGCACTGCCTATTTCCGTAATTTAAATATGAATCCTTTTTTCACTTCAAGTTTGTATATGTAAAAGTTGAATAGAATATAAAGGGTTTAAATTGTAAGTTTATTCCTTGAAATAGAGATGTCGATTCTACTATATTAATATAAAATAAGTTTGGTATTTGATTCTATTTCATTAATACAAGTCTATTTTTGGGCTAAGGATATTAACTAGTTTAGTTGTTGTATGAAGTTAGAGTTGTATAAATTTGGAAGTTTTGATATTTTAACGATTAGTATAGGATGTGAATATTTTATGCATGCTTAGGAATCTATATATATTGGTTAGCCAAATTATTGTATAGATATAAATGTAATATTAGCATATAATTAACAACTTATTGATCGCGTAGAATAAATATGTTAATAATTAGCATTAAAACCCATAAGAAAGAAGTTAGTAATAATTATGGAAATTAAAGCATAATTAAAGGCAGAATAAGGAGTTTTCCTTGAATGGCTTAATGCGAAATGCGGTGAGTTATATATGTGGTAGTATGTTAGGAGAGTGGAATTATGGCTAAGTTATAGGGATGTAATATCAACCAAAAGCACACAGAAGTCTGCTCAGCTAATCTGGCTCCAGTAGTGTGACTTTGGGACTGAGGTAAGACATCGTTTATAATAAGCACCCACGGTGGACGCGAGGTTAGTCCCAATTATGTAGGGTAAGTCTATCCAGTTAATCCGGCTACCAATGCCTACGAATAGTCGGACTAATATAAGACGTCACAGTTTGGGTGACTAGTCATAATACGTAGGACCTGCTTCTGGGTCAAGGGTATTAAGTGACTGGTGTAGGGTCCACCTCCTTCCCACTTAAGAAGTGTTAAATGGTCGAAATTACCATTTAGGTGCAGTAGTAGGAATCTCAAGAGGGGCCGCTTCAGGGTTGAGGTATTAAGTTGCTATTGTAGGGTCCACCTCCTCCCATAAAGAAGTATTAAGTGGCCTGATGAGACTTCATACGATGTCGGTTAGGGAGTACCAGAGAGGGGTCTGCCTTGGGTTAGGTATTAAATGACGGGGATCTGCCTAGGTATAGGTATTAAATGGTCAGAGTCTGCCTAATTCTCATTAAAGGTATTAAGTGGCTTGAGCACTTTCTCTCACATTGTTAGGACACAACTGACTGTAGCTGTGTGGGACTGAAAAGGGCCTTTGGCCTACATATAAAGGTAAGTTAAAGAGTTGGATTGGAAGAGCCTTCAGGTTTATAGTTGGAGGTACCTTATGTAAGATGTAGTGTAGGATGTGTAAGACATATTACTTATCTAAATAATACTGCTCAAATACTATTATGGTAAGACTTGAGATTTTCATTCACCATACATTGTTGTTCTGATTCCTCCTCATTACAACACATGAGTTATGAGAGACGATGTTGATTTAGAAGATGAAAGCGGAGGCGGAGTCTTGTTGCGGTTATCTATCTATTTATGTTTTTAATGTATGTTGACGTACCTAATTTCCAGACACGTTATTGTGTTTTTGGATAGTTAGGATGATATGCTGTATTTTTTAGACTAGGATTTTTATTGAAGTGGGTACATATTTATGATATTATATTTTATCATTTCCACTGTGAGATTCGAATAGCATAGATAGATAGCTCTGTATATTGTTCATTGTATCAATTTTACCAACCAATAGCCAGCTTTGAAATGGGCCTAAGGATCAATAGGCTTTTATTGGGTCGAAAATTAGGCTTGTTTCAAGATGGGTTGTTACACCCTCCATTTTATACACCTATGGCCAACCATGTTTGCCCCTAATATGGGCCTCCAAAACACATCTAGCCAGATCAAAATAAAATACATTTAAATCTAATTTAAATGTACATCAATATCATATATAGATACATGTGTATATAACTTTTATATATGCACTATGTTCAACACAAATAAAATAAAATTTCATAATCAATATTTCACAAATATTAATTAATTAAATTAAATTATAACAGTTATAATTAAATTAAATCAGGTGGTATTCGGAGTATCCAACATTTTGGTCGCGTGACTCTTAGGTGTAAATTTGATCGGCGATTAATATCGAATAATTAGAATATTAACGTTCACGCGTCACTTAGCTACTAGTGTGACATTATGGCCAAATTTATCACTTAAATAGCTTCGGTAAAATCAAATTTTACTTATTTAAGTTTTACCCAGTAATGATAGTTATTAACACCAATTCTTTTTGTCAAAACTATATTACATTATGACTTACGGAATTCGATAATGGTCAAAATTCCACAGTCATCCATATTCAACTTTATAGCCTAAACATAAAGTCCTTGGTTCAATAATAACAGTTATTATTAACCGAATTGCTTTGGCAAGAGACTTTAACTTTGAGTTAACTTCAGTTGACCGTGATACTAATCCAATATAACTGATAAGACGAATTCTCTCTTGAATAGCATTTCACTTTCAATGCTTCCTCTTGACCCAAATATAGTCATTCGATGGACGTCGTGCCATGATTTTTTTTTGAGGAAACGGATGTGTAGAGCGAGACTACATAGCTAAGTCATCTGATCAACATGCCTGCAAAAAGCAATGGAACTGAAGTTTTATAGGGTGGATCCCTCTAGCGCAGCAAAAAATCATAATGCATACATATAACAGCGAAGGCAGCAGTACAAAATAACATAATACAGAGTGGGGCGAAGACTACAGAAACCTTGCAGTGGAGCAAGCTAATCCACATTAGATGGGTCAACATCACCAAGAATGGGCCGGAGGATTGCATCAAAGCTGTTAATAGATTCATTGTTGAGCTCGGTGTTGCCAAGTCTATGCTGGAAGTAGGAGGAGCTATGGCCTGTTTGAAAGGGAGTGCGGATTAAGGATCTTAAGGCTAATTTAACACTAAGGGGGGTGAATAGTGTTTAATGGATTCTAAGACTTATATGGACTAAATTAAAATTATGACATAAACAAATGCAGAACTTAATCACAGAACAATCACAGAATCAAACACAGATGCAGAAAGTAAATAAAAAGAAGTAAAAGGAAAGAACACACCGGATTTTATACTGGTTCGGAGTTACCCAACGTCCAGTCCTGTACCAAGGCAGAACACCTCATATAGATTTTTATTATACCAATGTCGAGATTACAATCCTCAATTTCTAAAGGCCTTGAGGTACCCTCCTGTCTCACGAGTCCGGGGCAAACTCTCTTGATTTACGGGCCACAAGATTACCCAATTGATTTCCAGGCACAACCACACCTTATAGAGAGACTCGATAAACTTTTGATTACAAATTGATCCTATAACTCTGAATAGCACTTTGATTTTGAGAGAGGGTAGAGAATCAAACAAGAATGAGATTCTAATTTGATTCACTTGAGAATTCGGCAGAATTTCGGCACGATCTTAAAAATATGAAAATTTTAGAATATGGATTTGTGGAAAAAAAGGAGTGAAGAAAATAAGAAAATAGTTAGTTAAAAAATTCGTTTGTGAAGGCTATTTATAGACCAGTAACGGTCATAACCATTCGTGAAGAGATTTAAATGAATAGACACTTCTTTTGAAAATTGAAACTTTTGAATTTAACGGCCACCATGACGATATGGGGTATCCCATGATGTCGACATCCCTTAGTTAAAAACAATGTAAAATTTGTTTTGAAAATGGTATTGAAAAGAAAACAAGATGAAATGATTCTGGAGTAAAATAAACTAATTTTCCTATGTTTTAAAATAAAGAAGAGTAGAAAAATATATTTTTAGAATGTATATATAAATTTGATTTTAAATCTCAAGTATATATATATATATATATATTATAAAAGAATATTTAAAAATCAGAAGATAGTTTTAAAAACAAACAAAGTTTAAAACAAGAGTTTATTTAAAAACAAAAACAAAGAATATTTTAAGGCTAAAACATTTTTTTGAAAAATCATTTGAAAAGATAATTTTTAAGGCTAAAACATTTTGAAAAGCAGTTTTGAAAATCATTTTGAAAAACCATTTTGAAGTAGTTTTGCAAGCTTCTTCCTGCAGAATATCTCATCACATCAGGACTCGAGAACTTGTACAAAACCAGGATGTTCATGGGTTTGTAAGCCACTTGTCGTTTGTAAGCTACTTGTCATGGGTTTGTAAGCCACTAAGAAGGTAGAAATGGGTTCCATCCCAAATGAAATATGGAATGAAGATTTCCGTGCTATTATGAAGTTTTAACAGTAAACTAGACGCATATCTTGAAATCTTGATCTTGATACTCATGAGTCTTCAAACTTGATTTCTTCATTCTTGATCTTTATACTATACAGTCTTCAATAATCAGTACCTGCCTTATATATATCCTGCATAATAACATTCATATATATCTAGACAATAGTGTTAGTATAAAAGTTATAATAAAATAACTTACAAAGGTTGTTGTCATCAAAACCACTATCTCCAGTTCCTAACACTGTCCAATCAGAGAATAAATGAGTAACCTTATAGATAAGTTCATAGGAAGGCTCGCTTTGTTATTAAAACATCTGGAGTTCCTCTCGGCCCAAATAACCCAACTTAAAGCAGCGAGGAAGGTGTCAATAAGATGGGAATGAGAAGTAAACTACCAGTGGTCGAACAAGGACTTAAGGGCTGGAATCGAAGGAAGAAGATGGGTAGCACAGAAGGCCGAAACGAAGTACGCCGAATCATAGTCGAAGAAAAGGTGGTTGATACTTTCGGGGATGGAGTTGCACATAGGACAAGTAGGATCGGTGCTTATGACTTTGCGGATTAAATGGTCTTTAGTGTTAATCTTACCATGAATAAGAAGCCACATTAGAAATTTGACTCTCGGGGGGACACTGCACTTCCAGAGCCTGGGAAAAGAGTAGTGTCTGCCAGAATCGTTGAGGGGAGCGTAGAGGAAGCTGACTGAAAATTGCAACTGGAGAGGAGGCCCCAAATATTGAAGTTCAATGGTTTTCTCAAGTCGAGGGAAATATATAATATTTTCACATCGATATTTTTTGTTTGACCTAGTTGCATTAACTAACAGAAAACTATCGAGTGGGTCATTCCATAATTATTCAGTCACTATCAGTACATAACCCCTTGGTGCCCCCAGCATTTGGAGAGCATTACGTACTCTAGTCTCAACAGCATTGATATCCATTCTTGATACATCTTGACTAGGAACATTTAAAATAGTTCATTTATTATATTGTGATAAATTGCTCATGATTACAACACCTTATAATTGCTACCACAAAACACATCATTTATGGATTTTCTGTTAAATATACTTAAACTGAATAATCAATTATTTATAACACATTATGACAAGTATATAATAGAATGAAAAACACTTTTTATTTCAAACAAGATTGGTTAGCGAGTTAGATATATGTAACGAATTACATAATTGCCTTAGAGCATAACCCTAACTCTATTAATTATAATATAGGTACATCATTACTAATCATTAATATGTTGTTTATATAGTATTTATATAAATGTTGTATACTAATATTTACTTTCTTATTGATCCCACTTCATCTGCATTTTGACTAAAATCAAACCATTTGATTTCTCAATCGAAATACTCGCTCCAAAATCTAGATGTCTGTTTAAGATCATAGACTGATCTTAAATTTCCACAAGCCATATTTCTTCTCCCGCTGACTTTGAGACACTTTGGATATAGTGTACAAATAGTCACCTCTAAATCATTATTTAGAAAGGCTGTTTCAACGACCATATGCCAAAAAACATATCATATTATGCGGTAATTTGTAACTAGAATCTGAATGGAGTTAAGCATGGTGATTGGAAAAACTATTTCACCAACTTCAACATTTGGAATTATTGAGGTTATTTCACATCAAACTGGATTTATAAGTCTATTCACCTCTAACTGGATCGATATTCTTCTCGAAGGCTCGCTTGTGGAAGATGGATCATATCCATTTGGATACATCTTCCAATATCAAAAAAATTAAGTGTAATTGGGATTCATTTCGGATTTAAAGCATCATGTTATGTGGTATAGTCTATAACATTCATGGTTGTCGGCAACTGAGGAGATTGTCATCATAAACAATCCATTTTCTCGACATCGATAAGAGGCTCGTAGTCTCTCTTCGGTACGGGGAATTTCCTACCAAAAATTCATTTAATTTAAACTATAAGTTTACATATATATATATATATCCATTTTTTATAAACTAGAAACAAAATTGATTTTTTTAAAGCCGTAAAGAGTAAAACCTTTGATGTATATTAAATATATATAATTTAAATATAAATACCAAAACGTAATGTTTTATATATATATATATATATATTGATAATAAGAGTGATATTTTATTCAAGCAGAGCACTCATTTTAATTTCTCAGAGGTTCGAACTCATGACCTCTATAAAACTCAATCTAAAGCATCATACCTCTTACCATTTGAGCTAGAGGTCCTTGACCTTAATGTTATATATATATATAACCTTATTTTTATTCAGTATTATTATTGTATAAAATTTTAATTTGATTTTTTAGTACTTATTATGGTCGACAACATTCATGACAATATGAGATGATTGTAATATAGAAATGTATGCAAAATGAGATGTTTAACTTTTTATGATCCCGTCGGTTATCAACACTTTGGGGGTTAGCAATTTCCTCTCCTGACTCCTAGTTCCTTATCCTCGACAATAGTGTGCAAATCCTATCTTCCAGACTTTATCAATTTATGTCAATGGAGACTAGGTTTTGTTTTGTGTATAATTAGAACAAAAGAGAAGGAGACTATTTATAGCCAACTAAATATCAAAATATCTAATATCTCTCTCTCCAGATCTAATGACCAACTCATTTGCCCGCCCCCTATTATCTTATATCATGGTCAGCCACCTCTTGGTGGATTCATGTGCTTCAGGCCTAATTAATTTATCATATAAATTAATTATTTAATTAATTTCTTTTAGCCCATATTTTAATTAAACAATATACAAAAATTATGTATTATTTTAATTAATTTTAGGCATTGTTAAAGGGACTCCAAAATTGAAGAAGGGTGGCCTTTTATTCATTTTTCAGAAAATTGCTAGAGTGTGTAAAAAAATTTGCCCACCTTGACAAAAATAATAATAATCTGTAACTACTCCTAGGTTTTTGGTGATTAATCACCATCTTTTCAACTTTTTTCGATAAAAACACTACCAAAAATGGTTTTCTTTGAACCATCATCGATTTTTTTCTCATTTTTCAATAGATTGTTGCTAAATTTTGCTATGTAGTAGGGATAAAATTGTGAACCGTTTTATTTAGGTGGAGTCTCCATAATAATTTTTTTCCAAGGTGAAGTTCCTTTAAGATTTGTCTCCACTTATTCAAAAATGGATTCACTTTATCAATTTTAGGATTAAATAAATAAATTTAATGCCATAAAATTCAGTATAATATTTGTTATAATTTTATAATTAATTTATAAAATTTATAAATTAATTTTCAATTGGTTAAACTTGAAATTTGGCTAACAACACAGTTGGGTTGGCCCTTTGGTGTGAACTCGGTCCTCAGTCAACATTTAACCAATTTAAATACTAAAGCATGTAAGGACTTTATAGAAGTACGGTATTGGATACAAGTTCTGTTGCTTTTGGATTTTTTTAATTACAAGAGCGATACTTAAGCAGAGCACTCACTTTAGTGTCTCGGTGGATCAAACCCAAGACCTTTAGAATCACAATCTAGAGATCTTCTCACTTGAGTTACTGGTCATTGACAGTTAAGTTGCTTATAGATCATTTAGGCAAAATTCAATTTCTAATTTTTATCACCTTGTAACGGTATTTTGTGCATGTTATCTCCAAGAAACCAAAACAAGTGTTCAGCTTAAATTAAGTATCACCCTTGTTATCAAATAAACATAAAATATTCTGTGCACATTTTCTTTTCATCATCATTGAATCACTGAGATATCTAAAGTTTGGTCAATTATCAAAAACTGTAATAATATCCATAGTTAATTGCATAGACTACTTTAAAGTCCTTGGTTCAATCCGATAACATTTATTGATTAGCCGATTTACTCTGATTGGGTATTTTGACTTTAAGTTGACTGTCAATTACAGTGATACTAACCTTTTACAACGAAGGAGATGAATTCTCTCTTGAGTTGTGTTTCACTTCAAATAGTTCAATGTATACACAACTATGACCACAACACGATTGCGATGTCATGTGATTGACCATAGTCAAAGCATAGTCTAGTTACTTAAGATGTATAGTACCCTCAAGTTTGAAGTCTAGTGCACGTCATTACATAAAATTTTCTATTTTTACTTAGTTGTATTAACTAATAGAAGTCTCTCGTTGGGTCGTTCTATGATTGTTCTAAACAAGTATAAATACATAACCCTTTGGTGAACGTATTTGCAACTGCAATTGATAAAATACTTCTCCAATGATTTTCTACTTTTATTTGTTTAATATATTACTACCATTACTTATATCTCTATATAACAACACATATAAAAAAACCAAAACCATACTTTATTTTAAACAAGATTCTTTTACAAAAGTTAGTTACATAACAAATTACATATTTGCTCCATTTGCACACCCTCAACTCTATCAATCCTAAATGACCAATGGATGCATTAATTCACATACCCTTTTTTAATGTATGGTAGTTACACTTACCTAGATCGACTAATTAATAAATAAGTTCTTTCCGAAGCACCATTTATTCTTTTGTCTTCATATTATATCTTAATATTAGTTGATTGAATAAATCTATTAATTTTCATTACTTTATTTTTCTTCTTTCCTTCGCTCCTGGACCATTATTTAATAGATTGAATTAATCAAATGATTAATCTCTTCTTTGTATATTTGGTATTACGCACAAATTAGCACCGTGCATTGGGTTCAGCCCTTTTGTGTGGCGTCCCATGTCACACACTTACTTAAAAAACATTGCTTTGACTTAAACCATCACTCGTATACGTGCATTATAGAATCTAGTGGGAATGTGTTATGTTCAACATCTCCTAGTATGAAATAGGTGATGCGTATATAACTATGCACCCTTTCGTTACAAGTTACCTTTTAAGGGTAAGTTCTACCTAATTCGGTTCTTACAAGTGGTATCGGAGTAGGTCACCACTAATAAAAGTTTGAGTCACAAGAGGAGGGACCTATGAGTTAGATTAAAATACTGATAGGTGAGTGAAGCTGTCCAAAAAGAAAAGAGCTACCATCGAGTTAATGTTGATAGAGTGGATCAACATGGACATCGGACTTTCGACGCGTGATTGAATGTTATGTCTCGCATCGTCTAGTATGAAACAGGTGATGCGTATATAATCTATTCTCTCCTTACAAGTAGGTGTCATCGTCTTCATTTAAGATAAGATTTATTGAGGTTGCAGGGCATATGTAGAATCATCCTTCCAGTAGACATTCATCATGTACATGAATGCACCACTGATTGCTTAAATTATGCCTATTACTCATGTGAATGATCAGTTTTTTTCTATCGACTCTTTGGTACGTGTATATGACAAAAAAGTAGCTTAGCGCACTTCAATTAATCATTTGATCAGTTTTTTCTACCTCTTTCACAGACCTTTGGCAAATGAATCTACCAATGAGGTGTGTGGGAAAAAAAACCATTAATAACCTCAGCAGTGTAATTTAGGTGTTTCTTGAGCCTAGATTATGCCTAGCTAGCTAGATCAAGTGCTTTGCGTGAATGGGTAAATTATCTGTGTGGTATGAAAGCATCATGTAAAAGAGGCCGCTTTTAACTGTTCTATATAAGCTAAGGAAAAGAATCCACTCCACCTACAAATGCACTATGGATTATATATTTTTGATTATTATGAAGCAACGTAGAATTTGACATGTGAGGAATTTGTAATACTTTTGTACATATATAAGCAATACTCATAAAGTTGTGCATTATGCACACTTAATAATACATAACTAATCAGTCTTACAATATAGACTATGTACACAACTTTTGAGTTAACGTGAAAGGAAATACAAAGAAATAGGAGTTACCATTATTTCTTTGCCATGTACCATCACTTTCATCAAGTCATTTTCATATATGGAGTTGCATTAAAGTGAAATTCAAATAGGCATGTTTCATTATTACCATTATTTTTCTTTATTTATGTTGATGCTCACTTGTAGTTGGCCTACTTTTTTGGAGTGATCTTAAGATGATATGAGCATGACCATTGTTCATATATGTACACGCACACCAGAAAATCATTGTCATTGATTATTTGTTTTTCCTCTTGTTAGAAAGTTCCGAACACTTGTATCCATAGGAATATGCCTCTACTTGTCATTAGTGTTTTACAGTACAATTTTGGATGGTGGTCAATTTTTGAGGTAAAAGAAGTATATGAAATACCCCGTAAATCCAATTTATATATGGGACTTAAGTTACAATGAACAAAACAGGATAGACTTTCATGTTTTATATTCAGGAAATTATTGTCAAGGACAAAATTTCTCAGCGTTTTTGCCTCAAGGACAGACCTTCAATATTTTATCCTAAAGGACAACTTTCTTTAGGTATCAGTTTTTAGGTATCAGTTTGTAGTTACCGGTAGTAGTTTTTAGGTATCAGTTTTTAACTTGGTAGCAGTTTTGTTGTCCTTATGAATAATTTTGGAAAATGTTTGTCCTTATGAATAATTTTTAGGAGACTGTTTGTCCTTATGGTAAAAATATTGAGGTTGTGTCCTTGAGGCAAAAAATATACAAATCTTTGTCCTTTAAATTAAATTCCCCTTTTATATTCTACCTTTGAAAGAACAAAATCATTTTCTAAGTCTGGAAAATGTTGTGTGTCAAACAACTTGTGTATATCTTTGTAATTTATCAGTAAACTTTGAATTAAATGCGTTTTTGAATTTATATGCAAAATTGAGGAGTAAAAGTGGACTTCATAACTTTAGACATTTTTAAATGTATATCAATTAATTATTCAAGAAAACTTTGTCCTGGACTATGGAAATATCTGTGCTACATGCAACATAACTGGTAAAGGTCACTTCTAGCTAACTTCACAGCAAATGAAACAGATGACAAAATTAATAATTGAAGGGTCTAACAGACAATTCCTGCACTTAATTATCTCTACTAATCTATTCTTGAAATGTGTGTGCACAAGCTGTGAACTTGAAGTCATTGACCTACTCCTCTTTCTATATAATTCTACACTTGTGTTCTCACAAACTCTCACTTCTTTTACCAATTTTCTCTGCTTGCTACTTCAACGATCATTTTCTCATTGCCTTGAAGAACAACAAACCGACTTTCACCAATGTTTATTCTGTGATCATCTCATAGCTTTAGTTTTTTGAATCTGGCTTGCTTTCTCATTCTTCTTCCTTAATAAAACCTTCATAAAAACCTCCATAACATGTAAAATTTCCTCTTACACCTTTCGGTTTTCCACACAGAAAAAAACCCCACAAAAATCTGTAAAATAAAATAAAAAATGCCGGAGTCAGAGTCAGGAACGCCAACTGCAGCATCGACTCCAGCAACGCCAGGCACGCCAGGAGGGCCTCTGTTGTCAGCAGCAAGAATCGACTCGCTGTCATATGATAGAAAATCAATGCCAAATTGTAACAGATGTTTGCCTTTTGACTCATGGGCTAATGCAGCTTCTCCCGCTTGCTTCACTGATTTTCCTAAGCCTGATGTCTCACTTACTAGAAAGGTATATGGTTCTATATATTTAAAAAGCAGCTTATAATATCCAAGTATTTGTTATTTCTTTCCAAAAAAAAAACAAACAATTTGCATAGTTTAGTTGACTTTAATGTTTAATATGCATTTATGACGTGCTATTTAATAACTGATGCTTTGATCATGTGAAGATTTTATCGACTACGTTGGTTTAAAATATCGAACATAGGACCCATTCTGTTTCAATATTATGAATCTGCATGTATTCAAACTTAGCAAAGGCTTATGATTTTGAACTAAAATTACTTTTGGAAAGCCTAATTATCCGAATGTTAGTATAAATCAGGTTTCAAGATTTTCTAGATATCATGTATAAAATTTTCAATGATTTTTCTCATGTGAGTTTTTAAGTTAACATTTTTTTCCGTTGTGGTGATGCTTTAAAACTGGGGAATTTCTGCGGACACCTCTGCAAATATTTGCATTTGTAGAGAAATCTACAACTATTTAAAAAATTTAGATTGTAGGTATTTACATTTTTTTCCAAAAAAATTCAAAAGAAAATTGTTTTGATAGTAGAAATATAAGATTTAATTTTCGAAATTTTTTGCCAAAATTAAAATTAAGAGTGTAAGTTAAAACATGTTTTGTAGACGTACCAAATCTTGAAATAAGGGACGGAACCAAATTTCTCTCTGGTTGAACATAATAGAATTGTTTTAAATTAGTAGCTATCTAATTTTGAATGACCCGATATTCTTGTGCACCTTGCTCCATGTTAGTTACAAATGATACAGTCAAACACACATGATTGCTATAATTCACATGAGATTCTAGCTTGTATTAGGCTATCCAGGTAGCTTAGACATGTCGTATTTGATCATAATTATTAAACTTAATAAAATACATTGCACCGCAAGGTTAGTTGTTAATTAGTTGGAGCAGGTGTAGCTTCAGTTTTCTAAATTTGGTAGTTTTAGATGCTTGAATGTAATAATAATATATAGTAATAGAAGCATGTTAGAGATAGGTGGCAGTTAATTTCAATTTGTGTGTAGATTCATGAATGGAAGAAGAAGAAAAAATATAATAATAATAATAATAAGATCCATGAGAGATGACACAGTACACTATATGTCAACAGCTCAGAAATTACAAGGCTACTTGGTTAATCATCAATAATCTTCATATTTTTTGGATGCCTTACCGACTACCATAATCAGTATGGTGTCAAAATTCTATATTTTTTCAAAAATTGCATAGAGTTTTAGCATATAATTTTCTAATGATAGTTTTCTAATAAGGTTAACTTATTTTGTAGAAGAAAAGATGCAATTTGTTGTTCTCTTCTTCTTAAGAAAAAATAAATAAATAATAGTAATTAACTTGGTTGGTGCTTCCATTTTACTTCATTTCATTATTTCAACTTGTGTTGATTGACCTAACAATAAAAAATAAAATAAAAAGTTTTGGAGTTTTATATTGTTACTACACAGGTAATATTCAGTTTTCACTTGTCATATCATTGTCCTTATAACCTGTTTTGAATAATGTATGGATCTCTATTAATAGTTGGAATATAAGATATGTGTACGATGACAATGACAAAATTTTCATATATTTTTTTCCTTTATGTTATGTTAAGAATTTTCCGCGATTCTGCACAATTAGATTTAGAAGAGAAAACAGTGAAGAAAGCAAACAAAAATGATTTTTCCAAAAACAAAAACTTTTATTGATTCAACTAAAAAAATACAGAAAAATCTAAAATTGAGAAGAAATCTCAACCCCGAACATCCAATAAAATTCACTTTTCCCACATGTGTGTCTTGTGAACCCTAAACATGTCTATTTATAATATACTTCATAAAATATCTTCTTTAAGAAGCTATTGAATACATGCATAAATCTTTTTCATGTAGATAATTTGTTGCTTTCTCTAATGCAATAAAAAAGGCAACTAATCACCCTACCAAATACACAAAATCTCTAAAAGGTGCAATTAATCACACTCCAAAATCCACCAAATCTATAAAATAGACAATGAATTTGAGTCATAATTCCACATAAACTCAAATATCTCCAAGATTAACTTAAATATGGAATATTGTATCACCAAAATCTAACAATCTCCACCTTGATACCATATTCCATAAATGTCATTCGAGCTTCTCCTAGAACCTCAAACTCCAAACAATACATCCAAGGAAATAAATGTCTCCACCATAAAGTTAAACCTCCCTCCAAACTATGCATGCCCGCCAATTGAACATGCACATCATCAACAGATCAGAATTGCTTGTAATACTACAAAGACCTTCAAGTAGGCTTTGTGGTTTTTCCGTTGTTGACTCTATCTTGATTCAGACAAACTTGTCTCTCCAACTTCACTTGTATAAGATTTTGCAATCTTTAATGTTTTTCCAAGCAATGAATAAATATTATTGGTTTTCCTCTTCGCGCGCAGCACCTCCCTGTTATTCTTCCAAACCTTAGTTACTCCACCTCGAGTCGAGAAGTTACAATCTTTCCCTTCCAACTGTCCAACAGAAACAAGATTTCTTTTATTTTCTAAGATATGTCTAACCCTTGTAAGCGTCACCAACCTTCCAGTATCCATCTTTAATCTGACAGAACATGTTCCTTGAACATGTAAATCTCTACCATTAGCGGACTCCACCTTGCACGTTTCCTTTTTATAATCAGTGAATGCTTCCCTTTGATTGCAAATGTGAAAACATGCACCAGAATCTAGCATCCACTCTCCTCCCCTACTCATATCAACGCAAATAACATCATTGTTAATGCCAAAGTTTACCTCCTCATCGTTGTCTATCTCCAGCTTATTTTTTTTTCTTCTTGAGTTTTCATCCACTCTTTATCTTCTCTTAATTTATTGCAAAATTTCAACTAATGGCATGGTTTTTCGCAGTAATAGCAAATGAAGTTTCAGTCCATATTTGGTTTGAAAGAGCGTCTTTATCTCCTTGCAAGGTAGACTTCTGCCAATGGATTTGTAGTAGGGCTGTTATGGTAACGGTAAATTTACCATTACCATACCATCACCAGCCAATCGGTTACCATTTTTAAGTGAAATCGGTATACCAGTTTAATCGGTATGGTAACGGTAAATTTACCATTGTCTACGGTAAATCATCGGTAACATTTCCTCAATACCAACGGTAACGGTAATTTTACCAGTCAATTTATAATACATGTATATTCATGTAACATGCATTATTATAGGCATTTAAAACCAAGTAAATGATTAAATTTAGTTTATTAACCAGGTGAAATAATGTTAAATACACTTCACTTCTTTCTCATTTATGTCTTTTATTAAGTAACACTATAAATTGTATAATGAAGCACCGTTATGGTGTGAATACATGTTATGTTACTAACTTTTTTAGACAAACGGTAATTTACCATTACCAGTGTAACGGTTACCAGATTATCGGTATACCAGTCTTCGGTATACCAGTCTATCGGTAACGGTAACGGTAAGCAATTTTCGCTTACCAGTAAAAATTGTACGGTAACGATATTTGTGAAATGGTAACGGTAACCATTACCATAACAGCCCTAATTTGTAGTTTCTTTTTCTTCAATGGCATTTCCTTCCGATGAATTTATCTTCCGCATCTTCTCATTTAGAAGACTACTAAGCACAGTCTCCATGGAAACAACATCACTAGAATTTGGATTGTTCAACGCGACTATAAGAGTTTCCCAACTTTCAAGTAATGAGCTCAAAAATATCAAAGCTTGAATTTCGTCATCAACTTTGAAGCTTACGCCAATTAGTTCAAAATTGCTTGAAAGTTGTTGAGATGTTCACCAATCGATTCGCCTTCCTTTAGTTTTAGATTGACCAACCTTCTCATCAGAAATGTCTTAATCGCCGTAGAATTTTTTGTATAAATCCCTTCCAATTTCTTCCATATTCCAAAAGCAGATATTTCACAAGTAACGATATGAAACACGGAATTCTTCATAAAACACCGAATAGTCGCCGCTGCTTTCCTATCCAAAATTTCTCACTTTGCCTCAGTTGTGTCGTTTGACTTTTCCTCTTTGTTTTCCAAGGGTTGGTGAAGATCATTAAGATATATATAATCTTCCATCTTCGCCTTCCACAACCCCAATTGCTTCCATTAAGCTTTTCAACACTTATTTCTCCATAGCCAAAGTCTCTTTCAAAAATTTGTGTAGCTGGCTCTGATATCAACTGTTTGGAATTTTCCGAGATCACTACACAATTAGATTTAGAAGAGAAAGTTATGAAGAAAGCAAACAAAAATGATTCCTCCAAAATCAAATACTTTTATTGATTTAACCAAGAAAATACAAAGAAAACCTAAAATTGAGAAGAAATCTCAACCCCGAACACCCAATAAAATTCATTTTTCCCACAAACATCTTATGAACCCTGGACATGTCTGTTTATAATAGACTTCGTAAAGTATCTTCTTTAAGAAGCTATTGAATGCATGCATAAACCTTTCCCATATAAATATTTTGCTGTTTTTCTAATGCAATAAAAGAGGCAACTGATCATCCTACCAAATACACAAAATCTCTAAAAGGTGCAATTAATCACGCTTCTAAATCCACCAAATCTACAAAATAGGCAATGAATTTGAGTCATAATTCCACATAAACTCAAATATCTCCAAGATTAACTTAAATATGGAATATTGTATCACCAAAATCTAACAGTATTCTTTTTTTTCTTAGTAAGAATGTTATTTTATTAAAGCTTAGCACCCATTTTAATATTTTGGAATTCGAATCCATGACATCTACAACCTAATTCTAAAAGGTTATATCATTAACCAGTTAAGCTAATGATCATCCTTCGTTATTTTATATTTAAGCAGAAGTCACATTTTCTCTTCATTTTCTTATAGTTTTAGCTTACTCGCTGTGGGAAAAAAGATGTGGATTTGGTATGTGAAAATAAAAGGTAATTTCATCTACCCAGGGATAAAATCATTTTTTTTAACATTTTGTTTGACCGACATTTTTTTTATACCTAAAAGTTATTTGAAAGAACATCTCAACTGAAAATAAAGTTTTCATATGTATATAAATTTGTTGTTTTACATGGAATTAATGCAATATTTTGAAATTACTACTAACTATGTATTTTTATCAAATTAAAAATGATTAGTACATTACATAAAGTTTGATTATTTCATATAAATATGTTTTTGTATTCAAAATACTATTATACACAACTAACGTACTCAGAACCTAATAAAAAACCTTAAAAACGACTTTCAACTTCATTCGCAAACATATTCCAATTAAGTTAGTTTTTATTTTGATAAAGAATAAAAAACTTTGAAACTAAATCTAATAAAGAGAACAATAGTTTGTTAAATTTGATTAATAGGTCACTTATTTTCAATATATCATTAAAAATGTTTTTACTCCGCACTATATAATATATTTTTCTACTGACACAATAGTTAAGTATATAAATAATAAGAAAAAAACTGCTATGATAATATTTGTCTTCATGTGCCCACTGCGTGTTAGTTATTCATTTATCCAACATCATCATCTATTTTAGTATGGTAGATTATTAAATAGTAGAAATGTATGGTTGAAATTTAACGGGCCATGTAGGACAGAGAAGTGGAGGACGGAGGAATTGGACTGAATATGTACTGATCATATTAGTAATTTTGCTTCACGAATATAGAATACATACTCTATCCACATGCCGTTATATCTTATTTAATGATAAGATTTGGAATTTAGTCAAACCATAAAAAGGTGCAGACAGAGTGAAGTAATCTGCATTTAGACGTAATCAGGTAGACATCTTGTTATTAAATATACCTTCACATTAATATTTGTTTTAAAGTGATACTTTATTGCTAACTACGATATCTGTATTATGATCATTGCACCATTTTTTAGTTAATTAATAGCATTTAATTTACTAGCTGTCTGTATTATGAATTCCTATAATACAAAAAATTGCTTTCGTCTGTCGTTACAGATAAATAATTTGAATGTGATTTATTTTAAACATCTCCAAGTACCTCTAATTTACAAAATTATAAGTTTCATGAATCAATTCTGAAGTTCTGATGCAAATATGAATTGGAAAGTCCTATGATCACTCTATTATGCTATCAAGAGAAAAACAATGCTCAATTCACCAAACATGCACAATATATATTATATATAACCTTAGTTTACCTTGATGATCAACGACCACTAAAATCAAATGTAACAAGTAACAAAGTTCATTCTAATATTGTAACGCAGTTGGGAGCAGAATTCGTGGGCACATTCATCCTGATATTTTGCGCGACAGCAGCGCCAATCGTAAACGAGAAATACAACGGCGCAGAATCCCTAATCGGAAATGCGGCCAGCTCAGGTCTAGCCGTCATGATCGTCATTTTCTCCACGGGCCACATATCTGGGGCTCACCTCAACCCCTCTCTCACGATCGCATTTGCGATCCTCCGTCACTTCCCCTGGCCCCAGGTGCCCGCCTACATTGCAACTCAGGTCACCGCCTCCATCTGCGCTTCCTTCGCTCTCAAAGGGATCTTCCATCCCTTCCTCTCCGGCGGGGTCACTGTCCCCTCCGTTAGCACTGTGCAGGCCTTCTTCCTCGAGTTTGTCATCACTTTCATTCTCTTGTTTGTTGTCACTGCTGTCGCTACCGATACCAAAGCGGTCGGTGAACTGGCTGGGATTGCGGTTGGAGCTACAGTCATGCTTAATATACTTATAGGAGGGTAAGTATTTTTTTTTTCTTCTCAGTTAATGAGAAAAAGGGTGTAAAAGGTAATTATTTGAATTGCTAAAAGCAGACCATTGACCGGAGCATCGATGAATCCAGTGAGGACGCTGGGGCCAGCAGTGGCAGCGGGCAACTACAGGCAAATATGGATATATCTAGTGGCACCCACCGCTGGTGCTATAGCTGGAGCTGGAGTCTACACTTTGGTCAAACTCAATGATGAAATCGATGTGCCTATCACACCTCGTAAGGTCAGAAGCTTCCGTCGCTGATAACGTCCGTCTAAACTTCTCATATGTCTCCCTTTGTATGAACATATGTTATGTAAATAGTGTTGTTTCTGGTAACAGCACTGTAAGTCTGCAATGTTGTTAAGCGGGAGGAATGATTATGGAGTTCTGGTCTTTATATATTAAATAAATAAACAAGGTGGTGTTTTGTGTAATGTATACAAGAGCCTTCTTTTGCTTAATATAGGTCTACTTCCGTTGTTCAGAAAAAGCAACACACATTAACCATTTCTGCATGTCATCCAACATACTTTAACGGTCAAACATTTGAATTATCAAAGAATTCCACAATGCCAATACGCATGATAATATGCATCTATATGCACACATAAACATATAAATGATTTGCCACGATCATGATTAGGTGACTTGGACAATTTTTACAAACAAAGCAATCTACGCATTCTACCATATAAACAATCTCCAAGGATTCTAAGAGCAACTCCAACAGTTCGGAGTGCGAAAATCGGATTTTCCGCACTCCGAAATGTTGGAGGCCTCATTTCCACAACGAAAATGGGGCCAGGCGTCTGTTGAACAGGCGCCTGGGTACCGGCGCCTGTTCAACAGGCGTCCGTATTTCTTTAACATCGGGCGCCTGTTGAACAGGCGCCTGATGCCCAGACGCCTGTTCAACAGGCGCCTGGTGTTTGCGCCTATACCAAGCGCAAATCAGCCATTTCCTTCCATTTTCCTCCTTCTAAACTCTTCCTTTTTAACTTTTTTACTCATCTTTGCGTCCAAATGCCGTCACGTCCGGTCAAAACTGGTAGACGCACCGTTCGATATGCGACCGATGTCAATATTGGACCAGCTCATGTCCCTCCTGATGCTACCGTGACTCCAGATGATCTTCGATCCTTACACGACTTGCCTCCTACCATTTCGCATCGACTTACTGCAGCTATAGCGACGCCACAGGTATATGTTTATTTCTTTATTGCTTGATGAACAACCGTGTAACTGTATATGTATGATAATTGTTTGTTTATTTTAACACTAAAGAATCAAATTTTTAGGTTCGTCACGTAGCGATGCGAGGTAGTTGGTATAGGTGTATGTCTGAGTATTTTGATCAGTTAACCCAGCCGATTTTGGATAGGCTACATGCGTCACCTTCTGGTGAATTTCTAGATTTACCTAGATTTGCACATGTAGATCGTTGCCTGATAGAGGCTCTCACCAAGAGATGGTGGCCTACCACTCACACATTTCATTTTCCTGATTTTGAGCTAGGATTGACTCCTCTAGATTTTTATATGCTCACTGGCATAGAGGTTGGTCGACCTGACCGTCTTCCTGTTCCATTTGATAGTTCTTTTGAGGAGTTCGAGTCATATTCAGCTTATTTACCGACTTTGGCCGATGAGGAGGTTAGAGAAGGAGCTGTTACTCTCCCTTGTTTGCAGCGTTATATAGTAGAGTACATGGCCGTTGAGGGTATGCACACTCCCGTTATCCATGCATTCATATTATATCTTTTTGGGTCTACAATTTTTAGTAACAATAAGGGTACTATTATACTTGGTTTTCTGACTAGGTTAGTAGATGTGGATGGACTACATATATATGATTACGGTACCGCTATTATTGGTTATTTGTACGTAGCATTAGATACATATGCGCTTCAGCAGTCTAGACAGATGTATGGCTTTTGGTACATTCTTCCATTTTGGTACTACGAGTATATTGCCAATATGCACCCCCGACTTATTGTAGAGGCGAATGTCACACCTTATATTTACTTTCCTAGATTGCGTCGTTGGGGTCCTCCTATGCATTTGTCCCGTGTTGCATAAGGGGTGCACAATGAGTTGATGGAGGCTAGACAGCAGATGGATATGAGGCGGCGTGGTAACATTATCATTCGTCCATGGGATCAGTACTTACAGTTCCTAGAGCCCGGTCCTGATCATTCACTCACTTTTCAGTTATCCATGTCGCGACGCAGGATTTGCTTTCAGGTTCCTACATGTCCATTCATATGGTATTTAGAGGATCGGTGTTGGCTACAGTTGTATGGTATAGTTTGTATTCCATCAGATCCGCTACCATGGGATGATATGTATGGTGATATTCGGGTTGGACCAGCTTATATTCATGCGATGAAGGATGCAGGATGGGTGGATGGTGAGCCATTTACAGTTCTGGGAGACTTTGATTCATATTGGGCTCGAGTAGCCCCACGTGCTTACGCTTTGCCTGATTATATTCGGGGTTTGAACTCCGATCATATTGGTTCGCGTACCTCTTCTGGTAGAGTTCCACTACCGTCTGCCACCTTTGAGCCTACATCATCTCAGTACACGCAGCCTCCTACTTTCGACCCCCCCCCCCTCATTCGTTTAGAGCGTATGATGTACACGGTCAGGTGGTGGAGTATCCCTTGCAGTATTCTACAGACGACGCTATTACGGGTATACCATCCACCGGATTGTATCAGCCTCATCAGGTTTGTATGAGTTTTAAATTTTCTTTAATTTACTTGTCATTATATTATCCACCTATGTATAATTTTTCTTGTGCGCATATCAGTTTTCTCAGTACATGGATTATGATAGACGGATGATTGTTTCATTTGAGCGTATGACGCTCGATTATACAGGGATGATGTATCAGAGTTACCAGACTGTGGTCCAACAGGAGCAGACTCAGTATGATGCGCAGATACAGGGATTACAGACCCAGATTCAGCAGCTTCAGGAGCAGCTCCATGCCGGACCTCAGCCTCACGACTTTAATGACGTCAACGACGACAGTGACGACGATAGTGGAGACGATGAGGAGATTGATAGCGGTTCTGATCACATAGACTGATGTGCTGCATTTAGATGTTTTAGACTGTGTTATTATGTGATTGTCTATATGTTGGTGATGATGCTACTGTTATATGTGATTGTCTATATGTTATGGCAATGTGGCGATTATATTTTATGTTGAGTATTGCATTGTGTTGATTTTAATTTACGCTTGTTTATTATTGAGCGTATATGTACTGAAAGTGTGACGATTTTGAAGTAACAAACACATTTGTGTTTGTTTGTCAAACAGTTTATGGATGTTTGACACGTGGACGTTAATCTCATGCTTCATTTTATTGATGCGGATCACGACCTGTTTATTTAAGAGAAAGTTTTATACTCTAATGTCACAACATTTAAAAGTTCGGTAAATTCAATCAATGTGTAACATAATATTTTCGGCTATGGAATTGAAACAGTTAGTAAATTTTTTTATACAAACTGATCAGATGTGCGACGATGAAGAGATAATGGCAACTCAGTTTTGGAACACCATTGCTGAACTTTACAATAACAATGTTGAGTGTAGAAGTAGACGTACGAAGGTAGAGTTGAGGACTGCTTATGGGAACTTCTGCAACGCGTGTACGCGGTACAGTACAGTTATCAATGAGGTTATATTTGAAAATTTGTTCGAACCAACCCGTTCCACATTTGAAGGTCATTACTTTCTCAAATATCACAGCACATTCACTGGACATGAGGCTTATATCATATGTCAAAATTGGCTAGAACGATTTGGATATCCATAAGTTGAGTGTATTCTCGTTGAGTTTCTTAGTGTCAGTTATAATTCCTAGTTGTGGTATTTTTTGTTGGTTGTATTATTGTGGAGTGTATTACTGTGGAGTGTATGTATTGTCGTTGACTGTATTAATGTTTGGGTGTTTCAGTAACATTGACTTGTTTCTTTCTGTATTATTGCGTTAAGAAAATGGCTACAGTTGTATGATGGGATGATACACTGCATCAACAGTTGTATGATAAGAACACTGCTTCAACAGTAAATAAAGTATTATTGCTACAGTTGTATGATAAGAACACCGCTTCAACGGTAAATAAAGTATTATTGCTACAGTTGTATGATAAGAACACTGCTTCAACAGTAAATAAAGTTTAGATGTTTGTTTGTTTTGTTATGAAAGCCAGCATGTGATTTAAGTTATAAAAGGCTTGCTAGATGCTGAGAAGTATTATTTCTCATTCTTATTTCATACAATTTCAAATATAACAAATGGCGGCAGAAGATTATATATTTTTTGATGATAGCGACGACGAATTTGATGAAATGATGGAAGATCATTTTCGCCGTGAAAAGGAACTACTAAGTATGGCTGCGCTACAGGTTGGTCAATCGAGCAGGCAACACGGTGGATCAGTTGTTGGTCGTCGGTATAAAAATCGTAGACATTCATGGCACAACGACAGACTGATGGAAGACTACTTTGTTCCAAATCCTACTTACACAGATGCTGATTTTAGAAGAAGATTCCGCATGCGGCGTCCTCTATTTCTTAGAATCCTCCACTGTATCAAGCAGCATGACAAATACTTTATCTTCAAACCCAATGCATCTCGTACAATGGGTTTGACTGGAATTCAAAAAATGACAGCTGCACTCAGAATGCTTGCATATGCAGGACCGGCGGACGCGCTTGATGAAAATTTGAAAGTGGCGGAAAGCACGGTATTAGAGTGTTTGGAACATTTCTGTCAAGCTATCGTGAACATTTACGGTGATCAATACTTACACCGACCAAACGAGGCGGATATAGTTAAGTTATTAAATATGCATGGTAGTAGAGGTTGGCCTGGAATGTTAGGCAGTATAGACTGCATGCATTGGGAGTGGAAGAATTGTCCAAAGGCGTATGCTGGAGCTTATCAGGGTAAATCTCGTAGGTCCTCTATTATTCTTGAAGCCGTAGTGTCGTATGACTTATGGATATGACATGCATTTTTTGGAATACCAGGTTCGAACAATGATCTTAACGTAGTCGAACGATCTACGTTGTTCAATGATTTAGCAAACGGTAGATCAACTCCTTGTACCTTTACTTTAGGAGGTAACACGTACGATCATGGATATTATCTAGGTGATGGTATATATCCTAAATGGAGTACCATTGTCAAGACAATTCCTAACCCACAAAACAATAAACAAGCAAAGTTTGCGGCGATGCAAGAAGGCCAGAGGAAGGATGTTGAAAGAGCATTTGGGGTTCTTCAGTCTAGATTTGCCATAGTCAGTAATCCATGCAGACTTTGGTCACCAGTTAAAATGACCAAAATAATATACACTTGTATTATTTTACATAATATGATTATAGAGGATGAAAGAGACATGGAAGAAGATTACTTTTACGAGGGTGCTCCTACGCCACCGCATGTTTGGCGCAACGATATGATTGGAAGCGCACTAGAACTCGAGTTTCATGTGGAAAGCCAAATGTCATACCGTAGTGTTCAACTTCATCGAAGACTACAAAATGATCTCATAGATCATCTTTGGGGGTTTTCTGGAAATCAGTGAAACTATATTTCTGTTCTTACGTTTTCTACTGTTGTTTACATTAAATGAATTACCGTTTTTACAACCATTGTATCTTTAAGTACCGTAATTTGTTTATGTATAATTAACCTAATGTTGTTAAAATCTTTTTTCAATGTAATGCAATTTCAATGAAAATACTTATATTAATAATTGCTTGCATTAAGAACACAATACAAATAACGGTACTTAAAGATACAATGGTTGTAAAAACGGTAATTCATTTAATGACCCTCTTCAAGTCTACGCCTCATAATTTCTCTCCTTTTATGCTCCGTATATTCCAGTTGTTCTGCAGACATGTGTGACGTATCCATGAACATTATTGCATCTTCATCTCTTTGTCGGTTTCCAGCAATAAGTTGATCCATTCTTGATAACTTTTCTTGGTGTTGCATTGTTCGAGTGTTTATTGCCCGGTTAAATCTTTCTTCAGATTCAAGCATGAGTTTTTTAATTTCCTCTTGATCCGCTGCAGCAGTCTGCTTCTTTTTGGCCGCTTTTGCTCCCTGTGGTCTAACAAAATGATCTTCGTTTGGGGATGGGCCTTCTTCTGATCCTAAACCGAAGCTTCCTTGGGATTCCATAGGACTAGAGCTTTCTCCAACTCTAGGCGTTTTACCCCGATCACTGTTTGATTGAACTTGTTGAACGGTTTTCTGAAGCGATGATTTCCATTTAACGTGCTCGACCAACATGTCATAAATATGCATGAACTGATAAAAATGTGGTGCTTGTTTACTATCAGGTTTATAGATTTGTTTGAACAACTTGTTTGCGGCCATTCTCTGTTCAAAAAATAACTAGTACACTTAGAGAACTATGATAAAAAAATACAATGAAATTATATTAAAGCTTACTAAATGCGTTTCATTCCCAAATCCACTAGGATTCGTTTGCTTCAACTTGAACATTTGAGAATCGAACGTTTGCCTTTGATGATTTATTTTTCCATAATGACCTTTGACTGAAGATAGCGTTCTTTTTCGATCGATGTTCTTCCGATTATAGCAATTAGTAATTTTGCCCCAAAAAGACACCACTTTGATCGGTCCCTCGAATAGGATCGACTGAGAGTGCACAGTAAATGTAGCAAAGATCGTAGTCTTCCGCAGCGCTCCAACTTGCATTAGTTACTTCTCCCCCAATCGGAATCGTAACGTCTTGTAAGTCGTATTCTTCAAAACTGGACCTTGCAGCAACGACGTCGAAATCGGAGTACATTTTCAGTTGAGATTAGTGGCAGCAAACAATTTCAATGGAGGAAGGAAATTGGTTAGAAATGGAAGAAGGGGGAGAGTAATATTTGAAGATGGAAAAATGACCGTTGGAAACCGTTGGAGCTGAGTAGGCGCCTGTTTAACAAGCGCCTCGTTGCAACAGGGCCCCTGTTGCCAGGCGCCTGTTGAACAGGCGCCTAAAAATGAGGCGCCTATTCAACAGGCACCTGGCCAACAGGCGCTTGGCCAACAGGCGCCTCACTCTATCCTAATTTCTCAGCCCGAAGGTCCTACTTTCTGCACTATTGCAAATTCCCGCACTCTGTTGGGGTTGATTTCGGGTGCGGATTCGAGAATTTGCAACCTGTTGGAGTTGCTCTAACACTTAAAGCAAATTATGAGAGCATCTTCATCCATATCATTTATACACATGCTGAGCTAACATCTAAAACGTTCTCATAAATTTGTTGTAATGGATGAATAAAATATATTGTAGCAGGTGGGAACAACAGAAGGATTGAGGAACAGAAGTGATCAAAGTGAATGCAACATATCAGTTTTAAGATGTACGTCATCTCGCTCAAAAGCAACAAGACTAACATCTCAAAGGATGTTCATTAGTGCAATTGTAGATGGAACAATATTAAATAGGACAAATTTTCGAAGTAGGCTAGTTTTTGAAACAATTTCGCAAGTGGTGCTCGTTTTGAAACTAATTATCAAAGAAGGCTGGTTTCGTCCCAGTCAGCAGCCAACTCAGCAGTTTTATAACTGCCACGATAAAGCGCAACTATGAGCTGCGCTTTTTTATGTTTTTTTCTTGGCGCAACTTTGAGTTGCGCCAATTTTATTTTTTTCCCTTCTGTGCAACTACGAGTTGCGCATACGTCAATTTTTAAGCATGCGCAACTCATAGTTGCGCCTGCTATAATATAGCATAGGCGCAACTATGAGTTGCGCCTGCAGGTAGCTGCTGTTAAAACAGAGCCAGCAGCTACCCCTCTCCTCATAACCCAAAAACATTTCCCAACCTCCAAACCCCTTCTTCCATGCCCGAACCCACCAGCTCCAAACCCAAATTTTAGTCAATTCCATCAATTTTTCACAAAATTTTCAAATTTCTTCTTCATTCTTCGATTAAACCAAAGCAACGACAATCCCTTCACCCACACTTACATTACCACTAATTTTTATGGATAATTGGGAGATTCCAGATGAAGTTTTGGTTCAATTTGTTGAACGGATGGAAGCTGAAAATGAATTTGTTCCTAAAACTCAGTTTGAAACAGTTCCTGAAGCTCAATTTGAGATAGTTCCGCCGGCTAATGGTGTTGTTGTTCAATCTGCTTTGGATAATCAAATCTGCTTAGGTGAAGCGAATCAAAGACCGAGGAAACAAATTAGCGGCGAAGGACGAGTGAGACAAGATAGACATCCAATTTTCCACTGTGGAGATGTTTGTGAGGTAGTTGTATGCAAAACTCAAACAAATGTTGGACGTCGGTTTTACGGATGTGCCGGTTACCTTGATCATATAACTAACCCAAAAGGTGTTGAGTGCTGTAATTTCTTCAAATGGCTAGATCGTCCGTTGACCCCTAGGGGAGTGGAGTATGCGCTAGAGATGCAAGCCGAAGTGAGACGTTTGGAAAAGGAAAAAAGCCAGCTTCGACATCAAGTAGAATATTTGCAGTCCGTAAATCCAATTTGGAAAGGGGTCTAGTAAACTGGGTAATGCAACTGTAATGTAATGGATGTGTATCAGACTTGTTCAATTGAGTTATGTATGCTTTAGTTTTAATGAATGCTGTATTACTTGGTTCTATTTTTGCTTGGTTGTTGTAATGGATATGCAATAGATGATGTATTATTGTTTGTCTGTTATGTTTATTTGACGATAGATGTAAAACTGCGGAAAAGTCATACAAAAGCTGCGTATAAATTAAATCAAAGTAACATAACATAACAAGTAATTTAAATGTTTGACATAGGATAGTTTTTGATAACAAAGTTGCGTACAGAATAAAAATATAAGTTATACAGTTCACGATTGACAGAAGTAGTAGAAACAAGTAAAATATTTATTGCTTCCCACACGTTCTTCTCTTATGACCCAAGTTACCGCATTGTCCACATCTGTCCTGTCTTCTGTCTCCATGACTCCCCTTATTCTTGTGGACCTCGGTCTTCTTATATTCCTTCGCGTTGGCGGCGGGTTTATAGTAGGGCCTTCATGTACATCCCAATATCTGCTGTCGGGTACTGGATGAAAGACCGGAGAATAACTATGTCTATAACTGTCTGCCGTAAACCAGGAAGAAATAAGATCATGGTAAGCTATGTTCGCTCCTCCACTACATCGTGCGCATGCAGCTAAAACATGGGGACATGGAAAATGGGTTAGAATAGGAATATTGCATGAACAGCTGCAGCTGTCATTGGCAATATTTACTGTGTAGTTGCACGCGTTTGTGTCTGTTACTTGCCACTCCGTTAAGCTGAACCTGTTAATGCTCATAGTACGTGCTTCTGCTGAATATTTTTCCATCATTTTGTCATAATTAGGCGTTAGCGTAGATGCGTAATCCATTCCATCCGTACGTCTTCTGTAGAAGTAGCTATTAAGACGATGAAAGGTACGTGCCACTAACGCCTTTACTGGTAACGATCTTGCACCTTTAAGAACTCCATTGAAACTCTCCGAAGCGTTGGTGGTCATCATACAGAAACGTTCACCGTTGTCCTTGTAAAGAGCCCACTGTTCATCCTTATGTCGGAGACTTCTATCAATCCATCTGTCAGCAGCCGGACTCACATTTTTTAGTTGGTCTCTGAGTTCTTTGTATGTTAACTCATCTCTTGCTTCAGCAGAAGCATGAAATAAGTTTTGCAAAATCTTACTACCAAAACCAGCTTTTTTAAAGTTCGCTTTCAAATGGCGTAGGCAGAAGCGATGATGATGTGGTCTTCTCCACTTCTCTTGCAAGGCAGTTGGAATTTCTTTCATTCTATCGGAAATGAATGTAATGCATCTTGCATTTAAAGATGGAATTAAGTGTCCCATGCATGAAAAAAACCAACCCCAAGTTTCCGCCGACTCCGTCCTTACAATAGCGAATGCCAAAGGGAAAAGAGAGTTGTTTGCATCAACTCCTGTAGCTACAAGCAACGTACCTTGATATTTACCATCAGATGTGTTCCGTCAATAGAAAGAACCGGACGACAATGCTTGAAACCTGCAATGCTCGGTCTGAATGCCCAGAAAGCCCCCCAAAATTGTACTCCTTCTGTATGTACATGATAAACAGTACCTGGATTGCATTTCTGTATAGCACGTAGATAATGAGGGAAGTCATTGTACGAAGATTCCCAATCGCCAAATATTGTAGACACCGCTTTGCTAAGTCCTTTCCAGGCTCTCATGTAGCTTATTTGAATTTTGTAAGTGTTTACCATAAGCTCTTGGACAGATTTTACAGTGTAACTTGGGTTCGAATGAACATGTGGAAGGACTTTGGTGCAAATGAATTTGGTTGTTGCTTGTTTGTGGTTCGAGTTGATGATTGGATTTGAGCAAGTGTGATCACCACCGTATTTTTTTATCATCCACCACCCAACATGATCTCTTTTAGATACAATAGCGTGAAGCCGCCATGGACAATTAGCATCAATATCACATATAGCAGTGAACTCTCTAGCGCGAGACTTTATGTTTTTAAATGAAACTGAACACTTTATCGACCATTCCCTTATATGTTCAATTAAAGATTCCTTCGATTTAAAAATCATACCAACTCGAGGGCCCTTCTCCACACATTCCAGTCCGAACATTTCGTCGGTAAATTGACATTCTTGCACAATAGATCTTTCCATTATTGTATCATTGCATTGGTCATCGTCTAACGGTTCTTCCATCTCGATATGCTTATCAGTGTCAACAACTTCCTCTTGAATATCATCTAAAGGAGCGTCATTGTTAACATTCATAAAATCGATTCATGTTTCATCGTCGTCAAATGAAGCAGCGATTTCCATGCTATCCAAATGGAAAATTTGGATATCGGCATTTCCACCCTCCATGTCCTCGGTGTAACATCTTCATCTTCAATTTCATGCAAGTAGTCGTTTGAATTCAGGGTTGGCATTGACTGTGGAGGATACGGTGGATAAGGAAGGAAACCATACCCGGGTGACTGCGATGGATATGCCATGACACCGTACCTATACACAAACATGGGACTGTTAAGTACAAAAAACATGAGTAAAACATTAAGAAGCACATAAAAGCATACCCAGCTGCTTGTGCGTAAACGTTCGGTGGCTGGTAAGAGTAGTGTGGGTAATACATTTGACTTCGCTCAGCAGTATTACTAGGTCCGGGTTGACTTGCATAATCAAAGATTTGAGCTTGCTGTTCAGTTGTATGTACCACCTCCGTCTTCTTAACATACAGCTCAATTACTTTCATCCCCACACAAAACATAGAATCGACGTCGTCGTTTACCTCAATAGCAATTGGTCTGTCATCCGTTACCCATTTACTAACCAACGAGATGTCGAACTCCATAGAAGCAATCTTTGTAGCTTTGTAAATTGCAGTTTTCAGCTCAAGAAAATTGCAACCCCTCCTGACTTTCGATCCCTTATGTTTTACGCCAACATAGGTTGGCTTGTTATTTTCATCGACGACTAAATCGCCGTCATAGTGACAAATAATCGGCACGGTAGTCATTGATCTATCGAAATTACAGAAAGTTAAATGTCAACACTAGATCTATCAAACATTAGTGGAGTAGGGTTTCGAATATTTACCTCAAGTGTAGATGAACGTGCAATATTTTGTTAACCTTCGTACAATTAAATGATTTTGAGTGGAATGTTGTGTTGCTGGTAGTAAAAATAATGAAAATGGAGGTTAAGGTTTCTGAAAGAAAATGGGTTTGTGGAGTTGTGTTTGTTTGGGGAGGAGTTGTGATGTTTATATGCTGTTGTTGGGCCAGGAGATAGCCCAAGTATACAGGCGCAACTCAAAGTTGCGCACGAACGAAATTGATAGGCGCAACTCATAGTTGCGCCTAGTATATTCTTGAATGCGCAACTACAAGTCGCGCCTGCAACTTTCCAGAGAGATATAAGGGCATTTCTGATAACATCATTTCCAGCTTTCCAGATTTCCATCAATTTTCGTATAACATCATTTCATTCAAATAATAACAACATCAATTTTCATATAATAACAACATAAAGGTACACCATTTCATTCAAATAGGTGAAATATTTCATACAGAACATCATATTTCATATAACAACATGTTTTAAGTCAATAGTACAACATCGCAACACCTACATACCAACAAGTTTCAAGCCATTACAACTTCAACACAAAGCAACCAAAAGACAGACCAACACAACCCTATCTTCTTATGTTTCTGCGGTCGCGTAGTGCCATTTGAGTTTGGGTCGAAGGCGGTTGAGATGGTCCAGCTTCAACTATTTCCTGCCCCGGCTAACTACCTTGTGAAGGACCCCTCATGCCTCTAAAACGTCTTCTTTGGTAGGTACGACCAAAAGCCTGGGGCGGACGAGGCACATACGGTGGTGGTCTTTCTAGCTTATGCCTACCAAGAAGCGACTTGATAATCTCCTTGATGTTGAAGCACTTTCCTTGTACTCTGTCCTCATCTGCAGGATCTGCCAGGACATCGTCAACTTCATTGGAAATCATATACAACCCTTGAACCTAAAACACAAGAATCAATGATGCAAGTAAGTAAAGCTTTATGCGGAAGTTCAAAGGTTTAAACTTATACACACGTACCAAATCACGTTCCACCGGTCCCCGTGGAGCATATCTGGGCAGTCTAGTTGACGATTCTTTAAGAACAAATCGCCGTGTGATATGCCAGTACCAACTGTAGTATTGTTCGATTGACATTCTTGATACGCGTTCAGCCTGAACGTGATATAACCTGTGATCCAACCTTGCGACGTACGTGTTGTACAAGTCTCTATTCCAACCGTGCGGGAAAATCTGCTCGGCTGGATCCGGTATATGCTGACGAAGGCCATATTGCCTCAGCACTCTGTCGGGGTAGTGCATGGCTACACTTTGCAAGCAAATAATCGAGGTCCTTGCATACCAACTATGATCCCCGTCCAAGCAAATAGGCGGCAGATCCTGTACGATCTCAGCCGTGTATGGCGTCCAGTCAACAGCATGCTCGTCCATAACATCGAGCTCATTGCGATAGAATGTAGGATGACGGGCTGGATTATCTCGCCAACGTCTATCTCCGGTCTATCTACAGTCATAATCAAAAAAGTGTGTGAATATTGGCAGAAATCAAAAAAAAATTCACTGTAAGTTTCGGGTTGCTTTTACCTTGCCCCATAAGGTAATCTTGGAGCGACGTTGGCACGAACATTTGGTCGTCCTATAGAAATACGCGTTCAAGACCATACCTGCATATTATCAGTGTTAAGAAACGTCTTTCAAAATATTTCATAAATTTGGTACACCAATAAGTCAAAACAAACATACCTGCAGAAGTGTTAGGCAACCAGCTAACCCGTTCATTTTTCTTAGTGCCACATTATCCAACTCCTTGTACAATGCGCACAAAACCGCGCTACCCCATGAATAATCGAAAATGGTGGCAAAATCCTCTAGCAAGTACAACCATTTAACGCTAACTCTACCCTTCGAATGGTTCGCAAAAAGACGGGATGCTATAAGAAGCAATATGACAGCCCGTGTAAAATGTTCTATCTCCTCAATAGATGAATCGACCGAAATATCCCTGCCGATTATAAGGTCATTTAGCCATATGACCTTCAACTCTTTTCTATTGACAACCGCTTCTGGGGGTGGAATTTCGCCAAGCAAACGTTGGCATACCTCATCGGCGTCCACGTTACCACCGTAATTCAACACGGCGCCTTCAATGGGAAGGCCAAGCAAAATAGATACGTCTTGCAGTGTAATTGTCATTTCTCCCACCGAAAAATGAAAAGTGCAAGTCTCGGGTCTCCATCTATCGCTTAAAGCTGTGAGTAATGACCTGTCGAATCTTGATATATTTGATCTGCATGAAATACCAGAATCCGGCTTGATGTAGTAATTGTTGAATCCGTTGATCTCCAACCATCTCCATCAAATCTTCAAAACTTTGCGAATGATCCAGACAATCCACCGGTTTTACACTCTGCAAACAAAGGATTATAACATACATTTTATTCAAAATGCGACATAGCTTGCAAAAATTTACTATAATTACAAAACAATTAATATTACCCTCATTAACTCTTCAACATTAGAGCGGTGATTATCCTGCATATAAAGCACGCTACCGTCTACCGGTCCGCTTTCCGGTTCTTCAAAGTTCATGCAAAAAAAACCAATTTTTACAATCGTTTACAGCCAATTAGTGATTCAACGTTTCACATTGAATTACTAAGATGTACAACATGCTATTTGAAAATATTTCTAGAAAATACAACCAAATAATAAGCAAATAACAAATAAATCAAAAAAAACTAGGGTTTAGAAATTACCAAAATCTATTTGTGTTGAAGAGGATCCGCTTCCATTGTTGTAGCTTTGATTTAATCGAAGAATGAAGAAGAAATTTGTAAAATTTGTGATAATTTGATGGACTTTGGCTAAAATTTGAGTTTGAAGATGGTGGATTCGGACATGAGAAGAGATTTGAAGTTTGAAAATGTTTTTGAGGTTATAAAGAGAGGGGTAGCTGCTGGCTCTGCTTTAACAGCAGCTACCTGCAGGCGCAACTCATAGCTGCGCCTACGCTATATTATAGCAGGCGCAACTATGAGTTGCGCATGCTTAAAAATTGAAGTATGCACAACTCGTAGTTGCACAGAAGGGAAAAATATTTTAAAAACTCAAAGTTACGCCAAGAAAAAAAATAAAAAAACATAGTTGCGCTTTGTCATGGCAGTTATAAAACTGCCGAGTTGACTGCTGACTAGGACGAAACCAACCTTCTTTGATAATTAGTTTCAAACCGAGCACCAATGGCGAAATTGTTTCAAAAACTAACCTACTTCGAAAATTTGTGTATTAAATATACATGGAATTCGGTGCTGGATGTGTACAGTAAATGTAATTTGAGATTGCTTAAACTACAAATAACCAGATGATATCACAGATCTAATAACAAGTATAACATGGGCACTTGTTTATGTTCAGTATAGTAAATAAAACTTAAGATCAAGGTACACAACGCCCACGGTTCGAATACTGAAGAAAGAACACTCTACATATAAATTGCTAATTGCAGTTTCCTCCATTCTACTCTTTTGACGTTATTACTAACAATCCCAAGGCGCCAATGAGTACATACTGCAAAGAAATAAAAACACAAACATATCATTGATTGTCTAAGCAAAAGATAGAGAGAATAAAATAAAACAATCTTATCATGCCACTATAATAAATGTGCATATTCTGCAATACATTTATCAAGGTGTAAAGTCAGGAGTGAAAACATACAGCATGACAGTGTTAGGGCATGAGTGATGCAGATGATACTGAAATTACCTTAGTCTATATTAAATTGAATATTACTAACATGTTAAGAAAAATTAAAAAGATACTTCATTCTATTCTTGCAATGAAACTAACTTAAGCAGACAATCAATGTTGAACACCTTACTTAATAAATTGTGTCTGCGTCGAATAAGTATCACCTGGATTTTAGCTTTTTTACATAGGAAGCTAGAATAACATAATAAGTTTTTAAGGCAAAACTTTCTCCATATACACTTAACCATATACCTGAAGGTCATTTGATTGGTAAAGTTGCCGAACATACAAGTTTGTACTTAATTAAATATACAAAAGAAAATTACAACCAGCTTCTAGTTTTTATTGAGCACTAAAATTCTGTACCATGTCAGCAGTTAAAGGTATTTGTTAGCTTTATCGTATATACAAGGGTCCATACCTACCACATCTGCTCATTTATCCTCTCAAGGATAGTGAATTATTTCGACAACCACATAATCGGTTGGTTAGTTTTAACTTTAAAATATAACAAAGGAGATTTGTACATCATGGTTATTATATATTTATTTACAATGAAATAACAAAGGAGATTCATACATCATGGTTATTATATATTTGTAGTAAAGCCTACTATCAGCCTCGTCATATTATCAATTAACAAAGTATTAAACTTTTATGTGCAAGATATATTGTTTAAAAAAATTAATCACACGCATGCACCATTATTTATAAAGTACAGTACATGAAATGAAATATATTGAAGGAAAGGTAATGAGAAGTAAAATTCAAAGGCTTTTCAGTCATAATCTCAGCTTCATGCCAAATTTTTATTTTTTACCTTGATAATAGGCTTTTCAGTCATAATAATAGTTACCCAGCCAACATATGGTAAGAACCTGAAAAAATATATAAAACAAAACAAGAAAAAATGCACGTTTAGTCGAAATTAATGTTAGCACACGGTAAAAACATAAATAATATAAATAAAGTGCTTACCCTACAGCTCGCCCCATAATATGATGTCGATGCAGCCAGTTTTGCCCATGAGCATATAGAGGTATATCATCACCCATATTATTATCACCTAAAGAATAGTACTAGTTAAGCAGATGGTATTTCTTGGTTACCCATGGTTACAAATGATTGATAATGGTGTCACACACACACAGAGACACACATATGTATGCATGTATGTGTGTGTGTATGATCAAGCACTTGCAGATATGTTCATTATAAATAGCTAGTATATGATATGCACAATGTGTGCATGCATGAACAAAGATGTGATAGAATATGAAAATAAAAAGGGTATTCATGCAACTTTCAACGACGGTAGAAACCACTACCATCAGTGAATACTATAGAACCAGTTATTTGATTTATAATAGAGATCGATGTTCACAGGGTTGACCTTAATCTGATTTGCGCTGTGCCATTTCATTATCCCAAATTGATATTTAAATTAACCAACAAAAAATGAATATTATAAATGAATATTATTACATTCAATTTTTTACAAGGCACGCATGTATCTCTTTTAGTCTTTTATTTGGCATTATTAGTTACTAACCAGGACTGTTGTGGTAAGTAATGGACTTGCTACATCAAATATTTATAAAGAGCAGCGTTGTAACATAGCATTGGTGTTACCTTTTGTAAGAACATCGACCTCTTTCGTATCGTTTCGTTCATGAACCTGCATACAAAGTTGTTTGTAATGCAATGTAATCTACAAGCTTTATTGACAATGAAATGCCTTGAAGAAAGAGATAAAATTTACCTTAATTACACGATGAACAATTGGTATTTCACGTCCCTGCAAAACAGTATTTGGAAGATAAGAAGAAAAAAAAACAAAATTTGTACCTGCAAGTGCACTATAGAAGAGAGCACACTATATAACACAGCAAACAAGACAGGATTCTAAGATAAGCCTATGAGTTGAAACAATGTGATAAAGTGCACTAAGTTCTAGAAATGCATATATGTGAGTGCTAAACCCACTTAAACAATGATGGTGTATCGTATGACTGCAGTTAAGCAGTAGAAAATTTTGTGACTTGAATTTATTATGAAAAGGTGTATTTATGATGGAGTGATTACAGGTACTTACATGTTCTGTTAACCAATATTTTTCAAGTACCGAAATTGTTATACAATGTGAATGGTAATCCAACTGAAGTAGTCCCTATGTTGATAAATGACTAGAGTTTTCTACGACATTTGAATTCTCCCTGGCCTAAAAATACATGATATATATCTCAACACTATGATGTCAAATGTGGTACGGTAAACAAAATTGTTCTAAATTAAAACAGCAATCATACATTAATGAAATTGTCAATCATAACAATTTGATCATTGCATAACAACAAGAATCAAATAATGGACCTTAATCCAGTTGAGTTTTAATTTAGGGTCCTTCCACAAATAAATTTTGGTCCGTTTAAATTGACGCCGCACCCGACGCATCTAAAGCATGACCCACCGAAATGCACCGTTCAGGGAAACTGTTGGAAATGTACTAGTGGCATCAAACGCGTCAGCTGCATCTAACGCCAATGGTAAATTTCCAACAGTTCATTTAATAACAGTAAAATTATATCTACCTATTTAACCACTCTCAACTTCTTCTTCTCCATCACCATAACAACAGAAATCTGAAAATTCCAACACAGAATCCCTTTTAACTGATCAAGTTTTGAGGTAATTTTTGTTCTATTCGTATTTATCCCATTTCCTTCCGTGTTATATTTTTTTCTAAATTTTATTTGATTTATTTTTTATATTTGGGCAAAATGTTTTGGAAAACAACTCGCAAAAGTCCTAAAAATTTGGTTCGATCCAACTGAATTCCTATGTTGCACGATCAATGCGTACCAAGTTAGTGTGCCGAACAAAAAGACATCCATAAGAAAATTATGACGCTTAACAATGTTTTAATGACTCTTTCGGAGGAAGTACCGATAACCGATGAGCAAATTCGCTACAACTACGAAAGACTCATGAAACAGTGGTCACAATGACAAAATATGTGCAAGTGATAGCGAGTAATGATGGGCCGATCGCGTGAATGTTATTTTTGTATCTTATTTAAATTTTTTTACTTGTGAGTTTTAGTACAATTTTTTGTTCTTTTTCTTTCTTTTAGGAGTTTGGCTCCTCTATAAAGTATAGGAGAAAACTGATAGTTAACTTGAAGTCCCTACAAATTATATTCGAGGGTATTATAGCAACTGGAGTTGGTACATTCACGTCTGGTGCTACAGATGAAAAAATCGAGACGCGAGTTCTCACCAATATGGCATACGATCAAACATGGGAGTATGATACATTTTATACTCTACTCGAAGACCTCAATACAATCGTCACAACCAGCACGGTTTTAGGGTACTTCCAATCCGACAATGTGAATGGGGAGTGGCCCAGCTTTTTCTTTTAAAGTTCATAGTGGGGCTAGCAGAAAACGTCGAGCTGAAACTGAAGAGAAGATAAACAAGATTGTCAATATGACACATCAAAGGAATTTAAAGAAATCTTGTTTTGGAAGCAAATAGCTCCACCACTACTTCAAGTCCAAATCTAATGGCAAACGGTGTAGAATCCATGGCTCGTCTGTAAACTTCAAGGACGTAGTTGCTCGGATGAAGTAGTTTGAAGAAATTCACCTTGCTGAAGCATTGTCACTTCTTAAGGTACAAGGGAATGGAAATTGGAGTTCGCAATACACAATCAAATACTAGCAGTTTATGATGACACATGGTCCTGCCTTTCCATCTACCAGCCTACCCACTTGCCTTCTCACCCGATTTCTAATTTTAATTTCTTTACATGTATTTGTATTTTTCTAATCAAATTGTATTATTGTGTTCTGATGTATTTGTATTTTTTATTGCTAATTTTCTACTATATATTCAAAATTGTCTTTTTTATTGCAAATTTTCTAGTATTCCATAATTTACAAATAAATTAAATTCATTTAATTGTATTATTTAAACACGCTTATTATAACATAAAACAATAACAAAAATAATTATTCATAACAAAACAATTAAGTGCCCATTTCAAATGCTCCTTTCGCACCACAAAAACGCATCCTCTTTCGTTAAATATTCCACTTTCATTCCCCTTTCAAATGCCACTTTACCGGGCCTCTTTCCTTTCTTACAAGAACATACCTTTATTCATTTACTTTTGATAAAAAAAATCTTTATAAATTTTCTATTGGCCAACTTCATTGCAACTAAAATTATGGCTTTGAAATATTAATTGTAAAAAATAATTATTGGTAAATTACTTGTGATATATCATATATTACTAGCTCATTTGGCAACAACTTAGTTTAAACTTCTTAAAAGAATTTTTGAATAATAATTTCTAAGTAGTTTTAAGTATAAGTTCGAATGTAGTTTGACTTTTAAATTAAGATAAACCAAATATTTTGGTCAAAATTTCTTACGAAAATGGTCCTTGAAACATAAGCAACAAAGTGTTGTTTCTCACATTTTTATTTAGAACTCACTTTTGTAAGCTTCTTGTAAGAAATTGCCAAACACTAGAACCAAAATAAGTTACAAGTAGTTTTGACTATTTGTAAATAGTTGTCAAACATGCTCGACGCTGCATTTACTATTATAAATTTTTAATTATAGGAATTTATTTTGATCAAAGTCATCTATTTTTTATAATTTTACACTAATTTCGTTTACATTTGCCAAACGTTGAACTATTTGGTGAAATAATTATGATTATTCACAATTTTTTAGGAAGGAAAATAAAATCAAAAGGTAAAGTTTATTAATTTGAACTATTACAACATTAGTTGATCTTGTATATAAAATTAGAGGGCAGAAGTAATTATAGAATGGCAAAAGATAACAAGGCTCAACATTTAAAACTAAAATACGTAAGCCTGCATTTGCAATATGTATTTGTAGAGAATTCATCTTCTCTCAATCTCTCTTTTCCATTGCCAAAATTATTCATCACACGTTCTTAACTACCATAATACAAAACATTATCTTCCATGTGTAAATTTTGTGCTTTCTCCCGTAAATTCATTTTGTCATGGAGGCACGATCTCCACTACCCACCACTTAGCGCCACCCTTATTACACTACATAAGAACTAAGAATATAATAAAGCGAGAAGCCCATATGAAGGATAAGCCATTAGCCAAGAGATCGTATAAAAAAAGGGAAAATACACCATAAAACACATGAAAATCTAGCATCAAAATCACTTTGTTACAAAGGCCTACTTTCTCAACATAAGAAAAAAAATCATACATAGCAAGCAGATCATATGTGAGTTCGCATATGCATATTATACGTAAATTAATTTACCTGCAAAATAAAGTAGAAAATATGCACTTACATCCACGTTAAATACGACAATTTCACCAGCGCGGATAGGGGCATTGCTCATGTGCAAAAATAGAATATCTCCCTGCAAATAGAAACTAACTAGCTTAGTTATGTTTGAACAGGCATGTGAACAAATCTACAATATTATTAATTATCAGTGTGTGCTCGTGTATGCAAGATTAAGAAGTTGATCATGTAACCATGAAACCAAATTCTATATGTACTACATTTGCTAGAAATCATTAATAATAAGATGTTATGCTTTTTTTGTGTTGGCTTTTATTTCTAACACAAATGATTGATAAATTAAGAGCTGAATGCTATTGATAATTGATGAAATCGGTATTTATAAATTATATTTACCTTGCATTAACCGACGAAGATCTAAGTGTTTATTATTATTTTGCTATTACTATTATTGTTGGTACAGCTAGATCATAAATTAATCAAAAAGAAACCAATCTGGAAATGAACGTGCATTGCTGCCGACACTAAATTTCACAAGAGGAAATATCTTTTATTGTATAAACTGTCCAAGAAAAAACAATACTAATTGATAATAGGCCATGGTAAGAATGATCCTTAAATTGTTGTTTGTTTGTATTCTCAAAGTAAAAACCAATCACACACATATATTAATGGTTTATAATTATCCAAACTGTCAAATTGAACTCTTTGATCATAAAAACTACAATTCTTCGTTCTTCCAAGATTGAATTCAAAGATCATTAAAAATGCTGCAATTCCAATCCATTCAGCATCCAGAGCAATGGTAAATGTGATGACTCAAATACTAGTAAACTTATCTATATTTGTTAAGGGTGTAAATTGGTCGGACCGGACCGGACGGAGGTGTGTTCAGTTTCCGTCCTAAATAAAATCGGACCAGCCACGGACCGGACGAGATTTATATTCATACAATTTCTGATGTCCTATCTCGTATCCTAAATGAAATCGGAGGGACACATACATACGTTTTTCGGACTCGAATGGACACGAACAGACATTGCTATTTACATCAAATTTTATGTTGTTGAATAGAATTTCCATCAGCTATATTATTTTTTATCTGTGTATAGAAGTATAAGCATTTTATGAATCCTTACTCAATTAACCGACCAAATAGTTGTCATATATGTTTTGAAAAACAAAGAGGATATACTGAATTATAAGAAATTCGAACGAATTCGAATTAACACGGACCGAACGAGAATTTTGCTCGTACAAATTTTGTTATCCTAGCTCGTGTCCTAATTGAAAACCGAACGAACTCGGACGGACGTATTTCGGTCACGGACACGAAAGGACATCGGACACTCGTACAAAATTAACAGCCCTAATATTCGTTATATTTTACTAAAACAAGCTATTACACACTATTATATATCGTAAATCGTTAAACCCAATAGTTATCAATGGTGCACAACACAAAAAAGCACAAAATCTTCTTGGAGCATTGGTGCATGGAGCAGCGAATGGCGTGCCTTTTTTTATTTATTGTGTATGTTTAGAAAAAAATAACAAAAGTATTATACATAACAATTGATTAAAAAGGTGCATATAAATTATATTTATTTTACGAAAACAAATCCGATAAAAAAATTTAGGGTAGCTTTGCCAAACATCGTTATTAAGTTTTAAAAACAACAAAAGATCTCTTTTAATCAACTATAAAAAACCACCCTTTGTTTTTGAAAATAGTGCAAGCAAGTTACAAAATTACCCTCAAAACCCCAAATAATTGTAACTTCTCAAGCAACGACGATTTTTCATTTTTTGTTCAATCTTCACGTAATTAAAAATTAAATAATCATCAAAGCAGAAAACCAAAGGAAATATAAAAAGAAATTAATTCAAAATCAAAATAAGACGCAAAAATATAAACTTTTGAAAAGATAATGCATAACTTTGTAAATATTTGCAAAATGAATGGAAAAATGAACAGCGGTATGTTGTAAATATTTGAAAGTGTTTCTGCAGATATTTGCAAAGTGTTTCAGAAACAATAAAGTTGTTTTTACAAATAATCACAAAATATGCATTCATTTTGCAAATATTTACAAAAAGACCAGCAGTTTACAAACATTTGCAAAAAGTCTGCATATGTTTGCGGAAAAGTGCAAACAGGTGCAAAACCAGTTTTATGTAAATTTTTGAAAAAAAAATCAATCAATTTCCGATTTTGCAAATATTTGCAAAACCAATGCATAATGCAGCAAAAAATGCAAAATAAATCATGTTAAAAAAATCAAATAGAATTAAAAAACACACTTAAAAGAAGAAGAGACCACTACAAGATGAATCATACAAATTAAGTTTCGTGTTTAGAAGAAGCAGATCATGTAGGAAGATGAAGGCAAAACCGAAAAATAATTACAGGGGGCTTTGAATGTTTTATCGGGGTGGGTTTTTGAAAAATGAAATTTAAAAATAAGGGACTTGCCCTAATTTCCATTTTTTCAATCATTTCGCAAAAACATTGTTAAACATAATGTCCTAAGCACAAGTAAAATAGTCTCTTAAAAAGCCAAAATCCAAAATAACAATACATATGACTGATAGACTATAATCTGAATTTGATTCATTTACTTAGATTTTCCAAATCAATGCTTTCATCATCAGATTCATAAACTTAAACATTTTCTCATCTACCTTGATCCATATTCTATATTGGTTTGTAAGTATAATTTATACGGTTATACTCGATTAATGCATTTTGATCAGTTAAGTTCGCTTGTGTATTACTGATGTGTTTTTTATATAATATTTTTAACAGCTATTTAATATACTTTGATTATATCGAACAACAAAAATTTGTAAACTTACATCTAACTTTAATTTCTTCAAATGTAAATGTACCTTGAAAGTGTAATCTTATCATTGTATGGGTAAATATATAATATATTCGATATTTTTTGCATATATACATTATTAATGTTATATTACAAGTTGACTTGAAAACATTACATGAAAGAATTATATTTATACGCATTTTAAAACTGTGAAAATATTGAAATTAAAAAAATGATATGTTGAAAAGGCACACATTTTTTTCGTCGAGTGCCTTATGCGCCATTCGATGCACCTTTCTCTCTGTGTGACGCCTTGGGTTAAAAAGACGCAATCATCGCGATGCACCTTGCGCCTTGACGTGCCTTTCATGACTATGTTAAACCCGAAGGTAAGTCACCATAAAAATGTCTACCTAAATCATTAATAACGCTAACATAGTTGTTGAAGAAGGATAAGCTTTTCATGTTGGCTAAAGAGCTGGCACAATTTGAACTAAATAAACTATACAAGGAATTGAAGTGATATATTTTAAGATTTTTGACATAATCCTTCATGCTAATTAGAATTCTAGAGTTATATTTCAATATTAATTTAGTTAGACTTATCTATTGTACTCTTGACATTTACAAGGAAAAACTACAAAGATTTTATCTAGTTTTGATTGATTCAATATCAAATTTTTAACATAAAAAAACAACTTAAACGAAATGAGCATTCTGATACCAAATCTAAAGTTAGGTATCATGAAGGGTTGTGCCAAAAAAATATGGCTTATCTATTTAGATTTCGGAAGGGGCATAACAATGTAGCTCACATAATTGTGCAAATTTCTCCAGCATTCATGTACGTATGTTGGGAATAGATGTTTGACACAGTATGCTAAAAAAATTGCTAAGGAACATCAACATTTAAGTGTTTTTGCATGTTTTAATAAATGAGTATTAAGTTCATGATCAATAGGTTTCAATTTGATTATTCAAATCCAATTTCAAGTAGAATTCAAAAAAAGAAAAGCAAACATCGTTATTTTTGTTTACATGCTTATTATTATTTTGCTCTCGTGTTTATTATTTGTATTTCTACCTATCCAACTAGCGTCTACGTTTATACTAATGTGACACTTGGGTGCTGCACAGGGTAAATAAAGGTTTAAATACTTTTTCACGTGCTTTTTGTTGTGTGATTTATGTGTTTATACGTAAAAACTAGAAACAGATAAAATTTCCTCATATTGTTAAGATAAGATATAGATAGAATAATTTATTTCTTTATAATTTAATATTCATAACATGGAAAATTTAATATTAATTACTTAATTAATTTAACTGTTAAAATTAATTCCTTGTTGAGAAGTATTTATTTAGACATTTCTTGGTTTGTTACTTGATGTTCGGTAAGAAATTTTGAGATAAATGATGGATGGATTAAAAATTGAAATATTTGTATTAAACAAAATGATAATTTTGAGGATGAGAAGGCTTATATGAAAATATTAATGATAATGACATCAAATGGAACATATGAGAATTTTGAAAGGGTAGAGAACATAAGTGAAAATAACAATGAGATTAAGAGATCTCGGATTCTTGGAAGAAATAGACGTGATTTTTTGAAGATGTGGAGGACTCAAGTGAAAATATGAGAAGAAAATTAACAATTGATAACATAATAATAGAATGTGGACGCTCATTTGTACATAACAACGCATTCCTTTTTTATACTACAACCATGCTATTGTTGAGTTAAGATTGTCAAATATAGGGTAAGCATTCATATATTGACCAAGTTTGTTTTTTCATATGAAACTTGCGAAAAATAGACAAATAAAAAAAATGTCCCACCTTACGGGACAATTAGAAAAGATATCACATTATTGATTTTGTTATCGATTGGCTATGGTAGTGTGTTTGTTCTATTTCCCCAAGGGGCTCACATCAGACAAAAAATTAGTCAATATACACATCATTTTTTATAACAAAAGTGACACTCTATTCAAGCAGAGCATCCATTATGGTCCCTTAGGGGCTCGAGCCCACGACCTCTAGAACATTTGTCTATAGCATCATACCTCTAATCACTTGAGTTTGAGGTCATTGACATCAATTTATTTTATTAAATAACATATTACTCCCACTATTATTTCAAACACCAAAACCAATTACAATGTGTTGTTTACCAAAAACTATATATTTTTGAAATTCACATATGTAAAAATGCGACAAACCAAAAAAGTCCTTTGTTGTGTATTATTTTATTAAATAACATATTACTCCCTCTATTATTTCAAACATCAAACCTAACTACAATGTGTTGTTTACCAAAACATATATATTCTTGAAATTCACATGTAAAAATGCGACAAACCAAAAAAGTCATTTTTTGCATATTTGTGAATCACAAGCAAGCAAGTAAAAATTTCTCGTATTGTTAAGATAAGATATAGATAGAATAATTTATTTATTTACAATTTAATACTCATTACGTGAAAAAAATAATATTAACTGCTTGAGTAATATAATTAATTTAACTATTAAAATTCATTCCTTCTTGTTGGGAAGTATTTGTTTAGACAATTCTTGATTTGTCACTTGATGTTCGATAAGAAATTTTGGATAAATGATGGATAGATTAAAAACTGAAATATTTGTATTTAAACAAAATGATAATTTTGAGGATGTGGAAGACTTAAATGAAAATATTAATAACAATGATATTAAAAACAGATGAGAATTTTGAAAGGTTAGAGAACCTAAGTGAAAATAACAATGAGATCAAGAGATCTCAAATTCTCGGGAGAAATAGATGCGATTTTTTTAAGATGTGAGGACAAGGATGAAAAATATGAGAAGAAAATTAAGAATTGATTAGATGATTTTGCTGTTATTATATACGTATATATATAATAATAGAATGTGTAGCTCATTTGTACATAACACATTCATTTTTTACACTACAACCACACTATTGTTAAGTTAAGATTGTCACATAAAGGGTAGAGATAGATAAATAGATAAATAAAAAGGGACGATTAGAAAAGGTATCACACTATTGACTTTGTTATCTATTGACTATGATAGTGTGGTTTTTATATAAAACTTGCGAAAAATAGATAAATAAAAAGATGTCTCACCTTACGGGACGATTAGAGAAGGTATCACACTAATGACTTTGTTATTTATCGACTATGATAGTTTGTTTGTTGTATTTCCCCAAGGCTCACATCAAACAAAAAAATTAGTCATGTGCACATCAATTTATTTTATAGTCTATTATTTCAAACATCGGAATAGAACATAGTCGATTAACAAATTAATGAACGCCTAAGTACATAGAAAATTATATTTATGTGATAAAAGAAATATATTAACACTAGCATTTAGAACATATTCTTAGGTGTTATCAGCACTACATAAAGTACTGTAGCACTCCAGTGTTATACTTTCATGTGAAGAAATTTGTGAAAAATGGAATGCAGGATACTTGATGTAAAGCAAGCAATATTCCCAGTAGTATCCTATAATCAGTAGTCAGTAATACAAAATAGAACGATTTGACTTTTTAAAAATCCTGTTACTAAGAGTATGTCGGTTCAAGCATTTTCTTATTATTATCAAAGAACAGGCTCTATGTGTTTATTCTCTGTAACATAAGCAAAAGTGTACCTTCCACAGATCGGAGCACATATATCGGCCAAAACAAATGGTTAGATGAATCATAAGATTATATCATATAGATGTTTGCGCAGAGAAACTTTGAACTTAAGGTGACTGCAACAAAACACCTTACTATTTAAAACTATAATATTTATAATGGAATTTTTTTTAAAAGCGTGGTAATTGGATATGTCTTCATTGAAGTGTGTTGTCTTTTAATCAAAACATATGGAAACTAAATTATTCATACAATATACCATACAGTTAACTTGGTTACTATATGTTTAAACATCAAGGACAATACAATTCAATAAAGAACGTATTTTTTTCTATAAATCTAAGTACCAAGCACGACATACTTCTACTTCAAATTAGAGTACCTGACAACCTGTTACAGGTTAACTCATGCCATAGTTGTACAAACATAAATCGGTCTTCCTTTAAATAGCCTTTTTTTATTTATTGTCCTTGCATTAAAATTCTTCTTCTTGTAATATCTTAAATCCTAACAAGGCAAATCCTATTTGAAAACCAAAAAATATGTAACATACACCATTAACTTTACTAAGAAACCGGTATTTTGGCAAGTGCAAGCACGTGCATACGAAAACAAATGTCAATATCTTTAGATAAAATAAAATGAAATCATTAATGAGATTTAAGATAAGGTTTAAACATTATAGTTTTACTGTACGTGAACTTAGTGCTAAATGAAAACAAATGACTATTAGATAGAATATAAGAATGAAAATCAAGCTAAAATAGGACCTAGACTTTTTATTTTTCTCATGAAGATGGATTTAATTGTTATGAACAATTTATGTCAAGGGCAATTAGGTATTGCATAAAGCTTCACCACAGTGAAGTGTTTGTTTCATATAATAGATAAACATATGATTAAATTGTCCACCTTTTCCTTAATAGCTCTGCTAACATCTCTTTGAATAAGCCATCAAGTTAAAACCCTAAAAACTAAAAAAAATATTACTCAAATACCCAAATTCCGATGAATCAATCAATTAACCTTTTGAAAAAGAAATCCTAAATATCTAAGACCTTCACACCTCATCCTTTCCATTTCAGATTAATTCAACCCCTTTTTGGAAAATTAAAAGCTTTTGGAAATAAATGAATTTGATGTAAACTAATAAACATGCTACAACTTCTTTGGCGAATTTCATCTGATTTGGCATTGGAAATTTCCAAAATTTTGCATGAATGATTTCAAAGTTTGAAAGAGAAAAGCTAATGAAAGATGAAGTTGAGGTAACTTTGTACAAAGCCGGTGTATGTTAAGTAATTTTTGGTGTACATTAGTTTATCATATATGTTTGTAGGGACACAACACATATTCGATCCGACCCAACCGACCAACCCAACCCAACCTAGTTCGAGTCGGATATGGGTTACAATTTGTAATGCATACTATATACGAATCGAATGTGATATTTTATTCAATCCAACCCTGTTTTAACCCAACCCTACCCTACTTAAAAACTCATTCAATATATCAGCTCTTGTAAAATTAGAGCAGTCAAAATCTAGAATAAAATATATGTATCCTACAATGAATGTACTAAAAAAAATTATATTTGATGTTAGTTTAGGTAAAATTAGAACGATCAGAACACATAAGATTGACTAATAGATTTAAAGAGTATTTTATGAGCATTTTAATGTATTTTAAAATGAAACTCATATTCTAGTATGTAATGAACCAATTTTATGTGATGTATAATTATATTCTAATGAAATATGTGTTGTGGTTAATCAGTTGTAATTTGTATATTATGCTAGCTAAAATATGCTATTTTGAGTTGGATATTTTAATTTTCTTTCTCCAAATTTGAATTTTTTACATTATGTTTATGTAATCCAACCCAACATTACTAAACCTGACCCAACTCATACTTTCAATTAATCTCATACCCCAACCTAGTATGAGATCGGGAACGGGTTGAATTATCTTTAACCCATACCCATACATGTACGCGTCGGGTGAAGTGTTTGGTCTAACCCGACCTTTGTGCAGCCCAATATGTTTGGTGCATGTGAAGCAGTTCTTTTATTTGTGAATAGAGTTTTCCTCTTAAAAATATCAAATCCAATTACTAGTTCTCTGTAGTTATGTCCAAAGTATGAGGTAGGATACGGGTTGAACTATCTTTAACAAATAGCCATACATGTACGGATCGGGTGAAGTATTTGGTCTAACCCGACCATTGTGCGGCCCAATATGTTTGGTGTATGTGAAGCAGTTCTTTTATTTGTGAATAGAGTTTGCCTCTTAAAAATATCAAATCCAATTACTAGTTCTCTGTAGTTATGTCCAAAGTAATCTACACGTTACTGATCACGCTTTCAGAGGGATACACCTACAATCATCAAACTACAGCAACCCCTAACGCTAAAAGTTCATCCCGACCGATATAATTATTAAAAACCTCAAAAATACACAAATGTAAAGAATGGAAAAATCGAACCCTTTGAAAACCAGGCTCCATGCTTCCAGAAAGAACAACAACAACAGGCGACTCACTTCCAGTAATACACATCAATCCCTTCCATATTATCAATGCTGAGGTCACTATCATGCCTATTTCAAAAAATGAAACGATTGGAACGAAAATAGTAAAAGGACTGAATCTATTCAGATAGAATCGAGAAGAAAAGATGAGGTTTTGATCCGAACGTACCAAGTGTGATGATCTGAGTCAGAACCTGCCTAAACTGAATAGATCTGATTGATTCGATCTGTTCACCAATCCATCCCATTTTTAACTTAATTTAATTTATCTTCCTCGGATCAAAATGAAGGGAATTCAAAATTGAAACTGAGGTTCGCCTAGTCTGAAATTTCTGAGCCAGCGTTTATCTTTTGTAGGGGAGAGTTTATGACGTGAGTGACTTAATTTCAGTCCCTTGGATATAGATCCTACGGCTGTCAATCGCATTTACTACAGCTACGTGCTTAGGGTTTGTTATAGGCTCGTACGCAATACATCACTAAACACTACCAAATCTTAATATCACTCATAATTAGGATATAACAAATAAATTATTAATTAATAATATAAACAAAATTTTAAATTTAAAAAAAAAATGATGTTGCAACTTAGAAATAAAATTTTAACTAACAAAAAATGATTTCAACACACAAATATGGTTAAAGATTTCTATAAATCATTTTCTCTTGACTGTGTTAAACATATACAATTTGCAGAAAAGCAATTCACGCGCTTCGTTTTCCTTGTTGTATATGTTTAAATCAGTCAAAAAATGATTTTTTTTTCAAATGATATTAAAATTTGTATATTTGTAAAGAAGTATTTTGAATTTGTGAAGGAGGTTTAATTTTAGATTTTATTTTTACAAGCGTTTTGAATTTTTAAGCATATTTAATTGTTAGATCCTACTTTTAAGGGCGTCTGAATTTTGTTAAAGAAGTTTAATATTAAATCTTATTTTAAATGATTAAGATTTGATAATATATAGAGGGGTATTTTGGGAAGTTCACGGTCGGACCAAAAAATTGTATTTCTATTACAACTATTAATAAAGATAAATATATACGCACACTTTTGGTACACTTCAAATAAGCCTTGATTTCAACCACGTGTCTCAAATTAAATAATTTTCGATCTTCTCACCTCAGGAGAGAAGGTATATTATTTTATTCGAGATATGGTTGAAATCAGAGGATTTGAGGTGTACCAAAAGTGAAGTGTAGTCGATCTTTCCTCACACTCACATAGAATCACAAACGCACGCACATGAGGATGAAATCCATGCTTCGCACATGAATCAATGGGCTTGTTGTGTTGTCCGGAACTATTTGATTAATAGTTTTGTGGTGTACTTTTTTATTAAAAAAAAGAAAGATATTTACATATATTATTATAATAAGTTAGCAATTATTGAGAGTGAAGTTAAAAATATAGATGCTTGAAGCGATTAACAAATATTACAAGTTTGTAAGTTCGGGTTCCATTCACGTGCGAAAGAGTGGAATAAGAAAGGGGATCGGATAAAGAAAAGAGATGGGAAAGGGGTCGAGACATGGGATTGGCAGAAAGGGAAAAGGGGAAAGGGGAGAAAGGGAAAATGGAAAGAGAAACAAAGAACGTGATCGCATTTGACATGTCACATTGGATATGAAAGCATATTTCATTAAAAAATCAAAAAGTATGAAAACAATGAAGACTAAAAAAATATAAAACCTTACATGTAGATGTATGTTAGGTGTATGCATACATCTTAGGTTGATCCTATGTCATTCATTCTTTTATTACACGGATTATTGTTAATCACCTATGTTTGCATATATATTTATATTGCAAACATTTTCAATTGACGCTTACAAATGAGTGAGACAAACATCTATATAGATGGGTTGAGTTCAGGGGAAGAGGGTGATTTTGCTACTTATGTATTTCTATTTGTGTTTATCTATTTGCATAGGAGGCATCATTTTTCTAGTTTTATTTTGAATGCCTATTGCTATAACTTTATATTTATATTTTTTTCAATAGTCTTGTTACATAGTTACAAAGAGAGAAATTTAAAATGTTTTTTGTATGTACCAGTATGTATTTTATACATGAGATATTGTGAATTATACATATTTAATATTAACACCGCTTAAATTATATGTATTTTCAGTAGTGCATATACAATTTGCTATATATGGACATTTAGATGACATGAATAAGAAACATTAAGAATGATCACACCAGGTACACAATATAAAATTGAGCATAAAATGTGGCTATCATAGTATATTGTTTCATGTACAAATTTTTGAAATAGGCCTTTGAAAAAAGCTTATTTGACAAATAGGTTTGGTTACAAACTCATTATGAAAATATGATGTTTCTGTTTCAGGCATCTTATACATGCGCATTCTGTAAATGCACATGTATATTTATGTACATGCACATTTATAGAATGTGCATGTATAAGAGTTTTTTTTTAATATGAAACCTACTTGCGCAATCGTATATTAAAAAAAACCTATTTTCTTCCCTATTTCACTCATTCATCCAATCTTAACCCAAATTCTCAACTTCAAATCCCTGATTCTAAACCCTTCTTCCATTCAAACATCAAACTTACATATTTTTTCATCTTCAAAGTCTAAATATTAGATCAAATTTGCAACAACGTCATCTTCTAATCAATTGAAGATATCGAAGGTACAATTTTGGGTTTAATTTTCAGCAATTTTTTTGTGTTTCAAATTATTCATATTGTGGTTCATCAATTTCTTAGTTGTAATGCAATCTCATAATTTATTGTTGTTTTCATTAATAAAGGGTATTTTTGTTTAATTTTGTAGACAATGTATATGATTCCAATTATATATTACTATGATGGGGATTAGTGATTGAAGATGACGACAAACCTAAATATGTTGGTAGAAAAAGAAAAGGATCAAAAATTAAGAAATATTGTAAGCTTGAGAAGTTTTATATGATGTGACAAAAATAAATCATTGTGAGTTTAATATAAAGCTAGTAACAAAATAGGTAAGAGATGATGGTCCATCGACTATTGATGTAGAGGATTATAAAGATACGAATTCGATGTTTTCCATTAGAATGAAAGTGATAGAACTCTATGTAAAAAATAAAAAATTGTTAGCATCGAGCCACAAAATCCAACGGTAGACTCGATACCTGTAACAAATTTTCAAGAGACACAATATTCACTACCTCTTTCTTATATGTGTACTCGTGTTGGAGAGTTTACTAATCTATTGAATAGATATATCACAATTGGTGGAGGATCATTTAGTCAAGCACAAAACATGGATCCTACTTTGAGTTATCAGGATAGTAGTATTCCAATTCATTCTCAAACAACCACCAGGTTAGTAGTAAAACTATAATTTTGTGTATTAACTTTGAGTACATTGCTTTTATGTTGATCAAACATTTTTTTGTAGATATACAACGCATGGAGTCGGAGAAGCATCGAATTATCATACAAAAGATGTTGATGATTTTGTTGACAATGCTAACATTGGTGAATGGCAACTGGATAGTATGCAAGTCGCATGTGCAATTGAAGAAGATAGAACGTGGATTGATAATATGGAAGTTAATAACGAAACACTCATATATTGTGCAATCAAAGCCCCGCAATATCCCCGCTGTAGCGCGTACTGCTCTCCGACTGCTATGCTATTTCAGTTTAGCACTATTAAACAATAGATCCACTTTAAGCTCCGCTATTTTCCGCTATACCCACTAAATCAAGGCTTTTTAGCAGCCGATTTAGCGGTATTAATATACAAATGTTGATTTGATTAGTTCTCTTTTAAACCAAATCAAAAAAAGTTAGGGTAAAGACCTTATTTAAGGCATAAGTACTCAATGGCAATAACTTTATAATCCTTCATTATTATAGTCATCAAACCTAGTCTGCATAAATCATTGTATTCTTCGGTTTTGTTATATAAGATTAAACAATATTTCTTTTTCCAACACAAATAATGTGAGAACGATAATAAATTAACTTTAAATATTTGGTTTTACAACTAATGAAGCTTTTTGCATCTTTACTATTTTCCGTTATATCCTCACTTTATCACCGCTATAACTTTTTGCACCTTCACTGCTACAGAATATGAGTGTTATATGTTTACTAGTGCTTTTGCAAAAACCTAGCCTCCAATTTCATTTTTGAACATCCATGGCCAAAAATTCAAGGCAATATAAATAGAGAAAAATATTATTTTAATGATTTGCAATTAAATCAATCAAATAAAAAGTGGTTCTCCTTCTCTTGCAATGTTAGGAGACTAATTCAGATTTGGATCTAGGAGCATCAATCAATCAAGGTGCAATCAATTGCTACATCTATTAGGTATGATCTATTCTATTTTATATGTATGTTCACCATGTTGTTATAGATCTATTTATTTAATTATTTTCACGAATTTATATGCGCATCTACTGTTCACCTTTAATTTGTATATGTCTAGGTCTGAAATTTTTAAATTTGTTTGTTTTGAGTTGGATTTGAAATTAATAACAATTATTTTGATTGTTAATTTGTAACGACCCATCTTTTTGGACAGTTTAAATCGACAAATCAAACACACATGCCGATTCTAAACCATTAAAAAGGGCGGATGGTTATTGGGGTTAAATAAGAAAAGAAAGGAAAGAACAGAAACAAACTCAGAATCTTGCAGCGGAAGGATAAAGTATAATAATAAAATAACAGTTCATGAAGCTGTTAAATAAAACATTGAAATATTATTATACAACAATAATCAGAGTCACATACATTCAGAGTAATACAACAATGCAGCGGAACATAGTACAATGCATGGATACAGTAATAGTAAATATACCAAATCTTCGTCTTCGTCCTCCAGAATAATCTCCAACCTAAACTGAAATGCTCAGGCTGACCCGAGCGTAATGAAAAAACAAAACACTCGAGTCAGGACTAAAATATCTTATATCAGTTAAATCGAAATGGGTAAATATGAATGCAATAACTTAAGAGATGTTACGGGTTTTTTTCCATCTCCCAAGGATCCGTTAAACTATCTACTACATAGTATGTACGCTATATACACTAGGGTCTAATCAGTAAGGTAAGATATCAAAATAGCGTTAAGTCGTGGCCCATTCCACCCTTAACACATTTTTATTCCCAAGAGCATATACAAGACCGTAGTTTCCCCAAAACCGGAAGTCACCAGAGGGCAATCCATATACTAAAGGTACAAACCAAAATCGTAGTGGTCGCGAATAGGATAATCAGTATACAAGGTACATGAGGCAATACCAACTAGGATACTAGTAGTTGCGTGATCCGGACTGATGTTGGGCATAGCAGCTACTACCCCAACACCGCGAAACAACACTCCCATAATCGCGGGGTGCACCCAAATCGAATCACATAAGTAATAGATAAGGCATCGAAGAAGTGTGTCCGCTAGAGATGGCGAACCTCAATGGCCCGGCGCGGCTCCTGTTTTAGTCATGTCAGGGGTCATCCAAAATCGTTCTCTTTCTTCAGTCAACACGTTCACCAAAACCATCCACTTCATTCTGGATCAACACTTCGCGTATATTAGTTATTAAAGTGGTTTCGGTATCGACAGAGAGTATGCCCATATCCGATCCCGGTCTCTTTAATAACTACGTATTTATTACACCGCTTGGTTTTATTACGTTTCGAAAACAATTTCATGTTTCATATCAAAATATCGCATTTGTTTTGGAAAACAAATCTATTTCAAAAAAAAACAACACAGTATTTCAAAGCCATAATTTACTTTGATAAGTTAGTTCGTTTCAATATATCGTTTATTTCAAAACTTGATTTGAATTCCAATTTTGATTAAATTCCTTAAATCCAATTCGCATTTAAAACAAGGATTTAAATATTACCTTTATTCCATTTAACTGGTTTGGTGTTTTTAGAAAATAGTTTAAAATAGTTTTAGAAAGTTAAATAGTTAAATAATTTTTATAGAAAATAATTTAAGAAAACATATGGTTTATAAAAATAAATAATTGTATTAGTTTAATAGAAAATAGTTTTACACATAAAATGGTTTATAAAATAAATAGTTTGAGAAAACAAATTAGTTTGAAAAATGAAAATAGATTTGAAATAGTTTTTTTTTTTTAATAATTTGTTTAAAAATCTTCCCAAGTCAAACCAATTAAATTTCCAAATATTTCGATTCCTTTCAAATTCATTTCAATTCCCGTTCATTCAAATCAAAGTTCAAGTTTATATTTTCAGATAAATTCTCATTCATTTCAAATAAATTTCCACGATCCAACTTGATTCGAATAGTTCAATTAAATTAGTTATCAACACTTAAACTTCCATTTAAACCTTTTATATATATACAAAATTTCGAATTCAAATTCCAGTTATCGATCATTTAAATTTATACCACCGAATAAAGTATGATCATTCCAAATTCGCAATTCCTTTATTAAATTCAAATCATACTTAACTTAGATTTAACTTTCTGTTTTATTCCAAACGGTTTCTAATTCAAGTTTTAGTTTCAAAAATTCAAATCCATTTATCTCTTTTAAACAAATTCAATTAAACCAAATTTCAATGTTTGAAAACAGTAAATTTATCCAATCGGTGTCTGTATAAATTTCTCTATCCTATGGCCAAGTGAAATTTTTATTATTACAATTTTAATTCTTTAAACGATTAATCCCGGTTAATTTGATGCCCGCAACATCTAGGGTAATGATTGGGGTTAATCGATACAAATCAACGACCAAACTAACAATGTATATGAAGTCAATATAAATAACAGGAAAACAGTCACATAATCAATATACAACAAATAAAATCATATATCACAACCATAAATCCAAGCAGTCATAATATCACAAAATTGACTATTCAATGGTGTCGGGGTTTTTAACTGGCAAATAATTTAAATTCTAGACTAACTATCAAATTTAAATTAACTGGCAATTAAAGTCATATAAATCATCCAATACGATATAAACAGCCAATTCCATCCATCAACATCAAACAACACAAACATATTATCACAGGAATTTCTATTTAACTAACATAAAAAAAAATTAGTCAAATGTGAGCGTAAAACACTCACCTTGATTTTCAATTTTAAATCAAATCGAACGACGTTCGATTTAACCTAAAATTTTAGTTAGCTCCAAATATCTCCAAATCAATTCCATGACGTAGAGCTCGTCACCACGATTCCAACGCAAAAAGATTCGTCTGATTCTGATAATGTATGGAAGAGATATGAGTTTTACAAGATTGCATATATATATTTATAATTCAAAACAAATTTCCTTCTTTTTTTTTTATTTACCCACAGAAAAACACAGCCGTTTGTTCTGGAATCAAGGGCCACCAGACTTCTTCCCCTTCTCACGAACGTATCCCAGGTTATCACAAACCCATCAACGCCACCATCTTCTCGTTGTCGCACCCACAACGAAGCTCTAGAAATCGATCGAGGACCACCAAACGATGCGCCTCCGTGAGCTCCACCACCGCCCTGAGCATGGACGAGCTCGGTCATCCCCTGTCTCCAGAAAACGTGCGCGAACGCGCTGCCTTCAAGCGAAAATTCTGGCCATCTCGTTGAGTTTTGCATCGACCCACCGTATGGATGCGAAGCTCACATCGTGCTCTACGATATTCGTGTTGGAAGTTTTCGAAAATATTGTTTTGATCAAGAGATAATTTGAGGAACAATATGGGACGATTTCGGCCATAGAATGAATAAGTGGCGGCTACGAACACTCTCGGCCTAGGGTTCCACTGCAATGTATATATACGCATATAACTAATATTATTTTAATATTAATCTCACAAATTACATGATTTTCGAACGAACTCCAAATGACACGTGCCGACAGGCGTTCGTAAGGTTTTACCCGCCTTCCGAACACAACGGAATATGTTTCAAGGCCTAATTCGATCGTATGTGTGAGTTATGGAAATAACCGATCGATTTTAAATTAAACCGATTAAATGAATTCTAAGCGTTTTCAGCTGCCACGGTCAAATGGCAACTCCGATTTCTACGAAATTTGAAATCCGATAATAATAAACTATTACGGATCCAACGGAACCGGTTTCGTCGAATTCTGAGACTGTTCGAAAAATGGCTATTTTTCAGTCGATAATTAAATATTAAAATATTCAATTTTCACAAATTAACTTTAAATTCAATTTTAAAAGTTCTATAACATTACTATAACTCCAATATGATAAGATAAAATTTTACAAATCATTTTCAATCTTATTCAACTCGATTTTTAATTATTTCTGAAATTTAACTTATTAAATTATCGATTTAATTGTCTAATTAAATCCAATATTCGAAAAATAAATTATTCGACTGTTTAATTTCAATATAAAATTCCCAATTTTAAATTATTAACTTTTAATTCAAATTTCAATTGTTCACAAATTCCATTTTTAATTTCACAGTAATTAACAATCTTTTACAATGCAGTTTTCCATTATAGATCCAATATAAAAGATTATATTAGATTCAGCGTTCAATTATATTGTAATTCAAATTCAAGTTATTACATTCCAATGAATTCTTTATTTCGATTTACACTTTCATTATCGAATCAACCATTTACTTATACATTATTATCAATAGTTTATAATTCATTTACTTTAATTTTCTTCAGCTATCATCTTATTTAAATTCACAGTAATATTATATTACATTCATTTACGTTGATTTACATATTATAATTTCAATATTAAATGTAACATTTTATTTATTTCGTTGTTTACAATCAAATTCAATTCAGTTCAATTACTTGTTACATTCAAATTTAAATCTTTACTTACGTTCAATTACAAGTTGACATCTTTATCGAATTACAGTTTCAGTTATTATCAGCTTTCAATCAACTGTAATATTAAGTTACATTTTTTTTATATTGGTTTCAATAACATAAACTTCCATTTTTAAATCTACCATTTTATTTATTCTCTTTTTACAATCATAACCAATTTGGTTTACAATCAAATTCAATTCATTATTTACATTCACTACAAGTTACATCCATATTTAATTTACAAATAAGTTATTTCAGAATTCAGTTTTGTATTTTAACTTGTAATTCACATTTAACAACACAAAATTTTATTTCCTTCGGATTTTTATCCAAAATTTTCATTTTAATTCGTATTTTTAAAGTGTTAAAAATACGGGTCGTTACATAATTCATATTGTATTTTTGTTGATGTTGGTGTTGTTTTAGATCTAAATCTAATAGCTAATTAATTATTATATACATATATTTATTTATTTAGTTGAATGCAACGGTAATTTCACTATCTCACAATTAGTTTTTGGTTTCAAAACACAAATGTGTGTGTGTGTGCATGTATTTGTATTAAAACCAATTTGAAAACTATTTTATAATGACTACTAACAATAACACTTACACACACAAACACATACATATATACACACCTTAATATTAAAATAGATATGTTTTACTTAGAAATACACATGTATCAACATTCTAATTTTGTTTGATAATTTTTTTCTTTCTTTGATTTAAAATATAATGATGATAATAATAATAATAGTAATTTTTCATTTTAGGTTATTAATATTTAATGTCGAATTGTTAATTTTGGTTCAAAATGAAATATATCAATTAAAAAAGGAAAATGAAAAGTCATGTGGTTGGAAAAGGTTAATATAAAAATATAAATATAAATATATATTATTAATTTTGAAACATATACATATACACACATCCATACACCAATATTTTCAAACATGTTTTGGACTGTCGATGCTATGTAAATAGCGAATGTGTCTGTTGTTGTGTAAATTCAACACATATACACGTACACATTAACTATGTAAACAACATGAAAAGTTGCACTTGCGTTATGCACACATGAGTATGTTTAGATATAATCATAAACATACAAAATACAAAATTGGTCAAATCAAATGATATGTGTAACTCCTAATGAATTACATATTTATTATATTTATTGCCTATTAAACAGTTTTCCATAAGTTAATAATTTGACTCTTCACTTACCAAAATGATTAAACAAAACAAGTAACCGCTACACACATATACGCACATGTGTATATTTTGATATACTCTATTTTATATAAACATAAAATTTATGAAACTCCTTTTAAACAATTTAAATAAAATGAAATTTTATTTAAAGCAATATTAGGTTAGATCTAATAAACCATTTAGACTTCATAGGCTCAAGAGATCCAATAATATGTTTTTTTTGAAGTCTACCTATTTCACTCCATTCTGCCTGGTCTAGTTCCTTCATTAAATTTGTTATTATTGTGTATGTTCATAAATGTATGTGATCTATGTGTCTTGATAATTGAATTTGGTTAGCAGCTACATGCTTCCCTAGGCATAAATTTTGAAATCGATAAAGCCGCTTGCAAATATCTTGCCTAATCCCCTTCTAATTATTTGATTTTGGTAAATTTTGTTGAAAGAATGAAGGAATTTTGGTAGAAGAAGGTCATGGTGGATAAGAAATGTTAGGAAATGTTTAAAGATGTATTTATAGCGATTAATGGCTACTATGGAGGCTGCCTATAACACCCTACAGTTTTAATGACTAGATATTTAAATAAATGATTTAAATAGTTAATTGATGGAACACCCATTATAATCAATTTTTCAGAGACGGATGAATGGGATTCGAGAAACCCGCTGCTGAGACCTCAATTCTATATGAGAAAAATGAGTATAAGCCGGCTTCAGTTAGAGTCTATAAGTATCTGGAGTGAATGGTGATTTCATGTGAATGAAATGAATTTAGGGTTAAGGCTATAAGTGGCCAACTCCTTTCATTTCTCTCATCCACTTTTCATTCCACGTTACTTCTCTTTTATCATTTCTTAATCACTTTCCCAATCATCTCTCAATCCCTAAGACCTAATCCAATAATCCAAGCTCACATAAAATTCCTAAATTCAAACTAAAATCACCATAATTCTTCTTTACTCATTCGTTACATAACCCATCATAGGATAAGCATGAAGTGGAGTTTAGAGCTAGATCTCAACTTTAAGGAGAGCATAGATTTAGGTTTTTTTAGTTAAAGCTTGATTTGATAGAAGAAAAGGCGAGTGAGATGATTCAGTAACTATATTTATTTGTTAAACTTCATATATTTGTTTATTAATGACTATAGAGTTATATTAAATGATTTATAGAATGTTGGGGTTGATTTAGGCTTATGTTCATGTTGTTAACATGATTATATTAATTCATTATTTGTTTAAGACCTTAATTACTACTTTTAAAAATGTTACTAAGCTTAGGAATGGATTATATATTAGATAGTTGATTTTGTATGAATTTTTGGATGATTAGAGATTAATTTAGTGATATGATTATGTGCATATCATTAGTTAGCATTAACTAAACTATTTTAATTGATTTAAGAATTTTCAGTAAGCTAATTAAGTAAGGTATAAGTTCTACACTTATTATTAAAGTGATTAGAGGCTTACGAAGCTTAATTAATACTTATAAATATTATTTAAGAGAAGGAATGATTTTATAAGTAGAATGAAGTCAATAAGCTAATTAAGTGAGTTATGAGCTCTACACTTATTATTAAAGTGATTAGAGGCATAACGAAGCCTATTTAGTACTTATAAACTTTATTTAAGTAAAGAAATAATTTTATAAGTAAATAGTCTATTTTATAAAATAGTATGAGATATTTTATAAAATAGTAAATAATATATTTTATAAAATAGTATGAGATATTTTATAAAATAGTAAATGATATATTTTATAAAATAGTATGAGATATTTATAAAATAGTATAAATGATATATTTTATACAATAGTATAAGATTTTATAAAATAGCATAAAAGATATATTTTATAAAAGTATGAATTTTTATAAATTAGTATAGAGGAATTATTTTATAAAATAATTATAAGGTTTTATAAAATAATTTTGAAATGAATACTTAATTTGGAATGAAGAAATTAAGTTTATAAAGGCTTAAAGTGATTAATAAGTTAGTATTTTTTGATGAAAGAGTGGATTAATAAACTAGTATTGTATTTTATAAAATAATGGAATGATTTTATAAAATAGTAGAAAAGGATATTGGACTGTTGTAGAGAAGATTTGATAAATAAAAGTATGATTTGATTATTAAACATTTGAAATGCTTATCTAAATATATGTGTATGTATATGTATATGGGTAAGTACATGTACACATATACATGTATTGTAATTAGAATTGGTGAATGCTTTAGATTGTTGATAATGATTGTTGTTTATGTCAATAATTTCGTATGTGTATGGGAATACCCATAAGTGTATATAAACAAGTTATGAGCAATCTCATGTAGCCATAGTGACTATTGGATGAGCTAAGTTACATGAAAGAATACCAGGTCAAGTAATCGCTCAGGTGAAACATGAAATGTGGTTTGTGAAGTTTTACGTGTTTGCATGCAAGTGTGTGCAAATATGTGCACAAGTAGGTGCATTGATCCACATGAGTAGTAGGTTGGTTATGTTCATTTGGCAAGTTAGAGGAGGTTGGGTTGTTGAAATCTCCCTAGGGAAACTCTGTGAAAAAAGTGTGGGATTCATATCGAAATCGATTTTCTATTACATAAGAAACCACTTTTAAAATATCAACCAATGAACTCTAAAAGAGGTCTGATGTGGTGGAAGCAGGCTAGAGGAGCTAGGCGATGAATCGGGCAAAGCTACGGAGGAAACGACTCGCGAAACAACGGATGGTGGAGCTTGAATGCTCGCTGCCCAGCTTATTTCCTGGTGCAGCTCACCGCTGGTCCACTGCTCCTAGTAGACCGGTGCACCAATTGGGGTGCATGCTTGGACAATAAGCCCAAGCAAGGAGCAAAAGAGAGCAGTTTTTCCCTTGTGTTTGGGAGTTGTTCGATATGAGGCTTTGGCATGACCTCGAGAAGGCTTTGGGCTACTTAGGAAAGTGGAATGCAAGGTGAAGCACGAGACTAAGATGCGGAAATAAAGTAATGTATAGGTGATCGGGAATAATCAATAAGGCATTCGAGCATGCGGTCGAGGAAGCGATAGAGGATAGGGATGTAGGGCATAGACTATTCTTGCAAAAGGATAATAGCGGATCCAAATAGTGATTGAAGGCTAATCGGATACAAGATTGGGATAGCAGTTGATTTCACTGTCACATACAATGAAAGCGTATGGTTGGAATGAGCACATGATGACAGTGAGTCAGTTTCAGACTCAAATAGATGTGCTGACATATGATTGTAGCAATCAGTATGAGATTGAGCAAACATGTAGACAAACGATTAGCATGTATTCACGAGTCGAAACGCTGTTGTGATTGAGTGATCTGTTAAGGTCAAATCAAGTGTATAATGAGGGGGTCATAGAGTAGGCAACTAGATTTAGGTCATAGCACAGTTCATGTGCTGCACATCCATTTATACGTATGTTTTAAGATTTTAGGCCAAGCCTTCTGGAGTGTCTGGAGCAACGTTTAAGGGGTACTTATACCTAATAGCAGTAGCATAGACATAGGTGCTAGGGAGCACTGCAGCGGTAGGGGGTTTCATTATTGCTAAGAGAGCGTTCTTGGTTTGTACAGGGGCACTTGTGCAGTAAAGAGGTCGTATGAGGATGCTCAGTTCCGTTTATAGAATATTAAAGGGTAAGAATGTGTATACAAATCTAAAGATCACATAATGTGTAGTTGCTCTATGGGTATTTCATTCGGTATGGGACAATGGTAAATATTCTCTATTTAGAATAGATCATTATGTTATACATGTGGTTTTCTATTTGATTGATATTTTATTGTGTATGCTATGATAGGTTTATGTTGTGCTATTTATTTTATTCCTTCACCCGTCATTTGGGCTACCTTATTATGGTATACTATTAAGTTTCAGTCACATTATAATATTTATGTTGACTCGTTGATTACAGAAGAAGAACATGTTATGTTATGATTCCCTATCATTGAGATGGGTTTACTTTACTTTTTTATAAGTAGACCAGATTATCCCTAAGCCATGTTTGTGGAGTGGACCGGTTGTGCTTTAGTAGTTTCCTATTTTCTATATGTATATAGTTTTGGTATATAGTTTTTTGAGATAGTTCCCCTCACACCAGACTTTAAGTCAAACCCACATTTTGTCTTTGTCTATTTATGTCATGAAAACTCTCGGGTACTCTATTGAGTAGTTTTGAATGCAAGTGATTTTGGTGATATGCTATCAGAGTGGCAGAGTTGGAGTGCTTTGGAGGCAAAGTCGATACTTTGGATACATATACTTGATATTGTATTAGTATATGGTAGACATATTATTTAATATATATACGACTTGTTGTATCATATATATTACTCAACACTCTGTTTTGTAGGGAATTGATATATTTTGAATTTCTGTATTGATATCCATCTATCACTTATTTCCACTTGTACAGTCTCTTATATATACATATATATTGTTTATCATGTTATGTTCATATATATTTAATATATTATATGTTATCATTCCGCTATGAGATTCCATCAATATGCCTTGGTATGGTGTTTTTAATTTTACCCCAACATTATGTCTTTTGTGATATTTGAGAGTCAGACGTTGTCAGTCGATGTTGTTTTAGGGTATTACGAAGTAGGGTTGTTACATTTGATACTAGAGCTCTGGTTCAACACTAAGGACCAAGTAGACCAGTTTGAGTTAAAACAACTTGGTAGAAGGAGATACATTGAGAGAGTGTAATTTTATTTTTCTACTATAAAACATTGCTTACACCACTTGTCTTCTGGACTTTGATTTATATATATCACTAATTGCTAAGGTATATTCATTCATGCTATTAGTATAAGAAGATAGAATACACGAGTAGCTATGGTAGGTAATGATAGTGGTGTAACAACTGAGAGTACTGCCATTCGAACTCGATGCACAAGCTTTTGAATTAAGTGGGGACGATCGATGAAGGGTGACTTGGATTTGCATCAAGTAGGATTCGATGGATGCCGATAATGAGCAAAGACCGGGCTGGTGACTTATATGTTTTGTGTAGTCATTTGTGTTAGAAGTTTTATCCTTGTGTTTGTAAACCTTTAGTTGTGGGATTAATCCTATATGTTGAAGAGATATTTTCTAAGGATCAATCCATCCATGTACCAGTTCCTGATCACTAGTTCGAGTGTAGGATTTCTAGGAGACTTGCATAATTAGGCAAGGAGTTTTTCATTCGATTCTTAAAGGTGAGCAATTGAGTCAGATTCATGAAATGAATTAGAGATTTTGTTGACAGTAGTCGTGTAAGGAAATTTCAGTTTTCGAAACAAGGAACTGGATCAGAGTTTGGATAAGAAGAGTCAGGCGATCGACCCTAGTTTACAACCAAATCGTGCAAGTGAACAAAATATTGGAATGGGCATCGTATATATTTTTAGATGATCTTTATTTATTGTAAAGTTATTATAGTATAGTTAAGATAGCTTTTGACAGTTCATAAAAGGACTTCTCGACTAGTTTTGTGAAGATTTAGATAATCTTCTAAGTGATTATATGATTCTTGCCTAGACGAGCATCATAGTACACTTAGTATACTATCCTTATTAACATTGTTCGATTGGGGTGACATTGAACTCGGGCGGGCCCACACATTTGTAGATTGTCATTTAATAATGATTTAATTAGTAAAATTTTCTCCTTAGGAGAACGAGTTATGTTTAGAAGGAAAGGAAAGTTAAGACTTAGATTGCTGGGTTATCAGAGAGTTTTGAAGATTGATGATCCAACATATCGTATAAGTTTTCCTTTTCATTGCTAGAGATGTAATAGTCTTTCACACATTGTATTCATGAAAGGAGTTACATCACTCGGGCATTTTGTTCACCTGGGGTGTCGAACAGACCCATGCGAGTTTATAGCTTGGCATGCATGTTATAACTATTATTGGTTAGCATGCATATTGGTATAGACTCTTTTCATATGTTTGGTTGTTTATGTGCTAGTTACTTTTTGCTTTTATTGTTTGTTGATGTTTGTTATTGTTGGTTTCTGCTTGTTGTTGCTTGATGATTGATTATTGATATTTGTTGTTGATTGATTGATTGTTGTTGTTGACTATTGTTGTTGGTGTTGCTTGTTGATTGATTTTTATGGATTGTTGTTGCTTGTTGTCGTTTGTTGTTGATTGCTGTTGTTTGCTATTATTTGTTGTTGCTTGTTGTTTCTTGCTATTGCTTGATCGATCGATTGATTGTTGCTGATCATTGCTGCTTTTGTTGCTTTTTGATTAATTGTTGATTGATTTTTGTTGATTCTCGCTGCTTTTTGTTTTGTGTGTGGCTTCTTGTATGCTAGTTACAATTACCCGCTATAGCATGTTCGGAGAGAGACAGCAATAGCTATTTTGGATAGACTACATATCATCCATAGTCATTGTAGGGGTCAAGGTGAGATCTATACTAGTCGATTGCATTTTGATGTGACTCGGAGTCCGTAGTATATTTAGATACCGACTCATTTTAGTTACTCTCCTATTGTTAGTCATGTATGATTACGACAGTACCAGTCAATATGCTAAAATTATACATGTTTAAATTTTGTGTTGCTATAGAGTTGGTGCATAACCCTCTTTATATAATACAATTAGGTACTTAAGAGATAAAGCATAGCTATTTAAATGCTTATTTGTTTAGATTTGCATTTGAATGGTGGTAAGCTTTCTTAAAAAGGGGTATGTATTTTTGGGAAAAGTGGGATAATAGGTTATCGCATATTACCGAGTTGTGTGATGCATTCTAATTTGGAATTTTCCGTAACGCTAGTAGCATAAGGGGCTGAAATTCTCTAAAATTAGATTTGGGAATTTTGGTCAGTTCTGTTACTTTTTCGTACTCATAGGAATTTCGGGGACGAAATTCTTTTAAGGTGGGGAGAATGTAACACCCCACAATTTTAATGACTAGATATTTAAATAAATGATTTAAATATTTAATTGTTAATTAACGGAATGCCCGTTACTCGATTTGTCAAAGACAGATGAATTGGGACTCGAGACACCCACCTTTGAGACCATAATTCCATTATGAGAAAAATAAGTATAAGCACACTTTGTTTGGAGTCGATAAAGATGGAGTTAGGGGTATGCCCTACGGCCAATTAAGTAATTTTTTACATAAATCTAACTCGAGAACTAATCTTGTTCGAAATAAAAGGTGTTCTCTTTCTATTATATACAGGATATAATCTGTCATATTAATTAACTAATTTAATTAAAAGTATATTTAGTAGGAAATCCATAAACAGTATGTTTAGTGATAGTATTTACAATGTATTGCATTAATCATTAGTGATTTTTCATAATAAAATAAACGTATCATTTTAAATATTCCTAGTCAAGATGTATCGAGACTAGATATCGGTACATATGTTGATACTAGAGTATATGATGCTCTCTAAATGTTGGGGAGTGTATTACTCATGGTGTAATGACCTAGGATTTTGGTCATTTGAGTTTGAAATACTTGATTAATTTTAAATATTGAAAAGTTAATTTTATAAAGTCAAATAGCTTAAATTTCAAATATAGGGATTTAATGTGATTAAAAATGATTTCGAAAGCTGATTTAAATTTTGTTTAAATAAGAATGAAGATAGTAAACTTTTGAATTTGAATTAAAAGTGATTAGAATGGTTTTAATAATAATTCATTATAATCAATGTATGAAAATAGCCTTCCGACGCACTGTCTTAGATTTTAATGAAACTAGTGCCATTGAATCCATAATAGTGAATTATTGTATGTTAACGAATTTCATGGCGATCAGACATATCGTTTAGTCGTGCGAGCTCGAAATGCATAGAGATTAATTAAAGGAATTTAAATTAATATAATTTGATTTTGAAAGTTAACTTCTATATATGATGGAATTAGGCCCTGATACTAGTTCCATTGTGTTTGAAATGGGGGTATTTAGTATAGAATGTCAAGTGACATCCCTCGATTGGTGTTCAAAAATTTAAAGCGTGAATAGTGTTTGGTTATTTTTCTATAAAAGGACCTCAACATTTTCCATTTTGCAAAACCCTAAAATGAAAAACGCACCCGCGATTTCCAATCTCCACAGCCAAACAACCCATGTTCATCACGTTGATGGGGGCAAATCCAGGCGAAGTTGTCCACTACAAAGATGTAGAGCTAAAGAAGATGAACCCACTGGCATTGATGGATTGTCAAACAATCCATGGTGGTGGGAGCGGCGAAGCTCAGTTGAATGTCGGCATCGTTATTTCACGATTCAGTGACGACCGCAACGTTTCAGGCGGTGGCACTTGGGACGTAGGCTCATCGAGGTGGGGGCTTTCGTCGATGAAGGCGAGGCAGGGGCGCGGTGACGACAAAGTAGCGACGTGAGTTTGAAAAAGAGGTGCGGCCTGGGTTTGTAATTAAAGGTGATCAAGTTTAAAACTAAATTAATTAATTTTAATTATAATTTAATTATCTCTAAGTTCTAACAATTGTATCTTGCCCATACGAGGTCCTATCGACGCGCATTTTCGCCATTGTGTTCGTATCAGGATTATCTACGTCATCGAGTTAGATTGGTGTAGTTTGGAGCTTGTAGGAAATTGTGTTAAAAATCGAACGACCGTTCGATTTTAATTCAAATTGGAACACTTCAGCGATAACTGGAATTTCTATGAGTTAAACTCACCTCTCCGGCCCGCTTATATTTTATACAAGTGCGAATATTTTTATTGATGCTTGTTGTTGATTGTTTGGATGATTTACTATTTTATCAGTTGGTTTAGATTTATTCCCGCCCTTGGAGCGGATGAACTTTTATATATACCGGCCTAGTAGCGGATGACCCTTATTATATGATTATATACTGTATGTGATGTAGGGGGACAGGTTGGAGGGATCCAACAGGAATCCTCACCACTGTTGATTTTACTTTTCATATATATTGTAATATATGATTTGTTGGATGCCATATTTAATGACATGGACATGGCTTTGCTAAAATAGTGTTATAGTAGCATTAGCCTTATTTTTAGTATTTTGAAATACTATAAAGTGAAGGTTTTGATTTAAAAAGGATTTTTAAAGTGATTTTGATTTAAACAGGATTTTTAAAGTGATTTTGATATAAAAGAATTTTTAAAGTGATTTTGAAATAACATACGTTTTTAATAATTATTCTTGAATTATTAAAAGAAGGAGTTTATTTTAAATAAAATAAAAAGTATGATTTTTGGTATTATAAACTGATAGTTTATGAAATATGTTAAGTAGAGATTTTTGAACTATATTATAAAGGATTTAAAACTTAATAAATAAGTCCATCTTTTATTGTAAAGGAAATACAGTTTTAAAAAAGATAGAAATAGTTTGGAACAAATATTTCTGAAATGGTTTATATAAAAGATTTATAAAAGTAATATTTTATAAATAAAGCAAAAGATTTATAAATGGTGTTTTATAAATATTAAAAATGGATTTGCAATAGATATTTGGTAAATAGATTTATAAATGGAGTTTTATAAATAAATGAGATTTATAAAGGAATGGATTTATAAACAGAATTTTATAAATAAAGAGATTTTATAAAGAGATGTTTTATAAAATAGAAAGAAGATTTATAAACATTGTTTTATAAATATGGAAATTATTTACGTTGAGATTTGTATATGGATTTTTATAAAGGAAATACATTTATGTTTTGAAAGTTAAAATAGCCTTTTAAAGGAATGCTTTGAAAGTGATATTCTTAGATGGAGTTTAATGATTTTATAAAAAGTGATTTAAAATGTACCAAGTGATGAAACATAGATTTCAACATTTATTGTTATAATAAACATTTTCAAGAAAGCAAGGAAGGCATAGACTATACCACTGTTATTATAGTAAGCGATTTCCGAGAGGAAATGTTTTATATAGTATACGGGACTTATATAAATATAAATAGTCGAATCCCTATATTATTGTTTTTGGTTGTCGTAACGTTGTTTTACACAACATTCGTTTTGACCCAATAAAGCGTGTTTTGAAAAATATGAAGCTTTCCTTAAAATATTTGTAAATATACTTATTACGGATTTAAGTATATAGAGGTATTTTCTAAGTGTTGAAAACGAAAATATTTGTAGATATACTTATTAAGATTTTAAGTATATAGGAATCTTTTCTAAGTGTTGAAAATTAAATAGTTTGTGAATATACTAATACCATTGGAATAAGTATATGGAAATATTTTCTAAATATCGAAAGATTAAAATGGTTTTGAGAATATATCTTTTTAAAGATATTTTGAGATAAATATTTGGAAAGTGATTTAACTAATAAAAGATTTATTAAACCGGCCTAGTGACTGCTTATGTGCTAGATTGTATTTTTGGCCATTTTTGGTTCCTTGACTTGATGTGGGAACTGATTACTCATGCACCTAGTACGAGGCCAACTGAGTAGGCTTGATTATCGTTTGGTGTTAAGAATGATGATTTGAGAAGTGGGAGTGACTATGGTACTCCAATCTACCGAGCTTCCTTCCTAGCTGAAGGATAGCAAGTTGAGAGTTAGAAACGTGATAAGTCTACGAGACTTGGTTTCCATATGAGGTAGAGGGCCTCTTATCGATTGTTGGTCCGGAGAGACCGTTACCAGATTTATTCGAAAACCATTTCGGACAAACGTATGCATTCGAAAGTGCGGATTTGTGGAAGATGATGATTTTTGAAGACGAAGATCTTCATGATGTAGGGCTGCTTGCCACTAGCCCGACCATTCCATATTATATATATATGGTGGCGGTAGTGCTTCATTCTGAAAATCTTCAATGCAAGGACTACTTGCTACTAATCCTAGTGTTGATTCCCGACAGGGTGTAGTAGGAGAGTACCTTTGGTTTGTCCTTTTCCTAGACAACTTGTATGAATGAATGTTTGACATTGCATTTCTAAGAACCACGTACATTGGTTTTTACAATCGTACATCTGTTTGGTGGTGTAGGAGGTAACCCCTTTTGCACTTAACACCCTTCTCTAAGACGTACAAGCTCACAGGTTGTACTTTTGTGGAAATCAATTAGTGTGTTATTGGAAATGGAAATGTGGCATTCAAAGTGGGATTTGTTGCTCTGTGAAAGGTAATATGTTACCTTAGGTCTCACACATTGGGAATAACAAAAACATGGTAAATGCAGCAGGGCTATGTGGGTTGCTCCCATTAGGATATGGTATCACCTTTCTAGATTACCTTTTATATATCGGGTATGTTGTGTATGCTTATGGCCACGGATAGGTCGGGAACGACCGGGGTGATATGATATTCGGTATTATCTATGGTAAAGGTAGGCCGGTTCTTTGTTGGTAGAGGACCATCTGTTGGTGCCTCGCTGCATTTTTCTAGAGATGTACTGTCAGAAAGTAGTCCCTTACCTTGTCATTATATGGAATCCATTCTTCAATACCAGCCTTTACGGTTTTGGTTGTAAACCTATTATGCTGGAATTTAACAATTTAACAATTTTGGCTATGATTAATATATATTTGTATCCTAGATGCTATTATTATATCAGAAGATTTGATATGAAGTGTTTTGGTTATCATAAGGTAAAAACCCATCCGTGTTTATATGCGGCATGGTCTTACGAGATACCTTTATTTTGAAAGGTTTTTATAAAATCCAATTGAGATGTGTTTTCTCACGCTGGTTTACCAGACTGATCCAGACGTTATTCCCTTCCAATGCTTGGGTCAGACCGAGTATATTTTCAGATTCAGTTTGGATGCTTTGGAGCTTCTGAAGATGAGCGGGAAGTATTCAAGTTGTATTCATATATATGTTTATTTTCCAATTCATTGGTTGTTTAAAATTATCAGCATTTATGAGGATAGATTATTATAACTGTCCATATTGATGACTAGTGATTTGTTGTTGTACTCTAATTTGATGTATGTATATTATAGTTTCTCTTTTGTAAAGATCATTGATATTATATTATACATTTTTCCACTGCGTTGTGAGATTCTACATTGTTTGGTTTTCTTTCTCTCTTCTCTTCTTTATTTTGTCTTCTTTCTTTCCCCTAACTATTCGCCTTTTCATGCAATTCGAGTTGGACATGTATGGTTTATTGTCAGCTTGAAATGTGCGGAATTACGGGTCGTTACACATGTCTACTGGGTTACGTACTAATGGTTATTGGATAACCATGGAATGACTCACTCGATATTTTTCTGTTGGTTAATATAACCAAGGTCAAACAGAAAGTATGGATATGATATATTACACAATTCCCTTGACTTGAGAATACTGTTAAGCTTCAATATGGAAACTCTACTTTGATTGTAGTTAAATCATGGTACGACGTCTACCAGACAACGATTATTGAGTCGAGTGGAAGCATTGGAAGTGAGACACTATTCAAGAGAGAATTTGTCTTCTCAGTTATATGAGGTTGGTATCACGGTCAATTAAAGTCAACTCAAAATCAAAAGTCTCTGGCCAGAGTAGTTTGGTTCATAATAATAATTATTATTGAACTAAAGACTTTGTGTTTTGGATTATAAAATTGAATATGGACGATAATGGAATTTTGACCATTGCCAAATTCCATAAGTCCAAAGTGATATAGTTTTGATGAAGAGAATTGGTGTAAATAATTGTCGCTATCGAGTAACACGCAATAAAGCAAAATTGAATTTTACTGATGCCAAATAAGTGATAAATTTAGTCATAATATCACACCACCTGCTAAGTGAAGTCTGAACGTTAATATTCAAATTGTTTGACATTAATCGCTGATCAAATTTACACCTAAGTGTCACACAACCAAAAAGTTGAATTCTCCTATTACCACCCGATTTAATTAATTTGTACTTGTTATAATTTAATTAATATTTATGACGCATTAATTATAAATTTTACTTGATGTGTGTTGAACAATATTAAATAGTGTATATATATATAATAGTTATAAATATACTAATTGATATACAATGTCGATAAACATTTAAATTGTATATAAATGCAAGAAATATTGTTCAGGGTTGAAATAGTTTGAGACCCAATTAGGGCTTGGTTTAGGTCGCTATAGCGCAACAATAGAGGACGATTATATGATGGTTCAGGGGGAGGAATTTTGAATTCAAATGGAAAGAATTAGTTAGAGAAAAACAAGGATCTTGATCCTTGTTTCTTTCTCTCATCTCTCCTTTATTTATTCCCTTTAACATTCAATTCTCTTTGGACTTTTTGGCCTCTCTTCTTGCTGCTGTTCCAGGCATGCCACACCGCCTTCAAAGCCCTAAAAATCATAACTCAAAACATTAAATTAAAAGTCGATTCGATCGTTGGTGGTAAAGATGTTTGGGAGCTATCAACTTCTGGGCTTGGAATTGGATTCAAGGAGTTTTAATCTTCATTTCTACATGTATGTACTAGGCTTTAGTGAAAGGCATATCCCTGATTTACTAATGCTATATTTATTTATTATATCATATATAGCTATATATATATATGTGTGTGTGTGTGTGTGTATCTGTGTGTGTGTGTTAGTTAGAAATTACGATGAATCTGTATATCAATATGTTGTCACATTAAGATAGTTGGATATATACATGTATATAATAAAAAATTTATATGCTATGTATCATATTGCTCATGGCCTGATAATAAAAATCTATTTTAGTTAAAGTATATGCATATAAACAATTTCTATTTTAATTAAAAACTTATTCATAAAATGTAATACTATATAATATGTGTTCTATATTTCAAAAAAATCTATTAACATATAAATGCTCATAAATTTACAAAATATTTATTTATTTATTTAAACCGTACACAAATTTTAAATATTTTTAATATAAAGTTAGTTTATGCAATTGATTTATGATATAATTATGAATAATATAAAATACAAGTATAAAACTTCATACAAAGTATATTACCATTTTTCTTTCGATTTCGTAAATTAATTTTAAGCATTTTCCATACGGAAAATTAAAAATTAAAATAAAATATTTAATAGTTTAAAGCCGAAACAAAAATAAAATTATATATCTAACTTCTACGCTGAAAGCAATACATTTAAATTTTAATTATTATTATATATATTATAATTTTTATAAGTATTTATTTATATATATTTACATATACTGTTTATATATTATTTTAATTAAAAAATTACAGCTTTCGAACTATGTATAAAATAATTTTATATATTTATATAAATTTATTTTGTATTTTAATATTGAAAACATTTTGTAATATAATTATATTTTTTATACACACACACAAGTGCATTATTAAATATTATTTTGAATACTATTTTAATAATATTTTATGATATATATATGTATACATATATAAATACATGCATGCACGCACACACACAAATATACATACATACATATATATGTATGTATGTATAATTCATATATACACATATATACATTTAAACAACATATTTGTATATGAGAAGGGTTAACATGTCCGTTGAAGTATAAATCCCAGCATCTATACACGGCCATGTCAAACCATGTACACTTTACTATGTTGCACGTGCGCGTACATACATATGTATATATGGTACACATATATACTATATAATATATATATTAATATAACCATATTTATGAATTAAATAAAATATTGATTTTATTTAAAAGAAAAATTAGAAAAGTTCTAAATAAATTTAGATTACATAGGCCCAATAAAGATCTAAAAAGGTAAACCTTTTTGAAATTTACCCAATTACTCTGCTGCGGGCTGGCCTAGTTACAACAGATAAGTTTTTGGAGTGAATGGTGATTTCATGTGGATGAAATGAATTTGAGATAAAATCCCATTAGTTTGCCTATAAGTGACTAACTCCTCTCATTTCTCTCATCCACTTTTCACTCCATCTTACTTCACCTTTTCATTTCTTAATCACTTTCATAATCCTCTCTTAATTCCTAAGCCCTAATCCACTAATCCATTCTCAAATAAAATTCCTAAATTCAAACTAAAACCACCATAATTCCTCTTTACTCATTCCTTACATAACCCATCAAAGGACTAGCATGAAGTGGAATTTGGAGCTAGGTCAACTTTTAAGAGAGCATGAATTTGGGTTTTGTAGTTAGAGCTTGATTTGATGATAAAGAAGGTGAGTGAGATGATTCTCTAAATATATTTACTTGTTAAACTATATATATTTGTTTATTGAAGATTGTAGAGTTATATGAAATAATTTAGAGAATGTTTGGGTCGATTTAAGCTTATGTTCATGTTGTTAACATGATTATATCAACTCACTATTTTTTTAAACCTTAATTACTATTTCTGAAAAGTAGTAATCTTTGAAATGGATTAGGGTTACGTAGTTGATTTTGTTTGATGATTTGGATGATTAGAGTTAATTTAGTGATATGACTATGTGCGTATCCTTAGTTAGCATTAATTAAACTATTTGAATTGATTTAAGAAAAGTTGATAAGCTAATTAAGTGATTTATATGCTCTACAAATATTATTAAAGTGATTAAAGGCTTAACGAAGCTTAATTAGTACTTATAGAAAATATTTTAGAGAAGGAATGATTTTATAAGTGGGATGAAGTTAGAAAGCTAACTAGTGAATTATGAGCTCTACACTTATTATTAAAGTGATTAAAGGCTTAACAAAGCCCAATCAGTACTTATAAATATTATTCACATAAAAAATTATTTTATAAGTAAATGATATTTTTATAAAATAATATAAGACATTTTAAAAAATATTAAATGATATATTTTATAAAATAGTATGAGATATTTTATAAAATAGTAAACGACATATTCTATAAAGTAGTATGAGAAATTTTATTAAATAGTAAATGATATATTTATTAAATAGTATGAGATATTTTATAAAATAGTACAAATGATATATTTTATAAAACAGTATAAGATTTTATAAATTAGTAAAAAAGAGATATTTACAAAAAGTATGAGATTTTATAAAATAGTATGGATGAATTATTTTATAAAATAGCTATAATGTTTTGTGAAATAATTTTGAGATGAATACTTAATTTTAAATGAAGAAATTAAGTGTTATAAGGGCTTAAATTAATTAATAAGCTAGTATTATATTTATAAAATAATGGAATGATTTTATAAAATAGTAGAAAAATATATTGGACTTTTATAGAAAAGATATGATAAATAAAAGTATGATTTGATTATTAAACATTCAAATTGCTTGTTTAAATACACGTGTATGTATATGTATATGGGTAAGTATACATATATGTGTATTTGAAGTTATATAATAATCAATACAATTCATGTATTGTAATTAGAATTGTTAAATGGTTTGGATTGCTGATAATGATTGTTTACTTGTGTCAATAATTTTGTATGTGTACGAGAATACACATATGTATATATAAACAACTTATGAGCAGTTTTATGTAGCCATAGCGACTATCAGCTGTGCCAAGTTACGTGAGAGAATGCCAGGCCGAGTAATCGCTTTGGTGAAGCTTGAAACATGGTTATATAGAAATCCAATGATATTATCATAATGTCTAGGGTTTTCAAGTAAATATTAACATAGCCGAAATTGTTACATTAATTAAATTCCAGCACAATAGGTATGCAACTAAGACCGAAGGCACTTATTGGGAAATGGATTCCATACAATGACCGGGCTACTAGGGTACTGCCCATCACGGTGCATCTCTAGATAAAATAACACCAAGGTCGAACCAATCGATCCCTGCCAATACAAAACCGGCCTACCCCTTACTGGATAGTACCAAATATGATCACCCCTTGGTTAATGAGCAACGAAGCATACAAATGAGAGATAACATCGACTCTAGATAGGGATGATCATACCCTAATGGGAGTGACACACCTGGCCTTGCTATGTCTCCCTTGTTTTAGTCATTCCCGGTTGATAAGACTTGAGGCTACGTTTTACCTTTCATATAGCACTACCTACTTGGAATGCTAACACTGCTCTCCAAGCAACGATGCAATGCCAGCATTCATCCATACAAGTTGTTCAGGATATGAACAAACCAAAGGTACTACTTCTACTATATCCATTTTGGAATCACCCTCAGAATTAGTAGCAAGCAGCCTTGCATTCAAAGAGCTCTATCTTTAATTTCATCATCTTCAAGGTGTCTTCACTTCGAAATGCTTAAGTTGGATCGTAGTGCTTTTCAGATAACATGTTCGATCCCGTTCTCTTCGAAATGACTTTCAATAATTTTTGGTAAACTCAACCATGGTTCTTTAGGAAATAAATAGTCAAAGATAAGAGCGGAGGTCACCTCCTAACCATTAGTGGACGGATTTCCTTATCGTTTGTCCGAGGAGAACGAAACGAGATTTATACACATAATACAACATCATCGGAGATGACTGTGCCATATAACTCACGTGTTTCTCTTAATATTTCCAAAGTTACATTTTGGGTCCATATTTAATGGTCGGTTATTTAACTATCAATAAATACACATTCAATTTTAGGGATTTGTTTCCAAAGGAAAAATCAACATTGGTTAAGCACATAAGCAACCACTAACTTCTTTAATTAATCTTTTCATTAATTAAAACCATCTTGTAAATACTTGTATCAAAATACTTCTACAAAGATATATTCATAAATCCCTATATTTTCAATACTTGGAAAAATATCCATATACTTATCTCAATGGTATAAGTATATTCACAGAATGAAGGAAGATTTCCTTTTACACCATTCTAAAACCATTTATAAACTCCTTAATAAATTTCTAAAACCCATTTATAAACTATTTTATAAATCTCTAAAAACCAGTTATAAACGTCTCTAAATCATATCTCAAATGATTTATAAATTCTTTATAACTCCATAAAACTAATTAGAAAACTCCTCTTATAAATCTAAGTCCATTTATAAAACTATATTTATAAGTCTCGAAAACATTTATAAATAAATAAAAATCATTTACTTCAAAACACTATTATATAAAAATAATTATCTTTAATAATAGTTGTAATACCTCTGGTGTCACACTTTTTTGGTACCAACGTGAACTACCAAAAATGCCCCTCTACAAATATTATTAAATACTAATATCAATTAAAAATAGGATCTAATAGATAAGTTTCCTTTACCAATTCAAAACGTCCATCTATAGATATTATCGAAATCTTAATATCACTTTAAAATAGGATCTAACAAATATATATTTTTTCAAAGTCGTTTTTCATTAATTAATAACAGAAATTTAAATTCAAACTAATAAAAAAATTAAATTCATCCTTTATTAATTAATAATATAAATAAAAATTCAAACTAACAAAAAATTGGATGTTGAAATTTAGAAAGTAAAATTCAAAACTAACCGCATATTATTTCACGCAAAAATACGGTTAAATATTTGTGCAAATTATATTTTTTTTGAACGAGTTAAACTATACAATTTACAAAAAACAATTTGTACACGAAGTGCGTGTCATCATCATGCATGAAGCGCATGCCGTAACACTCGTTAACAATAATCATTATAAATAAATAATTATTATTAACTTCAAAACACCTTAAAAATAATAATTAATCATTTCAAAACATTATTAAATAAACAATAATAATTAATCTTTACCATTATTTTAAATAGTGATAATTAATTTCCAAAACATTAATAACAAATCATTATTATTAATTTCAAGTCATATTAATTATGTAAATAATTAACTTTTCAAAATATTAAAATATTGATAAATAACTTTAAAACAACATTAAATATAAATAAATAATCTTTAAAACAATATAGTCTTTAAATAATATTCAATATAAATAAATAACTTTGAAAAGGCAGATGAAAAGGTTGGAGTAAAATAGAAGCTAAATCCTTTAGAACAAAATATTTCCGAAACCCAATTTCGGATTTAAAATCATTTCCTGTCTCAAAAACAAATTCCTACCCAAATGGCAAGTTATAGCATTTCAAATTTCTAATTTGAGACCAATAGCTACCAAACACTTAACCAACAATGATATTGATTTCCTATCACTACAGGATTTAAGTTGAACATATAACAATGTCATAATCAATAGAGCCAACAATTAGGTTTAATATCCAATAATTCATATGACAGGAATAATATTTAAATTAAAATCAACAATGGTGAGGAATCCTATTGGATCCCTCCAACCCGTCCCCCTACATCACAAATAATATATAATCATATAATATTGGTATCTGCCACTAGGCGGGTATATAAAAAAGGTCATCTGCTCCAGGGGTGGGAATAAATCCAAACCAACTGATAAAACAGTAAATCATCCAAACATCCAATCAATAAATTTTTATCGGCTATATAACATACTGGTTAACAAAAAAGGTAAGTTTAACTAAAAATTATCCTAGTCGTTGCTTGCACCTTCTGGTTCCGTCTGAATTCGAACGAAGTTCGAATTCAAAATAAATTCAACAAGCTTCAACTGTCACCAAACCATTTCTATATCGTAGTGCTCGACAATACGAACCTAACATGACTGACCGCATTTGATTTGGACCTAAAACGAGTAAGTTATCACATTTATAAGATTACCGAGTAAAATAGTATAATAATTTCCTTAATTACAATAATTAATCACCCTTACTCCTTCCCCCCTTGCTAATCTTCTTCCTTGAACATGCTTTGTGCACCATAGCTATGCACATCTAAGTACGAACATGGAGCTACGCTCCACGATTCTTCGATCCATCTTCGCCAACATGTTTCTCTCGAAGAACTCAACTAACCTACAACCAAAACATCACCTCCGACGATCTCCTACCAATCATGACCTATGCCTTTCCCCTTTGACCACCATCAAGTTGCATGACCTCTTTCGACGCCAAATTCCATTAAACTTCGATGCTAGGTGATATCACTCTCCCGAACTCGAATCTAATCACCAAAATGCAAATCGTTGATCAAAACTTCCCAAACCCTAGTCTCGACTGGAAAAGTCGATCATCTTAATCCACCATCGCGACCAATGAAACTAGTATAGGATCGAAGATCTAGCTTAGACGAACTCAACGAATCAAAGCTTGGAATTTTTTAGTGGAGAGATGGATTTTTGATTTGAATTCGAAGTTCAAAATCCTCCCTTTCTCAGTTTACAGATAAGGTTATATAAGGGAAGAGAGTGTGGGTAGGACGTGGAAAGGTATGGGGGTGAAGTGATTTGGGTATGGGCTGCCCATGATTTGAAAAGATTTGATATTTACTATTTTATTCGATAATATTCGACAGTACACTTCCAAAAATCTCGAACTCCAATCAAAGCGTGCCGACTGGCGTTCTACACTAAATACCATATTTCGAACATAATGGAACTATTTTCGAGACCTAATTCATTAATATGCAGAAGCTTACTTTTCAAACCCAGTTATATTATATTAATTTATGTGCATTTCGAACTCGTACGCCCACACGATACGTTTGATCGTCACGAAATTCATCTGTCACGTACCGAAATTTTCGACTTTCGAAAATTCGACATCGATACTCACTTTATCGACTGTCGAGCAATCGAGTGCCGGAAACTCCAATAGTGAGGGTTTAAGAAAGAAGAAAAAGGTAGAAGAAGAAGAAAAGAAGGAACAGAAAGAAAAAGAACAACATCACGGAAGAACAACAGAAGAGAAAACAATATCAGAATCTTACACATCGCAGCGGAACAATATATAATAGATAAACACTAGTCTTTTAAAACAAAGAATTTTATCAGTTCATACATACATCAATCAGAGTCAATATACAACACTGGACAGTTATATAAACTTGTCCTCATACAGAATACACAGCGGAATAAATACTATCAGATACAAATACTACGTCTCGCCATCCAGCTTATCTCCAAGCTCCAGAATATACTGATAACATAACTCTAGGCTGCCCGTGTGGAAATTGGTGGGCACCCAGAGTTTAGAAGGGAACAATAAACTCCGAGTCAGTCATGGTGACTGGTGTGAGATCGTAAAACAGTTATGCTTTAAAATAAACAACATAATTTTTTAAATCAATTCGCAATGCTTTTTGGAAAATGAAACTACCATAAGACCTCCCACCACACACACAATGCAAACGCAGAATTGGAGGAGATTTCTTCTTATGATAGTCAAAGATGCTTACTACGCAAAATCAAATCATTTTTGATATTATTGTTAGTGCATAGTGTGTAGAAAACATTTCGAAAGTATAATATTAATCTTAGCCAGCATAGGCATTCCGCACTTATGCCTACTATAGCTACTATGTTCAATAGCAGGTTACCGCCACATTCCATAGCAGGTAATACAACTAAAACCGTACAAGTCACGTATTGTTTCTTTGGATTTCCAACAAATGGTCAGGCTAAGGAACTTCCTTTTCCACGATGGGTACGTCCATGGAATAGACGACCCGAGAACCTAACCGGATCTCTGCCAACACAAGGCCGGGTTACCTCTGCAAAAATAGGTAACTACTGACACGCGTATGCTATCCCCCGATCGTAACCGATCTTCCCGAGGATCCCCGATTCGCAACAACCACAAAGTAATAAATTTGCAGCAACCACAGAGGTTAAGTATCTGGGCTCCATACCATGATACCACCTTTATCCAGAAGGAATGACATACACTAAGGGGCGCTACTCCCTAGAACCTTGCCGCATCCTTCCTGTTTCGACCATTTCCGGGGTGTGAGGCTCGACGAAGTCTCGTCCACAAAGCTACGCTTTCTACAAAGCCCTGCTTCGGGTCAAACAAAAATGATCAACCTATGATCACAAAGATATAAGATCAAACAAATGATCATATCGCAAATGATCAAACACTGATCATTTCACAGCAACACTCAGTATGCCACGTTACCAAATTGGGAATATATCGCTGATAAATTTCAACTACATAACCTCTGAGCTCATACGTCTCAGAGAAGGGTGTTAAGCTAAGAGAATAAATTCTCCGCCACCAACAGATATGTATTTGAAAGAAATCAGCTTTATATCTCAAATTGTAACGTCAGACATACAATCCATACAAGTCTGTTCCGGGATCGAACAAAACCGAAGGCACTTCTCACGAAGCCCTTGCATATCCGGATAAATTTCTAATCACGTCTGGACTTCCCGTCACTAAGGGTGATAAAACCTCTAAACCGGAGATCAGCCGATGTAGAGTAACTCGATGGTAATCCTTCCGTTTTCAAAAATATCCGGTCTTCAACACCGGTCTTCGAATGCAATTCATAACGACGTATCACATATTCGGAATGGGTTATACGACCCCATGGTCCTTTCCCGGCTAACCCGAATAGTGAGCGCTTATTCGAAAATAAGTGTGGCATTCAAATTCATCCAATTTACAACAAATACCTATCTAAAGGTAATTATTGATAGTTGGTTATTTAACTATCAATAAAGATGCGCAACATCACCAGATTCCAAATAATTTTCCAAATTATTTCATCTTCAAAAATATCTTTTACTAGATATAAAATTTCCACACTTAATCGTTTGAAAACAATTTCAAATCAATTTCCACATTTCATTTTATCTTTGAAGATAAAATCTCAAAACAGTTCATTTCATATTGGAAAAGCATTTCCATACTTATCTAAAAATAAGTATTTCACAAATCTATTTATTTTCAACACTTGGAAAATATTCGATATACTTAAATCAAATTAAGTATAATTTCATTCTTTAAGGAAAACATTCTCTTAAGCACATTTATTTGAGTCAAAACGAATGTTACGTAAAACATCGTTACGAACGACTCAAAATCACTAGTATAGGGATTTGAATTTTAAGATAGATATGTAAACCCCAATACTATATAAAACATTTCCTTTTGGAAATCATTTACTATAACAACAGTGTTATAGTCCGCCATTTCCTTATTTTTCGAAATCGTCTATTTCAACAATAAATGTTGAAATCTATGGTTTCGATATTTAACACGTTTTAAAACATCTTTTAAAACAATTAACTTCATTTATAATATCGCTTTCCCAAACATAACCATTTTCACTTAAAAATATATTCACTGTCCAAAATCGTGAATATACTTCATTTAACCCAATTCCAATCATTTCTACACATTTTCATTTCAATAGAAATTCGCTATCCAAAATCGCGAATATATCTACTTTTATAACCTTCTATATTTAAATTTATCAAATTCAATTGATTTCGAATTTATAAAACAACGTTTATAAATTCTATTCCTACTTTATAACAACTTCGATTTGTAAATCTCCTTTATTAACAAATTTGATCAATATTTCATTTGAAGGCAAAAATCCAATCTATAAGTTAATTTCTTATAAATCTTCTATTCTACAATTTCATTCATTTTAACTTCCCGATGTATACATCTATAAATTTCATCCTTTTTAACTTCACAATTTATACATCTATAAATTTCATTCTTTTTCCAAATTCGTTTCAATTTGCAATTAAATTTCTAATTGGACTTCCCACTTATTTCTTTTCTAAATAAATTCCTTTTAAAGAAAATAAATTTCTTTATCTCTTTCAATCTATTTAAAAATCCAAATTTAAATTAAATTCTTCAATTTATAATCACTGTTTTATGAAATTCATTTATTTAGCATTTTCACTTTATTCTGGAATTTATTCAATAAGATTATAAAAATCAGCTTTTATACTTTTAAATTCTTTTCTTCGAATTTATTCAATTTCTAAAAATTTATTTAAAATTTCTATTTTGATTTCAAAAATCCAATTTCATTTATTTTTGGAATCCAATGATATCAAACATCCATTCAGCTAAATTTTATCTTCAAACAATTTCCAGATATCAATATGATTAATAACATCAATATAATCATTCACAGATTCATATCACAGTATAAATAAATTCAATCAATGTGAGGGGTCCAGTTGGATCCCTCCAACCTGTTTCCCTGCATCCAAAGATGTTAGCACAATACCAATTCCGCTCCAGTACGGAATTATCGCGGTATATGGGTTTTATAAAAATCCGCTTACTAACGGCGCAATAGGGTCTCATCCGCTATACGAGGCGGGAAATCATCAATCCAATATATACATATGCCAATATGTATATATTGCTATATATATATAGATATATCCTACTATATCTAATAGCACATTCAATAGCAATCAAATCAATCAATAAATAACTGAAAATTCCACTTCATTTTTGAGTGAGAAAAATCTCACCTTAGCTTTTTATTTTGCAATCCAATCCAATCCTTCTTTTGTTTTCTCCATTGTATTCGATCTTAGTTGACCTTGTATAAATAATTTTATACAATCGATTAATATTTGAAATAAATCGAACCATCCGTTTCCATTCAGTAAAATTTTATTTTATCTAATCAATTCAATTTCAAACAAATTTCCGTTTAAATAATTTTAATCATTCATTTAACTAAGATTTTGTTTTAGACTATAATTTAATTTAACATCTTTAAACTAATAGTTTCCTATAACACATTATTTCCTGTATATACATTAAAATTTTTAAACTACTTATATATATATTTTCAACCGCGTATATATATTATTCTTAACTTATCTATATATAAATTAAATTGTATAAATAAGATTTTATACCTTCACTGCTTGATTTCACTGCCAGAAACCACTTCGAGGTGGTCGACACTGCTTGGCGATCGAACGAGCACGCGAAACCCCGTATCTCAAAATGTCGTACGCGAACCCAGTTTCGATTCGCCTCCGCCATCCCATGTGAGCGTCACTCGAGCCCTTCCTCTTCGCAGGCGATGCCCAGCCAAGACCACGTCGCCCCTGTCGCCACGCCTTCCACTCGCGATCGACCATCAAGGTCGCGATTCCTTTCCGATTTGAAACGATCGAACCCCAAAATCCCCCAGTCGCGATGCTTCCAACGATTCGCCATAACCCTAGCTACCGCCGCCGTTGTTGCCTACCAATGTCGCGACTAATCGCCGCCACTAACCAGCTCGCGAAACCCAACTTAGTCGAAGGCTGCTCCTTCGAAATTCACATGATTCGAACACGAGCCACCCCATTTGACCGCACGCGATTTTGATTATCAGAGAGGAGGGAAGATTCGCAATTTCTAAAGGATTTCTTTTTCTTTTTGAACTTGGCACCATTTTAAACGAGAGTATGGAGTAGAAGTATCGGCCATTGTTCTTTGATTTTTGTGAACGAGAGTTTTAACTTTAAACGAAATGATTTCCTTTCGCGTATCTTAACAGAGAAGGAAGGGGAGACAAGGGTACGCGATTTACAGAGAAAGGTTGGCATTGAAATGAAATGGAGCCAGGAATCTCTGCTGCGTTGACAAAGTTTAAATTTTAAATTTAAATTGAATTTGATTTATTTTTAATGCGTTTATTCACCGTACGGTTACATAACAACTCCAAATGCTACGAAATTTGAAATCGAGTAATAATTCAATATTACGGACCCAATGGAACTGGTTTCGTCGAATTCCGAGACTGCGCCTCGGACGGCTATTTTTAAATATCGATTCAAACAATTTAATTTCAAAACTGAACGAAACACTTTGAAAGACAATTCTGAAGCTTCTATTATCTTCAGTATCATCAATATAAAATTTGAAAGCTTTTGAAATATTTTTCTTCAGCTTAAAACTGAAGATACAAATTTTTATTCAACTTACAATAGATTAAATTTTTATAATTTAATTACCAAATTCAAAGTTATATCGGGGATTCAAATTAAATCATCGTTCAAATATTTAAAATTAATTAAATATTTACAATTTAATTTTTTCAAAATTCTGGGTCGTTACAAACTTCCCCCCTTAAAAGAATTTCGTCCTCGAAATTACAAGTTAGGAAAAAATGTCCTTAACTCGTCTACTATTTTTCCAACATCTAATAGTTTTATCAAATTTTCAAAACAAATCTCTCTACTAGAGATTCGTTATTAATTCAACTAAATTTCAAACTTCAATTATAAGTTTCAACAGCATTGTTTAACTTCTCAATTCAAATTCGAGTTTAAATTCAAATTTTAAACTTTAAAAATTTCTCAAAAATTTTCTAACACTCGAAATTTCCGAAAAATTTCGCCAGCGTCTCCTTTGCGCGGCTAATACGGTACGACTATAAAACGTCCCTACGGACTCTCAGATTTCAAAAAGAAAAAGAAAAAGCCAAGCGGCTAGAGAAATAAGTCATCAAATCTCATATTCAAATTTAAATACATACCTTTTTCGAGCAATTCAAATTATCTTCGAAATCAAAATTCCAATTCCTTTTATAACACCTGTATGTCCTACTAGCCATAATATCTAGTTACACATTCAAACCATTTTGCAAATTCCATTACCAAAATTTTTTTTCAATATATACTGCTTATACATTTACTATTGAAGTTACACATATTCATTCTCATTTCATTTTACATTTCACATTCATTTGTATTTAGTTTACCATTTCAACTAAATTTGGATTCAATTTACTTTCAATTCTGAAATATTGAATTTTATCAATTATCTTTAGTTCGCTTCAAACTAATCTCAAAACTTCATTTTATTTTACACAATTCAAATTCGTTTTCAATATTCAGTTTTACTTACTTTTATTTTAACTCCATCTTTTTAAGTTAAATTTATTCTATCAAAATTCAATTTGTATAGGTTATCAACTTACAATTTTTCATAAATATTTTTATATATAGTATTCCAGAGTCTTTTTCAACCTTTCAAAACCATTTTGAAAACAATTCAAATCATTCTTTGAATTTCCAAAACAAAACCCAAATTTTCAAACACTTTCCGTTTAAAACAATTTGGCAGCAATTTCTCTTTTGGAAACCCGAAAATGAACACCAACGATGCCGCGGTCATCATCGAAGTTATTTTCCAGTAACCGAAAAGAGTTTAGAGCTTTCATCTCTCCAAAATACTTTTCAAAACCTTTGAAATTCATTTCCAACTCCAAAAAGAATTTAAACTTTCTAAATCACCAAAATTTTCAAATTCTTTTCAAAACATTTCCAAAAACTTCTCTGGAATTTCGTTTCAAATTACAATTCACATTTATAATTTACATTCTTAAATTTCATTTGTATGTGAATTTATTTCTTTATGCTTCAATTTCATATAATAATGATAACATTTCAATATTATCACTTTCCTAACATCCATGCATCCATATACTATGATAATTCATAGAAAATGATTTCTTTTATATACAAAAATAGTTTTGGGCAAAATTATTTCATTTACCCCATTTAAAACAATACCGTGTCGGTTTATCTTGTTTAGAGTTTAGAAACCCCTATCGATTACAGTTAGCTAGACTGCACCGACCAGAATCCATAAACAATCAACCGATAAGTCAACACAATACAAAACAATTTTATATTCAATAACTAATACGCGCTCATATCTATTATTACACTCAACTCATTCTAGAGTACTACTGACTCTATCTCTAATGAGTAACACCCAACAGAGCAGGGTTGTCGCTTAACCATATGCTCTGATACCACGCTGTCACGTACCGAAATTTTCGACTTTCGAAAATTCGACATCGATACTCACTTTATCGACTGTCGAGCAATCGAGTGCCGGAAACTCCAATAGTGAGGGTTTAAGAAAGAAGAAAAAGGTAGAAGAAGAAGAAAAGAAGGAACAGAAAGAAAAAGAACAACATCACGGAAGAACAACAGAACAGAAAACAATATCAGAATCTTACACATCGCAGCGGAACAATATATAATAGATAAACACTAGTCTTTTAAAACAAAGAATTTTATCAGTTCATACATACATCAATCAGAGTCAATATACAACCACTAGTACAAAAAGTGCATATTGCTTCGCCTCATTTGCATCAGTTGAAGTAAAAACTGATGCAAATAGAACTATTTGCATCAGTTCCATCTTAATAACTGATGCAATTGGTACGTGAAAAGCAATAGATAATAAAAAATCAAATTTGCATCAGTTGTCACCAACAACCGATGCAATTTTTACGTGCAAATAGTTTTAGTCGCATCGGTTTTAAATTCAACCGATGCAACTACATTAGTTTGCATTCATTTTCCATCGGTTTGCTACTCCAACTTTCATTTTCCCTCCCCTTAACTTTTCATTTCCCGCTTAGCTTTCATTTATCCCTCCACTTCCCCCGTAACCCGTTAAGAAGAAAACAAAAGGAACTTAACAACTTCAAATCAAATGAAATCTAATGTCAATTTATAAACTCATGTCTCGATTCGAATTCAAAAGCAAATCTCAAAGCCAAATCAAAATCGGCTCTCGTAAGCAATTCTCAAATTCAGTTGCGGATTCTAGGGAATTCGTTGCGTTGAATTTGATTTGGGGATTTCAGTCGCTGGTGGGTGTGAGTAGAAGTGAGTACTTTTTGGGGCTGCACGCGAGTTCGGATAGACCGGAGGGTGTGAGTAGAAGTGAGTACTTTTAGGGGTTCTTTCTGTCGTTGGGGGCCGCGGCGTTGTATGGGTTGGTTCTGCCTTTGATAGAGTTAGTTTACAGGAAGGCGGAGCAGGAGATCACGTACACGCTGGTTATGGAGATGCAGTTTGTTATGGGCTTCTTTGCTACTGTGTTTTATGCTGTCGGAATGATTGTCAACAAAGATTTTCAGGTACAGGTTTTTTTCTTTCATGAGCAATAGTCACGTATGAGCATAGTTTGTTGTTTTTTAGTTTGTTGGTAGATCTGTTCACATTGATATTTCAATGCATAGGCCAATACTTGATTTTTCTTTTTTCTTTTTTACTAGTTATAATGCATGCCGAAAGTTGGTAGAGCTAGAGACTTCAAATAAACGACATAAGCAATTAATATATAAAAAATAGTGTTTGATATTATTCTGGAATCAATGCTTAGACATATAAAAGTCTTAGCTTTAATATTGGTTAAATAGGCAAAAATAAATAAATAGAACATGCAATTAAGAAGTTAGAAATTATGGTTTTACATCGATTAAAACAGTTACCGTACCACAAAGAAAATTAATACTGTTTCTGTTTAAGTACAAACACATTGTTTGTACATAGTAGGATATTTATACCAGGTTTCGAAACTTTTCCCCTATTACTTGAAAAATGGTTACAGGGATGCCATGTTGAGGAAGCTTTCTTGCTCTGATTTTATACGCCCTATCCTTTTTTATTTAGTTGCTTTGAATTGTTACACACATCAATGCCTATTACTTAATTTATGGACTACCTTGATTTTCGTCCTCGTCAGTTCATCTTTTAAATTGTCCTTTGGTTTAAAGAAAAGTCACATACCAAGCAATTTGCTTTGATTCTTTGTACTGCTATATGTACGTCCCTGCCTATTTCATGAGTTGTGGCTGCCTTGACTTGTTCATTTTTAACCTGTTCCATTGCATTGAAATATAGGCACACATTGTTAATTTAAGAAAGCATATTGCTTTGATTTATTTTGTTCCTGTCCTCTTTCTTTTTTTTGTTTCATTTTTTTTAATTTATTTTGTTGCCTTGTGGAAGTCACACACCCATGCCTTGAAATATTAAAATGCATGATATAGTCCTTGTCTAGTTGAGTGTTGCCGCTGTGTAATGTATTGCTGCCTTCTTTGTTCTATTTACATGGATTTACAAAGAGCTACTCATAATTTTACAACGGTAATCGGTCATGGTGCATTTGGTACAGTTTATTAAGCTCAAATGGCGACTGGTGAAACATTAGCTATCAAAGTGCTTGCTTCTAACTCTAAACAGGGTGAGAAAGAGTTTCAATCGGAGGTCCAATCTCTGGGATGGTATTCTTATACACAATGGTATAATAGTTTGTCAATAAGTCTTTTTCAAGCACATATGACATCTTATATAGAAAGCAAAAGGCTACTTGGAGAAATGCTTGAAACAATAGGGTTTGAGCTCTTGTTTGATTGGAGCTGTAGAATTTATTTCAACACTTAGATATTGCACACACATAGAAAATAATCAAATATACCAAAGCATATTAACTCACACGCACAATCTTAATGTAGTTCTTACATGAATAAACTGATAAGGCGCTATATGTGGTGTTGCATGAAATGTTCTGTTGTGCATTTACAAGTTCAAAATATCATTCTCTGCAGTTCTGCATTGTTTATTTATCTATTGCTTAATTAGCTGCTTGCCCGTTGCTTAATTACGTGCATGGTTCCCAACATGTATATTACATATTCATTATGTACATATAAATTAATTAAGTTTGTGATACCTTGCCTAAATTTTATAGTGCAAGAAGAACGGTTCTTAATTACAAGTCTTCAACTGCATGACATATATATTATATTAAGACAATGATAGTATCTATCGTTCACTCCTGGAATTAATCAAATCTTAATGTTTAATTAAGATTAGTAAACGTATATATATTACAAGTTGATCACTTGTCTAAAGCATTTCCAGCTAGCTTAATCTATCTTTTGAATAAATTTTCAACTCCTGTATTGCGAACGTAATAGAGAAAATTTGAAAACAATATATTTTTGGATGTAGTGTCTTTAGTATATTAGGATATGTGGATCTGTGGTTGAACATTTTAAACCCAGACTGTGAAGGAATGAATGATGTGTTTTAGGTTAAATTTATATATACATACGTTGGATCAAATGTAAGTTACATCGCTGTGTACTTCAGACTTTCAATCTGAGAAAAAAAATGTTCTCCTCAGCTTTGATCATAGTTGTACACATTTGATGTTCATAACGTTTAATTAGAGTTATGGTTTGTAAGTTGGATGCATGGATTAAATCTTGTAAATTTAACAGGCTATTGCATAGAAAAGGGAAAGCATATGCTTATATATGTTTACATGACTAATGGAAATCTTGCTTCTCACTTGTACAGTATGTTCAGAACTTACTTTTATTACATATTAGTTTCTGTAGTATGTTTAATTCCTACTCATCAAGAATTGACTGAAGATCCTTTGAGTTTTATTTATTTTTTCTTGTGCAATTTTGACTGAAGATCCTTTGAGTTTTATTTATTTATTATGAATTGTCGCTTTGTGTTCAAATGTGCCGTAGTTTTTGTGGCTGAAGTTTTGAGTATTGATAGATGTATTACAGTTTGGAGTTGTAAGTTGATGATGTAGGCAGAAGGCAGAAGGCAGAAGGGCAGTGATTTGCTGCTGGGTGGTGAGCTGTGAAGGACAGAGAGGGTGGATGAAATGGTAGGAGAAGTTTGTGATGATGTTGGTGTGGAGATGTATTGTTGTAGAGATGTTGGTGTAGTGTGATGATGTTGGTAGGAGATGTAGGAGAGGTTATTATATGCAGCTGACAGTAAGTTGATGGAGGGGGTTGAGATGCTTGAACCAAGGTTGTGAGGTTGTCGAAGCTGAGAAAGTGGGTTATATGATGTATTGAATGTTGTGATCATGGGAAGAAGGGGAGGCAAGGCACTGTTGATGGAAAGTGAGTAGTGGTGGAGGTTATATGTTTGTTTGAGGGTATTGACAGTGATGAAGAAGGGATGGACACAGCAGTTTTGGTGATGAAGAAGGATGATCAGAGGTTTGGTGATGAAACAAGGCAGTGAGAGGTTTGGTGATGTGCAAGTTATGTATGTATGCAGTAGTTTTTTTTTGCACAGAAGTATGTTTGAGGTAACTACCAGGTTATTTGATGTAACTAGATGGTTGCACAGTTTGATGTATCCACACTTATTTTGTATAGATTATTAACACTGTAATTGATATATGCTTATTTTGGTATTATGTTATTCAGTTTGTATTTGCCATCAAATTTAATTTTGAATGATTGTAATATTGCATGCAATAATTGTTTGTTATAATCAATATATATATATAGTCTATTTGAGTACTGTAATAATGATATTTTGCATCAGTTGTTAGTAACAACCGATGCAAAAAGGATCTTTTTGCATCAGTTTCAGAATTGATGCAAAAGTGTTAAGCCTGTTGCATCGGTTGCATATGCATCGGTTGTTGAACTGATGCAAAAAGTGGGTAAACAACCGATGCAAAAAGGACCTTTTTACATCAGTTTCAGAACTGATGCAAAAGTGTTAAGCCTGTTGCATCGGTTGCATATGCATCGGTTGTTGAACTGATGCAAAAGGGGGGTAAACAACCGATGCAAATGGCCTGTTTTGTAGTAGTGAACACTGGACAGTTATATAAACTTGTCCTCATACAAAATACACAGCGGAATAAATACTATCAGATACAAATACTACGTCTCGCCATCCAGCTTATCTCCAAGCTCCAGAATATCCTGATAACATAACTCTAGGCGGCCCATGTGGAAATTGGTGGGCACCCAGAGTTTAGAAGGGAACAATAAACTCCGAGTCAGTCATGGTGACTGGTGTGAGATCGTAAAACATTTATTCTTTAAAATAAACAACATAATTTTTTAAATCAATTCGCAATGCTTTTTGGAAAATGAAACTACCATAAGACCTCCCACCACACACACAATGCAAACGCAGAATTGGAGGAGATTTCTTCTTATGATAGTCAAAGATGCTTACTACGCAAAATCAAATCATTTTTGATATTATTGTTAGTGCATAGTGTGTAGAAAACATTTCGAAAGTATAATATTAATCTTAGCCAGCATAGGCATTCCGCACTTATGCCTACTATAGCTACTATGTTCAATAGCAGGTTACCGCCACATTCCATAGCAGGTAATACAACTAAAACCGTACAAGTCACGTACTGTTTCTTTGGATTTCCAACAAATGGTTAGGCTAAGGAACTTCCTTTTCCACGATGGGTACATCCCTGGAATAGACGACCCGAGAACCTAACCGGATCTCTGCCAACACAAGGCCGGGTTACCTCTGCAAAAATAGGTAACTACTGACACGCGTATGCCATCCCCCGATCGTAAACGATCTTCCCGAGGATCCCCGATTCGCAACAACCACAAAGTAATAAATTTGCAGCAACCACAGAGGTTAAGTATCTGGGCTCCATACCATGATACCACCTTTATCCAGAAGGAATGACATACACTAAGGGGCGCTACTCCCTAGAACCTTGCCGCATCCTTCCTGTTTCGACCATTTCCGGGGTGTGAGGCTCGATGAAGTCTCGTCCACAAAGCTACGCTTTCTACAAAGCCCTGCTTCGGGTCAAACAAAAATGATCAACCTATGATCACAAAGATATAAGATCAAACAAATGATCATATCGCAAATGATCAAACACTGATCATTTCACAGCAACACTCAGTATGCCACGTTACCAAATTGGGAATATATCGCTGATAAATTTCAACTACATAACCTCTGAGCTCATACGTCTCAGAGAAGGGTGTTAAGCTAAGAGAATAAATTCTCCGCCACCAACAGATATGTATTTGAAAGAAATCAGCTTTATATCTCAAATTGTAACGTCAGACATACAATCCATACAAGTCTGTTCCGGGATCGAACAGAACCGAAGGCACTTCTCACGAAGCCCTTGCATATCCGGATAAATTTCTAATCACGTTCGGACTTCCCGTCACTAAGGGTGATAAAACCTCTAAACCGGAGATTAGCCGATGTAGAGTAACTCGACGGTAATCCTTCCGTTTTCAAAAATATCCGGTCTTCAACACCGGTCTTCGAATGCAATTCATAACGACGTATCACATATTCGGAATGGGTTATACGATCCCATGGTCCTTTCCCGGCTAACCCGAATAGTGAGCGCTTATTCAAAAATAAGTGTGGCATTCAAATTCATCCAATTTACAACAAATACCTATCTAAAGGTAATTATTGATAGTTGGTTATTTTACTATCAATAAAGATGCGCAACATCACCAGATTCCAAATAATTTTCCAAATTATTTCATCTTCAAAAATATCTTTTACTAGATATAAAATTTCCACACTTAACCGTTTGAAAACAATTTCAAATCAATTTCCACATTTCATTTTATCTTTGAAGAAAAAATCTCAAAACAGTTCATTTCATATTGGAAAAGCATTTCCATACTTATCTAAAAATAAGTATTTCACAAATCTATTTATTTTCAACACTTGGAAAATATTCGATATACTTAAATCAAATTAAGTATAATTTCATTCTTTAAGGAAAACATTCTCTTAAGCACATTTATTTGAGTCAAAACGAATGTTACGTAAAACATCGTTACGAACGACTCAAAATCACTAGTATAGGGATTCGAATTTTAAGATAGATATGTAAACCCCAATACTATATAAAACATTTCCTTTTGGAAATCATTTACTATAACAACAGTGTTATAGTCCGCCATTTCCTTATTTTTCGAAATCGTCTATTTCAACAATAAATGTTGAAATCTATGGTTTCGATATTTAACACGTTTTAAAACATCTTTTAAAACAATTAACTTCATTTATAATATCGCTTTCCCAAACATAACCATTTTCACTTAAAAATATATTCACTGTCCAAAATCGTGAATATACTTCATTTAACCCAATTCCAATCATTTCTACACATTTTCATTTCAATAGAAATTCGCTATCCAAAATCGCGAATATATCTACTTTTATAACCTTCTATATTTAAATTTATCAAATTCAATTGATTTCGAATTTATAAAACAACGTTTATAAATTCTATTCCTACTTTATAACAACTTCGATTTGTAAATCTCCTTTATTAACAAATTTGATCAATATTTCATTTGAAGGCAAAAATCCAATCTATAAGTTAATTTCTTATAAATCTTCTATTCTACAATTTCATTCATTTTAACTTCCCGATGTATACATCTATAAATTTCATCCTTTTTAACTTCACAATTTATACATCTATAAATTTCATTCTTTTTCCAAATTCGTTTCAATTTGCAATTAAATTTCTAATTGGACTTCCCACTTATTTCTTTTCTAAATAAATTCCTTTTAAAGAAAATAAATTTCTTTATCTCTTTCAATCTATTTAAAAATCCAAATTTAAATTAAATTCTTCAATTTATAATCACTGTTTTATGAAATTCATTTATTTAGCATTTTCACTTTATTCTGGAATTTATTCAATAAGATTATAAAAATCAGCTTTTATACTTTTAAATTCTTTTCTTCGAATTTATTCGATTTCTAAAAATTTATTTACTTAAAAATTTCTATTTTGATTTCAAAAATCCAATTTCATTTATTTTTGGAATCCAATGATATCAAACATCCATTCAGCTAAATTTTATCTTCAAACAATTTCCAGATATCAATATGATTAATAACATCAATATAATCATTCACAGATTCATATCACAGTATAAATAAATTCAATCAATGTGAGGGGTCCAGTTGGATCCCTCCAACCTGTTTCCCTGCATCCAAAGATGTTAGCACAATACCAATTCCGCTCCAGTACGGAATTATCGCGGTATATGGGTTTTATAAAAATCCGCTTACTAACGGCGCAATAGGGTCTCATCCGCTATACGAGGTGGGAAATCATCAATCCAATATATACATATGCCAATATGTATATATTGCTATATATATAGATATATCCTACTATATCTAATAGCACATTCAATAGCAATCAAATCAATCAATAAATAACTGAAAATTCCACTTCATTTTTGAGTGAGAAAAATCTCACCTTAGCTTTTTATTTTGCAATCCAATCCAATCCTTCTTTTGTTTTCTCCATTGTATTCGATCTTAGTTGACCTTGTATAAATAATTTTATACAATCGATTAATATTTGAAATAAATCGAACCATCTGTTTCCATTCAGTAAAATTTTATTTTATCTAATCAATTCAATTTCAAACAAATTTCCGTTTAAATAATTTTAATCATTCATTTAACTAAGATTTTGTTTTAGACTATAATTTAATTTAACATCTTTAAACTAATAGTTTCCTATAACACATTATTTCCTGTATATACATTAAAATTTTTAAACTGCTTATATATATATTTTCAACCGCGTATATATATTATTCTTAACTTATCTATATATAAATTAAATTGTATAAATAAGATTTTATACCTTCACTGCTTGATTTCACTGCCAGAAACCACTTCGAGGTGGTCGACACTGCTTGGCGATCGAACGAGCACGCGAAACCCCGTATCTCAAAATGTCGTACACGAACCCAGTTTCGATTCGCCTCCGCCATCCCATGTGAGCGTCACTCGAGCCCTTCCTCTTCGCAGGCGATGCCCAGCCAAGACCACGTCGCCCCTGTCGCCACGCCTTCCACTCGCGATCGACCATCAAGGTCGCGATTCCTTTCCGATTTGAAACGATCGAACCCCAAAATCCCCCAGTCGCGATGCTTCCAACGATTCGCTATAACCCTAGCTACCGCCGCCGTTGTTGCCTACCCATGTCGCGACTAATCGCCGCCACTAACCAGCTCGCGAAACCCAACTTAGTCGAAGGCTGCTCCTTCGAAATTCACATGATTCGAACACGAGCCACCCCATTTGACCGCACGCGATTTTGATTATCAGAGAGGAGGGAAGATTCGCAATTTCTAAAGGATTTCTTTTTTTTTTTGAACTCGGCACCATTTTAAACGAGAGTATGGAGTAGAAGTATCGGCCATTGTTCTTTGATTTTTGTGAACGAGAGTTTTAACTTTAAACAAAATGATTTCCTTTCGCGTATCTTAACAGAGAAGGAAGGGGAGACAAGGGTACGCGATTTACAGAGAAAGGTCGGCATTGAAATGAAATGGAGCCAGGAATCTCTGCTGCGTTGACAAAGTTTAAATTTTAAATTTAAATTGAATTTGATTTATTTTTAATGCGTTTATTCACCGTACGGTTACATAACAACTCCAAATGCTACAAAATTTGAAATCCAGTAATAATTCAATATTACGGACCCAATGGAACTGGTTTCGTCGAATTCCGAGACTGCGCCTCGGACGGCTATTTTTAAATATCGATTCAAACAATTTAATTTCAAAACTGAACGAAACACTTTGAAAGACAATTCTGAAGCTTCTATTATCTTCAGTATCATCAATATAAAATTTGAAAGCTTTTGAAATATTTTTCTTCAGCTTAAAACTGAAGATACAAATTTTTATTCAACTTACAATAGATTAAATTTTTATAATTTAATTACCAAATTCAAAGTTATATCGGGGATTCAAATTAAATCATCGTTCAAATATTTAAAATTAATTAAATATTACAATTTAATTTTTTCAAAATTCTGGGTCGTTACAAATCGGTGTATAATAATTTATTATTACGGATCCAATGACACTGGTTTCGTCAAAAATCCATTGCAGTGCTCTGGAATGCTATTTTCACATGTTGATTAACACAAATTTTTATTAAAACCAAATAAAATCACTTTTAAATCTAAATTCTAAAAGTTTATTTTTCCATTCTTATTTACTATGAATTTAAATAAGATTTTGAAACCGTTCTTATTCATATAAAATCCAAGATTAAATTATCCACTAATTCCAATATCCAATTCACTATTCAAATAAATCACTATATATGAAATTTAAGCTGTTTGGCTTATAAAACTAATATTCAATATATAAAATTAATTAAATATTTCAAATTCAAATGACTAAGATTCTGGATGTTACATTCTTCTCCCCTTAAAAGAATTTCTTCCTCGAAATTAGCAAGTAAGAAAATGCCATAATCTCATTAACTTTCCAACCAATTAGTTGAAACTTTTTTATAAAATTTTCTAACCCTTTAAATTTATTCACAAATTCAAACTAATATCTTTCCAAGTTATAACATAAAAATTAAATTTTGGTTATTAAAAATCTCTTCAAAAAATTTCAATTTTTTTTAACACTTTAAATTTACGGAAAATTTCGCCAGCGTCTTCTTTGCGCAGTTCGATTGGAAAAATTTACAATATATATACAATCACAAATATACATCTAATCTTCAAGGATGAGGCATCCCATAGGAAAAATATATAAATACAATAAGTAATTCAAGATGTGTACCTTTTATTAATATTAGCAGGCATATACAGTCAATATAATGTTAAAGCGAGCTCCAAACGCGAAGCATAAGCCATCCGCACATACTAATCACTCAACAACCAATGAGAACATGTATATAGAAAGTAATATCAATATATAACATGTACTAATACAATAACTATATACAAATGTAACAAATATAACCAGAGAAACCATCAAACAAATAATATCCATCCAATTAATTCATAACCATATCAACTTGCATTTTCCAATGTCAACATTTAATTCATTAAAGCCCATACGATGTACATATATCATCAATCACACAGTTTCACTTCCACACTAGTATCGTTCACACGATCACTCTAGTGCGGACCCAGATCCGATTTCTTCACCATTCTCCTTGTGTAGCCATATACTATGATAAAGAACTCTAAAATCAATCAAAAATCCATATCCCGTGTTCTCCGTCAAGAATCAAGTGAAAAATTCTAACTCGGATCGGTGTAAATCACCTCAAAATCGTATATTCGAATCTGGATCAAACAGTTATGTATATAAAATAATATATGTACAACTTACGTATTTATTTCAATTGGTTTCTCATTATTCAGATTCTTTTATTTACATTCATTTATTCATAATCATTATTCACATTGCTTTATTCACATTCATTTATTACTTAGTATATTTCTTTCAATACTAATGTCACTTAAGAACCATTCCATCAAATTTTACTTAATTTTAGTATAAACATCTTATACAACACTTCTCATGTTTATTATCACTTCACAACTTAAGTTCATATTTATTTTAAATCAAATTCAATTTCATTTAACTCATTTCCTTATTCAATTTCATTATTCAATTTTATTTTTAATTTTTTCTTAACATTCATATTCAACCAATTTAAAAAATTCCATTTTAACTTACTAATTCTCAAAATTTATAAGTTATAAAACTTATTTCTTATAACTTCAACAAAACACTTAGATAAAAAATTTCAGAATTTAAACACTCTATTTTATTTCAACTCTATTTTGAAATAATACATAATATAATATATCTCTTTTTGTATAAAAAATCATATTTGGGATTTAAATCAAATCTTGTATTACCAAAACAAGTCTCCTATGGTAACAATTCCACTCTTGGAAACCCAAAAATGAACGTCGATGGTGCTGCAGTCATCATCAAAATTATTTTCCAATGACCGAAGTGAATTCAGTGTTTTCTTAACACTTTTAAATTCCATTTTAAAAATATGTCCATCCAAAAATATTTTCCAAATAATATTATTTTTCAAAACTTTAAAAAACAATTTTCAAAATCAACGGGATTTAAATTCTCAAATTCTCAGCTTTTAAATTCTTTTTGTTTACAAATCATATTTATAAATTTCCCTTATATAATCTCACTATGGTTATATAAAACCATTTCTTAATTGTTTATCTATGTTTACATTATAATAATAACAGCTTTTATTAGAACAAAAACAAAAAACAACAAATGATAATAATCAAATATTATCATTCTCTAACAAGCAAATACACCCTATATACAATAATAATTTTTGAAAAAATATTCCTTTATATATAAAATATAATCAAAGTAAAATTAGTTCACTTACCCAATTTCAAAACAATACTATGTCGAATTTCTTTGTTCAATTGTTTAAAGATCTCTATCAATAACGTTAATTACTTGTATTGACTACAATCCATAAGCCACTCAACAGATCAATCAACAAAATATAAAAAAAATTATACCACTAATAAATACGAGTTGATATATACACTCAAACTCATTTTAGGGTGCTACTGATCCTATCTCTAATGAGTAATTTTCATCAAAGCTAATGTTCTCTCTTAACCTTGTGCTTTGATACCAAAAATGTAATGGTCTAGGCTTTTCAACCATCAACAATGGGTAAAACCCACCGTGACATACAGTGGTACCTCGAATCTGTTTTTATGGCTAGCCTCGCGACTGTAAGCACCTAGCAAACCAACCCAGCAAGGCCTTATACTACCTCTCTAGGACGTGTAGTGGTAAGAGTCTCTTGCTCGCCACCAAACAGAAACCGAGAACCCCCTATCACGTTAATCCAACCAATGGAAACAGATCAGATCCTGGTCTCTTCGAAACAACTTTCGATAATTTCCAAAAAACTCAACCCCGATAATTTAGGAAATAAACAGTCAAAGGTAAGAGCAGAAGTCACCTCCTAACCGTTAGTGGACGGATTTCCTTATTGTTTGTCCTAGGAGAACGAAACGAGTTTTATACACACAGTACATCATCATCAGAGATGACCGTGCCATATAACTCCCGCGTTTCTTCTAGATATTTCCAAAGTTACATTTTGGGTCCATATTTAATAGTCGGTTATTTAACTATTAGTGTATTACTCATGACTACTGGGGGCACCAAGAAGTTATATACTAATAGTTATTAGATAACTATGGAACGACTCACTCGATAGTTTTCTATTGGTTAATATAACTGAGATCAAATAGAAAATATCGATGTAACTAATTTACATAGTTCTATCGACTTGAGAATACTGTGGATCTTCAATATGAAAGCTTCACTTTGATTTTAGTCTAATCATGGCATGGCGTCCATCGAGTGACTGTAGTAAGGTTGAATGGAAGTGTTGGAAGTGAAGCACTATTCAAGAGAGGATTCGCCTCCTCAGTTATATGGGGTTAGTATCACAATCAACTCAAGTCAACTCAAATTCAAAGTCTCCGGCTAGAGCATTTGGTTAATAATAATTGTTATTATTGAATTAAAACTTTATGTTTGGACTATAGAGTTGAATATGGATGATACTGGAATTTTGACAATCGCTAAGTTCCATAAGTCTAAAGTGACATAGTTTTGACAAAGAGAATTGGTGTAAATAAATGTCACAACTGGGTAACGCTTAATAATATAAATTAAATTTTACCGAAACTAATTAAGCAATAAATTTAGCCAAAATATCACATCGCCTGCTAAGCTACTTGTAAACTTTAACATTCGAATAGTTCGATGTTAATCGCTGACCGAATTTACACCTAATGAGCAATGCAACCGAAATGATGAATTCTCTTTAGACCAAACGATTTAATTAGTTTATAATTGTTATAAATTAATTAATATTTATGAAATATTAGTTATAAAAATTTTAAATATGATTTAAGGAATAAATATTATTATATTTTTTATTTATAATAGTTATAAATAGATATCGATCGATATGCGATATCGACAAGCAATTAAATTAGATTTAATTAATAATATTTATTTGGGTTTAGATGGGCTGTTAGCCCATGATGTTAAGATGTTATTTCTGTGGAAATGGTGCTTGTAAGAGGCGGCCAAAAAGGCTAGAGGGGTTTGGAGATGGATGGTTGAGATTTGATGAGAAATGGTATGAGATGTGATCCATATTTCTCTCTATTTCTTCCACTATAAAGCAACCCCTAAGCCTAATGCAAAAAGAACCTTTTAGCAGCCATTTCCCATCTTTGTTGGCCGACCTCATCAACAAGAAGCTTCAATAAATTCATCTCAAATCTAGTCGAAAGGTGACAACTATTTGATAGTTAAAGGTTTACGATTCAAGGATTAGTAATTTGCCGAATCGAGAAGATTTCAAAGAAGGGAGAATTCATCATTACGAGGTGTGCTTAAAGGCATTACTATTAGAGATTTTATTTAAATTAAATTTAGAAATGTTCTAAATAAATTAGACTTCATAAGTTCAATAAAGATCCAATAGGATAATTTCTTTTGAAATTCAGCCATAACTTTCACTGAGGACTGGCTCAGTTCCAACAATGGTATTGAAGCCCAATAGCCTAAGCGGTCTAAATTTTTCATGTTAGGATTAATTATTAAGCTCATAGCCTAAAAGTTGTCCCTAATAGAAAATGCCCAAACTTGAATTAGGCCTTGGGCTAATTTCAATTTTTTTTGAAATTAAAAATAAATGTTTTAAATTTAAATGTTAAATTTGAAATAAGAAAAATATTAAAAATGTTATAATATAAATTTTCAAATTGTTTTGAAAATTGAAAATATAATATTTTTAAATTTAAAAGTTAAATTTAAAATCTAATATATATATATACACACACATATTATAAACGTTATAATATAATGAAAATTTTCGAAATGATTGAAAATTAATATAAATTAATTTTGAAATTTATAAAATTTATTAATAAGATTAATGAAATATATTAATTAAATAAGTTAATTAATTAATAAATATATACATGTATTGTATATTATGATATATGTTATGTTGTTTTAAAATATTAAATTAACATAAGTATACATGTATGTATATAAATGAGTTTTGAAATCAGTATAAATTTAATCATAATTGTTTAATTAAATAAATTAATTAAAAGGTTAATTAATTAAATAATATACATACATATATATATATATATGATATATGTGTTATACTATAAAGGTTATGGTATATAATGATTATTAAATATAAATGTTATATTAAATTAATATATAATTAATTAAAATGTTAATTAATTAAATAATATTTAATTAATATAATATTATACATAAGACTGTTATATAAGTAATATGTAATACAAAAGTTAAATAATAATAAAACTTATCTAATATGAATGTATAAATTAAAGGCGGAATGTTAGGAAATCCTAAATAGACTTAAGGAATAAATACATACGTAAATATACATATACCGTAATTTCCGATGTGTCCGACACTTGAATCATGAGGTTATGTCATAAGAAATACATTATTCCATAAGTCGATATCACTCGATATATTATATTAGAGATTATAAATCTTTAATATAATGTTGTCCTCTACTATATATATTAGTAAATTACTTGTATACTCCTTAGTTATTGAGCAAACTCAAGCTGGGGATGTTCTGCGTAGTATTATTAGTATATTGAATAGATGAGGTAAGATAACTATATGTTTTTGTTGAGTAGACTCAAGGTACATATACTATACCTAGGCCGCCATTGTATGGGAGGTATGAGTGAATGTCATTTTGATTTGTTGAGTAGATTCAAGGTCGAAGCAGAATTAGGACAAGATACCAAAGGTTTAGGAGTTGCATATGATGCAACCCATAAGGTGTTATCTATTGTTCGTGGAGCTATGACTTGTTGAGTAGACTCAAGGTCAGAATTCCAAGACGGATGAGTCCTAACACCTATTAGCGAAGTCGAAAGACTTCTATGTTTCAAGAAGTTTCGACTTAGGGTTTAGCGAAACATAGAAGACTGGTGAGAGCCTTAATAGAAAAATAAAATGATAACACTTAACCTTTCTAATATTGTATGGAACATATGCTATATAATGCTATTATAATCTACATTGATAAATTTGTGCATTTAATATGGTTGATAAAATGTTTATCAATTAAGATATACAAATAAACCGAATTGAAGATTTACAAATAGAAATATAATATGTACTTACTAATAAATGTTTCTTGCATGTTAATGTTTCAATACCCATGCAAGCGCCTAATTTTACAACTAATGAATACATTCGTAATTTAGTCCCTTACACGTTTATCTGGTCGAGACCATGTATTGTAGTCTATGAGTTTCAAACTCTAAAGCAATACAAGACTATGGATATTTGATCTATATACTATCACAGTGTTATATAGGGAATGGTCACAGTTCATAATGTATGATATTTCTATGACTTTAGTTCATTCAAATAAGCCAATAAATAGTATAAGGTCGAGTATTCAATTTAATTGATTGCAAAAAGGATCTTTTTGTGTTATATGTAACACTAGCCAAAACTACAAAAAAGATCTAAGAATTCGATCATTGAAATGTCTGCTTGATCAATTTATGCAAAGTGCAACATATTTGATGTCCTTAGATGTTAAGGATGTTTGAGTACACTTTGATAAATAGTCCGTTATGATGTTGTAGTAAATTTTTTCTTTTGAATGGTTCGACCATTTAGAAAGAAAACGAATGTATAAGAGTAGATGTGATTCAAGGTAAATTGAGATGAAGAGAGTGAACGGTCACTTCTGCTTATAATGAAACATCGAAAACAAAAATTGTAAAATAATAATTGATACTTAATATTGGAATAAGAAATATGATTTCTATTTTGAAAAGTATTTTCATCTAGAAAATTGTTTCTTTCAATTTTTTTTTTGAGTTCAAGATATTTGATCAAAGAACTCTCCACTGTAAACTAGTTACAGTGTATAAGATATAAAATCTATATTAAGTGAATAATGGACCTCCAAATTTAGTACACTATTATTGTAATGGCGGAAATAGTGGAAGCAGCCATATAGCACTTATTAATTGCATCAAATTACGAAAAAAAATTCGTAGAACATACCGAAAATTATTTATGAAATAATGACTATTTTTCGGTGTCAACTGAAAAATAGATACAGTTATATTTCAATGTGAGTATTATGAATATTTGTTATGAAATGAAACTATAATATGGTATTTGTTTTTTTCAACAAAAGTGTTACATTTGAAATACTGAAGTATCTAAGTTATTTATAATTATTTTGGAAAAATAGACTAAGCTGTAGTTTTGAGAAGTAATTTTTATTATATGATTGTAAGTCATATGATAATAGTTAATTATATCTCAGTTAACCGAGGGAAATACACCCACTTGGTGGGAGCATCATAGGAGTTGATGAACTCTTAGAATGATACATATAGATATATGCAATCATAAGTTTATTGATACCAAAATGGTTCCACATACTTCGTCATGTTCACCGATGAGTTATCACAAACATGAACGTTTGTATTTGATACACATGTATAAGTCTATGACAAGGTCATAGAATATAAAACGGAAGTAAATAAATAACATGCAGAAGAATTGATTCGATTTGATTATGTGAGTAGGTATATTGGAAAGAGTTCCAAACGTACCTAAAATGAATAAAGATTCATTCTCAAGAGTAACTTCTCCCTATAATACACAATGATGCATTGATAAGGAGTAATCGAACTTTGTTAGACAAAGCATGATTAATGATAAGTGAAGTTGAATTAAACTCTTTCTATAAGGTGTGTACTTAAGAGCAGTACACAAGGTTAAAATTAATATCATCAAAAGAATAGTGTACAAAATCATACGATATATGGGCTTATAAGAAACCACAACATATTCTAGGCCAAGAAGTTGACAGGTTGTGTAAGTCAAAAGTCTGCACATAATAGTTGTTCGTGGGGGATCTTGTATATATCTCCCCAAAAGGAGTTTGGGAAAGACTGTTATTGGATGGCACATTTATGTTTTGAACATAAGTTTTGTATACTAAAATCAAATCGGTTTTATATATAAGGCAATTCATAAAATGTTTATGAATACCCATTCCATTGCACTAAGATACAACTGTTGTTTCAAGAAATACCAACTTCATAGCAAAACAATTTCTTTGAGAAATTATTGGAATTAGAATAGATTTGGATATGATCCAAAGATGAAACTGATTGCATGGGATGAAATGAAATTAACCTAACATAAATGAACACATAATTGTCTGATAATTGTTCTCACAGATTGAAGAGAAACTATGAGTTTCCTATCTTTGTGAAGAATAGATAATACCCAATTGTCAATCAAGCCATTAAGAGTATTGACTCTATGATATGGTATGATGCGCAAATCTGAATAGATTCCAAGTACATTATCAAGATATGATTTTGACAGCTGTACTCAAAGGGATATGATCCATTGGCCACAAATATGTCTTTAAGGGAAAGAAAAATGCAATTGGAATACAGTGAGCCATAGTAATGAGAATAATACAGTGAATTTCAATTATTGAAATTAACGTAATAGATTCACAATTCGATATGCTCAAGTTGGTTTGGATTATTGCTTAGTATGACTTTGTGTTTGGTATTTATGTGCTAAAATGGAAAATTCTAAATAATGATTTAGAATAGACTATTTGCACCTAACGCCAAAGTGTCTTGAAGTCGGTGGGAGCGATATTTGGGTTTGTAAGTTTTTGATATGATCTAAGAATAGATACGAAAGTGTCGGTTAACAAGCATCAAAATTAAATAAGTGTTTTGATAGAAATATCAAATAGTTTGATTGTCAATCAAAATGCTGAGGAAGCATGTGCTCATAAGAAAGAACGTTAAAAGGTATATAGATATTTCTAAACCATAAGTAAACAATACACCGCTCATTGTTAACGAAGTACTCGTGTTAAAATCGTCTTTAGTTGTTTTAATACTCAACGTTGGATTTGTAATTGATGTCTTTTATAGTAAGTATAAAATATATTGGAATGTCCCAAACGATATGCAGCAACACCTTATTAAAATGTTTAATACGAAATATGTAAGATGGACACCTCATGCATTGGCAATAGGAATTGTCATACATGTTATGTAGTCTACGATATCATGATTTGTTTATATACTTGATACATAAAGCAAATATCAAATCCAAATAGATATCCCTAAATGGTTGTTTGAGGTGTTCTCGTGTATTTATGAGATAATAAATAATTGTTTACAAAAACAACCAACTCCTTATGAAGAAGGCTTCAGACTCAAACATTATATGTGATGAGTGTAATATGTCGATAATAAATTCAAGTTAAGAGTTTTTAAGTTGGAAATGTCCCAAATGGAAAACCGTGGTTGATTAAATGAAAAATGCTAAGTACATCGCCTTAAATAACACTGCAATAAAAATAATGTATATAAATATAAATGCATAAATTTATAACTGAGCTGAGGGTAATTCCAAATGTTGAGAATCCCGTAACATTGTTATATGATAATAATGTCACAAAATAGTTCGTAACAGAACTTAGAGCTCACTGGAAGTTGGAGACATACTCCAAATTGTTCCACATGATAAAGGTAGTTTATCAACGTTAGGGAGAGTTGATTGACAGAGTAGATAATTGAAACATAAAACCATACTCATTCACTGAGGGATTGCCCCAATTGTTTTTGAGAAAACCGATTGGTGAAGTTGGAATAAGATTCCATAATTAACCTTAAGTGCAAGTGAGAGATTGATAAAGTTAGGGGTATGCCCTAGGGGCAATTATGTAATTACATGTATCTAACTTGATAAGTATGTGAACCAAAAAGGGCACAAACACCCAAGGAAAGTAAGTAGAGAATAAAAAGTGAAGAAAATAAATGAAAAATGAGTAAGAAAATGTACACAGAGATTTATATTGGTTCGACGTACTCTGGCCTATGTTCACTTCAAGTTTTCATTTTTATATTTTTGTTTACAGGCAAGAGTTCTTATGGGTCGATTTGACTTCGTTAAGGGTCGGTATAAATCTGACAAAGATTACAAGAAATTAAAGAAAAGAGAGCAACAACCAAAAGATCCTGAAAAATGAGCCATATCCCTCTATTCATAGAGGTAGGGAGCCTAAAATCTTGAACAAAATATCTCCAAACCGCTCTCGTTGCTATAGCCCAGTTCTCCACAAAAGTAGAATGCCACATCATCACTTTTGTACGAGTCGGTACGACTACAAGCTCATGGGTCCGCACCGACCCCTAAGATGGCTAAACTGGTCATATTGAATTGTTCGCTTCGACTAATCTTGTGATTAGCTTCATGATTCCATAATTATTTGCACCAGTATTAGCTTGTTTCTAAGTCCAAATGACAGAGTTGTGGAAGAACAAAGTTGTTGATTAAGTTTTCCTTTTTTCATATTGTTGTTTACATGCAGGAGTTCTTATGAATCGGTACGACTCCGTTAGGGTCATTATGACTCTGATGGAGACTACAGGAAATTAAAGGAAAGAGAGCAAGAGCCAAATGATCTTGAAAAATTAGCATACCCCTCTATTTATAGTGGTAGGGAGCCTAAAATATCGCACAAAACATCTCTACCTCATTTTCCATTCCATAGGCTACTTCTCCATGAAAATAGGGTGCCACGTCATCAATTTTGTATGGGTCGGTACGACCTTAAGGTCATGGGTCGGTACCGACCCCTAAGATGGCCAAATTGGTCATTTTGAATCATTCGCTTTGGCTCGTCTGTGGTTAGCTTCATGATTCCATAATTGTTTGCACCAGTATTAGCTTGTTTCTGAGTCCAAAAGATGGAGTTGTGGAAGAACAAATTTGCTGATTCAGGAGTTTGTGGAGATCGATAGAGAATTGCATGGAATCGTCGGAACAACACTTGGAATAGGCTCTTGACATCGTGCAGAGGGTGTAGGCAGAAGGTGGGCTCTACCGGGTCGATACCGACCCATTATTACATATATCTAACTCCATAACCAATCTTGTTCGAGATAAAATGTGTTTTCTTTTTATTATTTACTTGATATAATGTGTTACATTAATTAATTAATTTAATTAAAAGTATATTTAATAGAAAATCCATAAATGTTATGTTTTGTGATAGCAATTACAAAGTGTTGTAACCATAAGTAACTTATCACCGTGGAAATTAGTATACTATTTTAAACGTTTCTAGTTAAGATACATCGAGACTGGATATCAACGTATTCGTTAAGACTGGAGTATGAAACGCTTTCCAAATGTTGGATAGTGTATTACTCATGACTGCTAAGGGAACCAAGTGATTACGTACTTATAATTATTGAATAACTATGGAACGACTCACTCGATAATTTTCTATTAGTTAATTTAACTAAGGTCGAACAGAAAATATCGATGTGCTAATTTTCATAGTTCTTTCGACTTGATAATACTATTGATCTTCAATATGAAAGCTCCTCTTTGATTGTAGTCAAATCATGGCATGGTGTCCATAAAGTGACTATAGTTGGGTCGAGTGGAAGTATTGAAAGTGAAGCACTATTTAAAAGAGGATTCATCTCCTCGGTTATATAGGACTAGTATCACGGTTAACTCAAGTCAACTCAAAGTCAAAGTCTCTGGCCAGAGCATTTCAGTTAATAATAACTGTTACTATCGAACCAAGGACTTTTGTTGGGACTATAGAGTTGAATATGGACGATACTAGAATTTTGACCGTTACCGAATTCCATAAGGCCAAATTGATATAATTTTAACAAAGAGAATTGGTGTAAATAATTGTCACAACCAGGTAATGCTTAATTATGTAAAATTATATTTTACCAAAATTAAGTAGGCAATAAATTTGGCCAAAATTTAATACCACTTGCTAAGTGATGTGTGAACATCAACAATCAAATATTTCAACGTTAATCGCTAACCAAATTTACACCTAACGAGTCACACAACTGGAATGATGAATTCTCTTTAGACCAAACAATTTAATTAGTTTATAATTGTTATAAATTAATTAATATTTATGAAATATTAATTATAAAATTTTGAATATGATTTGAGGAATAAATATTATTGTATATATTTATAATAGTTATAAATATATATCGATCGATATGCAGTACCGATAAGCAATTAAATTAGATTAAATTAATAATATTTATTCGGGCTTATATGGGTTGTTAGACCATGATGTTATGATGTTATTTTGGTAGCAATAGGGCTTGTAGAGGTGGCTAAAAAGGCTAGGGGGGTTTGGAGATGGATGGGTCAGATTTGATGAGAAATGGTATGAGATGTGATCTATATTTCTCTCTATTTCTTCTACTATAAAAGGACCCTTAACCCTAATGCAAAATGAACCTTTTAGCCACCATTTCCCCTTCATTGCTGGCCGACCTCATCAATAAGGAGCTCCAACACATTCATCTCAAATCTATTCAAAAGGCGACGACTATTGGATAGTCAAAGATCTATGGTTCAAGGATAGCAATCTGTCAAATCAAGAAGATTTCAAAGGAGTGAGAATTCATCATTACAAGGTGTGCTTAAAGGCATTAGTATTAGAGATTTTATTTAAATTAAATTCAGAAATGTTTAAAATATATTAGACTTCATAGGCTAAATAAAGATCCAATTGGGTAATTTTTTTTGAAATTGACCCATAACTTCTGCTGCGTCTGACCTAGTTCCAACATCATGAAGTAGGTGACTAGATTCGGCTTGTAGCACGATTCCAATGCTATGAATCCATTTATACATTTGTTTTTTGTTTTTGCACCAAGCCTTCGGGAGGGTCTGAGCAGCGTTTAAGGGATACTTGTACCTAGTAGTGGTAGCATAGATACGCACGCTAGGGAGCACTATAGTGGTAGAGGTTTTCATTATTACCAAGAGAGTGGTCTAGTTCTATACGAAGGGCACTTGTGCAACAAAGTGGTCGTATGAGGACACTCAGTTTCTTTCGTGGACTCTCAAAGGGTACAAATGTTTTATAAATCCAAAGACCACAGAAGGTATAGTTGATCTATTAGTATTTCATTCAGTACGGGACAATAATATATATTCTCTATTTAGCATAGATCATTATGTTGTGCATGTGCTTTTCTAGTTGGTTAATATTTTATTATGTATGCTGGTAGAGTTAGGGGTATACCCTAAGAGCAATTGTGTGATTATTACACATATCTAACTCGATAATCAATCTTGTTCAAAATAAAAAGTGTTTTCTTTCTATTATATACTTGAGATAATGTGTTATATTAATTAATTAATATAAATAAAAATATATAATAGAAAATCCATAAATGGTATGTTTTGTGATGGTAGTTACAATGTTTGTAATCATGAGTGATTTATCATAATAACATAAACATACCGTTTTATATATTCCTTATCAAGATGTATTGACACTGGATATTGATTCATCCATTGAGACTAGAGTACATAATTGTGACGACCTCCCATGACCCCTGCACTAAACATAGAAATAGTGCGCTGTAAGGTGTGCCAGGCAGCCATGGACGATTGCCAAGGTTAAGTTAAAACAGCAGAATCTATCGTATTACTCACAGCGCATGGATAAAATACAATGGAGAATATATATAGTGAAGCTTCACAAAATAGAATCTCATCAATTAAGCTTCATAATAGTTGAATACAAACATCTGAATAGTCAATACATCAAGCCTCACTACATATCACTCAGAGAATATACAAGCAGCGGAACATCCGGTACATATAGTAAGAAACTAATACGTAAGCCTCCAGCTCGTCTTCGTCATCAGCATCGTCGGAAACTAAGAACAGCACCTGTCACCTGCTACCTAGTCTACCCATCCCAAAATGGATGAACAGCCCACGGTAATAAGAGTTGAACATAAAACCTTGAGTCAGACAACAGTCTTAGTAAGCGGTAAATTAACTAACAACATACCAAAAGAGCATAAAGGTAAAAGGAATAGGAATCCAACCCTCCCACTCCACCTCTTTCTACAGTGATAGCCCCCAGACACACTAAGCAGAAATAAACATAGCAAAGCAGACATTTAAAGTAAAGCAATTATCACTCGAGTCAAGGTCGATGTTTTCCAAGCACAAACCCCCAAGGCCTAAACCAAGATCAGATAAGCACCCAGAAAATATCGCTCTTGAGACCGAATGACGATACAACCAAACATCCATGACTCTGGCTATCACTGTTATCATTGCTTCAATACCACTGTTAATTGATTGACCGGCACATTCTTTCAGCCGTCCGTCAAGGGCCAATGGTAACCCCGGTTCTAGACAGAACTCTGCACGTCGTCGCAGCCCGTGCCTAGGACTATCGAATCTGCCCAGAGTACTCGACTACCAACTATAGTCTTTTGGGACTATCGAATCTGCCCAGCGTACTCTTGCTTTGAGCCTGCTAGAACCTTCAACAACGATGAAATCTCAGCCTTCTAGTCATCCTCCTCGACGACTATTCTCATACTAGCTCAAGCGCCTCTCGAGCCAACCATTATCCTCAAACTCGAACCCTTTCACCGAGTCATCAACATGCTTGGAATGATCCCGTCTGGATTAAACCAAGGCTATCTCACATCATGCCTTGCTTCATCTCATCATAGCAAAGCCACATCTCAACATCATCATCACATCTATCCATATGAGCTTCATCATCCGCCACATATGCCACGAGCAGCTTTTCCAATCCAAGAGCCTTTCCCTTAGCTTTTGAATCATCTTCGACCATCTTGTCTAAATCCAACAACTAATCAACTGGTTTATAACAATCAATCAAATAAATCATTAATCCAAGTAATCAATCACGCAAACAAGATCTAAAAGCAATTATAACTAAAATGGCAATTTTGTAAATAAAGAGTCCAAATCTAACAAGCATGAAACATGAGCAATATCTCTACAACTTGATGAATGAACTTGCATAGATTAACATGTAGTAAAATGGATGTCAAATCATCATGAACAATGGATCTATACTTAAGTTTAAGAAAATGCATGGAAATCACTATTTTAACACATAATCAAGCCACCAATCCGATATACTCCTTTGGATCCGTGTGAGAGATAACCACCACTCACCGAATCTCCAAAACAACTCAAAAGCAACACACTTCAGATCTGGACAGTGAAGGATCTAGCTCGATTCTCCAAAATTCCGCTTCAAACGATGGAATCTCTCTTCGATGGTTGAAGATCTTCGATCTAAGCTCTTGGATCTTCGATTTGGATGGAAGGAATCACAAGATTAGAGTGGAGAAAAGAAGTGAAGAAGTGCAACACTCGAGCTCTCAAAATGGCAGGACTTCGTCGCTTCAAAATCCGGATCCCAAAAAGTGAAGAAAAACCCCGTATTTATAGGCTGGAATCCTTAAGTCGTCCGCCTCCTTAAGTCGTCCATGACTCATGAAACCCCATGACTCACGACTCACGACTCAGCCAATTCTACGACCTAGCACTTGCGCGACTTAACAAACCTTCCGACCTAGCACGTGCGCGACTTACGACCTAACCTTACACACATGCGCACGACCTAGCGACTTAACAACATAAGTCCTTACGCGTTCTACGACTTACGACTTAGCAGACCCTACGACTTAAGTCCTTACACGACTTAACACATATGCGCGACCTAACGACTTATCAATAGTCGCGACCTAACACACATGCGCGTTACTCCTTAAGTCATTTAGACGACTTAACAACTTACGACTCAACGACTTAACGACCTTTCGACTTAACGCTACACGACCTATCTGAGATACGACTTAAGCCAAGTCCCAACGACTTACGACTTAACACCTTTAGGTCGTCTAACGACCTAACTACAACCACTTAACTATCTCCCTTAAGTCGCTCGAACGACCTACTTCCCTTAGGTCGTTAACCCGCTTATTTCCTTAGGTCGTTAACTCGCTAACTCCTATATCCTTAAGCCGCTAACTAACTTAACTCGTTAACCCTAAGTCGCCAACTTCCTTAGGTCGGTCAAATCCTATAGGTCGCTAAACCCCTTAAGTCGTTTACCCCTTAAGTCGCTCCACGACTTAACCTTCTTCACGACCTAAGTCCCAACACGACCAAACTCCTTAGATCGCTCCAATCTCTTAAGTCGCTCAACCGGCCTAACTACTACACGACTTAAGCTTCGAACGACTTAAACTCTAGATGACTTAACAACACTACGACCTAATGACAACTGTTTTTACAAACATTCGATCCGTAAAAATACAGGTTGTTACATTCTCTCCCCCTTAGGAATTTCGCCCCCGAAATTCCAAACAAACAAGAGCAATCAAAAACTATTCCGCATGCCTACCATCCATAGCAATCAACAAACCATGCGTCCAATTCTAGCCTAGCATGCAGAATTCTAAAACTAGAACAAGTTACAACGTCGTGAGATGACACGACACCTTATGGCCATACCTCGAAGAGTTCAGGATGAGCTGCCTTCATCCTCTCTTCCACCTCCCATGTACAGTTGTTAACATCATCACTCCATTGTATCTTGAGCAACCTAACTACCTTCCTCCTAAGCTGTTTCGTGTCAGTTTCCACAACACGAAGTGGCTTACGAGGTCTCTCAACAACTGGATCAATCTCAAAATCTTCATAGCTATCAGCAGAAACCACTGTATTCGAGTCGTGCACATACTTCCGTAGATACGATACATGAAAAACATTGTGCACACTCGACATCTTTTCTGGTAACTCCAATTTATAGGCGAGCTTTCCAATTCGCTCGATGATCGGGAATGGTCCAACAAATCTCGGAGTCAATTTTCCTTTCTTCCCGAATCGAATAACATTCTTCAGTGGAGAAATCTTCACAAAAACCATATCACCTACGTCGAATTCCAAATCCTTACGACGCTTATCGGCATAACTTTTCTGTCGGTCTTGGGCTGCCTTCATTCGTTGCCGAATGATCTCTATGCAATCCGAAGTCTGTCGAATCATTTCTGGCCCAAGTATCAACTTTTCCCCTGTTTCTAACCAACATGTCGGAGAGTTACACGGTCTTCCATACAGTGCCTCATACGGTGCCATACCAATGCTTGACTGGTAACTGTTATTATACGAAAATTCCACCAAATGAAGGTGATCTTCCCATGATCCTCCGAAATCTAAAACGCATGCTCTGAGGAGATCTTCCAAAACTCGATTGACTCTCTCAGTCTGACCATCTGTTTGAGGATGATAAGCTATACTCAAACACAACTCGGTTCCCAAAACTTCCTGAAAGCTCTTCCAAAATCCACTAGTGAACAATGTGTCTCGATCGCTCACTATACTCTTCGGAATACCATGGAATCGAACTATCCACTTAACATACAGCTCAGCCAACTTTGATGCAGTCCTGGTTGATCGAACAGGAATGAATCTTGCACTCTTAGTCAAACGATCTACGATGACCCAAATCCCTTCATTTCCAGCTCTGGTTCTAGGTAACCCATCGATAAAATCCATCGATATTTGGTCCCACTTCCATGTAGGAATTTCTAATGGCTGAAGCAATCCACTGGACTTCTTTTGCTCAGCTTTTACCAACTGGCAGTTCATGCACTTGGAAATAAAATTTCCAACATCCTTCTTCATACCTTCCCAGTAATAGGTTCTCTTCATATCCCGATACATCTTATTTCCACCTGGATGAATTGTCAGCTTCGAGTGATGACTTTCCTTTAGAACTTCATTTCTCAATTCATCTATATCAGGAACAACTAGTCGTCCTTGCTTCCGAAGCTAACCCTCTCGATCGACCTCGAATCCTTTATCCTTTTCTGGGTCCAATCCAGATTCCAAATCACGGATAATCTTGACAAGCTTATCGTCTCGCTTTTGGCTCTCGCCAATTCTTTCCACAAGAGTAGGTCTTATAGATAAGTTTGCCAACATCTCAGGTTCTAATTCACATCTGGGCCTGAAGTCAAATCCAGCTAAATACTCGAGATTCTTCCATTCTAAAAACATGGCTCCCAATCCTGCATGTCTTCGACTTAACGCATCTGCCACGGCATTACCCTTTCCCGGAGTATAGGCTATACTAAAATCATATGATGCCAAAAACTCTAGCCATCGTTGCTGCCTAAGATTCAAATCCTTTTGGGAGAAAAGATACTTCAACGACTTATGATCTGTAAACAACTCGAATCGAACTCCCAATAGATAATGTCTCCACATCTTCAAGGCAAAAACAATTACCGCTAACTCCAAATCATGAGTCGGATAATTCCTTTCATGCGGCTTCAGTTGTCGACTTGCATATGCAACAACTTTACCCTTCTGCATCAGCACTGCTCCAAGTCCAGTACCACATGCGTCGGTGTAAACCACCATCTCATCATTTCCACTTGGAATAGTCAAAACAGGAGCACTTGTCAATCGCTCTTTCAGGATTCCGAAAGCTTGCTCACACTTAGCATCTCATCTGAACACTTGGCTCTTTTTCGTCAATCCTGTTAATGGTGCAGCTACCTTGGAAAAGTCTTTGACAAATCGACGATAATATCCTGCTAATCCAAGAAAACTTCTTACATCAGATGCATTCTTAGGTCTAACCCAATCCTGGATTGCTGCTATCTTGGCGGGATCAACCGCTATTCCATTTCTAGAGATAATATGGCCTAAGAACCTCACTTCACTCTTCCAGAAGTGACACTGCGAAAACTTAGCCTTCAGCTGATGTTTCCGTAAGATTTCCAAAACAATATGCAAGTGCGTCTTGTGTTCTTCTTCAGTTCTGGAATAAATCAAAATATCATCCACGAACACTAGTACGAACTTGTTCAACTGATCCCTGAACACTCTATTCATAAGATCCACAAAATATGCTGGTGCATTGGTCAATCCAAACGGCATTACCATCCACTCAAAGAAACCGGATGGTGTCCTGAAAGCAGTCTTTGACACACTATCCTTAGCCACTCTTAACTGGTGAAATCCCGTAGCTAAATCCATCTGAGAAAACACCTTGGCTTCGTGAAGCTGATCAAACAAGTCGTCTATTCTCGGCAATGGATACTTGTTCTTCTTAGTCACTTTATTCAGCTCACGATAATCCACACACAACCTCAGCGATCCATCCGCTTTGGTTACAAACACAACTGGTGCACCCCATTCGGACACACTACGCCGAATGAATCCTTTCTGTAAAAGATCATCAACCTGCACCCTCAACTCTTGTTGTTCTCTAGGCGCCATCCGCCTAAGAGGCATCACAACAGGTCTGGCTCCTTCAACTAGATCGATACGAAACTTGATCTCTCTATGCGGCGGTAACCCTTTGACCTCATCAAAGACATCCTCAAATCCATTCACGATTGACACCGATGACAGTCCATCCCGTGGAACAACCAGCGAATACATGAAGCTCATGAAGACGCCTTCCTCATGCTTACATCGTATCACAACCTTTCGCCCTTCCACATTCTCGACTGTCACCTCCAACCTTTCACAATCAACCTTTACCGCATACCTCCTAAGCCAGTCCATACCCAAAATAATTCCGAACCCCGCAAAGTTCAGAACAAAACAATCACAAACAAAAGAGCAATCATGACTCGATACAATCAGACCACGGCATAGCATACACAGACAAGACGAACCCCCAACTGGATTAGTCACAACCAATGGCCTATCAACGATATCCGGTTCTAAACCCAACCGGCCTACAAGTTCATTACAAACAAAAGAATGCGACGCTCCAGTATCGAATAACACTCTAACTGGAACACCACATATGGAAAGAGTACCTTGAACCACCACACTCTTTCCTTTCTCTTCAACGGTAGGAGCTTTTGAAGATGATGGAACAGCCCCCAAAGCATAAGCTTGCACAATCTGCTTGTCCTTCCGCGGTTCTGGACAATTCTTCCTAATATGCCCCGGCTTGTCACAGTTGTGACACTTCACCGGCACCTTTGGATTCTTGTAATCTCTGGAGAAATGGCCCTTCTGCTGACAATTGTAGCAGGTCACTTCGCCCTTCGGCTTCTTCTGTCCATCCTTACCCTTTTGCTGCTGCTGCTTCCTCTTCTTGTTTCCACCCTGCTGTGGTTTAGACTCTTCCCTGGTCACAGCAACAACAGATCCTTCTTTAGGAAACAGATTCTCGTGCCTGAGAGCCTTCTCTACAAGCATCTCAAATGGATCGTCCAGATGATCCACCAACTGCCTCCCAAGATAAATGTCCAAGCCTGTCACAAACTTCTCGTTCTTCTGATAAGGAGATTCAATATACGACCGGGCATACTTGGACAAAGCTTCAAACTCAGAAACATACTCAAGAACTGGTCTTCCACCTTGCTTGAGCTCCACAAACTTCTTGAACAGAACAGATTTATGAGCTGTAGAAATGAACTTAGCTTCAAATCTGGCTTGGAATTGCTCCCAAGTAATTTCTTCCTCCGGAGTATCAATGGTGATAGAGTTCCACCAATCAAAAGCTCTTCCTTGAAGCTGTCTTGATGCAAGCTTCCTTTTGGTTGCATCCTCGATTCCCAAATCACCAAAGATTCTTCTACAAGCATCTATCCATCTTTGGACTTCAATGGTTGACTCCGTTCCCAAGAAAACCTTTCCTCCAAGAGCAGTATAATCTTTACACATCTTAGCAAAATCCACCGGTTTTGGAGTTTGAACTTGAACTCCAACATCTACTGATGGCCCCGGAGCTAGCATCCTTCTCATGATCGAAGTCATCATAGCCTCGAACATAGCAGCATAATCAGCAGCCCCATCAGTAGCACGGCCTTCCCTAGCAGCTGGTCTCCCTCTTCGACTCATTCTTAATATCAATAAAAAGGAATGATTAATACACCTTGAGAACAACTGCATAAGGGGTTCAAATCATTCTAAGCTACTATATTATATATAGTAATCATCCATCAAAATACAATTACGTCTCTCATACGTAGTTACGTCAGCGAGCGTTGGGTAAAATCGATTAACCAATGCTCTGATACCAAATGTGACGATCCCCCATGACCCCTGCACTAAACATAGAAATAGTGCGCTGTAGGGTGTGCTAGGAAGCCATGGACGATTGCCAAGGTTAAGTTAAAACAGCAGAATCTATCGTATTACTCACAGCGCATGGATAAAATACAATAGAGAATATATATAGTGAAGCTTCACAAAATAGAATCTCATCAATTAAGCTTCATAATAGTTGAATACAAACATCTGAATAGTCAATACATCAAACCTCACTACATATCACTCAGAGAATATACAAGCAGCGGAACATCCAGTACATATAGTAAGAAACTAATACGTAAGCCTCCAGCTCGTCTTCGTCATCAGCATCGTCGGAAACTAAGAACAGCACCTGTCACCTGCTACCTAGTCTGCCAATCCCAAAATGGATGAACAGCCCAAGGTAATAAGAGTTGAACATAAAACCTTGAGTCAAACAACAGTCTTAGTGAGCGGTAAATTAACTAACAACATACCAAAAGAGCATAAAGGTAAAAGGAATAGGAATCCAACCCTCCCACTCCACCTCTTTCTACAGTGATAGCCCCCAGACACACTAAGCAGAAATAAACATAGCAAAGCAGACATTTAAAGTAAAGCAATTATCACTCGAGTCAAGGTCGATGTTTTCCAAGCACAAACCCCCAAGGCCTAAACCAAGATCAGATAAGCACCCAGAAAATATCGCTCTTGAGACCGAATGACGATACAACCAAACATACATGACTCTGGCTATCACTGTTATCATTGCTTCAATACCACCGTTAATTGAATGACAGGCACATTCTTTCAGCCGTCCGTCAAGGGCCAATGGTAACCCCGGTTCTAGACAGAACTCCGCACGTCATCGCAGCCCGTGCCTAGGACTATCGAATCTGCCCAGAGTACTCGACTACCAACTGTAGTCTTTTGGGACTATCGAATCTGCCCAGCATACTCTTGCTTTGAGCCTGCTAGAACCTTCAACAACGATGAAATCTCAGCCTTCTAGTCATCCTCCTCGACGACTATTCTCATACTAGCTCAAGCGCCTCTCGAGCCAACCATTATCCTCAAACTCGAACCCTTTCACCGAGTCATCAACATGCTTGGAATGATCCCGTATGGATTAAACCAAGGCTATCTCACATCATGCCTCGCTTCATCTCATCATAGCAAAGCCACATCTCAACATCATCATCAAATCTATCCATATGAGCTTCATCATCCGCCACATATGCCACGAGCAGCTTTTCCAATCCAAGAGCCTTTCCCTTAGCTTTTGAATCATCTTCGACCATCTTGTCTAAATCCAACAACTAATCAACTGGTTTATAACAATCAATCAAATCAATCATTAATCCAAGTAATCAATCACGCAAACAAGATCTAAAAGCAATTATAACTAAAATGGCAATTTTGTAAATAAAGAGTGCAAATCTAACAAGCATGAAACATGAGCAATATCTCTACAACTTGATGAATGAACTTGCATAGATTAACATGTAGTAAAATGGATGTCAAATCATCATGAACAATGGATCTATACTTAAGTTTAAGAAAATGCATGGAAATCACTATTTTAACACATAATCAAGCCACCAATCCGATATACTCCTTTGGATCCGTGTGAGAGATAACCACCACTCATCGAATCTCCTAAACAACTCAAAAGCAACACACTTCAGATCTGGACAGTGAAGGATCTAGCTCGATTCTCCAAAATTCCGCTTCAAACGATGGAATCTCTCTTCGATGGTTGAAGATCTTCGATCTAAGCTCTTGGATCTTCGATTTGATCTTCGATTTGGATGGAAGGAATCACAAGATTAGAGTGGAGAAAAGAAGTGAAGAAGTGCAACACTCGAGCTCTCAAAATGGCAGCACTTCGTCGCTTCAAAATCCGGATCCCAAAAAGTGAAGAAAAACCCCGTATTTATAGGCTGGAATCCTTAAGTCGTCCGCCTCCTTAAGTCATCCACGACTCATGAAACCCCATGACTTACGAGTCACGACTCAGTCAATTCTACGACCTAGCACTTGCACGACTTAACAAACCTTCCGACCTAGCACGTGCGCGACTTACGACCTAACCTTACACACATGCGCACGACCTAGCGACTTAACAACATAAGTCCTTACGCGTTCTACGACTTACGACTTTGCAGACCCTACGACTTAAGTCCTTACGCGACTCAACACATATGCGCAACCTAACGACTTATCAACAGTCGCGACCTAACACACATGCGCGTTACTCCTTAAGTCGTTTAGACGACTTAACAACTTACGACTCAACGACTTAACGACCTTTCAACTTAATGCTACACGACCTATCTGAGATACGACTTAAGCCAAGTCCCAACGACTTACGACTTAACACCTTTAGGTCGTCTAACGACCTAACTACAACCACTTAACTGTTTGATGTGTGTTTAGTGTTTGATGATAACAAACTATATATATCGTATTTTAGATGTGTTTACAGATTATACACATACAGGAATAACAGAAATTTTATCAACACAGAATTTGAATTCAAACTGAAATTTTATTCAAACAGTCTTTTTATTACAAATTTTGAATAGTACAAATTCTTACTCTCACTATAACTTTACAATTTTTGAATACATCACAATTCGATTTTACAGTAACAACCTCACTCAATCACTCATCTGCATTGTCCAGCTTCAGTGTTTGTCTTATCACCTGTGGTACCTGTATAATTGACAATCTACAGCAGTAATCTGAACAGAAACGAATTTAATTTGCAAAAATATAAATTTTGTTTTTAAAGCTGTCTCAGATATATGGGTTAACGTCATCATCTTTGATTGTGTAATATCTATGCATATCAGTATTCATATCAGGGACAGGTATTTACGAGTGACTGCAGTACACACGTATGCACGTGTGCACTGCCTCGCCAACTCGCGTGCACAAGGTCAAATCAAAGTTAGATTCAACACAAGAGCAAATAGCCTCGAACAAAAATTCAATGAACACTGCAACAATGAATATGAACATGACATCCAAGATATCAGGTTATACTAGCAGGAGAAGTAATACATGAACCCAAAATGAATAAATGACAGAGATGGGATGAGCAAGTGAACCAAACCAAAACAGAGCCCAAGTTTACATATGAAGTGATTCAAGTCCAAGCAACCAGAGCAATGCATCACTAAATGTCAAGGCAAAGCAACCAACTACATATATGCAATGCAGACAGGTCTAACAAAGTGGAATAGCAACAAAATGACAGAAATGATCAGACCACAAGCAACAACAAACAATGCAGCTGAGTACAATGGTACACAAGTCAGATGCAAAGACACAAGGTATATGAACATAACAGCAGGTCGAAAAGTACTTAGGGAAGATCACAAAGTGTACAAATCAAAGAACACATGACCGGACATGCACAGGAGAAGCAATTTCAAAATCAAGTGAACCCAGTGCCAACATACCCAACTAGAATTGCAACTACAAGATTAATCAAGTACAATGCAGACCATAACATAGCAGTATGGAAGAATGCAAACCAGAGAACATATACAATATGCAGACCTAGGCTGCAACTTCAAATTACACAAATGAACACATGGCCGAGAATACAACATCATCCAGAACAAAGCTACAAGGCCAATGAACAAACAAGCAAATACATCAGCCTCAACAACGAGATGCAGACACAACCACCACTCAATACAATTCAGTTCAAAATCCAAACAGGGGTCAAGATGCCAACATCAATAAATATATAAAGTAGTAGAGGAGCTACTGAAATATGCAGTGCAGATGCCAACTACAAAGTCAATGCCGTGGTCATTTAAAAAAAATTCAAGACAAAGCCATGAACAAACAAGTTATACTACAGATCAGGTGAGGAACAAAAACAAAGAAATGCAACTGCAAGTTCAAAACAGTAAAGATGGCTAGAGGATCAAAATCGCAGATGTCAACAAGAAAAATCAACAGTGGATAAAGTAAAATGATCGAAGCCCAAGTCAAAAATCAAGGGCGTATCTGTATTCTTCGAAATGGTCAAAGTAATCAAAAGAGGAAAGTTTTGTTGCCGTGAGAATCAAGTGAGATCGAACGTTTCAAACTCAAAGCCGTGACTATCACGAAATAAAATTACATATATACGTATTTTGGAAAAAGTCAGAATCATCTCAAACGTTCAAGAAAAATCAAGTGGCCAAGTAATAATCAGTTGACAAATTCAAAGAAATAAAATCGGAAAGAATCAACAACGTGGTGAACACGTTTAATCAAATCAGACTCTATAAATAGAAGACCCAAAATCATCATTGACGGGGTGGTGAAAATCAAAGAAAACCCAATCATCACCGACAACAATAAAGCATAAGAGTTCGAATACAAAATCGAAGAGCAACAGTGATAAAAATCAAACCTGAAGCAACTGTCGAACTCCATCGAAGCAGCCAACAAAGAATTCATCTCGAAATCGATCGAACCAGGCAACATCAGAAACATCCAACAATCGATCGAAACAATCACGTGCTTCGACATACAAAGCTCACAGATCAGAGCGCAAGAGGAACGAAGCCCTAGCAAGCATCGAAAGAACGAACGAGGCCAAGCCCTAAATTTCCAGATCGAAGGAACGAGCCGCCATTTATTTTTCTAGAGCAAAGAAAAGGACCGGGCCAGAGATATTGTTGATCAAAGAAATAAGAAGCGGGCCGATATTAGTTGAAATAAAAGAAGGGGCCGGCCTATTTTTAAAGGGTTAAATTAATTAGGGTTTAAGTTTTTTAATAGGATTTAATTTAGTTTTAAAGGTTTTAAATTTGGGCCAGGTTTTATTAATCTATTTTTAGGCCAAGTTCATTTGAGGGCAAAAGTTTTTAAAATGTCGATTTATATTTTGCCCTGGGGTTCAAACTGTATTTTGTATTTTCAGTTTATATTTTTCAAGGTCCAGTTAGAGTCAATCACCACCTAGGGTTTAGGTGTTGTCAGATTGTCTAGTTAGAATTAGTTCAGTGAGCAGGGTGGCTGCGAGTTTGCAAAGCTCTATAGGCGGGAGCAGAGTTTGCGAGTAAACGAAACTCTATAGGCGGAGCAGGGTGTGCAAGTCTGTAGGAGTGTTTGTGAGCGGGAGCGAGTGTCTGCGAGTCTGTCAGAGTGTTTGTAAGCGGGAGACTGTTTAATTCTAATAGAAATCTGGGAATGCAGTAGTAGGCAGGGGTTGCCAAAGCTGGGTAAATTTGTGTGTGATTTACTTTACTGCATATTTATTTATCTGCTGATTGCTTCCACGTTTAATTTGAGAAAATTTGTGATAACCCTATTCACCCCCCCTCTAGGGTTAATCTAGATCCTACAAGTGGTATCAGAGCCTGGTATTTTTACTTTAACTCTAGAGTCATGAATTCATCAAATAATGCTTTTTCTGAAGGGCAATCTATTGTTAGGCCACCAATGTTTAATGGGAATGATTATGCTTATTGGAAAGTTAGGATGGGTATTTATCTTAGTTCTGTTGATTATGATGTTTGGGATATTATTGAAACTGGCTATAAAGCTCCCACTATAATTGTTGGTGATACTGAGATTCTTAAACCTAAGGATAGGTGGGACGCTAATGATAAGAAATTAAAAATTACAAATGCTAAAGCTATGAATGCTTTAATCTGTGCTCTTGATAAGAATGAATTTAATATAATTTCTCATTGTACAACTGCGCAGGAAATTTGCCATACTTTGGAGGTGACACACGAAGGAACTTCTCAAGTCAAGGAGTCTCGTCTAGCCCTGTTCAGCAATGAATATGAGAACTTTGTGATGGACAAAGGCGAGAGCATAAAGGACATGTTTGGACGCTTCTCAACCTTGGTATACAATGCTAGAGCACTTGGAAAGGTATTCTCCGAGGTAGAGCTAGTAAGGAAGGTGCTACGTGTCTTACCGATGAACTTTGAGGCAAAAGTCACGGCAATACAGAATCGAAAGATCTGAGTAAACTAAGCATGGAGGAGTTGATTGGCAACTTGATGACATATGAGCTTGAGCTAAAAACAAAAGAGGAACGCAACAACTCCGAACCAAAGAAGAAGACGATTGCCTTAAAGAGTAAAGAAGAGAGCAATGAAGAAGAAGAAGATCCAATTGAAGAGATTGCAATGGCTGTCAATAATCTTAGAAAATTGTCAAGATTCAGGCCACGCAAGAAGAAAACGAATGGTTATAGATCAAAAGATTCTGACAGTTCAAAAAATGAATTAACCTGCTATAACTGCAATAAGCCTGGCCACCTCAAACCAAACTGCCCACTTCTCAAAAACAACAAAGGAAAGAAAAAGAAAAAGAAGGTCTTCGCAGCAACTTGGGATGATGAGGGAGGAGAGGAAGTTTCAACTAATAGCTTAGAGGAGGCTTACTTGTGTCTTACGGCAAGGTCAGATTCAGAAGCAAGCTCAGAGGAATCAAGATCAAATTCAGAAGAAAGCTCAGAGGAATCTAGTGAGGTAAAGAACTATTCGTATAAAGAACTTGTTTATATGTGCCTCGATCTTACTAAAACAGTTGATGCTCTTGATTCTAAAATTGATAAACTGAAATCTGATAGGAGAGAACTTGCCCGTGAAAATTTTAGGTTAGAAACTGAACTTGAAAAGATTCAGAACCTAGATTGTAAAAACTGTAAAACTTTAGATTCAGAATTATCAATACTGAAGAATAGCTTGGAGAATCTTGAAAAAGAAAACTTGAATCTTAAGGAAACCATTGACACTAGGAGAAAGGATTTTATAAATAGATGCACCTCACTTGTGACTGAAAACACAACACTAAAAACCAAAGTCCAAAGTCTTGAGAAAACTCTGAATAACTTTTCAAGAGGAGAAAAATTATTCAATATGTTATTGGGAAATCAATTTTTTGCTAACAACAGAAAAGGACTAGGTTTTGGGAAAACACAAGTTGATGATAATGCAAAAAGTAAGAGTGTCTTTGCTAGATGTGAAATAATTGGACATCATGTTGAAAATGGTAGTCATAGGAACAAGAACACGAAATTTATACAAGTTTGGGTTCCTAAAAATTCTACGAATAAATTTCAAGTGTATTGGAACAATAATGAAAGGACAAAACAAGTTTGGGTTCCAAAGGGATTGTTTATTAATAATTATTCTGCCACTAACAACCATGGACCTATAAATAGGTCACATACATCTTTAACCGTGTAGGTGTGGTGGCAGGCTGAGGAACAACATTGGTGTTATCTGGATTCTGGCTATTCCAGATACACAACGGGCGACAAATCAACGTTCCTTAGCCTAGTATAAAGGTGACAGATTCACTATGGGCAAACAACGAAAGATTATCGTATAGGTAAAACAGGTAGTTGTATTTATTTTCAAACGATAAATAATCGGTAAGAATCTGCACCATAATCTGAATTAAATCAGCCAGTTATGATTGATGATGTTAATTCTGATTTGTTAATCATCTTTAAATAGAATTACTCTAAGTAACTATGATGGTTGACCGATTCTGATTTGCTTGATATGATCTTATATGATTAGACTTTAATCTGTGCTTAAAAATTTATCAACCATTTTTTCTTGAACTTAAATCTGTTTGGTCAAACTATGAGGATTGATTGATTGATCATAAAAGGTAGTTTTTGAGAAACTGTTGAAACTACTGATTCACTGGTGAAAACTTCAAATTGCTTTTAAGATAATAGTAATGCTTTAACTGTAATTCTACGGAAGGTATACACACTCGCTCTTCATTTGATAAAAGTTTGTGTGCGTTTTGTTAACACCATAGTTTTATTTCTGAAGATGAATCTGATACTGTTGAAATGGTTCTTAACTGCTTCTAGACTCCATATTATGTTTTCTGTGTGTTTGTATTTGCACGCTTTTCAATCTAACCATAAAAAATCACATTTGAAAGCCACTAAACGAATTTTGAGATAACTTTCACACACACACAAATTTGGACTATGATATCTTTCGTGTGAAAACTTTAATTTAGTTGGTTATTCTGATGTTGATTATACGGGTTCACTGGTTGACAGGAAAAGTACTAGTAGGACATGCTTCATGCTAGGACACTCACTAATTTCATTGTCTAATAATCCTGTTCTCCATTCACTCACGAAACACATTGATGTGAAACACCATTTTTCTTAGAAATCACATTGCTAGGAAAGACATTTGCATTGAATTCATTTCAACTGAGGAACAACTAGCTGATATTTTCACAAAACCCCTCCCCAAAGAAAGATTTTCCGGATTACGTTTTGATTTGGGAATTATGGAAATTGACTAATCATTTTTTCAATTTTTGGTTGAAATATTCTTGAATATTTATTTTCAACTTCATTTTCTAGAATTCAAACCTGTTTTGGATATCATTCAAAGATTGATTCGAATATGGTATTCAGTAGTGGAAATACGTTTGGTTTATGAAATTTCATAATATAATTAATTTGGTAACTTATTCCACGACCATTTCTATTTCTACCATCTTTCTATCATTCATAATGGTTTTGAAAAATGAGAAGAGTGAATTGCTTTTTAAATTAAAAAGGAAAAATCAAATTTTTTTTTAAAATATTCCACATGCATCCATTCTCATTTAAAAGTCCTTATGGTTATGCATGGATGGATCATGAGAGGTTATCATCACTCCATTCTCATTTAAAAGTCCTTATGATTATGCATGGATGGAGCTTGATAACTAATGAGTAACTGCTAAATCCCATTTAAAAGTCCTTATGGTTATGCGTGATTAGTAAGTGCTTATTTTTTTTGTGCTTTAATGTCAAATCTTTTTAAAAATTATAATAAATAGAATAAAACATCTCTCTTCTCATTATAAAAACCAAATCATCGATCCATTCTCTAAAATGTGGAAATTGTTATCTTGTTATGATATATTATGGTTTTTCCCTATTTTTTCCATTTGTTTTCCCCTACTGTTTCATTATTTTTTGTCAGTCTTTTGATGATAACAAAAGGGGGAGAAGAAAGAGATTTTGATAAGAAAATAAGTATTTCTGGAATATTTATTTACCAAATTTGTTAAATGTTGTTAGTTATTTTCTATAGTTCTTTTATTCGTCTGTAATTTCCTAAATCTTCTAAATAGGGAGTGGTCTCAGTTGTAGGGGGAGCATACATGTAGGGGGAGCTAAATATCTCATGTTTAAACACATCTACTGGAATTTCAAAATCTTTAATATATGTTTGTCATCATCAAAAGGGGGAGATTGTTTGATGTGTGTTTAGTGTTTGATGATAACAAACTATATATATATCGTATTTTAGATGTGTTTACAGATTATACACATACAGGAATAACAGAAATTTTATCAACACAGAATTTGAATTCAAACTGAAATTTTATTCAAACAATCTTTTTATTACAAATTTTGAATAGTACAAATTCTGACTCTCACTATAACTGTACAATTTTTGAATACATCACAATTCGATTTTACAGTAACAACCTCACTACATCACTCAATCACTCATCTGCATTGTCCAGCTTCAGTGTTTGTCTTGTCACCTGTGGTACCTGTATAATTGACAATCTACAGCAGTAATCTGAACAGAAACAAATTTAATTTGCAAAAATATAAAATTTGTTTTTAAAGCTGTCTCAGATATATGGGTTAACGTCATCATCTTTGATTGTGTAATATCTGTGCATATCAGTATTCATATCAGGGACAGGTATTTACGAGTGGCTGTAGTACACACGTATGCACGTGTGCACTGCCTCGCCAACTCGCGTGCACAAGGTCAAATCAAAGTTAGATTCAACACAAGAGCAAATAGCCTCGAACAAAAATTCAATGAACACTGCAACAATGAATATGAACATGACATCTAACCAATCATGTTATACTAGCAGGAGAAGTAATACATGAACCCAAAATGAATAAATGACAAAGATGGGATGAGCAAGTGAACCAAACCAAAACAGAGCCCAAGTTTACATATGAAGTGATTCAAGTCCAAGCAACCAGAGCAATGCATCACTAAATGTCAAGGCAAAGCAACCAACTACATATATGCAATGTAGACAGGTCTAACAAAGTGGAACAGCAACAAAATGACAGAAATGATCAGACCACAAGCAACAACAAACAATGCAGCTGAGTACAATGGTACACAAGTCAGATGCAAAGACACAAGGTATATGAACATAATAGCAGGTCGAAAAGTACTCAGGGAAGATCACAAAGTGTACAAATCAAAGAACACATGACCGGACATGCACAGGAGAAGCAATTTCAAAATCAAGTGAACCCAGTGCCAACATACCCAACTAGAATTGCAACTACAAGATTAATCAAGTACAATGCAGACCATAACATAGCAGTATGGAAGAATGCAAACCAGAGAACATCTACAATATGCAGACCTAGGCTACAACTTCAGATTACACAAATGAACACATGGCCGAGAATACAACATCATCCAGAACAAAGCTACAAGGCCAATGAACAAACAAGCAAATACATCAGCCTCAACAACGAGATGCAGACACAACCACCACTCAATACAATTCAGTTCAAAATCCAAACACGGGTCAAGATGCCAACATCAATAAATATATAAAGTAGTAGAGGAGCTACTGAAATATGCAGTGCAGATGCCAACTACAAAGTCAATGCTGTGGTCATTTAAAAAAAATTCAAGACAAAGCCATGAACAAACAAGTTATACTACAGATCAGGTGAGGAACAAAAACAAAGAAATGCAACTGCAAGTTAAAAACAGTAAAGATTGCTAGAGGATCAAAATCGCAGATGTCAACAAGAAAAATCAACAGTGGACAAAGTAAAATGATCGAAGCCCAAGTCAAAAATCAAGGGTGTATCTGTATTCTTCGAAATGGTCAAAGTAATCAAAAGAGGAAAGTTTTGTTGCCGTGAGAATCAAGTGAGATCGAACGTTTCAAACTCAAAGCCGTGACTATCACGAAATAAAATTACATATATACGTATTTTGGAAAAAGTCAGAATCATCTCAAACGTTCAAGAAAAATCAAGTGGCCAAGTAATAATCAGTTGACAAATTCAAAGAAATAAAATCGGAAAGAATCAACAACGTGGTGAACACGTTTAATCAAATCAGACTCTATAAATAGAAGACCCAAAATCATCATTGATGGGGTGGTGAAAATCAGAGAAAACCCAATCATCACCGACAACAATAAAGCATAAGAGTTCGAATACAAAATCGAAGAGCAACAGTGATAAAAATCAAACCTGAAGCAACTGTCGAACTCCATCGAAGCAGCCAACAAAGAATTCATCTCGAAATCGATCGAACCAGGCAACATCAGAAACATCCAACAATCGATCGAAACAATCACGTGCTTCGACATACAAAGCTCACAGATCAGAGCGCAAGAGGAACGAAGCCCTAGTAAGCATCGAAAGAACGAACGAGGCCAAGCCCTAAATTTCCAGATCGAAGGAACGGGCCGCCATTTATTTTTCCAGAGCAAAGAAAAGGATCGGGGCCAGAGATATTGTTGATCAAAGAAATAAGAAGCGGGCCGATATTAGTTGAAATAAAAGAAGGGGCCGGCCTATTTTTAAAGGGTTAAATTAATTAGGGTTTAAGTTTTTTAATAGGATTTAATTTAGTTTTAAAGGTTTTAAATTTGGGCCAGGTTTTATTAATCTATTTTTAGGCCAAGTTCATTTGAGGGCAAAAGTTTTTAAACTGTCGATTTATATTTTGCCCTGGGGTTCAAACTGTATTTTGTATTTTCAGTTTATATTTTTCAAGGTCCAGATAGAGTCAATCACCACCTAGGGTTTAGGTGTTGTCAGATTGTCTAGTTAGAATTAGTTCAGTGAGCAGGGGGGCTGCGAGTTTGCAAAGCTCTATAGGCGGGAGCAAAGTTTGCGAGTAAACGAAACTCTATAGGCGGAGCAGGGTGTGCAAGTCTGTAGGAGTGTTTGTGAGCGGGAGCGAGTGTCTGCGAGTCTGTCAGAGTGTTTGTAAGCGGGAGACTGTTTAATTCTAATAGAAATCTGGGAATGCAGCAGTAGGTAGGTGTTGCCGAAGCTGGGTAAATTTGTGTGTGATTTACTTTACTGCATATTTATTTATCTGCTGATTGCTTCCACGTTTAATTTGAGAAAATTTGTGATAACCCTATTCACCCCCCCTCCAGGGTTAATCTAGATCCTACATTAACTATCTCCCTTAAGTCGCTCGAACGACCTACTTCCCTTAGGTCGTTAACCCGCTTAGTTCCTTAGGTCGTTAACTCGCTAACTCCTATATCCTTAAGCCGCTAACTAACTTAACTCGTTAACCCCTAAGTCGCCAACTTCCTTAGGTCGGTCAAATGCTATAGGTCGCTAAACCCCTTAAGTCGTCTACCCCTTAAGTCGCTCCACGACTTAACCTTCTTCATGACCTAAGTCCCAACACGACCAAACTCCTTAGATCGCTCCAATCTCTTAAGTCGCTCAACCGGCCTAACTACTACACGACTTAAGCTTCAAACGACTTAAACTCTGGACGACTTAACAACACTACGACCTAATGACAACTGTTTTTACAAACATTCGATTCGTAAAAATACGGGTCGTTACAATAATGCTTTCCAAATGTTGGGCGATGTACTATCCATGACTGATGGGGGCAACAATTGGTTAGTGCTGATAGTCATTGGATATGGAATGATTCTCTTGATGGTTTTCTATTGGTTAATATAACAAAGATCAAAAATAAAATATCGATGTAACAATATTATAGTTCTCTTGACTTGAGAATATTATTGATCTTCAACATAGAATCTACGCTTTAATTATAGTTAGATCATGGAACGTCATCCATCGAACGACTATAGTTGGGCCGAGTGGAAGCATTGGAAGTGAAACATTATTCTAGAGAGGATTCATTAGCTTAGTTATATGAGGTTAGCATCAAGGTCAACTGAAGACAACTCAAAGTCAAAGACAGTTTGGTTAATAATAATTTTTGTTATTGAATTAAGGACTTTTGTTTTGGACTATAGAGTTAAATATGGATGATATTGGAATTTTAACCATTATCAAATTCCATAAGTCCGAAGTGATATGCTTTCGACGAAGAGAATTGGTGTAAATAATTGTCACAACCAGATAATGCTTAAAAAATTATTGGATTTTACGAAACCAAGTAAGCGATAAATTTAGCCAAATTTATAATTGTTATAGATTAATTAAAAATTAATATTTATGAAATATTAATTATGAAATTTTATTTGATGTGTATTGAACAATATTAAATAGTGTGCATATAATAATTATATAAACACTAACCGATACGCATTTAAAATTAGATTCAAATGCAATGAATATTAATTGGGTTTGGAATATTTTATAAGTCCTAGAAGGAGGCTTTGATAGCCAACTATAAATGGCCATAGTAAAGCTAGCCATATCTTGATATGGTAAGTTATTTTTGAATGAAAAATAAAGGAGAGAATGGGTAAGAGGAAAAAGGATCTATATCCACTTTCTGCTCTCTTATCTTTCCTTTATATAAGCCACCTCTCCCTCACTTAAGCTATGATTTTTTGCACTTCTACAATAGCAAAAGAAGGGAAGCTAGAGCTTAGATCAGCCTTAAGATTCTAAGTACAAAATCACATCAAAACAATTCAATTTGGTTGTCGATGGTTAGGTAATTTGGGAGCTAGAAACTTGGAAATTGGAATTGGATTGAAAGAGTTCACTTCTTTATTTCAATGTGAAAGCTTTGGGCTCCGGTGAAAGGTATTCTTCAGGTTTAATATTATACTATAATGTTTATACATGTATTTTTATAAATTTTGTTTTGTTAAAAATATCACGAATTGATATATCGATTGATTGTCACATGCTGATGGTTTATATATATAAGTGGATATATATTAAAAAAATATGCACATTTGTTTAGACATGCTCTTCGCCTTCAATTTTTATTTTTATTTTGAAATTTTAAATAATAATACATTATATGGATTTAAATATAAAATCTAATTTTAAAATTTTAACACTATATAATATATATATATTAAGGCTTAAAAAAATTTAAATTTGTAGGTGTGGTTTTCAGCAATAATATAAAAAAAATTAATTTTTTTGGGATATTTAATATACACACACTATTTTTAATAATTCAAAATTGATTATATATATAAAATGTGTGTGTATATATATATTTATAAATAACATTAAATTTTGGAAAAATTATTTATATAATATAAAATATACATTATGGCTTCGAAAATAAATTTTAAACTTATTTTATTACTCCCGTATGGCTTAATAATTAATTATAAGTTTAAACTAATAAATTATTTATATTATACCATCTTTTGACCAAGCGGTATATGGACAAACTTGAAGAGTCAGTCATCAAAGTTACCAAGGCAAGGCGCCCAAAGAGATAACCAAAGAATCCAAAAACCAAACATGAAACCAACCCAAGCCAAAATGTACATGGATCCACCTAAGTGGTGGGTCGACACCGTTCCAACTCCTTGGAGTTGTACCGATCTAAATCCTTGGAGTTGTACAACCCAACTCCAACTCCGTGGAGTTGTACTGATCCAAATCCTTGGAGTTGAAAAAATCCAAATCCCTGGAGTTGTACAACTCCAACTCCCTGGAGTTGTACCGATTAAACTCCCTAGAGTTCTATAACTCCAACTCCCAAGAGTTGTACCGATTCAACTCCCTGGAGTTCTACAACTCCAACTTTCCTCCACTAATGGGTCCCATCTTCTGCCTACGTACTCTACTCGATGATAGAAGCCTACTCCAAGTGTTGTTTTGTTGATCCAATGCAATTCTCTATCGATCTCCACGATCTCTTGAATCAGCAACTCTAATCTTTCATGACTCCATCATTTGGACTCCAAAACAAGCTAACATTGGTGCAAACAACTATGGAATCACGAAGCTAATCAAAAGATGAGCCAAAGCGAAGAGTTCAAGATGACCAAATTGGCAATCTTAGGGAGTTGCACTAACCCAAGCCCTTGGAGTCGTACCGACCCATAAAAGTTGATGAGTGGCATCCTACTTCGGTGGAGAAATAGATTAAGGCATGAAAAACGAAGTGGATATCTTTTAGGGGAGATTTTAGGCTCTCTACCTCTATAAATAGAGGGGTATGTCTCATTTTTTGGATCTTTTGGCTCTTGCTCTCCTTTCTCTAATTTCTTATGATCTCTGTCAGAGTTGTACCAACCCGTATAAACTTCCTTCTTCAAGTCAGAATACAAGCAATAAAACTCATCAAGTGACATAGGCCAAGATTAGCCAAACCACTATAAACTCTATATGTAATTCCTTACTCATTTTTCATATATTTTCTTCATTTTTTATTCTCTACTAAATCTATTGGGTGTTTGTGCCATTTTTGGTTCAAACAAATTAAAAAACGAAAATTAAATATTTTTTTACTGTTAGGCCGATAGCAGCAGTAAAATATGTTTTAATTATAATATATATATAATTATAACTAGCTGTATGTTTATATGTAATATGTGTTTAATTTAATTTAATATATATATATTTAAATATATAAATTTCAGTTCAAATATATATTATAAATATTCTAAATAATTTTAAAAATTAATGTTTAAAATAATTTTATACTTTAGTTATATTTATTCATTTATATGTATGTATGTATGTATATGTATTTTAACTAATGTTTTATATAAATAATTTATTACTAATATTTTATAATAATTATATAATTATATTTTCATATATATATATATATATAATTTTTTTTATGTATATACATACACACCCATATACATTTAGACAATCTGTAACGATTGCCTTTTCGACCCACAAATGTCGACACTAATACATCCATGGTATTCACGTGCTGAGCACCCAAGTGCCGGAAAGAAATAACATTACGGTAAAAGAATAAAGAAGAAAAGCAAAAGAACAAGAAGAGGAGAACAAAAACATCAGAATCTCATATGTGGAACAATAATATATAATATCTCAAAAAGATCTTTACAAAGGAATACTGTATGGATACAATAATCAAAGCAAACTAACATATCATCGGCCTGGACAATTATAACAGCCTGTCTTACAATTGCTAATAAAATTAAACAAAGCAATGAAACAGAAATAAAAACTAGGTAGGTAATCATCCAACTCCTCTCTAAGAGCTCTATTGAACATCAATGAAATCTGAAAATATACACGGGGATGACTCGAGCATTATAAGAAAATAACACCTGGATCAGTCTGGTAAACTAGTATGAGAAAACTCAAATAATTTAGATTATTTAATGCTATAAAACCATTCAAAAATAAAGGTATCTTAGAAGACCATGCCGCAGATAAATATGGATTGGTTTTTACCTTATGATAACTAAACCATTTCTATCAGAAAATCCAATGTTATTATAATAATGTCTAGGGTTGAAAAATAAATATATAACATAGCCGGAATAGTTACATTGATTGCATTCAACAAAATATTAGAGTACATTTGAAAATCGCTAAGGCGTGATCATAAAAATAGATTTTCCATGGAGACCTCCTTAGTAAATCGAGATCAATCTCCTATGAAAAGGATTAGAAGAAACCTATCCAAGCATCGTATATCTCTAGATAAAATATACTATAATAAAAATACAACTGGCCCAAAATTCGAACACTTTCATGGACAACATGAACCAAGCATCAACAACTCCCTGCGCACAACATCTATAAGCATACTCTAAATAATGGAGCTGATTCCTTGAGTTAACTAAATCCCGAATTGTGCATCCTACTCTATCTTTAGTTATTTTTCCAATGTCGAGGATACGTACGACAACTTTCACATGAGTCTTCATTACTTGAACAGATTACGAATCCCCAGTTGGATTCCACCATCTCGAACAGATCCACTTCCAAGAGATACAACACGTATCTCGGTCTTGAAATGGTTTTCGATAAGTAAAACACTTACCGATCCCGGTCTCTCCAAGATTGAATCGTATAATAGTTTTGAAGTGGTATTCGACAAGTAAAACACTTACCAATACCGGTCTCTTCAAAATCAATCCATGAATTTTTAGTTAACTTAATTCCGGTTCTTTTAGAAGTAACCGAAAGCTAGAGGTGTTTCATACCAATGCTCCTTCCTAGGGATTCTTATTAGTATAAATCCGCGAAGTCTTTCGTATACTTCCTAAGTTAAGTGGTAGTCGACTAATCGACTATCAAGTCTCAAGCACTGGCTTATGGAAATCAAGGTTTATATACTTAACAAGTTTTCGACATTCTAGCTTAACTATTCCTTGGTCAAGAAGGAAGTCGGTAGGTTAGAGCTCTATTGCTCAGTCTCTACTCAAACATCAGTCTTGACTTTCATAAATAGAGAATCCTACCTTGTTCTGCTTTTAATGTTAAGTATAGTAATACCAACGTTTTATAAACAATCAAACCAAGGCCATTATATAGATTTTACTTTTCATAAGAAAGTAAACACACGAGCACTATCAATTCATACAAAGCATAATCAAGTCACCTAAATGACTTTTAATCCCTTATTTAATTAAATTATCCTTTGTTAATTAAAACCTCTTTTATTAGTAAAACTCCTTTTATCTAATAAAACTTCTTTCATTAATCAAAACTTCCTTTATCAATTAATACTCTTTTCAGTACTTTAAAAGTATTCATATACTTATCTCAACGGTATAATTAAGTATATTCACAAATCATTTAACGAGATTTAATTACTTACTTTAAAATATAATCAAAGAGGTTAAAAACAAATGTTACTTAAACATTGTTACTATAAACCCCATCTCTCTTATAAGTTAAACTTTTACTTTTCTATCTTTATATAAAAAGATGTCATACTTGTTATTTTCTTTAAAACTTCATTATTAAATATATCTAAGTATTTTCTTAAGGGTTAAAGACAAGTGTTATTTAAAACATTGCCACAACAAACCCAAAACAATTTATTTATAATTATACTTAAAGTATTCCTTGTTAAAGTCTTAATTGTATTCATAATTATAATTTTGATTATAATTAATAAAGGTTAAAAACAAATGTTACTAAAACATTGTTACTACAACCCAAAATCATTTCTATATTTGTCATTAACTTTAAAATATTTATTTTAAAGATCAAAGCATATCCACACTTATTATTTAAGGTAATACACTTTAAATTAATCTTACAAGACCATTTATTTTAACCGGAGTTGTTAGCACCAAAATTGGTCACTAACCTCTTAGAGAAAGATTGTGTAGAGATATAAGTGATGAAAGCAAATTAAACAGAGAAGAGAATGCTACTTTAAATGCAGAAAGTAAGAACATCAAATTTATAATGGTTCAGCGTAATTGCCTACGTCCACTTTGAGGTTAAACTTTATTGATCTTCTTAATAGATGATTACAAATACAATTCGTGAATCAAATGCTTGAATGAAGTTGTTAAGTAGAGAAGATGAGTCTCAAAAATGGCAGTCTCCCCAGTGTTCTCTCCAAAAAAGGATCCCCCTTCACTGTGACCCTGCCCCTCTATTTATAGGCAAATATGGGCTGGACTTCCCGAGTGGGCTTGGTGGCCGAACACTCTAGCCCGAGTACAATGGTTGCTGCTTGCCGAACCAGGCATGCCGAACGTCACAATGCCGAACGGTCCTCTCCATGCCGAACGGTACGTTGGATGTGTGGGGAGTGCAGGATGGTTGCAGTTGAAGCCGAATGTATCTCTGTCCGAAGCTCTTGACCGAACAATGCTCCCTAACCGAATGATAGTGTCAGGTTGAATAGTTATGTACACCGAACGTCTCCCGGATGCCGAGTACTCCTGTTGCCGAGTACTCCTGTTGGATGCCGAGTACTCCTGCTATCGAGTTCTACTTTATGCCGAACACTCCTGTTGCCGAGTGCACCTGCTGCCGAGTTCTATTGAGGCCGAGCGCTAGCTGACGCCGAGCATTAGTTGATGCCGATCACTATGGATGCCGATCACTATGGATGCCGAGTACTTCGTCGAGTACTCCTAGATGCCGAACATTCTATGACGCTGAGTTCCACTGGAAGCCGAGTACTAGTTGCCTGGTCAAATCTCCAAGAAACACTTGCCCCCCAAAGTGTATTACGTGGCTGAATCGTGATACGCTTTGAATCGCATATCCCCGAACTTCGCTTCGAATCTAGGTTAACACTCTTTGGAGACGCTTTTTTGAGAATATTAGTGGTGGAGGTGTATAACGAGCGTGGTACAGATGCCGAACGAAGCAGTCGAAACCGAACACTCCTCATGCCGAACGACACTGCCTTCCGATGCCGAACACTCCGGCTTTGACCGGTTCCACCGGGTATAGCCCCTTCGACTTCCACTTCCCTTCTCTATAAAACCAGGTCTTTTCCTTCTTCTCCCCTTTACTTTTTTACTTCTGCCGTTCCTCAAAGACTTGCAATTCTATTCAGTCGTCCGGATTTAAAACTTAACTACTCCATCCCAATCTCCAATCTGCAAAACTAGGTATTTTTCCTCGTACAATTCAAGTAGATTTCAAACGAGATGGCCGAGTGTGTCTTTCGGGTAGGTCGTCTTTATTGCCGAACGATGATGCGAGGAAGAATGATTAGGAGTATGTCCACCTATGGGTTTAGTCCCTTCGTGTCGAACCGAAGTTAAAGGGAAGAAAAGAAAAAAAAAGAAAGAATGAAGGTGCTGGAGGAGGTAAAGGTGTTGTTTGGCGTAGCATTGCTCCGGCGTACGTCGCCACGCGCCGGACGGTGGAATGGAAGGCTGCCGAGCACTACCTTGGCCGAACAATCCCAGGCCGAGCATTTACTAAAATGCCAAACTATAATTGAGCCGAACGAACTAAGGCCGAACAATACCCAAATGCCGAACAGTATATGTGCCGAACAACTGACATGCCGAACAGATACATATGCCGAACACAATTTAGACCGAACAGTACCATTGCCGAACACCATTTAAATGCCGAACAGTCTACGTTTTGAATAACTGACCTGCCGAACAAACATACATAACGAATACTATACCTAGGCCGAACAATATCAAGGCCGAGTAATGCACATGCCAGACAATTATAAATGCCGACCAATGATAAATGTTGAACCATACTTAGGCCGAACACTGTAAATGCCGAACGAACAATTGTCTTGCCTAATCAATACAAGGGCAAAGATCTAAGCACACCATCATGTGAAACTGACCCGGATCATTAACTCCCTAGTTTTAGTAGACTTAAACCTGGACTTCGATTAACATTCGTTCTCTGAATTTGAAACTGTAATCACCTCAAGGCGGGCTTTTTGAGACGGTCAGCGATGACGGTCTTCGAAGGCGACGATTCGAAGCTCACTTTTATATCTTTGAAATCTTTAGATTCTTATTGCTTGTACACGATTGTTTGCACTAGTTCACACACCACGTGGGGGGAAAATCCGTGTTGTTAATTCTAACGCTCGACGTTTTTCAAGTATAGTTTTCTCAGGCACTTAGCTAGGTTCGTTATTTATTGAGGATGTCAAGAAAGTCTAGCTCCGCCACTATATCCGACAGGCTTGGGCCGTCATCAAGGCCAGAAGCTGCTGATACTTCTAATCCGTCGACTTCTCTTGCTCACAACTTAGCACCTGATGCCCTGGAGGCAGCAATTCTTCTAGACAATCCGATCGATTCACAAGCTTCGAAGATCAACGAAGCCGCTCTCTGACGGATATGCTCCATTCATGGGATCCCTTTTGCCGACGTGTTGGTCCCTTCGCGACACGATCGTCCTCATCTGCCCCCAGTCGGGTATACCGCCTATAACAAGTTCATGTGTTGGATGGGCAGCGTGCCTCCGTTCAATTTATTTCTCCGGGATGTATTGCAGTATATTGACATAGCTCCATCGCAGCTGCACCCGAACGGCCATGCGTTTCTATACGGGACCTACTTACTTTTCATGGCCGTCTTCTCTAGACCTCCAACCGCTGGCGATATCAGATACATTTATATGATCAAGAGACGAAAAGACAGTCCTTCCTTTATGTTCCTCGAGCCGTACCACAAATGCCAAATCTTGACAGGGGCATGCAGTAAATTCGCCCTGTACAAACAGGAATGGTTTTATGTGCGCTGCCCTCCTGGTTTTGCGAGGAGATGGGTTGAAGGCAGTAAGTCTCTCTGCCGAGTCACTATTCGCATTTAACCGGAGTCATGCTTTTCCTAACTCTTTGTTTCATCTTTTCAGGTATCAACCCGCGTTCGGAAGGCCGAGGATATTCTGAGGCTGTTGAAGCCATTAGAGCTCTTCCTGCCGAGGAACGAGACATCCGGACTATCATTTCAAATGAATCACTGTCGGGGTTTGGCTTGCTAGCCCCTGGTCGTCGGATCAGCCTTCCAGAAGGTGTCATCATTCCCAAACCTTCGTCCGGTAAAGGGAAAAAACAGGCCGGATCGTCGTCGCGTCGCACTCCCGATACGCACGAGGAAGGTGGGTGCAAAGAAGATGAAGCTCCTGAGACTCAAGACGAGAATGTGGGTCCCGCTTGGAATCCGGCGGTCGAAGTCCAAGACATTGAAACGTCATCCTCCCCTTCAAAGAGAAAGAAGAAGTTAAAATATAAAGTTCAGAAGGAGAAAGTTGGTGGCACTTCAAAAGTCATGCCTATCCCGCCTAAGAAAGAGGCTTCCTCGCAGCACCTGGAAAGTTCCCTGAGGGGTCTATCGAACCTATCTATTCCCGATGATATACTTAATTATGGGTTTGATGATCCTGAAGCCCTCAAATTTTCTTCACCCGCTAGAGGCAATGAGGGAGTTCAACTCCCGGTCTAAGGAGACAACACTCCGATTAGCAAAGATAAACGAACGGGTCTGTCGGGGGGAACACTAGGACACGCACGCACATACGCATTCCATCATACACTTCATTTTTTTTATTTCCCGGATTTTTCCTAACTCGTTGTTATCTCCATTCTTTGCAGGTGACATGGGACGCTCTCACGGACTCGATCGCCTTCATGGATCTTCCATATTTCATCACTCCGGATGGGACTCAGGCTCAGGCAGACGTAGGGACAGGGATGATTACGAAGATAGAGACAATCGTCCCCGCGATTCGTCTCACCGTAAGAAGGCATATTCTCAATCTTCACAGTCCCGTGATCCTCTTCCTCCAACTGAGCCAGATAAAGAGAAGTCTTCACAGAAGGGTTACCAATCTGATGCTCCTCGAGAACAACACTCCGGTTCATCGAGTACAAGGCAAGTTCTGGAGCAACGAAAAAGAGCGGAACTTCCAAAGCCTCCTCCTCCTACTCCTGCGGTGGACCCAACTGTTGCGGAAAAGATGGTCGATCTTAAGGCCAAGTTTCCGAAAATTTGCTTTGACGGTTTGAAGTTCCTCCCGGCTATTCACCATATTCCTAGGCACGTGAAGCAGAGTGCCATTGCCTGCAATAACGACGTCTATGTTCAACATGACGCGTTTGTGCACTTGGTGGAGAAGATCTCGGAGGTGTCCGTTGAGCGTCAACATGAGATTGATCGCCTGAAACTGGAGGCTGGCTGCGACAAAAACATCATCGAGCACCAAGACGTAGAGCTCGCTTCGTACAAGTCGAAGCTGAAAGCCGCTGAACAAAGTGCAAAAGATACTGCTGAGGCAGATACTTGCTTAGAGATGGCTCACAAGAAGGAGCTTGATGAAGCAGTCCAGCGCAGCGGTGCCCTCACCCTAGAAAAAGACTCTGTCCAAAAAGAGAGGGACACGCTCGTCGTGCAAGTCAGAGAGCTGAAAGAATTACTCTCCAAGGAGAAGGAGGACAAGGTAGCTGCTCAAGAAGAATCACAACGATACTGTGATGAAATCGTTGCTACTCGTCTCCTGAAAATGAAGCTCGATGACGAACTTGCTGGGGTTGAGAAAATGAAGGATGAGGCCCGTAAGGAGGGCAAAAGAAAGGCTGCGGAGGAGATTGACTCTCGTCTCGAGGCGGCCGCAGAAGCCGGCAGGGAAGAAGTCAAATGCATGTTTGACCCGTTGATCGCTGAATATGGAGCCCGCGTCCTTATGCATCGCGACTTAACATTCTTGGGCGACGGCTACCTCGAATCCCTAGCTGAGGCCTGGGAAACTTTGATAAAGATCAGGAAAATCGAGTCGGGCTCTGAAGAGGTCGATGAGGATGCTTTGGTGAAGGAGTTCCTTAGGGGGAATGAGCCAGCGGATTTATCCGCAGCATTGACGCTTTATAGCAAAGGCTCTCCCCTTCCAAAAGAGAAAAATGATGAAGCTGGCCCATCTGGGGCTAAGACTATGGCTCCTCACGCTGCACCCTGAAGATCCCGGGCTTGGTGTTCATGTGCTATCTCCTATTCTGGAGGGTGAAACCCCACGCGCAACCGATAGCCAACCAGAACCCGGTAGGAAACTCTTCTTTTCTAGAAGTTGAAAGATCCCGTCATTTTTCAGCAGTGGTTATTCGTTCTAACGCTCATTCTTTATGTTTTCATGTAGGCTGTTCTGACGCTGAGCCGACTCCAAGGAGCGATGATGCCAAGGAGGAGGCAGAGAAAACTAGTGACGCTGTCCATGCGGGAGTAATTCCTGGTCCCGATGCTCAAGTGATTGGGGCGCTAGATGATGATAAGCTTGACACTTCATCTCCTGCCGAAGGTAGTGATGAAATTGAAATCACTGGCGCCTCTGAGCATACTTCACAGATGAGCATGAAGGACCGCCTCGCCGCAGAGGAGAAGAAAAAGGCCGAGGTCAAAGTTGAACCTGGAATCCTGGAACTTACCGACCCGCGGAACAGACCTTTGAAAATCATTCTCCCGGGCAGGTCCAAACCACTAGATGTTCCGTCTCCTACTCCTGACTCCGCTTCTTTAGCAAGCAAGAAATCCAAGAAAAAGCGTGAAGGAGAGGAGTCGTCGGAAAAAACAAAGGAAGACAAGAAGAAGAAACCGAAGAAATAATTAATACACTCGTTCAACGAGCTTCTTGCTTAAGTCCTGTAGCTTGTATAGATAAGTTCTCAGCTCTGAGTTTTGTAGGAGTAACTGTGTAACCCCATTTTGAACTATTTGAATGAAGTTTAGTTTTTTTTTGTTTGAATGATTCTCTTGCTTTTCTTTTGTTTGATGATTAACTGTAGTCGCATTATCTCCCAGTCCATTTTCGTGTTGTTCAAACATCTCCGGACGTGGCATATTTCTTGTTCTACATCTCTCGAGTACTTGGACTTTTTTCTAAATCTGCGCTCCGGGGATTTAGAGTAAGTTGATCCGCGTTCAGGGGATTTGGAGGTTCGCATCGGTTATACTCTAGTCCGCATTCTAGGGACTTTGGGTACTTCGATCCGCGCTCTGGGGACTCGAAGATTTGCAATCGTTTATACTCTAGTCCGCGCTCCGGGGACTTAGAGTACTCCGATCCGCGCTCTGGGGATTCAGAGATTTGAGATCGTTTATACTCTAGTCCGCGCTCCGGGGACTTAGAGTACTCCGATCCGCGCTCTGGGGATTCGGAGATTCGATATCGTTTATACTCTAGTCCGCGCTCCGGGGACTTGGAGTACTCCGATCCGCGCTCTGGGGATTCGGAGATTCGAGATCGTTCATACTCTAGTCCGCGCTCCGAGGACTTGGAGTACTCCGATCCGCGCTCTGGGGATTTGGAGATTCGATATCGTTTATACTCTAGTCCGCGCTCCGGGGACTTGGAGTACTCCGATCTGCGCTCTGGGGATTCGGATTCGAGATCGTTTATACTCTAGTCCGCGCTCCGGGGACTTGGAGTACTCCGATCCACGCTCTGGGGATTCGGAGATTCGAGATCGTTTATACTCTAGTCCGCGCTCCGGGGACTTGGAGTACTCCGATCCGCGCTTTGGGGATTCGGAGATTCGAGATCGTTTATACTCTAGTCCGCGCTCCGGGTACTTAGAGTACTCCGATCCGCGCTCTGGGGATTCGGAGATTCGATATCGTTTATACTCTAGTCCGCGCTCCAGGGACTTGGAGTACTCCGATCCACGCTCTGGGGATTCGGAGATTCGAGATCATTTATACTCTAGTCCGCGCTCCGGGGACTTGGAGTACTCCGATCCGCGCTCTAGGGATTCGGAGATTCGAGATCGTTTATACTCTAGTCTGCGCTCCGGGGACTTAGAGTACTCCGATCCGCGCTCTGGGGATTCGGAGATTTGAAATTGTTTATACAAGTCCGTACTCCGTATAGGATAATGTAATTCGTCATCCGGTCATGGGGTATAGAAACATTAGTGATCTGTGGAAAATACGGCTTCAAGCCTTTATTAATGAAAATCAACTAAACTGCTCGATTACAACTTTAAAAAGAAACTAAGTTATGACTGAACGGAAACATGCAGGAAATAAAAGTGCCTAAAACAAGAAAGAAAACATGCTAAATGTAATAGTGCCGCAGATGTTCACTGTTCCATGCTCGGGGGAGTGTCGTGCCATCAACGATCGCTAGCTTGAATGTTCCCTCTCCAAGCTTCCGTTCAATGGCGTACGGACCTTCCCAGCTGGGATTCATACGTGATGGTACTGGGAAAACTCGTTTCAGAACGAGATCACCCACATCAAAGATCCTTGGGCGGACTCTGCCGTCGTAGTAGCGCTTGACTCGGTGCCTATGCGCTGCCGCCCTTAATTCGGCTTCTTCATGCTTTTCATCGATGCAGTCCAGTGATTCCAACAAGAGATTCTGGTTCGTCTTGGGATCATAGTATGTCACTCGGTGTGATGGAACTTCAAGTTCCACGGGTATAACGGCTTCGGAGCCGTATGCCAAGGCGAATGGAGTGTGGCCGGTCGCGGACTTGTGGGTAGTTCTATATGCCCATAATGCTGTCGGGAGTTCATCTACCCACTTGCCTCCAACCTTCTCCAGACGCTTCTTCAGTATGGACTTGATTATTTTGTTAACGGCCTCGACTTGTCCGTTAGCTTTTGGGTGTGCAACGGCGGCGAACTTTTTCTCGATGCCGTACTTTAAACAGAACTCTTTGAACTCTCTACTTTCAAATTGCGTCCCATTGTCCGTAATGATGGTGCGAGGAAGGCCAAAGCGGCATATAATGTTTCGTACAACGAAGTTAATGACCTTCTTAGAGGTGATTGTGGCCAAAGGTTCTGCCTCCGCCCATTTTGTGAAATAGTCGACTGCAACTATCGCGTATCTCGCGCCACCTCTGGATATAGGCAAAGAGCCGATTATGTCGATTCCCCAGATTGCAAATGGCCAGGGACTAACCATTTGTGTGAGTTCCGTTGCTGGAGTCCTCGGTATTTTTGCATATCTTTGACACTTGTCACACTTTCTTGCATAGTTTGCGGCGTCCCGGTTTACGGTTGGCCAGTAATATCCATAGCGGAGGATCTTTTTTGCTAGCATTTGCCTCCCAGTATGGTCGCCACATTCCCCTTCGTGAACCTCTCTTAAGACTCGCTTTGTCTCATCATGAGCGATGCATCGTAATAATGGGACTGAGAATCCTTTTCGATACATTGATCCATCCTGCATTACGTATCGCGCGGCCTTTCGAAGGACCTGCCGTCTTTCGCTTCTTTTTCCTGGTAAAGCCCCTGTCGTCAGGTATAGTTTGAATGGGGTTATCCACGATTCCTTCTCGATTTTTGTTTCCAACACGCAATCGACTTTCATCTCGTCTATGCTCGGGGCATGCGAGACTTCAACGGGATACAATCCCATTTGCTGTGCATCGCCGGTACTCGCAAACTTAGCCAATAAGTCGGCTTCTTTGTTCAGTTCGCGTGGGACATGCGAAATGTCATAACGCTCAAGATTTGATAGTAGTTCTTGGACCCGAACAAGGTACGGAGCAAGCTTTCGTCCCTTTGCTTGGTAGTCTCCCCGCACTTGATAAACCACCAACTGTGAGTCAAAAAAGATTTCAACTGATTTAATCCCGAGTTCTCCGATGAGCTTCAAGCCCGCAATCAGTGCTTCATATTCTGCTTCGTTATTTGTAGCTGGGAAATCGAGCTTCAAAGCATAACAGATTGATCGGTTTTCCGGAGTTATAAGAACTATGCCTGCGCCGGAGCAACGGTCATTTGATGCCCCATCAGTGTATAATTTCCATCGGACGGGGGGAATGACGTCGTGATTATTCGGTTCGACGGGAATGGTAAACTCAGCGATGAAATCTGCTAATGCTTGCCCTTGGATGGCTCTTCGTGGTAAGTAGGCGATATCGAATTGGCTCAATTCTATGTTCCATTTTAGCAATCTTCCAGAAGTTTCCGGCCGTTGGAGTACCTGCCTCAGGGGTTGATCGGTATAAACACTGATTGAGTGTGCTTGAAAGTATGGGCGCAGCTTACGTGATGCAATCACCAAGCAATAAGCTAATTTCTCGATTTTAGGGTAATTTCTCTCCGCCCCCGTTAAACGCTTGCTAACATAATACACCGGCCTCTGGACTCGATCCTCCTCACGAACTAAAGCCGCACTTATCGCATGTAGGGATACAGCCAAGTATACGTATAGCATCTCGTGGTCAACTGGTTTTGACAGCATTGGTGGACTCTCCAGATGCCTCACCAGATTCCGGAATGCTTCCTCACAACTAGACGTCCATTCGAAATTTCTCTTCCCTTTCTTTATTATATCAAAGAATGGGACGCACTTGTCAGTTGCCATGGATATAAATCGACTTAGCGCAGCTACTTTTCCATTCAAGCTCTGTACTTGCTTTATAGTCCTGGGCGCTTGCACATCTCGAATAGCTTGGATCTTTTCTGGGTTAGCTTCAATTCCTCTAGCATTGATGATGAATCCTAAAAATTTCCCCGATGCAACGCCGAAGGAACACTTCAGAGGGTTGATCTTCATCCCATAATACCTGAGTATGTCGAACATTTCAGCCAAGTCTCGAATGTGGTCGTTTGACCGTCGTGACTTCACGAGCATGTCATCCACATAGACTTCCATCGTTCTACCCAGTTGGTCTTTGAACATTCGATTCACTAAACGCTGGTAAGTTGCTCCTGCGTTCTTCAATCCAAAGGGCATCACTACATAGCAATATAGTCCGACATTTGTAACGAAGCTGGTGTGTTCTTGGTCTGGAATATGCATCGGGATTTGGTTGTACCCTGAGTACGCATCCATGAATGATAACAGCTCATGTCCTGCAGTGGAATCGACCAACTGATTGATCCTTGGCAATGGGAAACTGTCCTTTGGGCATGCTTTGTTCAAGTCGGAATAATCTACGCAAGTCCTCCATTTCCCATTCGCCTTTTTTTCCAGCACGGGGTTGGATACCCATTCAGGGTAGAGGGCGTCGCGGACGAACCCATTTGCTTTGAGTTTGTCTACCTCAGCGGATCTCTCCGGGTCCATTCCTCTCCTTTTTTGTTTAACCGGGACATATTTTGGGTCTATGTTCAACATATGACTCGTGATGGCGGGAGAAATCCCACACATATCAGAATGCGTCCAGGCGAAAACATCAAGATTCGCCCGGAGGAAGTCGCTAAGGTCTTCAGTCATCGTGGGGCCAAGCTGTGATCCGATCTTCAGTATTCACGAAGGGTCGTCACGGCTAACTGAAATGTCAATCGTTAATTCAGCCGGCGCTGCCTTCTCTTCCCTGGGTTTCTCATCGTCGTCTCTCGGATCTATATCTCTGAAGATCCGAGAACTATGCCCGAGCCAGGGCTCGGGCACTACTTGTCAATTATCCGCATTAAGGATGCGGACGGGATTGTCCGCAACCTTTCCCTTCTCCCTCCGATGGGCCTCTCGGAGCTCAGCCACATAACAGGAACGACCAGCTGCTTGGTCGCCATGAACAATACCTACTCCTTTGTCAGTTGGGAACTTCAAAGTTAAACACCACGGGGCTAACGCTGCCCTAAACTCAGCCAGGGCCGGCCGGCCCAAGAAAACGTTATATGGAGAATCCACATCCAGAACTACGAAGGGTAGAATTTGCACCCTCCGACGCTCGCCTTGTCCCAGTTCAACTGGTAACTCAACATAACCCACGACATCGGTCGCTGCGCCGTTAAAACCGTGTATACGAGCCTTGGACGGTTTCAAGTCCTTGGTTTCCAGTTTCATTTGGTCATAAGCCTTCTTGAAGATGATGTTGACTGAACTTCCGCAATCAATCAGAATTCTTTTTACATATGCTGGTCCGATCGTCGCAGATATGACCATCGGGTCGATGGTCGGAGCCTCTACTTGATCAGCGTCTCTGTTTCTGAACACTATATCGTCTGTCATTACGCGCTGCTGCTTAGCAGGGGTCCCATCCTCCACGTTCGAACAACACTCAAAATCTGCATGCTTCAGGGACCTTGCATATCGCTCCATCTCCTGCCAATTCTTATCTGCGGGGTGAGGTCCGCCGATAATTGTATTTATGACTAGTCTACCTACGGTTCAGGCAGGTTCCTCGGGATGACGCGGAGCTGGTGCACGGCCTGGGTCGGACGTTCCTTGTCCTCCTTCCTGTGGATCCTTCACAAATTCTTACAACTTCTTTTGCTTGATTAACTTCTCGATAGCGTCGTGCAGGTGTCTGCACTCTTCCGTATTGTGCTCATAAGTCTCATGGAAGCGACAATATTTCCCGATCCGCTTCTGTTCCTCGGTTGATTCTTTTGGACGTGGCTTTCTGTACTGAAAGGTATTGCAGGTGGATAGGTAGATGTTCTCAAGCGGCGCGTTCAGCGGAGTATATTCGCTGTAGCTTGGAATTCTCGACTTCCACTTCCCCGCTTCTCTCTTCTTCCCTTGATTTCTTCCTCCAGACTCCTTAGGCTGTCCAGGCTTGTTTTGGACATTGACTTGGACCTTTCCCGAGCTATCTCCGGACTGCTTCACAGCAATGTTGCTCTTCATAGACTCTTGGACAGGTCCTGGTGCCTTATCTCGTCGTACCCACCTAGCTTCCTCTCTTCTTATGAACTGGTGTGCCTTTGAGTAGAAACGCTCTAGCGTGGTCGGAGGCTTTCCTGCCAACCAGTCTCCAAATTCAGACTCCGGATCCACACCTCTCATCACAGCCATTAGAATTGCATGATCATTGGGATTACTGACTTCAGTTGCCGCGACATGGAACCTTTTTAAATATTCCTTCAATGACTCCCCGGGACTTTGGATTACACTTGACAGAGACATTACGTCCTTCAGACGAGTAGTGTGTATCCTGAACTGCTTAATAAACTTCTTTGCCAACTCCTCGAAATTGGATACAGACCACGGAGGAAGTCGGGTAAACCACATAGTAGCGATCCCAGATAGAGTAATTGGAAAGCATCTACACTTGGTGGCATCATTTGCTCTAGCTGAATCCATCATCCATTCGTACCTCATGACATGCTGTCTGGGGTCAGTCTTTCCCTCGTATGCAGGGATAGTTGGCATACTAAACTTTCTTGGGTACGCCGCCTGTAACACAACATCCGTGAACGGAGTGTGACTTCTTGACACTCCCCAATAATCGTTCGATAAGCCCTGATTTTCTTTCATCAATTGCCTGATCATGGCTGTCAGATCTGGTGTCTGTATGGAAGGCGGAAGGTTAGAGTCTGTTCTACGCGCCTGTCCATGCTGATGCCTCCTCTCCCGGCGATCTGCCAATCGTGCATCTTGAGGTTCGACATCGTTAGCGTTTTGATGATCTGGGCCTCCATCCTCCATTTGTACTCCGGTCCTGAAGTTTCCAGCTCTTGCTTGGTCATGGTCTCCAGCTGTTTGAACAACAGCTTCTGCTCGTGCAGCTTCAGTCTTGCGGCGTCTGCGCCTGGGAGGTTCATCAGAGGAAGTAGAGCTGTCAGATGAGGAATAAGGAGCGGGATTGCCCCCAGCATTCTGTTGCTGCTGTTGAGTGAGCTGTGCCATCAGGTTGGCGTTACCTTGCATTTGCTCTCCTAGTTGTCTCCTGCTTTCCCTGAGCTCTCTCATCAAGTCATTGAACTCTATTCTGGTGACAACTGGAGTTTGGTCCTGGGCGGCAATCCCTTCACCCAGAATTGCTGGTTGGTTGCTAGGTCCTGCTTGTTGCACGCTAGCAGTCTCGCAGGGATCCGCATTATGAGAAGCTGACCTGGTACGTGGTCCTGCCATTGTAGAGTTATTGGTATGAACTCTGAGTAGAATCAACGGATGTCCTATCAGTGAGTCGGATCTTCTTTGGGGGATTTTTTCAATCCAGTAGCTTCAAAGCAGATCCTTGAGGTCTGAGAATTCAATTCTCAGTGAAAGTACCAAAGTGTTAGCACCAAAATTGGTCACTAACCTCTTAGAGAAAGATTGTGTAGAGATATAAGTGATGAAAGCAAATTAAACAGAGAAGAGAATGCTACTTTAAATGCAGGGTTCAGCGTAATTGCCTACGTCCACTTTGAGGTTAAACTTTATTGATCTTCTTAATAGATGATTACAAATATAATTCGTGAATCAAATGCTTGAATGAAGTTGTTAAGTAGAGAAGATGAGTCTCAAAAATGGCAGAGTCTCCCCAGTGTTCTCTCCAAAAAAGGATCCCTATTCACTGTGACCCTGCCCCTCTATTTATAGGCAAATATGGGCTGGACTTCCCGAGTGGGCTTGGTGGCCGAACACTCTAGCCCGAGTACAATGGTTGCTGCTTGCCGAACCAGGCATGCCGAACGTCACAATGCCGAACGGTCCTCTCCATGCCGAACGGTACGTTGGATGTGTGGGGAGTGCGGGATGGTTGCAGTTGAAGCCGAACGTATCTCTGTTCGAAGCTCTTGACCGAACAATGCTCCCTGACCGAACGATAGTGTCAGGTTGAATAGTTATGTACACCGAACGTCTCCCGGATGCCGAGTACTCCCGTTGCCGAGTACTCCTGTTGGATGCCGAGTACTCCTGCTGCCGAGTTCAACTTTATGCCGAACACTCCTACTGCCGAGTGCACCTGCTGCCGAGTTCTATTGAGGCCGAGCGCTAGCTGACACCGAGCATTAGTTGATGCCGATCACTATGGATGCCGATCACTATGGATGCCGAGTACTTTTCCGAGTACTCCTAGATGCCGAACATTCTATGACGCTGAGTTCCACTGGAAGCCGAGTACTAGTTGCTTGGTCAAATCTCCAGGAAACAGGAGTGTTAAAATTCAAACTTCCTTTATTATATTTATAAAATATTTAACTTACTTTTTAACATTTATATATATATAAATACCTTTAAAATACTTATTAATATGTTGAAACACTTTTAAACTAATTAAATATATATTATAATTATATGTGTAGAATATTATTTAAAAATAATAAAGTTCGAAATTAACAAAAAAACTAAAATAAACATGTTTTATTTTTAAAAGCCACTTACTTTAAAAATTCATAAGTAATTATTAAAAATATATTATAACTTGAAACTAATTTAAAAACACTCTAATATAAGTTAGAAAACAACCCTAAAAATATTAGAGAAAAATACATAATTTAAATAACATTTTCACACAATTTATAGTTTCAAATAGCAAAGATGGCATTTTAAATCAGGCTACCAAAATAATTCGCAACAGTTCAGAAGTGTTTCAGAAGAAAAGACAGTACTTCAAAATGCTACCAAAAGGCCAATGCTATTTTCCACTTGATTTTGCTACAACTTTGCACCTAGTTTTTGACACATGAATAAAATGATTTTTGATCCATACTTTTTATAGTAGGTAGTATACTTTAGGTACTTGAATACTATGAATAAAAATTCCAAAGAATATCTTCTAACTATTTTATAGAAATTTTCAAAAACAAGGTATTTTTCAAAGTGTTCGTATAACAACTATTTTGCTATAAATTTAGCCACTTCGTTCAACTAGCTACCACATGATTTAAGCTTCAGAATTTTTACAATAAGAATAATATATTATTTACTTGTTGAAATGATAATGAAACCCTTAAGGAAGTCTCTACAAAAATAAATGTTATTACCCATAAACAAAGACTTTAAAAGTGTCGATATAACGACCTTTTTGTTATTAACTTTTACAACTTTATTTCATTATTTCTACAGCTTTCCAAACTAATTCCTCTCTATCCAAAACACTTATAAAAGTGTGAAGAACAATAAAATAGGTTATACAAAGATATGTTCATAAATCACCAAATTACTTAAGTTAAAGTTAAGGGATTCAATATGTGTTTATAGCGACAACCTGTTGGATATATTTCGACCGGTCTTTGCCGAACCAAATACCATCTCCCCCATCACCAAACCAGGGCCTTTCCGTCCCACTACCGAACCAAGCACACCGGTCCACTCAACATGCTTCCCACCGAACCAAGCACACCGGTCCACTCAACATGCTTCCCACCGAACCAAGTACACCGGTCCACTCAACATTCTTCCTACCGAACCAAGTACACCGGTCCACTCACCTCTTCCCACCGAACCAAGTACACCGGTCCACTCACCTCTTCCCACCGAACCAAGTATGCCGGTCCACCATACTTCTACCACCGAACCAAAGTAAGCCGGACCCGCTCCACTAGACCAGATTACATCAGCCCAGGCCCGCCAGCTGCTGTATACCTCCAACATCCCTACCCCTAGCCTCACTCTATAAATAGAGGGGCAGGGGTACAACAACGGGGACAAGTTTTGAGAGCTCAAGCACGGAGAGAACTTTCAAACAACTTTCTTTTACTTGTATCAAAGCTTTGTACTTGTAATCTAAACAAGAGAAGAGAAATAACATATGAAGTGGACGTAGGCACATTCTGGCTGAACCACTATAAATCTGCGTGTCTTTTACAGTTTAGCCCCTGCTTTTCATATATTTGCATAAATCACCCAAATCACTAAGAACAACATAAGACCTACTAAACCATACGACTTTGAGGTGTTTGTCCATTTTTTGTGCAAACATTTTTGGTGCTTTCACTGAGAACTAGAAGCTCGAAGCTTCAGCTTCATCCACTTAACAGTTTTCCTAACAGCATCGTTCGCCACTTGGAAAACATGCCTCCCAAACCGAGAAAAGATGTTAGCAAAGGAAAAAACATCGCATCCAGCAGTCTTCCAGATCCAGCTGTCACGAATCAAGTAAATCGTCCTCCTCCAACAGCGGTACCAAATGAAGGACAGGCTAATCCGACCACTCCTGCCACAGAACAGCCCGTAGCAATTACTAGGGCAGATTTAGACAGGGTTGTGGTTGAAGTAACTAACCGCTTCACATCCCAGCAGGAAGCCTTGGTGGACCATCTCATGTCACGCTTAAGGGATGCTGAAGAGTCCAACCGCAACACTGAATCATAGGGCGAGTCCCAGTCTGGATGATCTCAGAGACAACAAAGATCTTCCTTCTTCGAAGGAGCTAACGGCAGAAGTAGCCATGGTAGGAGTCGAGACCGAGCACAGCCCGAAGTTAGGCCTGAGGAAACGTTTGGTACCGAACCCAACGGGGGAGGTACCGGGCGAAGGTCAACTGTAGCTGAGCCTGTCATACTGCCTAACCACGGAAACGCCGGTTAACGGGGCCGAGCTAGAGTCCAGCCCGAAGTTGGACCCGAGGAAGTGCTTAGATCAGAACCCAGCAGGGGAAGATCAAGGCAAGGGCCAACTGTAGCTGACCCTAGCATGCTCCCAGAAGATCAAAGGCGGCCGCTGGAAAATATGAGGAATGATAGACAATACCATCCCTATAGGTCATCTGGACGGAATCAATCCCACAGAACAGAACCAAACTCCTTTCTATCTGCTCCAAATTCTGATGAAAGGATGGCACGCTTATTCAGAGAGTGTGTCCAACGGGAGCAAAGAGATCGAGGGATAGGCGCTAGGGTAACCAGTCCTTTTGCCCGCAATATCGAAATCGCTATCACTCCCCGAGAATGGAAGATGCCAACAATGGAACCTTACAAAGGAACCTCCGACCCCGTTGTACACTTACAGAGGTACACACAACATATGCTCATGAGTGAAGCAACAGAGGGAGTACTGTGCAAATGCTTTTCGCTCTTCTTAGCAGATCTCGCTACCTCCTGGTTCTGTCATCTACCCCAAGGATCCATCAGCTCGTGTGAAATGTTGAAAGAAAAGTTTATCAGTCAGTTCCGTATCCATGTGGAACAACCTAAGGACGCTTATTCCTTATCCAGCGTCAAACAGAAACCTGGAGAGAAACTGCAACAATACCTAACCCGATTCAATGCCGCAGCAGCCGTGGTCCAAGACGCCGATGAGAAGCTTATCCTAATGGCCCTCTGTAGTGGTGTGCATCCGGACACCAAATTTGCTAGAAGATTGACGAAAGAAAAACCAGCTACTTTACCCGATTTCTTCCACGAAGCCGGGAAATATATGAGGCTTGAGGATGCTGCCATTGAGGGGCAGTCAGGACAGCAGAATAAGGCAACTCACAGCAACGCCCCTGCTGTAGCAAGGGACGTTCGAAGAAATGATTCCAGGGACAATACTGGGGGCAAGAAGGGAGAAAAACGCCTATATCGGCCTGGACCGAGATTTGACACTTACACTCCTTTGAATGAGACCGTCGAAAATATCTTCCTTGCCACCCAAGGCGAAGTTAGATACAAACGCCCACCATACAAGAAGGAATCAGATAACGCGTAGAAGTCTGGAAAGTTCTGCCGCTTCCACGAATCTCATGGGCATGGCACCAATGAATGCCATCATCTCCGGGACTTGATTGAGGAACACATCAGAAGGAAAAAACTGGAACGCTATGTAAAAGGTCAGGACAGGACTCCAGCTCCTGCCAATGAGAACCCAAGGCTACCCTCACCGGAGATCGGCAGAGGAAACCGCAACACTAGCAGCTCTAGTCAAGAGAAGATAGTGGTCCATACCATCTCGGGAGGACTGCACATCGCTTACAGAAGCTGGAAAGAAATGGAAAGATATGGAAAGTCGCTTAGAGACAATAAAGACTGTGTCAATTCGGTTATAGAAGAGCGCCACCCGAAGCGGAAAGAAAGTAATGACATCACATTCGGTAAACGTGACCTAGAAGGAAGGCAATACCCTCACATGGATCCCATGGTTATCTCTGCCCGGCTCGGCCCCGCCGAGGTTTACCGAATCCTAGTAGACACTGGAAGCTTAGTAAACATCCTGTTCAAACACGCATTTGACAAAATGAAGCTATCAATGAAGGATGTATCTCCCTGCGATAAACCACTACACAGTTTCACTGGAGATGCGAAGATGCCTCTCGGGCAACTGGACCTCTTTGTTGAGATTGGAAGCCATCCCCGCTCCGTTGTACGGAAACAGACGTTTGTGCTAATAGAAAACCATTCGGCCTACAACGCCTTCTTAGGAAGGCCAGCCTTGTCTGACTTCCAAATTGTCCTAGCCCCATGGTGCCTGAAGATGAAATTTCCAACGGACAATGGAGTAGGGGAAGTAGAAGGAGACCAGGACGTGGCTCGAGACTGCTATGTGACTGAACTTCGCAACAACCATAGGAAGGATAAAGGGAAGGGTGTAGAGGTTGCCCTCTGCACAAAAAGTCTAGAAGCATAGCAACTAAAGAAAGCCCCTCCTCTTCGATATACCAGCGACCCTTTCAATGAATTAGACCCTAGGGACAAAGAGGAGGAGGCCAGCGCCGAGCCTGCATAGGCTATGGAGTTTGTATCTGTAGACAAGCACGACTCGAGTAGACTATTGAAAATTGGATCCCAACTAAAGGCAGAGTTGAAGGAACAGCTCATCGATTTTCTCCGCCACAACCTGGATGTATTCGCATGGTCACACGCGGACATGACCGGAATCTCCCCCGACGTAGCATGCCATGCACTAAACATTGATCCTACCAAGGCTCCCGTAAAACAAAGAAAGAGAAGTATGGGAGCAGAGCGATCAGCAGCCCTCGATGAAGAGGTAAAGAATCTGCTCGCCAATGACTTCATACGAGAAGCCATCTACCCGGAATGGATCGCTAACCCAGTGCTGGTAAAGAAGGCCAATGGGAAGTGGCGAACATGCATTGACTCTTCCAACCTAAACGACGCCTGCCCAAAGGATTGCTTCCCACTTCCTCGAATCGACCAGCTTGTAGACAGCACAGCCGGACACGAGCTGTTATCTTTTATGGACGCATACTCAGGATATAACCAAATTCCTATGCATGCTCCCGACCAAGACCACACTAGTTTTATCACCGACCGGGGTTTGTACTGCTATAAGGTAATGCCTTTCGGACTTAAAAATGCAGGGGCCACCTACCAGCGCCTCGTCAACAAGATGTTTGCAGGGCTAATAGGGCGAACTATGGAAGTATACGTGGATGACATGCTGGTGAAGTCAAGAAAAGCCGACGATCACGTAAGCCACCTTGGCGAGATGTTTCAAGTACTTCGCCAGTATGGAATGAAGTTGAATCCTCTAAAATGCTCCTTCGGAGTGTCATCAGGGAAGTTCTTAGGATTCATCGTCCATGCCAGAGGGATTGAAGCAAACCCTGAACAAGTCCAAGCCCTAAAGGATATCAAGATACCTTCCACTTGAAAGGAAATGCAAAGTCTGAATGGAAAAGTGGCCGCCCTAAGCCGATTCATCTCCAAGGCAACGGACAAATGCGTCCCCTTTTTCGAAGCTTTAAAGAAAGACAAAGGAAAGTTCGAATGGACTGACGAATGCTTAACCGCTTTCCTTAACTTAATCGAACACCTCCAGAAACCACCGGTACTCTCGACTCCAAGCGAAGGCGAAGAATTATGCCTATACCTTGCTGTGTCACCTCACGCCCTGAGCGCCGCCTTGGTAAGAGAAGACAACCGCATGCAGCGGCCAGTTTACTTCGTCAGTAAGAGGTTTACGGGGGCAGAAGTCAGATATCCTAAACTTGAGAAGCTGGCATACTGTTTACTAATCACATCACGGAAACTGCGTCACTACTTCCAGTCCCATTCCATCAAAGTTATGACCGATCAACCACTGAGGCAGGTACTCCATCGTCCCGACACTTCCGGGCGACTACTTAAATGGTGCATTGAACTAAGTCAGTATGATATCACCTATCACCCTCGCACCGCCATCAAGGGACAAGCCATAGCTGATTTCATTGAAGAATTCACTACCAACGAAGATAAGGAGCAATTGGAAATAGCAGAAGATATCAAGTGGAATCTCTTTGTGGATGGTGCATCGAACGAACAAGGCTCGGGGGTAGGTGTGGTAATAATCACTCCCAGGGGAAACAAACTGCACTATGCTATAAGGTTGGAGTTCGCTGCCACCAACAACGATGCAGAATATGAAGCAGTGATAGCCGGACTAGAACTTGCCATAGAAATCGGAGCCAATTCTTTGTGTCTTCACAGCGATTCTCAACTTATCGTTAATCAAATACTAGGAGAATTCCAAGCTCGAGAAGAATGACTCATAGCATATTTAAAGAAGACCAAGTTACTTCTCAGCCGATTGGACCACTACTTAGTCAAACACATCCCTAGGGAAGAGAACCAAGAGGCCGACGAATTGGCAAAACAAGCAAGTATGAGAGACATCGCCATCTTCGGGGCAGTAACCATCTCAAAGCAAATGGCCCCAAGTTTTGAGCAAGTGAATCTGATAGCTGCAATCGAAGAAGCAACTTGGATGACTCCCATCCGAGACTACCTACAAAGCGGCACACTGCCCAACGGACGTAACGAAGTCAAGAAAATCTTAAGGAAAGCTTCCCGCTACACAATTCAAGAAGACATCCTCTATCGGCGCGGATTCTCTAACCCGTTATTAAGGTGTGTCGCTGGGAGGGAAGCCAAGGAAATCTAATCCAACATCCATCAAGGAAGCTGCGGAGACCACACCGGAGGACAAACATTAGCAAAAAAGATACTCCGATATGGATATTTCTGGCCCACCTTAAGCAAGGACGCCTTGGATTTCATCAAAAAATGTGACAGGTGTCAGAAGTTCGCTAAGATTCCGCGGCTACCAACGACTGAGATTACTCAAATGACCAGCCCTTGGCCCTTTGCAGTATGGGGAATTGACTTAATCGACGAACTGCCAATGGGCCGAGGCGGGGCCAAATATGCTACAGTGGCAGTCGACTATTTCACCAAATGGGTGGAAGCAGAACCTCTGAATAAAGTATCTTCAGCAAAAGTTATTAACTTTTTGATCAAAAATGTTCTGTGCAGGTACGGAGTCCCATTCAAAATCATATCAGACAATGGACTTCAATTTGACATCGAGGAATTCGCCAACTGGTGCCAAGAGTACGGAATTCACAAAAGCTTCTCATCCGTAGCGTATCCCCAGGCAAACGGACAAGTCGAAGCCGTCAACAAAATTCCGAAAACTCTAATAAAAAAGAAACTCGAAAAGTCAAAGGGCGCTTGGGTGGATGAACTCCCTACGGCACTATGGGCCTATCGCACATCTTTCAGAACTTCAACGGGGCATACTCCTTTCTCTTTGGTATACGGATCGGAGGCTATGCTCCCAGTTGAAACCATTATGCCTTCCCACCGTAGGATCCACTATAACCCAGAAGAGAACGAAGAACTCCTTCACATGTCTTTGGATCTAGTGGAGGAGAGAAGAAATGATGCAATCCTTAAAGCAGCAGCCCACAAACAAAAAGTGGCAGCACAATACAACTCCAAAGTCAAGCATCGTACCTTACAAGAAGGGGACCTTGTCCTCAAGCGAATCTTCCCCCGCCCCGGAGCACTAGATCCAATCTGGGATGGACCATATGTAATTCATAAAGATCTCCACAATGGGGCTTATATTTTATCAACAATGGACGGAGAGGTGTTCCAGAGGGCATGGAACATCCAACACCTCCGTCGATACTTTTCTTAACTTGTACTGCTTATATGAAGTGAATTAACAAAGAGAATCAGTGGACGTAGGCCTTTTCGTGCCGAACCACTTTAAAAAACCTTGTCTCTTTTTTAACTTGTTCCTTTATATCTTGGCTGCTTGTTAACTTTATCCTTTTCTGTTGAACAAAATCCTATGCATATAGTGTTTCCACTCAATGCACTCCATAGCTCAACTTCACCTGGACAAGACCTGACAGGTACTATGCGAATCTATGCCCTCGCAAATGAGACACTTTTGCTCCGGCATCCCTCTGCTGTGGGTTAACTCATTGCTCGCGACGGCCCTTAAAGCCAACTGTAATGAGCCGATTATAAGCCACCGAGAAGGCCGACTATAGCCGAGGCAGCTCATTACGGCGTTCAGCTCGCCGACAACTATGGACCGACTATAAGCCCCAACATAAGGTGTGGCCAGCCAGGGGCAGTTCACAGTTGACGATCGACACCCACGCTAGCCGGCCACAGTAAATCGAATAATACCCACGATTACGGGCCATAATGGCCCGGGTAGTTACTGTGCGCGATCTCGGCTCCGATGTGTCTTAAGTGCGGCTGTGGTAAAAAAGAATTAACTCCTCGCGGAGGCGTAAGATGGGTGACAAATGTCTCCAAGACCCACAGCTAGGGAAAGTGACTACAAAGCCCGTTTACCACGAACTTAAGCACATTGAAGGCCTTCCGTGTTTGGAAGTTTTACTATTTCGCATATTTCAATTTTACTTAAGAAACCTTTTCTCCTATCCTCTGTAACAAACCCTGAAGTGCAGGACACAAAACAGGAGACACTAACTAATAGAAGCGGATACTCACAGCAAGATACTGGACCGCATCCCTTACTCAGTCACACAGGATATTCAAAGCTGCCATCTACAAGCAAAATATAAAGGACGGTATTTCCTTCTTTCATATATGCCTATAATTTGTTCACACCTCACGCTAACACTGCAAGTCATGAAATTATGTTTTAAACAAGAACCTGACATCAAACACAATTTGATTACAAGAATATGCATAGCTAGATTTCTCATACAACATGTCAAAATAGCAACAAACATTCAGAAGACGACAAAATCAGCTTAAATTAAAAGAATTACACGTCAAGAATAGAGCTGTTTACTACAAGTAGCAAAATATTACAACCTAAGGGTTACTCTACTGTTTTAAGACTAACATATACTGCCATGTCAAATCCACAAAAAGAATTCTCCAGGTCTAATCAGGGAGCCGGCTGCGTTAGAGTCTTTTCCTTGTCCTGTTGCCAACCTGTCCGGTCAGAAAAAGAAATCATTAGTGATAAGCAACAGAGTTAACAAAAGAAGAAACTAATGAAGTAGAGGTTACCAGCAACTTCCCCTTGATCGTCTTGGTCGTCATCCCCTATTTCCACACCTGCCTCCTCAACCGCGAACAACCGCATCCCCTCTTTTACCACTGTCTTCTCATCCTTGGTAAATTGAGCGGTGACCACATCCATCCTAAAAGCCGCTCCACCCTCCTTATCCGCCTCAGCCTTGGCCTCCTCTAGAGCCCTGAGGTAAATCCTAGCCATAACCCGGGGGTAGTCGTCCATCCAAGATAAGCTGCCCTGCTTCCAAGTGCGAAAGTACATGTCCTGCAGCATATCGTCCATCATCCCCTTATTTTCCTCAAACTCCCTCATACGGGCCTCAGAAACCGATAGCCTTGCAATGACAGCATCCCTTTCCAGTCGGTATCGCGAGCAGTCAGCCTGAAGGGACCTCCTCATCACCTCCATCTCCTCCTTTAGCCTGACCTGAGTAAGCTCTGTGGCTTCAAGCTTCCCCGACAGCTCCTCTACCTGCTCAAGATCCACCCTCCGAACCTCATCCACTGTCGAGATGGCCGTATTTATCTGCTCCTTGCAAGCAGCCTCCATCTTCCGCAATTCCGCCTTACTAGCCTCCTCCATAGTCTTCCTCAACCGCCCGGAGGCAGCCTCATGCTGAGAAATCTGAATGGCCTGATCAGCAAGCTGTTTGGCCTGGTCCGAAACCATCAATCGTAGTCGGATGTTGGCACTCCCAATCTCCTCTCCAGCCTTAACCAGCCGGGCATGATGCCCCATCAGCTTCCTAGTCTCCTCCGCCACCCGATCAATATTAGCCTTGGCCTCGTCTCCCATGGTAACTATCCGAGTGGTAAGTAAATCGAGATCTAAAGACTTAGCCTCATCAAGCACCCGTACCATGGGATTGCGGGGAAGAAGGTGCTCACCGGTAACCTCGTCGAAGGTAATATTATGGGAACCTGGATCCAGATCAGGGTGACCCGCAAATGGATTACGAGCCAAACCAGGACGATCAATCTGCGTAACGGTAGGATTTTCAGACGGGTGCGGAGAGAGTGCGAACTCAGTATCCTCCTCTGTGATATCGTGAAGAGGCTGAATTGGGGGCTGAGGACCGAGTGAAGGTTCAGATAAAGGATGACTCCTCTTTCTCTTCTGAATACCCTCTTCAATAACCCCGAGAAGAGGACGGTAGCCGACTACATCCCCGGAACGGTGGGTCGGAGTCTTTGGCTTGGCGGAAGCTTTGGAGAGCTTGTATTGTTCAAGCCTGTGCCGAAGATCAGAGACCTTGGCCGTTTTACCTGCCCCTGATATGAAGAACAAGTGTCACAAGCTTACATTGATCCATAATTCGAGAAACGCGGTAAATTAAAAGTTAAAAGAAGAAAGGAAACACATTAGTTATACAAACCCTGGGGAGGAGTAGGATACTGCAATGAGTCCTGGATTTCATTCCAGGACGGGAGCGGATCATAAAATATTCCTAAGTCCCTATCATAAATGGAGCCTGCAGGAGTCAAAAGTTCACCTTGAGTCGTCAGAGCCACCTTGGCTGGAATAGTCTGAGAAGACTCGCTTGCACCGGTCCCGGCCTTGTCAGCCTTCCCGAATTTCTCTACCAAAGCCGTTTCTCCGTCCAGCCCCTCGAAAGCTTGGTTGAATGCATCATCCGTCCACTCCTGAATCTCGCCTGCTTGCCCAGGGAGCAAGGCCCCGATGCCATCGTCACCATCACCACCTTCCCGGTCATCTCCACCCTCACCTCTCTCCTCCTCCACATCTTCCTTCCCCGGAGTAAGTGGACAAGTGCCGGGGGAAGGACCATCTGACTTCTTAAGCTTCTTACCTCCTACCATTGGAGATTTTGAGAAAGGTTTCCTCTTGTCACTCTCTACTGTGACATCTCCCTTAGCTTGAGCAGCCGCCCTCTCCTCCGTCGTTTCCCTCTGCTTGACTACTGACTGCTGTGGAAGGATTAAGTTATACTCCAGAAGGGTCACATTTCTGATCAGGTAGGCAGCTGATCTATCTCTCCCGGGGATAGCTTCTATCTCAGCCGCCATCTGAACCAGGCGATCAGTCTCCACAACCGCAAAGCCACCTGTCGCTAGCAAAAATGAAAACGTATGAGAAGAAGCATCGCAACCAGAATGGAAATTATAAATAAAGCATCGACTTACATCCAGAGGTGAAACGCCGAATCGAAACAGAGTCGTCCCTGACGAAGAACCACTCCTTCTTGAACATGCTGTACTTAGAATACAGATCCAAGACCGGCTTAAAGGTTACAGCTGACTCCAAGCTGATGTATGGGGACCCCTTCTTATAGCCCCTCAGATTATATAAGTACCGGATCTCCCGGTTGGAAGGAGCACGCCCATACTTCTTCTGGAAGATGACGAAGAGGCTCACCAATATAGTATAGGAGTTAGGTTGAAGCTGGAATGGGGCCACCTTTAGATATGTAAGGAAGCTGGCTACCCAAGCATTAAGAGGCTGGATGGCACCACACATGCAGTGGTATCTGCTGTAGGCAAAGTACCCTTCGGGAGGGTCGTATGGCATAACTTCTCTCCCTGGCAACAGCATTCGCGCCCTATCGATTCCGAAAGAACGGGAGATGACATCAAGCTGCTCTTCCTTAAGGGAGCTGGGAAAGCAATCGGGCGGGGAGTTCAAAAGCTCCTGAGGGCCGTACCCGTCCACTAGTGATCTCGGGGTAGACCCGTGACGTTCCAGACCTGGCTGAACAGGGGGCACTGAGGAAGATTCTCCTTCGCCCTGGGACTTCTTTTTATCTGATCGAGTTTATGCTTTTCGAGACATTTATCTGCAACATAAAAAGCGTACTGTTAGAACGGAGGATGTAAACAAGCAGATGCAAAGGTTCATTCGGTAGGGAAGATGCAAAGGTTCATTCGGTAGGGCAGATGCAAAGGTTCATTCGGTAGGGCAGATGCGAAGGTTCATTCGGTAGGGCAGATACGAAGGCTCATTCGGTATTTGGGGATCTCAAGAGATCATCCGGTAATTCAGAATAGACCCATTCGGCATTCAAACATACCTGGTTCGGTACTCAGATTGATTCGGTAATCAGGATGGTTCGGTCCTCAGATTGATTCGGTAATCAGGTTGGTTCGGTTATCTCAAAACGATAAAGGATGACAGTAACCTAAAGCCTCTATTTATAGGCGAAACATGTCGACCGGACCAACCGGTTCGGCACACCCAAGACCGAACGAAGCTATCTCAGCTACAGGAAAACAAAGCGCGGCACATACAAGCACGTACCCCACTTTGGGGGGCAAGTGTTGGATATATTTCGACCGGTCTTTGCCGAACCAAATACCATCTCCCCCATCACCAAACCAAGGCCTTTCCGTCCCACTACCGAACCAAGCACACCGGTCCACTCAACATGCTTCCCACCGAACCAAGCACACCGGTCCACTCAACATGCTTCCCACCGAACCAAGTACACCGGTCCACTCAACATTCTTCCTACCGAACCAAGTACACCGGTCCACTCACCTCTTCCCACCGAACCAAGTACACCGGTCCACTCACCTCTTCCCACCGAACCAAGTACGCCGGTCCACCATACTTCTACCACCGAACCAAAGTAAGCCGGACCCGCTCCACCAGACCAGATTACATCAGCCCAGGCCCGCCAGCTGTTGTATACCTCCAACATCCCTACCCCTAGCCTCACTCTATAAATAGAGGGGCAGGGGTACAACAATGGGGACAAGTTTTGAGAGCTCAAGCACGGAGAGAACTTTCAAACAACTTTCTTTTACTTGTATCAAAGCTTTGTACTTGTAATCTAAACAAGAGAAGAGAAATAACATATGAAGTGGACGAGGCACATTCTGGCTGAACCACTATAAATCTGCGTGTCTTTTTACATATTAGCCCCTGCTTTTCATATATTTGCATAAATCACCCAAATCACTAAGAACAACATAAGACCTACTAAACCATACGACTTTGAGGTGTTTGTCCATTTTTTGTGCAAACACAACCATTATACGGTGAATTCCATATTCAATGTCCAAACATCCTAATATTTGTCATTACATATGTTCATTCAACAACATAAACCAAGGCCTTCCAAGGCACATAGCATACAACTATGGTTTTATAACTTTACTTAGTTAGGGTCTATTATCATAGGTTTTAGTAAGCAAATTAACAATTTTTTTTAAAACAAGCAAATTGTCAAGTTATTGTTTTCATTCAAGGTAAGATAACTCACATATTTAAACCAAACACTACCATCTTCATATCAACATTCAAGCAAGCATTAATACCTCCTTCCATACAACCTAAGCACATGCTCAAGCTCTTCCTTCCCAATATTGCTCACAACCAAAGTCTTCCCCCACATTGCTCACGGCCCAAGGGAGGATCTTCCCATAAATCCATCATTCTTTGACTTTTTAGATGCTAAAGCATGTTTTCTAGATGATATAAGAACTTTGGCAATGTTTGGTGGAGAAAGAAGTTTGTTTGATATGATTTTAAGAAAGTTAGAGAGAAGAAGACATGAAAAAGTGTATGATTTGGAACTTTTGGTTTGTGAATTTGTGAGATAAGAAGAGAGCTAAGGTTGTGTATTTATAGAGTTGAAAAGAGAAGCCAAAAGATCACAAATGCCCTTCCTTAGCCAAGAAGGAAAATGACTCCAACATGACAAAGCTATACCTCTTACACACCTTACCTTCCTTAAATCGCTCCTTTTAACTTAATTAATTTGCTTAGGAACTAAGGTGACTTAATACTTGTTAATGTGTTCATATATTACTATACAAGTACTAAAATATTTATACAACTTTTATTGAATAAAAGGTTGATTTTTAACAAATGTATTTTCAGCATTCTACAAAGTGTATATTTTTGTACATATTTTAAAAACAAGTTTTCTACCATAAGTTATTAATTAAAAAATGTTTAACAGGGCTAAAAAATCATATTTATTCACAATAAATCCTAGATACAAATATTTAAATAATTCAGATATTTAAATACGAAGTGTCCGAAATTCTGGGTCGTTACACAATCTATTTGTATACATAAGGAGCTAACATGTCATTGCAGTGTAGATCGCAACATCTACATATGTACATGTCAAACAATGTACACGTTAGCCTGTTGCACGTGCACATACATACGTATGTGTATATGATACACATATATTTAATACAATACAAATTGTATAAAATAAAAGTTTATTTATAAATATAAATAAATATTGATTTTATTTAACGGAAAACTTAGAAAAGTTCTAAATAAATTAGATTACATAGGCCCTTCAAAGATCTAGTAATGGATTTTTTTTGAAATTTACCCATTTACCCCGCTTCGTGGTGGCCAAGTTCTAATAATGGTATCGAGCCAAATTGCCTATGAGGTCTAAATTAGCAGTATTATGGCTAACTTATTAAAGCCTACTTATATAACATGATGCCTAGAAAAGTAGTGTTTAAGGTTGGGTTTGGACAATGAAGTACTTTGCCCTACCTGACTATTAGCCTCACCCGAAATGATGAAGTAAGCACAAAGTTTATTCCCAATATAAAGGCCCAAAATGATTTAGGCATTGTACTAATTTCAAAATCTGTTTTGAAATTAAAATAACAGATTTAAATTTAAAAGTTAAATTTAAAATAAAACACATATTATAAAAGTGATAATATGATTTTTCAAAATGTTTGAAAATGTTATAAAATTAATTTCAAAAATATTATTATTAATAAGATTAATAAAAATAAATGAATTAAATAAATAATTTAATTAACTACATGCACATACATGTATAATATATATATATTATGTTGTCTTGAATTTTTTAAAACAATATGAATATTCATGTGTGTATAAAAGAATTTTAAAATTAATAAAATTTAATTAAAATTGTTTAATTAAATGAACTAATTAAAAGTAAATATAGTACATATATATAAGATATATGGGTATTAATATAAAGGTTATAGTGTGTGTGTTCAATATAATATATTATAATTGAATAATATAATAATTAATTAAAGTGTTAACTAATTAAATTAATTAAATAAGATTTAATTAATATATAAGTTAAATAAAATTTAAAAGTTACATAATAATGAAACTTATATAATATAAATGTATGAACTAAAGGTGGAACAGTAAGAAACCCAATTAGACTAAAGGAATAAATATATACGTATAGTAATGTGTTCGACACTTAAATCACAAGAGTAGAATATATTATTCCCTAAGTCAATATCAATCAATTTAAATATATTAAGGATTGTGAATCTTTAATATAATGTTGTCCTCTACCATTTATATATCAATAGATTACTTGCATACTCCTTAGTTATTGAGCTTTCCTCAAACTAGAGATGTTAGGTGTAGCACTATTAATATATAGAATAGACATGGTAAGATAAATACACATATTTGTTGATCTTTCCTTAAGTTATGTGCATTGTACTTAGGCCATCGCGAAATGGGAGGTATGAGTGAATAATCTCTCTTTATTTGTTGAGCTTTTCTTAAGGTAGAGATGAGATTAGGACAAGAACCATAAGGTTAGGAGTTGTATGTGATACAACCGATAAGGAGTTATACATCATATATGGTCCTATGATTTTTGAGCTTTCCTCAAGGTTAGAATCCCAAGGCATACGAGTCCTATCACCTACCAGAGAAGACAAAAGATTTACGTTTCATCTTAGGATTTTAAGAAATATAAAAGTTTGATGGGCCTTATTAGAAAAATAAAATGGTAACATTTAACATTCTAATATTGTCAGAACACCTTCTAGGTGTAAATTAAACTAATACATCAATAGTGTAATTAATATAATCGATAAAATGTTTATCAATTAAAAAAAATCAAATGAACTGAATTAATATTGACAAACAGGAATATAAATATAATTACTAATAAATTTTTTGCATGTTGACCCATGCAAACGTCTAATTATACAACTACTAAATACATTATCGTAACTTAGTCACTTATGTGTTTACTTACTCCAGATCGTGTATTATCTTTAATGAGTTTCGAACTCTAAAAGCAATACAACGATATAAATATTTGATTCATTTCCAATCACATATAACTGTTATATGGTGAACGGTCATCACTCATAATGTATAAAATCTCGATGAATTTGGTTTCGTTCGTAATAAGCAAGTAAACCATAGTATGAGATTGTGCATTCAATATGATTTATGACAATCATGATCTCCTTATGTTAAATACAACATGAGACAAAAATCTACAAGATTGGTATAAGAATTTTATCACTGAAATATCAGTTTGATCAGTTTACGTAAAATGAGACATATTTGATTTTCTTAAATGTTAACGATGACCAAATGTATTTTTGTAAAGAGTTCTTTACGACATTGTAGTAAGAGTTTCCTTTGAATGGTTTGACCATTTAGGAAGGAAAGTGAATGTACAAGAGTAGATGTAACTAAAGGCACAGTTGGTGTCACATCCCAAAATTTTCGACTTTCGAAAATTCGACATCGATACTCACTTTATCGACTGCCGAGAAATCGAATGCCGGAAACTCCAATAGTGAGGGTTTTAGAAAGAAGAAGTAAAAGAAAGAGAGAAGAAAAAGAAAGAAGAACACAACAGAACAAGAGCAGAAACAGAAACAGAAAACAATATCAGAATCTCACATATCGCAGCGGAACAATATATAATAGATAAATCAGTAATCTTTAAAACAAAGAACTATATCATTTTATACATACATCAATCATCAGAGTCAATATACAACAATGGACAGTTATATAACTTGTCCTCATACAGAATACACAGCGGAATAAATACTATCAGATACAAATACTACGTCTCGCCATCCAGCTTATCTCCAAGCTCCAGAATATCCTAAAAATCTAACTCTAGACTGCCCGTGTGGAAATTTGTGGGCACCCAGAGTTTAGAAGGGAACAATAAACTCCGAGTCAGTCATGGTGACTGGTGTGAGATCGTAAAACAGTTATTCTCTATAACAACAAAATAATTTTTAAAGTCAATTCGCAATGCCTTTGGAAAATGAAACTACCATAAGACCTCCCACCACACACACAATGCAAACGCAGAATTGGAGGAGATTTCTTCTTATGATAGTCAAAGATGCTTACTACGCAAAAAAAAAAAATCAAATTCTTTTTGATATTATTATTAGTGCATAGTGTAGAAATTATTTCGAAAGTAGAATATAAATCTTAGCCAGCATAGACATTTCGAACTATGCCTACTATAGCTACCATCCAAATGGTGGGGCGCCACCATAAGTGAATGATAGGTTCTACAACTAAATCCGTACAAGTCACGTATTGTTTCTTTGGATTTCCAACAAATGGTCAGGCTAAGGAACTTCCTTTTCCACGATGGGTACGTCCCTGGAATAGACGACCCGAGAACCTAACCGGATCTCTGCCAACACAAGGCCGGGTTACCTCTGCAAAAATAGGTAACTACTGACACGCGTATGCCATCCCCCGATCGTCACCGATCTTCCCGAGGATCCCCGATTCGCAACAAACCACAAAGAAAAATAATGCAGTAACCACAGAGGTTAAGTATCTGGGCTCCATACCATGATACCACCTTTATCCAGAAGGAATGACATACACTAAGGGGCGCTACTCCCTAGAACCTTGCTGCATTCGTCCTGTTTCGACCATTTCCGGGGTGTGAGGCTCGATGAAGTCTCGTCCACAAAGCTACGCTTTCTCAAAAAGCCCTGCTTCGGGTCAAACAAAATGATCAACCTATGATCACAAAGATATAAGATCAAACAAATGATCATATCACAAATGACCAAACACTGATCATTTCACAGCAACACTCAGTATGCCACGTTACCAAATTGGGATATATCGCTGATAAATTTCAACTACATAACCTCTGAGCTCGTACGTCTCAGAGAAGGGTGTTAAGCTAAGAGAATAAATTCTCCGCCACCAACAGAAATGTATTTGAAAGAAATCAGCTTTATATCTCAAATTGTAACGTCAGACACACAATCCATACAAGTCTGTTCCGGGATCGAACAGAACCGAAGGCACTTCTCACGAAGCCCTTGCATATCCGGATAAATTTCTAATCACGTCAGGACTTCCCGTCACTAAGGGTGATAAAACCTCTAAACCGAAGATCAGTCGGTGTAGAGTAACTCGACGGTAATCCTTCCGTTTTCAAAAATATCTGGTCTTCAACACCGGTCTTCGAATGCAATTCATAACGACGTATCACATATTCGGAATGGGTTATACGACCCCATGGTCCTTTCCCGGCTAACCCGAATAGTGAGCGTTAATTCAAAAATAAGTGTGGCATTCAAATTCATCCAATTCACAACAGATACCTATCTAAAGGTAAATATTGATAGTCGGTTATTTAACTATCAATAAAGATGCGCAACATCATCAGATTCCAAATAATTTTCCAAATTATTTCATCTTCAAAAATATCTTTAGTAGATATATTATTTCCACACTTCAATCATTTGAAAACAATTTCAAATCAACTTCCACATTTCAATTTATCTTTAAAAGATAAAATCTCAAAACGTTCATTTCATATTAGAAAAGCATTTCCATACTTATTTAAAAATAAGTATTTCACAAATCATTTATTTTCAACATTTGAAAATATTCGATATACTTAAATCAAAATTTAAGTATAAATTCATTCTTTTAAGGAAATCACTTACTATAACAATATTTATTTGAGTCAAAACGAATGTTACGTAAAACATCGTTACGACGACTCAAAATCACTAGTATAGGGATTCGAAATTAAAATAGATATATAAATCCCAATACTACATAAAACATTTCCTTTCGGAAATCATTTACTATAACAATAGTGTTATAGTCCACCATTTCCTTATTTTTCGAAAACGTCTATTTCGACAATAAATGTTGAAACCCATGTTTTCGATATTTAACACGTTTTAAAACATCTTTTAAAACAACTTCATTTAAAAATATTCCTTTTCCCAAAATATATTGATTTTATTCAATAATATATATTTACTGTCCAGATTCGTGAATATAATCACTATCCAAATTTTAACAATTTCTACACATTTAACTTAAAGGATAATTCGCTGTCCAAAATCACGAATATATCTCCTTTAATAACTTCAATGTTAAATTTATCAAATTCTATTGATTTTGAATTTATAAAACAATGTTTATAAATCCCATTTCTATTTATAAAACTTCGATTTCCAAATTATCCAATTCAACTTATATAACTCAATTATATACCGGAAGTTTATATTATAAGTTAAGAACTTATAATCCATTTATTTACAACATCTATTCATTTTCTCATCTAAATGTCAAAATCCGATTTATAAGATAATTGCTTATAAATCTTTTTGTTTTACAAAATCTATCCATTTAATAACTTCACAATTTATGAATCTATAAATTTCAATTCACTTATGGAATCCATTTTTTATTTGACTTTAACACTTAATAAAACTCATTTCAAAATTCCAATATTTTTAATTTATAAAAATATCAATTTTTATAAAATTTTTTTATATGAATTGTTTAAAATACTTCAACAATTCCAATTTAAACTATTTCATAATCTTTATCAATTGTTTATTTCAAAAATAACATTTTTGTCGTATTTCACAAAAATCACAATTTTACTAACATTAAAATTTTAACATTTATTTATTTAAAATAAACCAATTCAAAATTTTTAATAAAACGTATATTTCTACAAATCACTTTACAAATCCTTTTAAAATCCAAAATCGTTATTTTTAGACTTTAAAAATGGATCCGATGATGCAACGCATCAAATAGTCAATCATGGCATTCAAAAACATCATATATCAATATGATAATCAACAAATATCACAATATCTGTAAACAATAAATACAGTTGAGGAATCCAGTTGGATCCCTCCAACCTGTTTCCCTGCATCCACAGACGTTAGCACAATACCAATTCCGCTCCAGTACGGAATTATCGTGGTATATAGGTTTTTATAAATCCGCTTACTAACGGCGCAATAGGGTCTCATCCGCTATACGAGGCGGGAAATCATCAATCCAATATATACATATGCCAATATGTATATATTGCTATATATATAGATATATCCTATCATATCTAATAGCACATCCAATAACAATCATCAATCAATAATAACTGTAAATTCAAATTTCCTTCGAGTGAGAAAATCTCACCTTAGCTTTAAAATTTGCAATCCACTTCGATTCCAGAGTTGTTTTCTTCATTTTTACCTTGTATAAATATTTATACGATTTATCAATATTCGAATTAAATCGAACAAATAATTTTCCATTTACTAAATTTAATTCTCTAATGGTTCAATTTAACTTAACAATTAAATTTTCTGTCTGTAATTAATCGTAGCCTATCTACTGTAAAACGACTTCCATTTGACAAATTTACTCAACTAACAATTTATTTTTAAACTAACCATTTTAATTTCTACCAACTTTCCTGTTTCTTTAAACTAAAGTTTCATTCATATATCTTTCACATTTTACTTACAATCAATTTTTTTCCATTACAAAAATTCCTATATTATATTTTAAAAACCTTACTGTATAAAAAAAAAATTCCATTTACCTAAAATTAAAATAATAAACAGTTTTATACTCTTCTGTAAAATAATTTTCCTTTCATCACATAAACATTATCAATACAAAAATTAACAGGAAGGAACAAATCCGAACCTCACTGCAACACACTCGGCCAGAGACGAACCCATCCAAAGTCTCGACGCAAATCGGAGTTCACCCATATACTTGCTCGTACTCGAGCCTCCCTTGCTTCCCCTCGTCGAGAAACTGCCTCGACGAACTCCACGACCACCCCACACCATCGCGGTTCGCCTTATGGTCGTCCCTGATTTTCGCCACCATCCAATAGATCGAGACTGCCGCATCCTCCTACGCGAGTCACTTCAGTTTGCGCTTCCACCACACCGCGCGCGTCTGCAACTCCAAATCGCCATCTTGAACTAGGGTTTTCCCCACGTGCGTGCTACCCCATTCCATCGTGAGGTCCTTCCGCTTCACGCGCCACCGAACGCGAGCCCTAGCCTCGCCGCTATCGCCTTCCTGTTTTGAACGAGTCGCCATCCCCTTTTGCGAACGCGTGCTCCCGCTTCTTGCAGTTTTGCATCGCGAGAGGAGAAGGGCTTCGCGTTCAAGTCGAATAAGCATGTCCCATATCCCTTTAATTTGATTTTAACTGAGAGGAGGGAAGAAAATTATTCTCCCTTATTTATTTGGGGTTTGGCATGATTTTCAGTTGAGAAAAAAGAACACGCGGCCATTTTTTTCTTTCGAATTTGTGAAGCGAACAGATTTGATTTCGAACTGAAGGGGGAAGAGATACTTTAAAATCGAATGACAGGGTTTGCACGATTTTCTTCGTTCGTGATTCTCGGCAGAAACAACGGAGCGTGCCTTAAGGAACGAAAAGTAATTGACGTGACAAATTTTAAAATTTAAATTTAAATCGAATCCGAATAAATTTCGATGCGTTTACACGTCGTGTGCTCACATATAAACACCGAAAAATACGAGATTTGAAATCCGACAATAATTCAATATTACGGACCCAATAGAACTGGTTTCATCGAATTCCGAGAATGTCTGAAAATTGACTATTTTTAAATATCGATTCGAACAATTCAATTCAATATTGCACAGAACAGTTTTCAAATTCAATCCTGACAGTTCGATTAGCTTCGGTATTATCAATACGAATTTTAAAAGTTTTCGAAATATTTTTCTTCAGCTTAAAATTGAAGATTTACATTTTTATTCAGCATTCAAAAGATTAAATTTTTAAAGTTTAAATCGCACATTTCAAAGTTATATCGGGAATTCAAATTAAATCATCGTTCCAATATTTAAAATTAATTAAATATTCTCAATTCAATTGGTTCAAATTTCTGGGTCGTTACAGACTTCCCCCCTTAAAAGAATTTCGTCCTCGAAATTACAAGTTAGGAAAAAAAGTCCTTAACTCGTCTACTATCTTTCACAATCTAATAGTTTTATCAAATTTTTTTTTTTCAAAACAAATCTTTCTACTAAAGATTCGTTATTTATCATTCAACTAATTTTCCAATTCCAATTATAAGTTTCAACAACATTGTTTAACTTCTCAATTCGAATTCGAGTTTAAATTCAAATTTTAAACTTTCAAAATTTCTCAAAAATTTTCTAACGCCCTAAATTTCCGAAAAATTTTGCCAGCGTCTCCTTTGCGCGGCTAATACGGCACGACTACAAAACGTCCCTACGGACTCTCAGATTTCAAAAAGAAAAAGAAAAAGCCAAGCGGCTAGACAAGAAATCATCAAAAACTCATATTATAATTCAAATACGTACCTTTTGTCGAGCAATTCAAATTATCTTTGAAATCAAATCCAATTCCTTTCATACACCTGTATATCCTACTAGCCATAATATCTAGTTACATATATTCAAACCATTTGCCAAATTTTATTACAAAAATTTTAATATAACTGCTTATATCATCTTTAAGTTCATTACTGAAGTTATATATTCAATTTTTACATTTCGAATTTCATTTGAATTCAATTCACAATTCCAACCTTATTTGGATTCTATTTAACTTCTGAATATTGAATTTTATCAATTATCTTTCATTCACAACTGCATCATTTTAAATTAGTTTCATTTACTAATTTATCACAAATTGTAATTCACTTTATTCAAATTTGTTTTCAACATTCAGTTTCAATTCCAGTTTTATTCTTTTGTTCATTCCCAAAATTTATTTTCAATTTGCCATTTTGGTTTACAATCACTTATATCAAACTGGATTTCAAATTCCATATGAATTTAATTCATTTCAAACCATATTAATTTGTCATTTCTTCAATTTGTTTCAGTTACTAATTTTATTTCAATACTTTATTTTACAAATTTGAAATGAATTTTTCAACATTCAATTTACTTTCATTAAATTGATTCACTTGTACTTACATTCATTTAACTTCATCCTTTAAGTTAAATTTATTCTATCAACCTTTCAAATTGTATAAGTTATCAACTTGATAATATTTCATAAATATGGTACCCCAGAGTCTTACCAATATTTCAAAATCATTTTGAAAACAAATCAAATTCCATTTGAATGTCCAAAACAAAAAACCAAATTTTTCCAAACAACTTTCATTTAAAACCATTTGGCAGCAATACCTCTTTTGGAAACCCGAAAATGAACACCGATAGTGTCGCGATCACCAATCGGAATTATTTTCCAGCGACCGAAAAGAGTTTAGAGCTTTATCTCTCCAAAATACTTTTTCAAAATCCTTTGAAATTCATTTTCAACTCCAAAAAGAATTTAAACTTCCAAATCCCCAAAAATTTTCAAATTCCTTTCAAAACATTTCCAAAACTTCTCTGGAATTCCGTTTCAAATTATAAATCACATTTATAACTTATATTCTCAAATCTCATTTATATATGAATTCATTTCTTAACTTTGGAGTTACGGTTTCAATTTCTTATTCAATTTCAATGATAATAATAACATTTCAATATCATCACTTTCCTAACATCCATGCAACCATATACTATGATAATTCATAGAAAATCATTTCTTTTATATACAAAAATAGTTTTGGGTAAAATTATTTCATTTACCCTATTTTAAAACAATACTGTGCCGAATTGTTCTATTCGAGTGTTTAGAGATCCCTATCAATAACGTTAATTACTCGTATTGACCAGAATCCATATACCACTCAATAAACCAATCATCACAATATAAAACAATTTTTATATTCACTAACAAATACGCGCTCGTATATATTATTAAACTCAACTCATTCTAGAGTACTACTGACTCTATCTCTAATGAGTAACACCCAACAGAGCAGGGTTGTCGCTTAACCATATGCTCTGATACCACTTTGTCACATCCCAAAATTTCCGACTTTCGAAAATTCGACATCGATACTCACTTTATCGACTGCCGAGAAATCGAATGCCGGAAACTCCAATAGTGAGGGTTTTAGAAAGAAGAAGTAAAAGAAAGAGAGAAGAAAAAGAAAGAAGAACACAACAGAACAAGAGCAGAAACAGAAACAGAAAACAATATCAGAATCTCACATATCGCAGCGGAACAATATATAATAGATAAATCAGTAATCTTTAAAACAAAGAACTATATCATTTTATACATACATCAATCATCAGAGTCAATATACAACAATGGACAGTTATATAACTTGTCCTCATACAGAATACACAGCGGAATAAATACTATCAGATACAAATACTACGTCTCGCCATCCAGCTTATCTCCAAGCTCCAGAATATCCTAAAAATCTAACTCTAGACTGCCCGTGTGGAAATTTGTGGGCACCCAGAGTTTAGAAGGGAACAATAAACTCCGAGTCAGTCATGGTGACTGGTGTGAGATCGTAAAACAGTTATTCTCTATAACAACAAAATAATTTTTAAAGTCAATTCGCAATGCCTTTGGAAAATGAAACTACCATAAGACCTCCCACCACACACACAATGCAAACGCAGAATTGGAGGAGATTTCTTCTTATGATAGTCAAAGATGCTTACTACGCAAAAAAAAAAAATCAAATTCTTTTTGATATTATTATTAGTGCATGGTGTAGAAATTATTTCGAAAGTAGAATATAAATCTTAGCCAGCATAGACATTTCGAACTATGCCTACTATAGCTACCATCCAAATGGTGGGGCGCCACCATAAGTGAATGATAGGTTCTACAACTAAATCCGTACAAGTCACGTATTGTTTCTTTGGATTTCCAACAAATGGTCAGGCTAAGGAACTTCCTTTTCCACGATGGGTACGTCCCTGGAATAGACGACCCGAGAACCTAACCGGATCTCTGCCAACACAAGGCCGGGTTACCTCTGCAAAAATAGGTAACTACTGACACGCGTATGCCATCCCCCGATCGTCACCGATCTTCCCGAGGATCCCCGATTCGCAACAAACCACATAGAAAAATAATGCAGTAACCACAGAGGTTAAGTATCTGGGCTCCATACCATGATACCACCTTTATCCAGAAGGAATGACATACACTAAGGGGCGCTACTCCCTAGAACCTTGCTGCATTCGTCCTGTTTCGACCATTTCCGGGGTGTGAGGCTCGATGAAGTCTCGTCCACAAAGCTACGCTTTCTCAAAAAGCCCTGCTTCGGGTCAAACAAAATGATCAACCTATGATCACAAAGATATAAGATCAAACAAATGATCATATCACAAATGACCAAACACTGATCATTTCACAGCAACACTCAGTATGCCACGTTACCAAATTGGGATATATCGCTGATAAATTTCAACTACATAACCTCTGAGCTCGTACGTCTCAGAGAAGGGTGTTAAGCTAAGAGAATAAATTCTCCGCCACCAACAGAAATGTATTTGAAAGAAATCAGCTTTATATCTCAAATTGTAACGTCAGACACACAATCCATACAAGTCTGTTCCGGGATCGAACAGAACCGAAGGCACTTCTCACGAAGCCCTTGCATATCCGGATAAATTTCTAATCACGTCAGGACTTCCCGTCACTAAGGGTGATAAAACCTCTAAACCGAAGATCAGTCGGTGTAGAGTAACTCGACGGTAATCCTTCCGTTTTCAAAAATATCTGGTCTTCAACACCGGTCTTCGAATGCAATTCATAACGACGTATCACATATTCGGAATGGGTTATACGACCCCATGGTCCTTTCCCGGCTAACCCGAATAGTGAGCGTTAATTCAAAAATAAGTGTGGCATTCAAATTCATCCAATTCACAACAGATACCTATCTAAAGGTAAATATTGATAGTCGGTTATTTAACTATCAATAAAGATGCGCAACATCATCAGATTCCAAATAATTTTCCAAATTATTTCATCTTCAAAAATATCTTTAGTAGATATATTATTTCCACACTTCAATCATTTGAAAACAATTTCAAATCAACTTCCACATTTCAATTTATCTTTAAAAGATAAAATCTCAAAACGTTCATTTCATATTAGAAAAGCATTTCCATACTTATTTAAAAATAAGTATTTCACAAATCATTTATTTTCAACATTTGAAAATATTCGATATACTTAAATCAAAATTTAAGTATAAATTCATTCTTTTAAGGAAATCACTTACTATAACAATATTTATTTGAGTCAAAACGAATGTTACGTAAAACATCGTTACGACGACTCAAAATCACTAGTATAGGGATTCGAAATTAAAATAGATATATAAATCCCAATACTACATAAAACATTTCCTTTCGGAAATCATTTACTATAACAATAGTGTTATAGTCCACCATTTCCTTATTTTTCGAAAACGTCTATTTCGACAATAAATGTTGAAACCCATGTTTTCGATATTTAACACGTTTTAAAACATCTTTTAAAACAACTTCATTTAAAAATATTCCTTTTCCCAAAATATATTGATTTTATTCAATAATATATATTTACTGTCCAGATTCGTGAATATAATCACTATCCAAATTTTAACAATTTCTACACATTTAACTTAAAGGATAATTCGCTGTCCAAAATCACGAATATATCTCCTTTAATAACTTCAATGTTAAATTTATCAAATTCTATTGATTTTGAATTTATAAAACAATGTTTATAAATCCCATTTCTATTTATAAAACTTCGATTTCCAAATTATCCAATTCAACTTATATAACTCAATTATATACCGGAAGTTTATATTATAAGTTAAGAACTTATAATCCATTTATTTACAACATCTATTCATTTTCTCATCTAAATGTCAAAATCCGATTTATAAGATAATTGCTTATAAATCTTTTTGTTTTACAAAATCTATCCATTTAATAACTTCACAATTTATGAATCTATAAATTTCAATTCACTTATGGAATCCATTTTTTATTTGACTTTAACACTTAATAAAACTCATTTCAAAATTCCAATATTTTTAATTTATAAAAATATCAATTTTTATAAATTTTTTTTATATGAATTGTTTAAAATACTTCAACAATTCCAATTTAAACTATTTCATAATCTTTATCAATTGTTTATTTCAAAAATAACATTTTTGTCGTATTTCACAAAAATCACAATTTTACTAACATTAAAATTTTAACATTTATTTATTTAAAATAAACCAATTTAAAAATTTTAATAAAACGTATATTTCTACAAATCACTTTACAAATCCTTTTAAAATCCAAAATCGTTATTTTTAGACTTTAAAAATGGATCCGATGATGCAACGCATCAAATAGTCAATCATGGCATTCAAAAACATCATATATCAATATGATAATCAACAAATATCACAATATCTGTAAACAATAAATACAGTTGAGGAATCCAGTTGGATCCCTCCAACCTGTTTCCCTGCATCCACAGACGTTAGCACAATACCAATTCCGCTCCAGTACGGAATTATCGCGGTATATAGGTTTTTATAAATCCGCTTACTAACGGCGCAATAGGGTCTCATCCGCTATACGAGGCGGGAAATCATCAATCCAATATATACATATGCCAATATGTATATATTGCTATATATATAGATATATCCTATCATATCTAATAGCACATCCAATAACAATCATCAATCAATAATAACTGTAAATTCAAATTTCCTTCGAGTGAGAAAATCTCACCTTAGCTTTAAAATTTGCAATCCACTTCGATTCCAGAGTTGTTTTCTTCATTTTTACCTTGTATAAATATTTATACGATTTATCAATATTCGAATTAAATCGAACAAGTAATTTTCCATTTACTAAATTTAATTCTCTAATGGTTCAATTTAACTTAACAATTAAATTTTCTGTCTGTAATTAATCGTAGCCTATCTACTGTAAAACGACTTCCATTTGACAAATTTACTCAACTAACAATTTATTTTTAAACTAACCATTTTAATTTCTACCAACTTTCCTGTTTCTTTAAACTAAAGTTTCATTCATATATCTTTCACATTTTACTTACAATCAATTTTTTTCCATTACAAAAATTCCTATATTATATTTTAAAAACCTTACTGTATAAAAAAAAAATTCCATTTACCTAAAATTAAAATAATAAACAGTTTTATACTCTTCTGTAAAATAATTTTCCTTTCATCACATAAACATTATCAATACAAAAATTAACAGGAAGGAACAAATCCGAACCTCACTGCAACACACTCGGCCAGAGACGAACCCATCCAAAGTCTCGACGCAAATCGGAGTTCACCCATATACTTGCTCGTACTCGAGCCTCCCTTGCTTCCCCTCGTCGAGAAACTGCCTCGACGAACTCCACGACCACCCCACACCATCGCGGTTCGCCTTATGGTCGTCCCTGATTTTCGCCACCATCCAATAGATCGAGACTGCCGCATCCTCCTACGCGAGTCACTTCAGTTTGCGCTTCCACCACACCGCGCGCGTCTGCAACTCCAAATCGCCATCTTGAACTAGGGTTTTCCCCACGTGCGTGCTACCCCATTCCATCGTGAGGTCCTTCCGCTTCACGCGCCACCGAACGCGAGCCCTAGCCTCGCCGCTATCGCCTTCCTGTTTTGAACGAGTCGCCATCCCCTTTTGCGAACGCGTGCTCCCGCTTCTTGCAGTTTTGCATCGCGAGAGGATAAGGGCTTCGCGTTCAAGTCGAATAAGCATGTCCCATATCCCTTTAATTTGATTTTAACTGAGAGGAGGGAAGAAAATTATTCTCCCTTATTTATTTGGGGTTTGGCATGATTTTCAGTTGAGAAAAAAGAACACGCGGCCATTTTTTTCTTTCGAATTTGTGAAGCGAACAGATTTGATTTCGAACTGAAGGGGGAAGAGATACTTTAAAATCGAATGACAGGGTTTGCACGATTTTCTTCGTTCGTGATTCTCGGCAGAAACAACGGAGCGTGCCTTAAGGAACGAAAAGTAATTGACGTGACAAATTTTAAAATTTAAATTTAAATCGAATCCGAATAAATTTCGATGCGTTTACACGTCGTGTGCTCACATATAAACACCGAAAAATACGAGATTTGAAATCCGACAATAATTCAATATTACGGACCCAATAGAACTGGTTTCATCGAATTCCGAGAATGTCTGAAAATTGACTATTTTTAAATATCGATTCGAACAATTCAATTCAATACTGCACAGAACAGTTTTCAAATTCAATCCTGACAGTTCGATTAGCTTCGGTATTATCAATACGAATTTTAAAAGTTTTCGAAATATTTTTCTTCAGCTTAAAATTGAAGATTTACATTTTTATTCAGCATTCAAAAGATTAAATTTTTAAAGTTTAAATCGCACATTTCAAAGTTATATCGGGAATTCAAATTAAATCATCGTTCCAATATTTAAAATTAATTAAATATTCTCAATTCAATTGGTTCAAATTTCTGGGTCGTTACAGTTGGGATGAAGAGAGTGAATAGTCACTTCTACTTTATAAAGAGACACTAAAAACTAGAATTGTAAAATAATAATAGATACTTAATAAGGAATAAGAAATATGATATCTATTCCAAAGTTCACATAGGAAATTGTTCTATGATATTTATTTCTTTGTATTAAAGATATTTGATCTAAAAAATTTCGATTGTGAATAAGTTATAGTAAATGAAATAAATAGCCTATATTAAGTGGTTGAATGGAACTTCGTATTTCATACGTTGTTATAGTAATGGAGGAAATAGTGGGAGCATGTCATATAGAACTTATTAATTGTGTCAAGTTATGAAAATTATTTTCGTAAAACATGCCAAATATTATTTATTTATGAAATAATAAATGTTTTCAGTGCTAACTTAAGAGCAGAAATAGTTTTATTTCAGTATGAATATTATGTATATTCATTACAAAATAAAACTATAATAGTGGTATTTGTGATGCATTGAAAATACAAAAGTATCTAAATTTATTTGCAATTATTTTGGAATTACGGACTAGCTACAATTTAGAGAAATAATTCTTTGATTATATGATTATGAATCATATGATACTACTAATTTATATCTCAAATGATAAAGGGTAAAGCACCCGTTGAGTAGGAACATCAGAAGAGTTAATGAACTCTTTGGATTGATATATATATATAGATACATGTAACCGTAAGTCTAATAATACCAAAATGATTTCACATACTTCGTAGTATTCACTGATGAATTATCATAGACATGAACGTGTGTATTTGATACATATGTAGTATGTCTATGATAAGCTCATAGAGTATAAAACAGAAGTAAATATAATAACATGTAATAGAAAATAAAAAAGTATTCCATTTGATTAAATATGTGAGTACATTGGAAATAATTCTAAACATACCTAAAATGAATAGAGATACAATCTCAAAAGTCACTCCTCTCTATGCTACATAATGATGTATTGATAAGCAGTAATCAAACTTTATTGGACACACTACAAGAAAATCTCCCTTGTTTGCATTAAGTGGTAGTGTTTGATCACTAAGTGCAACTGATAATATTTTACCCTATATTATAAACGTAACCAATAATTCCCTGCCCATCCCGCCTTCAAAAAATTTCGTGGCTTCAAAAAAATTGTTCTGTCGCATTTCCCTTAATCGTGGATACTTAGAACAAAATTTACCCTTCCCTTTATTTCTCTTCGATACTTGAAAAGAAAAATTGTCTTTTCACTTCGGCAAAATTCACCTCGTTCTACGATTCCTCCATCGTCATCTTAACGGTCTCCGTCGTCATCGTCACGCTAGCGCTCTCTCTCGTTATCGTCGCACTAGCGCTCTCTCTCATCATCGTCGTGCTAGCCCACCCCCTTGTCATTGACTATTTCAATTGAATATCACGTCTAATTGCTCGAGATTTCTGCATAAACCCTAAATTGGTATGAATTTTATATTTCAAGGTAGTCTTTGTTTTGTATATCCGAGGCTTTAAATTAACGTAGTGTTTCCCCTCACATGGCTTTTGCACATACTGTATTTTGTGTTATGTATTACATCTGTGAAAGCATATATTATTGGGCTATGAGATTGAAACTGGTTTCGCTGCTCATCCTAACCATGCCAAAGATTCAAAACCAAATTGCAGCAAAAGTACAACATGGAGAATTGTCTGAACCGCAAGAGGCAGAGCAAATACTGAACAGGAAAGATGTTCATTTTGTTATTAAACCCGGTCATATTCCTTTTAGGTTAGGTAAACTTTTATTATTCTCACTTTTGAAATTCTTTTTTGTAAAATCATTTATAATTGTAAAATACCTATGTAAATATAAGTTGAAAATAAATGTAAATATAAGTTGAAGGCAATAAATTTACATTTCGAAAACGTGTGACTGTGACCTTTAGAGATTAGTATGTTATATGTTAGTCTACTTGTATATAATTTTTAGAGATAAATGCAGTTCTGGTATTTGATTGTTGCTTATTGTTGTTGATATTCTAATCAATTTTAGTTTAGTAATTTTTTAACATATGTATGGACTAGTATTTTAGTCATAGTAAAGTTGAGGAAATCAGCAACAACATTAAGTATACAATTACAAGGTATGTCGATGCAAGGAAATCTACTGCCTTTGAGCTACTGTTACTACATAACATCATAGTAAAAAATATCTTAATTATTTTTATGCATCAACATATATAGTGTGATTACTATATATATATACTATGATGTTGATATATAGGAACATGATCATAGTAACATATGACCAGCAACAGCATGAGTGTCCAGGCAAAAGCTTTTGGTCATGGTGTGTTTAAACTTCATCTACTGCTACTGAGCACATTAAATGTACAAGGTATTTATGTTGAGACAAGGAAATCTTGATCCATTGTTAACCACAATGTAAAAACCCGAATTCTAGTGGGTCCGGATTTTTCGCAAAAATGCTAAATCCAAGCCCACTGAAGCCCGAGTTGGGTATCTGATATCCTGCAATTAGGAAAAGATAAATATATCGGACCTCAAATAAATACCTCACAGCGGAACTGACTAAAATATAATAGTAAGTAAATACTCACCAAGGTAATAATACTTTCTAAACAACTGTCTCAAAGCTGGAAAATCTCTGCCATCTATCTAACATGCGGGATGATATGAGGAGGGGATCAGAACTAAAGTTCTGGTGAATGGACAAATTATACACTTCTAAGCATAATTCTACATATACCGTTCTATTTCCATTTTCTGTTATATTGGGTTTATAATACTCTCGCCTCTATGCATGAATCGTACCCATCTACTTCCTAGTAGATTAAGACCTAATAACCTATATATATATATATATATAGCTACATGCCGAAAGACCGCATCAGTCCTAGGTACTACCCATAGTACCTTCTGTATCCTCCTCGAAAAGGACTCCATCGTCTCGCTACTAGAGCGTATTGTAACTACATATGTAAAGGACAGCTTTGTGAGGCCTACAATATAGATGTTCTGTCATCTACTATGAAAACGTGAAACTGCATTCACACTAGCTTATACTAGTGCTCGGACATCCATAATGTACCATCCAGTGCGTACCTTAAGTACTACACGCAATCGTTCTGACTACTGCCTGAATTCCGCCAACAAGGTCTACCTTGTATGGAACTCAGTCGGGGATTTTCTATATCTGTAAAGGTCCGCTTCGTTAGGCCTACAATATAGATATTCTACTTGGTCTGTCTCTTTTCTCATCGTGGCTATGGTCCCACGCATCCCCCCTTAACTAATCGAAAGACCTTTCAAGAGCTTAGTGGTTGTGCCCTACTGCAAACAATCTAAACGCCCAATTGGCTGTACCCCTCGTCCAATGTTTCGATAGTAAAAGAATCATTGGCCTGTTTGTTTAACTCTAGTTTTTCCCAAACTCTTTGACTGATGATGGCTGATGCCCACATAGGACTATCCTTATGGGTCCAATCCACTATAACCTACTCGCAAACTAGAGTACGGTGTCATACGAATATCGTACTCCATCATCAACCTTTTGACTGCCTAAAAAGGTCCACTTCATTAGGCCTGCAATGCAAAAGCAGTCAAGGCATACTCTCTTGATGGAATACCTACAGACCTGCCTCCGGGGGTGCAGCTTCGTTAGACCTACCCCAGAGGGCCATCCTAGAGTATCTTCACGTCCTGTTGAAGTCTCTTACTTCCTTCTAGCCTAAATTAACTAAGTTGGACGTGCTCTTTCTGTACTAAAAATCTGCGACGAACTGCTTCGTTAGGCTCTTCATGCAGATTCTCTTTAGGCTACTCCAAATGAACCTTACCATTTTATTAGACCCTACGTCTAATATTTTATTAAGCGTTTAGTTTACTTTTCTTATTTTGTTGGCTACTTATTTACCCTAATCAGTGTGCCCAGCCCCACCCACGTGTGAGACCATCGGTCCTAGACCTGAAAGAGAATGCTGCCGGTATGGGCCACTGCTATTGTTTTTGCTTATTAACTTAATCCAAGATCTAAGTTTGATAAAATAAGCCTCTTCTATTTCTTTCTTTTTAATTATAGCCTACGTGTTACAATTATACTTGCAATTGTCACTTTTATATTCTTTTCTTTCTTTTATAACCTACATGTTATAAATGTAATTGCAATTCTCTTTTCTATTCTAGTCTATCTTTTTTTATTATGATACTAAATTCTCTTTAGTTCTCTTATATTATACGACAGTCTTAGCTTGGGACTATGTCCAACTGTCACAAATTACTTATCATAATAGCTGCCTTACTTTTTTATTCTATTATCTACACAGTAAATGCAAATATAGTCACATTTTCTGTTTATTATTTCTAGTCTTGTCAAATATTTAACTTGATTATTTCCTCTTCTTTAATTTCTTTAACGCTTCACGTTATTCTCTTTTATTCTAGGAAGTAGTTCTATTCTATTTGGTTGGTTACAAAAACTATGCTAAAAATCCATTTCCATATTTTAATACTAAATAATGCTATAAACAATAACTCGTAACAGCAAGATATTTCTTTTATTGTTTCTTTAATTGTTGGGTAATGAAAATGTCTCTATTTTGCACTAATTCCATTTTTCTTTCTTTTATTCTTGTAGTTACGTTTATCATTATTCTTACAGTATTAAACTATGGAAATGTATTCCCTTTTCTAAACCAACCAACTAATCTATCACTAACTTCCAAATCAAGTTATTAGATTTCTCCTTTTTATTTCATTCCCCGAGTTTTAACATAATTTACTGTAAATTTCTCACTTTTAGGTTTATGCCTTTCTCTATAATTTTTAAGCCTAATATTACTTACATTTAATTGGGTTTCTTTTCTTCTTTTTTTTTATATAAATAACATTTAAATATAAGTACACTTTTCTTACAAAAATTTACAGTTTTAACATAACTAGCTAGAAGAACCAATTACTGAAATTAGTCCAAATGCCGAATTAAATATTTAGCGGGAATCTAACGATATTATATATCATAAACATAAAAGAGATATAATTTAAATCCACTCACCTTAAAAGAAAACACTTCAAATTCCAGATCTGATTTTTAGTCCAGTTCTATTATCCACTGCCTTCCACTTTGCAACCCTATTTGGATCCACAAACCAGAATTTGTATGGATTTATAAATCTGGATCTAATTGAAGAAAAATAAACAGATAAACTAGAAAACTAGATCTGAAAACTCAACTCATAAGGACGGCTTAATTTGGACATCTCTTCTCTAGATCTACAATTTCTACCTCCAAATTGCAAATTAGAAAACCTAAATCTAATATATTTGATTTCTGAAGAATTGGAGGAGAAAGGAAAGTGACAGGGCATCCGCGCCCATTCAGAAAAATATAGGTTTGAAGGTTGGCCCAACCGTTTATTTATAGAGAGCCAACGCAACGTCGTCCGTTCGTTTAAAGCGATTGAAATCTAGCCGTTAAAAACAAGCAAAACGCGTCAGTTTTGACGTGTCTACCCTTTTTTTTATACGTATTAATTTATTTCCTCTATTTTTAAATGTTATAAATTATTAAATGTTAACTTTTAACCTTTGCCTATTCATTCTAATTAATTTCCATAAATTGCAAATTTAATTTCCTTTATAATACATATTTATTTTGAAATTCAAATGTTTCTAATTAATGTAAATTAATTTCCTTTAATTGCTGATTTGATTAACATTGCCTACTAATGTTAATTAATTACCTCTAATTGCTGATGTCAATTAATTTCCTTTATGACGCGCGTCTATTTTGAAATTCAAACGCGCATTATTTCTGGAATTTATACGCACATATATTTATAAACAAATATATTCACGCATATTTACACGTATAATTATTTTTCGATACGGAACTTCGAACGTCAATAACTTTTTCATACGAAGTCCGTTCGAGGCATATTGTATATGTAAATTAATCAGAAAATCGCCACGAACACTATGGTATAAGTTTCAAGGCCATATTCTAACAATTCCAAAAACGCTCATTTTCACCGTTTATAAATATTTTGGTTATGTAATTATCAAAAAATGTGGGGTGTTACATTCTCCCACCCTTTAGGAAATTTCGTCCCCGAAATTCGACAAGGGTAAAACCATGTAATTCTCCGCATCAATCACATCCAATTTTTGCAACCATCCGTGCCTTTGTGCAAAGTGTCATTCAACATAAAATATATGCATGTACATGAATTTCTAAGCGGTACCTCCTATATGAATGCTTTTCTTCTTTAAAAATTCCTTTTTAAAATATGATGCCCACATCCTAAATATACTTGCAATTTTTATATGAATGCAATCTTTTGAAAACTCCAAACATTTTTCATCCAATTTTTCCCACACTCCTACTGAATAGGGGCGTAGTTCAACAATTTTTACATCCAAATCCTTCCACACAACTTTTAATATTCGAATTTCAGAAAAATCTATTTTTTTTCCAAACTCGATTTCTTATGTCAGAAAGAAGGTAGAAAACAGAAAACATCACATTTACCATTTTACTTTTGTGCACCTCTTTCCCCGTACTTGGAACTTATGCCGCTATTCTATAAAAATCTCTATTTGCTTTCCCAAGCACAGTTCACATAAGAAAATTTTTCTTTTCAAATTTTTCTGTTGATGTTTCTGTCGCTTTCTTTAAATTTATTTTTTTCTTTTTAGTTACTCCTTTTAGCTTTTACTCTTCTTTTATTACTTACGTCCTATGTTTTTATTCTTTTCTTGTGAACATCACAGAAACACAGAGAAAGTGCATCATACTAATCAACGCTGACTTGAAATAATAAAGACAAAATGCTTACATAGGAGTACAATCTCATAGCTAAAAGAGAAAATAAGTCCTGCTACAAAGCGATACTAGATAAATAAATATAGCAGCTAAACACAACTATCATCTAGGGCTCGAAGGCCTAGAACCATGTCTACCCTGACACAGAAAGGTCCTACTCTAGGAATCCAAGTAACTCATATGCTCCTCCTATCGCCTATTATTCGTTACTAACTTACGCTGCATTACTCACGATAAATAAGATCTATTCATCTCTTCCATTCTATACTCAAAATGGAATAACCAAGTCTCATTTACTGCAACGAATAAGGATTTCAATCTATGCAATCTCTATCTAAAGAGGCAACTAAGCTTGGGGAAATTTTCTCTTTACCTTTACCTTTCATTTTCCCCCAACTAAGGTCTACCTATCCCAACCACATGTGTCTTACTATCTTACTAATATCACTTCACTATTCTTATATAGTCTACACACATGAAGCAACATTCCTAGGTTCTCACTAGTGTCCTATACACTTTACGAGAACTTTTATTATTACTACTAAAAGTATTCACTACTATCTCCTACATAGCCTTACACTTTTCCCATCACCGAGGAAATGATTCCTGTCTACTCCATATTTAAAATTTGGTTTGGTATTTATCATTTCATTTCAAAAATTAAAGCTTCTAAATTTTTGAAACATCAAATCCCAAAATTCTTGCCTTTAAAAGTGTTACTTTGAAGTTTCTATTAAATTCAAAGGTACTTGGTTACTTAACATTTTATCTTTCTAGACTTGTAACTTTATAGCTCTTTGAATTTGAATTATTCCCCAAACCTAGAGGGGAAAACTTACAAATTCTAAGTTCAAAACTTATTCCTCTTTTCCTTTTAAAGACCTTTACAGCTTTCCAAAAAAAAATTTGGATTTTTAAATTTAATTGTTTACTAAGATTTTCTCTTCCAAAAACTTATTTATTTTTTCACCAAACCATTTTTCTTTAAAACATGCCTTGCTTGTCCTTAAAACATTTTTTTTCTTTTTTTTTGACTTCAAAAAATGTCCTCACATGTTTTCAAAACATCTTCTTTTCATAGATTTTCAAATTTACAAAAACTGGAGAAGATAAGAACAATTAAAAAATCCCTTAACTTTTCTACTCTTCCAATTACCTAACCTTGTAGGAGTTTCTAACTTACTACAAATGAGGACTTTCTACAAAGGCAAGCAACCAATGCGCATAATCAATAGGAAAATATGAAATTTCCATTGCTTAGCTTTCCTACTAAGGCTCTCTATAATAACCCACCTAACTAACACTGTCTCTAATTATTACACTTCTTATTACACCTAATGGTTTTATACCTTAATGTATTGGAACTACTTTCTCTTATGAGAAACCATTAACGCTAAAACCTTCTGTGAATCCTTTAAAAGAGGATTTCATGTTTATGTGAAATTACAAGGAACTTATTTTATATTTTATCGAAATAGGCTATACAAAATATGGTGCTTTCCATACCTTGTACATCTCTTTCACGTATTCCTTATAACTTGCACAAAACATCTTTATTTGTGATTTGGTTTCATAGAAAAATATATCATTATTCATTTCAATCCAATAGATTAAAGTATGTTTAATCTATATTCACTTACAATAGACATTTCCTACGAAATTTATTAATTTCCTAATATTTAACTTACATCTCTTTTTTTTCCAGAAGAACTCATTTTCAAAACTGTTTTAATATTTTCATAACTAGAAAACATTTCCATATACTTATTTAAATAATAAGTGTACTTACAAACCACTTTATTTCTATACTTAGAAATTATTTTCAAAACATATTTTTATTTGGGTCAAAACAGATGTTGCGTAAAATACCGTTACTATAACCCAACAATACTAGTATATGGATTCAATTAAAATAAATATTAATAAATCCCATATGATATATAAAAACATTTCCTTTAGGAGTCACCTACTATAACAATAGTGTCATAGTCTATGCTTCCTTTATTTTTCACGAAAACATCTATTACAACAATAAATGTTGTAACCTACATTTTCGATACTTAACACACTCTAGGTTTTTATATTTAAAATCTTTTTTTACCACAAAGAAACCAGCAAGCTATACATGCTCTATAATTCTTCAAAAAGAATTTCACTTTTAACAAAATTTACATCATATGAAAACCAATTTAAATTTCATACTGCTTTTTTTTTCAAAAACCCAATATTTACTTTCTCAAACATATTAACAATTATATTTTTCAACTTTTCAATTTCAAAAGTTCCATTTTATTAGGCTAGACATAAAGTGGATTTTCTTCTTACTACCCTAGGAATACCCTTCCTAAACCTTGGAAATCTCATTTCCTTACTAAAATCTCATATTCGTTCCAAAATAAAAATACTCTCCCTACTATCCCTAAGGAACTTTCCCACTTCCTATAACATATTGATACCAATCTTCTCTCAAAACATAGCTTATTGTACACTATAAATCGGCAATAACATAGGGCTCAACATCCTTGGGTCATCCCAAACCCAACTAGCAAACTATGCACAAATATACTTCTAAAAACTTTTCATATGTTAATATCTATAATTGGGGACTATTTGGATTTTAGTACATAATATATTTAAATTTTATTCAAAAATACAAATACTTCACTCATATTTCCTAATTTACTTAGCATCTACTAACCTAAGCTCTAATACCAAATGTAACAACCTGAATTCCAGTGGGTCCGGATTTTTCGCAAAAATGCTAAAATCCAAGCCCACTGAAGCCCGAGTTGGGTATATGGTATCCTACAAATAGGCAAAGATAAATATATCAGAGCTCAAATAAATATCTCACAGCGGAACTAACTAAAATATAATAGTAAGTAAATACTCACCAAGGTAATAACACTTTCTAAACAAGTGTCTCAAAGCTGGAAAATCTCTGCCATCTATCTAACCTGTGGGATGATATGAGGAGGAGATCAGAACTAAAGTTCTGGTGAATGGACAAATTATACACTTCTAAGCATAATTCTACATATACCGTTCTATTTCCATTTTCTATTATATTAGGTTTATTGGATTTATAATATTCTCGCCTTTGTGCATGAATCGTACCCATCTACTCCCTAGTAGATTAAGACCTAATAACCAATATATATATGTAGCTACATGCCCAAAGACCGCATCGGTCCTAGGTACTACCCATAGTATCTTTCGTATCCTCCTCGAAAAGGACTCCAACGTCTCGCTACTAGAGCGTATTGTAACTACATCTATAAAGGACAGCTTCGTGAGGCCTACAATATAGATGTTCCATCGTCTACTATGAAAACGTGAAACTACATCCGCACTAGCTTATACTAGTGCTCAGACATCCACAATGTACCATCCAATGCGTACCTTGAGGACTACACATAATTGTTCTGTCTACTCCCTGAATTTCGCCAACAAGGTCTACCTTGTATGGAACTCAGTCGGGGATTTTCTTTATCTATAAAGGTCCGTTTCATTAGGCCTACAATACAGATATTCTACTTGGTCTGTCTCTTTTCTCATCGTGGCTATGGCCCCACGCAGCCCCCCTCAACTAATCGAAAGACCTTTCAAGAGCTAAGTGGTTGTGCCCTACTGCAAACAATCTAAACATCCAATCGACTATTCCCCTCATCCAATGTCTCGATAGTGAAAGAATCATTGGCCTATTGGTTTAACTCTAGTCTTTCCTGAACTCGCTCTGACTTATGATGGCTGATACCCACATGCAACTATCCTTATGGATCCTGCCCACTATAACCTACTCGCAAACTAGAGTACGGTGCCATACGAATATCCTACTCCATCATCAACCTTTTGACTGCCTTTAAAGGTCTGCTTCGTTAGGCTTGCAATGCAAAAGTAGTCAAGGCATACTCTCTTGATGGAACACCTACAAACTTGCCTCCGGGGGTGCAGCTTCGTTAGGCCTACCCCAGAGGGCCATCCTAGAGTATCCTCATGTCCCGTTGAAGTCTCGTACTTCCTTCTAGCCCAAATTAACTAAGTTGGACGTGCTCTTTCTGTACTAAAAATCTGTGACGAACTGCTTCTTTAGGCTCTTTATCCAGATTCTCTTTGGGCTACTCCAAAAGCACCTTACCATTTTATTAGACCCTACGTCTAATCTTTTATTATGCGTTTAGTTTACTTTTCTTATTCTTTTGGCTACTTATTTACCCTAATAAACGTGCCTAGCCCCACCCACGTGTGAGACCATCAGTCCTAGACCTGAAAGCGAATGCTGCCGGTACGGGCCACTGCTATTGTTTCTACTTATTAAATTAATCCAAGATCTAAGTATGATAAAATAAGCCTCTTCTATTTCTTTCTTTTTAATTATAACCTACGTGTTACAATTATACTTGCAATTGTCACTTTTATATTCTTTTCTTTCTTTTGTAACCTACATGTTATTAATGTAATTGCAAGTGTCTCTTTTCTATTCTAGTCTGTCTTCTTTTATTATGATACTAAATTCTCTTTAGTTCTCTTATATTATATGACAATCTTAACTTGGGACTACGTCCAACTGTCATAAATTAGTTATCATAATAACTGCTTTACTTTTTTATTCTACTATCTGCGCAGTAAATGCAGATCTAGTCACATTTTATGTTTATTAATTCTAGTCTTGTCAAATATTTAACTTGATTATTTCCTCTTCTTTAATTTCTTTAACGCTTCATGTTATTCTCTTTTATTCTAGGAAGTAGTTCTATTCTATTTGGTTGGTTAAAAAAACTGTGCTAAAAATCCATTTCTATATTTTAATACTTAGTAATGCTGTAAACAATAACTCGTAACTGAAAGATATTTCTTTTATTGTTTCTTTAATTGTTGGGTAATGCAAAATACAGTAATGTCTTTATTTTGCACTAATTCCATTTTTCTTGCTTTTATTCTTGCAATTACATTTATTGTTATTCTTATAATATTAAACTATGGAAATGTATTCCCTTTTCTTAACCAACAAACTCTATTACTAACTTCCAAATCAAGTTATTAGATTTTCCCTTTTTATTTCATTCCCCGAGTTTTAACATAATTTACTGTAAATTTCTCATTTTTAGGCTTATTCCTTTCTTTATAATTTTTAAGCCTAATATTACTTAAATTTAATTGGTTTTTTTTTCATTTTTTCCATATAAATAACATTTAAATATGTGATAACCCTGATTTTTGTGAATAATTTCATAAGTTAATTTAGTTTATAATTGTTTAAAAATCACATTGAAAAGATAGGAATGGGAAATTGAATTGCAGGTACATGGTTTAAAACATGTACATGTGCACAAGACAGTGTACACATGTACACGAATTTCTGTGTAATAAAATTTAGCAGAAATCAATAAATAAATTAAAATAACTGATTTAGAAATACATATGCATAAAGATAGAATTTTGTCTTTAAATAAAATATAGTACAAAGAAAATAAGAGCTAGGCTGAAATAAACTTAAAATTATTTAAAGAAAGAAAGAAAAATAAAAGACTTAAGTATACATAGGTTATACATGTATACAGTCAACCAATTTTTGAAAGAAAACAGAAGTTGCATGGAAGTGGCATGAGTCCCTAAACAAGCACTTTATCTATTTCCAGTAATTTTGTTTAATTAAGAAAAATAAGAAGTCATGCATATGACATGACCGGGGAAAATTAAAAGGGAGAAGCTGATTTCTGAAAAGGAAGACAAGGACCACATACCCTTTTATTTTCTTGAATCAAACCAGAGGCAAGCTATGTTTTGTATGGGGTAGAACTGACATTGGGTAATTCCATAAACCCTAGTAACAGCCAAGATTTATATAAAAGGCCTAGTATAGTGAGACCATACACATTTTGTTCTTCATTAACCTAGAAAAAAAATATACAAGACATAAACCAGAGAAAAATAGGAGAAGGCAGAAGACTAAAAAGGGGTTCATAAGGCATAGGAAGAAGAAGGATTAAGGTGAGTAACCTCACTGAAAACTTTGGCATTAAGTCCTGAGTATTGAGGCAGCCTATTTGAACTAATCATTCACTTTCTTTTACAAGTTATGTTTTATGATTGGATGACTTTGGTTTGTTAATGATTTGTTTAAGTGTAAAACCTCTCTCTGATTTACCCAGAAAAATAAGAGTCATGGATTCATGGTTTAAAATGTTTGTATGTGATATGGGTTAACTTTGAGATGGAGTGATTTCTTTTATAAGTTTTCTTTATATAGTTGTTTATAAAAATCCCCGGATTCATGTGGTAGATATATGGTCTGAAGATAGAAAGAAATATGGGGCTGTAACATTGTGTTGTTGCTTATGTCTCATATTAATTAAAACAAAAGAGAATGTAGAAGTGCAATGTTGTACATGTGCTGAGCTTCTATGTTTTATGAACTACCCAAATCAAATTATACTTGTGGTTTAGCCAGATCATGAATCTGATTGAACCAGAGGTAAGAGAAAAAAAATATATATCTAGTAAATTACGCAGGACCATATGCTTACATCTGGATCCAGTGAAACCCATATGCAAAATAATGTGCTAAGAAGTCACGTCCATTTTTCATGATTAAATGTTGTTTCTGAAAATATAACTTACCAAACTCTGGATGAATACATGTTGATTGCATTGTTTATATTTCTCTGATTAAAAAAAAGTGAGATGTAGAAGGGATTAGCATAGTTATGAAAAGGAGATGACACTTAGTAATTTAACTAAGGACTTGGGATCTTAGGGCTACCAAAATATAGCTTGGCAAGGGGAACATTGCAAGCTCACACATGGTATGTTTATACCCAGGGGCCTGAGTGTGCTGGGTTAACAGAGAGATGTCCCAGGCAGTGTGTGTTTTTAAAAAAAAGGAAGTAGCTAAAGACCCTATTGCATTTGATAGTGAACTTTAGAAATAGGTTCAAGAGAGGCTTGGGTAAAATCCCTGATGGCCAGTAAAATTATAAAAAGGGGCATGATGACTGAATTGATGATTGCATTGGTTGTTTTAAGATGTCTTATTGATGAATCTTATGATTGTTTTCTATGAACTAAATCACTTTGATATATATAATCTGTTTAACACTGATATGAATGTACATGCCTCACAAAAACATGCACACAGAAGATACTGAGCTTCTTATTCATGCAAAGTACTGGAATACAAATAGAATTGAATAAGATCATGTTTTCAGTTAGATTATTCACACCAGACAAATAGTCTGACCCTTTTGTGTTTATGCACCATTGGGTGTCTCATATTCTTATGGGGAAGCTCATGGTGATTTTGCAGGAAAGTAGGAATTGCTTTGATCAGGCTTTGGATGTTTAACTGCTTAAGGAATTGGATGCTATATTTAAAGATTTGTTGAAGTTAAATTAGATGTTTGGGCTGAATTATGTTAAGCTACTTTGTTTAAATTTACTTAGAAAACTATTGTGTTGTTGAAACTAGTGTTCTGCAAGTCTTGAATCCATATATGTACCAGCTGAAGCTTATATGTTTTTATTTTGCAAAAGTGTTTTGCTAAAGAAGTAGCATTCCTAAATCTCAATAACAGTTAGTTTAAATGGTTGAAAACCTGAGATTGAAAGAATTTGTGGCTTGTATGTATATCTAAAGAACTGACATAAGAAAACCCATGTTTAAGTCAAAAATAAAATCTGATAGAAAGGGTTTGAGTTGCTTTGAAAAGAAAACAAAATAGCATGTATTTTATTACAAAATAGTGAAAACCTGAATAGGGCTAACATAGCCATTTTTCTTGAGCCTGGGTTAAGCCAGCAACCAAGGGTTTTAAATTAAATTTTCAGATCTGTTTCATAACCCAAAGTATAGGACAAACTCAGACAATTATGTTAACAAGAAAGATAAGGCACCTGAATTGCCCACTGACACACACATGCACAGAAACATGCACACACACATGCACAAGTAAAAGCACAGTTTATCCAGTAATAAAATTAGGGGAATTTATGTAAAATGATAAGTCTTGAGACATAAGACCAATAGTCAAGCATTAACCCAAGTTATTTGGAAAAATCTAGTTTTGAGAAATACAGTTGCTATGTAGAGAGTATTTCCTTTAAGTAATACTCAAACAGATTTCTACTTTCAAATTTCTGTACTCTGATTTAAGTAGAAAATGACTTATATATCTTCACATATATAAGTTCAAGATAAAATGAGTAAACCAATATTTTTATATTGACAGAAAGGTCCTGGATAGAAGAAAATTGGAATTAAACATTTTCTTGATTAAATGACCACTGAATATTAAAAAAAAAAAATTTAAGTGGGTTATTTCATTTGGTATCAGAGCTATGTTGTTAAATAACGTAGCAAAAATTTTGTATGAATTTGTTTGCATTGGATGTATAGAAGTGTTTACTGCTTTGGATGTTTTGTTTTTTTAATGTTTACACTATTGATATCTATTATGACAGAATAAGTGATAAATTAAAATGAATTAATCTATAGAGCATTAGGCAAAACAAACTAACCTAAGTGTTATATCCATAGAGCTATGGTAGGACCCAGACATCAAAATGTAGGAACAAGTGAACCACCCATGGTGAATGTGCAAGAATTCATTAGGGCCATAAGAGATGGAGTAGGCAACAGGCAGGAAAATCCACATGAGGAACTTTCCAAACTACTCAATACTTTTACCAATCTTGGAGGCAAAACATTTGATGACACAGAAGGAGTTATGGGGGTTCAAAATTGGCTTAGAATTTTGGAAAGAATCTTTGCAGACATGCAAGTTGAAGACCAAAGGAAGAGGCAAATTGCATCCAGGCAATTGAGAGGAGCAGCTTTGGATTGGTGGGAGGTTATCATAGCTGGAATACCTGAAGGAGAAGTAACATGGGATCAATTTAAAGCAATGTTGGAAGGCAGATTTATCCCTGCATCAGCTAAGGAGTCTTTACTGGAGGAATTCATCAAATTGAGGCAAGGGACTATGAGTGTCACTGAGTACACTCAGAAGTTTGAATCATTGGCAAAGTATGGTACAGTGCTCATCACTACTGAGGAAGCTAAGAATGGCAGATATATTCAAGGGTTGAACCCTAGCCTTAGTAGAGCCATGCTACCATACAAGGATAAAACTTTTGATCAAGTTTTGGATTTGACTCTGAGCATTGAACAACATGATAAAGCTAGAGAGAATTTCAGGGCATTCAAAAATAATCAAAACAAGAAGGGAAAGGGTAAATTTCACCCTTATGATAAGAAGAAAACAGACATAGCTTCCACCAAGAAACCAAAAGAAGCCAGAACTGCTGAAGTTAAGAAGAGGATCACTTGTTACAACTATGGTCAAGAGGGGCACATGAAAAATAGGTGCACCAATCCTAGACCAGCATCCTTCAAGTGTCACCAGTGTGGAAAGGAGGGTCACATAAGGAGGAACTGTCCAGAGTTTAAGCAAGGAAATGTAGGAACCTTGGAAGGGAAAGGTAAAGCAACTGAGGGACCAAATGTTGAGAACCATGGCCAAGTTGAAGATACTTTGCTCATACACTCAATACCTTTTGTAGTAATGTATGATACTGGGGCTACACACTCCTTGATTTCCCATGATATTGTACAACAACTAAAATTAAATTGTATGATTGTTGATAAGCCATTGCTTATTAGAAGCCCTATAGGTAGTTCATGTGTTCTGGGTGTGATATGTAAGCAACTGGGATTGAACATAGGGGGACATATGTTTGAGTCAGACCTATATGTGTTGCAATATCCGGGCATAGGGATTATTTTAGGGGTTGATTGGTTGAGTAGATATAAGGCTATCATTAATATGGAGGCATCCACCATATCATTGAAAGTTTCTGATGGACAAAGAATAGTTGTTCTCTGTGAGGCAAACAAAAATAGAAGTATAGCCAGCCTTTCTACATTGTCAAATGAAAAACCCATGCCTACATTAGAAGAGATCCCCATAGTTAATCAATATGTTGATGTGTTTGGTGAAGTGAGAGGAGTTCCAAACCACAGACCAGTTGAGTTTTCAATCAAGATAATTCCAGGAGCTAACCCAGTGGTTAAAAGACCAACTAGAATGGGGCCTAAGGAGTTGATGGAGCTGAAAAAGCAATTAGTTGAACTAGAAGAAAAAGGTTTTATTAGACCCAGTAGCTCATCATGGGGAGCACCAGTAGTCTTTGTTAAGAAACAAGATGGATCCCTTAGGTTATGTATTGACTATAGGGAATTAAACAAAGTCACAGTTAAAAATAAATATCCCTTACCAAGAATTGTTGATCTCTTTGATCAATTGAGTGGTGCAAAAATATTTTCTAGACTTGATTTAGCTTCAGGCTTTCATCAGATGAAAGTAGAAGAGGAAAGTATAAAGTATACAGCCTTTAACACCAGATATGGACTTTATGAATTTTTAGTAATGCCATTTGGTTTAACAAATGCTCCTTCCTATTTTGTTGATTTGATGAATAGGATTTTTAGAGAATACTTGGATAAGTTTGTATTAATATTTATTGATGATATACTAATTTATTCTAAGTTAGTTAGAGAGCATGAAAACCATTTGCATATGGTATTTGAGAAATTGAGACAGGAAGACTTGAAAGCAAAGTTTTCAAAATGCACTTTTTGGCAAAATGAAGTGAATTTTCTAGGCCATATTATATCAGAAAAAGGAATAGCTGTGGATTCCAATAAAGTCATTGCAGTGCAAGCTTGGAAAAGGCCTACTAATGTCACTGAAGTCAGATCATTCATGGGAATGGCTGGTTACTATAGAAGATTTATAAAAGATTTTGCAAAAATCTCAATTCCATTAACCAGATTGACTAGGAAAAATCAAGTGTTCACTTGGACTGAGGAGTGTGAAAAAGCCTTTGGGAAATTAAAGGAAGCACTGGTACAAGCTCCAATTCTTAAAGTACCTGAGGGAAATGAAAACTTGGTGGTGTATACTGATGCAAGTGGACAAGGGCTTGGGGCAGTGTTGATGCAACAACATCAAGTAATAGCTTATGCTTCTAGGCAGTTGAAACCAAGTGAGGTAAGGTATGCTACTCATGACCTTGAATTGACTGCCATAGTGTATGCTCTTAAATTATGGAGACACTACTTGTTAGGAGCAAAATTTGAAGTGTATACAGACCATAAATCACTTAAATATTTGTTTTCACAAAAAGAATTAAATATGAGGCAGCAAAGATGGATTGAACTCTTAGCCTCATATGATTTTGAAATATTGTACACACCTAGTAAGGCTAATAAAGTAGCAGATGCCTTAAGTAGACAACATGCTAAAGTGGTAGATTAATGATAGAAGAGTTTAACACTTTATCATTATTAATTGATTCAGAGATAGGAAGTAATAACATAGAAAATATGAGCTTATGTAGTAGGAATGTAGAAATGGGAAAATTAAGTTTTATTACTCTGGGATCAGAATTGAAGAATAAAGTTGTAATGCTACAAAACCAAGATCCATTTTTATTTGGAAAGAAGACTCAAATATTAAATGGTGAGACAGTGGAAGGTTTTCAGTTGAATGATCAAGGCCATCTGAAGAAAGGAGAAAGAATATGTGTTCCAACTGTTGATGAGTTGAAGCAAGAAATTTTGGATGCTTACCACAAAAGCAAATATACTATACACCCAGGAAGCACAAGAATGTATCACAACCTCAAGAGAAATTATTGGTGGAGTGGAATGAAGAGTGCAGTGGCAACCTATGTATCTAAATGTATGATTTGCCAACAGGTGAAGGCTGAGTATCAAAAACCCTCAGGGATGCTTCAACCTTTACAAATACCACAGTGGAAATGGGAAGACATATCAATGGATTTTATTGATGGTTTTCCTAGAACTAGGAGGGGAAATGATAGTATTTGGGTAGTGGTTGATAGGTTAACCAAGTCAGCCCACTTTATACCAGTGAAATCAGAAAGAAATGCAAATACACTAGCCCAGTTGTTTATTAAAGAAGTAGTCAGGCTGCATGGTATACCAAAGACTATAGTAAGTGATAGAGATACCATCTTCACTTCAAAGTTTTGGCAGAGTTTTCACAAGGCAATGGGGACTGATTTATGCTTAAGCACAGCATACCATCCTCAAACTGATGGCCAGACAGAAATTGTGAACAAATTGCTTGAAGACATGTTAAGAGCTTGTGTATTGGATGGGGAGGAAGTTGGGAGGATCATATCTTTTTAGTTGAATTTGCATACAACAATGGCCATCATAGTAGCATAGGCATGGCCCCCTTTGAAGCCCTTTATGGGAGACCATGTTTATCACCCTCAAGTTGGCTTGAATCTGGAGAAAAAGTGGTCTTAGGACCAGAAAATGTGAAGGAGACTTCTGAAAAGATAGCTTTGATCAGAAGAAGAATTGCTTCTGCCCAAGATAGGCAAAAGAAATATGCAGATCAAAGAAGGAAGGCAGTACAATATGATGTTGGGGATTATGTATTCATCAAGATATCACCCATGGAAAAGGTTCTAAGGTTTGGGAAACAAGGGAAGTTGATTCCTAGATATATAGGACCATATAAAATCCTAGAAAGAATAGGAACAGTAGCCTATAAAGTAGAATTGCCAGAAGAAATGAGAGCAATGCATGATGCTTTTCATGTGTCTCAACTTAGAAGATGGGTTCATGATAAGGAGGCAATCCTAGAATCCTCTAAGGATGTGCAGATTGATCCTAGAATGATCTATGAAAAGGAACCAGTGGGCATAGTTTCTAGAGAAACCAAGAAATTGAGAAACAAAGAAATTAAATTAGTAAAAGTACAATGGAGTCTAGACCCAAATGATTGCACATGGGAAGTGGAGGATAAAATCAGAAATGATTATCCACAACTGTTTGATTGAAGAAAAGGTAAATTTATATATATACTAATGGATGTGTTGATTGGATATGCATTGTGATTTTTTATCTTGTATTGATATGCATAGTGTTTAAATAAGTGGTTGGATTGAGAACGGTTTTGAAATCAGAAAATTTATTTTTCTGAAGTAATGATACTTAAGTTAAGTATGCAAGAATTGTGGGACACAATTCCTAAAAGGAGGGGTATATGTGATAACCCTGATTTTTGTGAATAATTTCATAAGTTAATTTAGTTTATAATTGTTTAAAAATCACATTGAAAAGATAGGAATGGGAAATTGAATTGCAGGTACATGGTTTAAAACATGTACATGTGCACAAGACAGTGTACACATGTACACGAATTTCTGTGTAATAAAATTTAGCAGAAATCAATAAATAAATTAAAATAACTGATTTAGAAATACATATGCATAAAGATAGAATTTTGTCTTTAAATAAAATATAGTACAAAGAAAATAAGAGCTAGGCTGAAATAAACTTAAAATTATTTAAAGAAAGAAAGAAAAATAAAAGACTTAGGTATACATAGGTTATACATGTATACAGTCAACCAATTTCTGGAAGAAAACAGAAGTTGCATGGAAGTGACATGAGTCCCTAAACAAGCACTTTATCTATTTCCAGTAATTTTGTTTAATTAAGAAAAATAAGAAGTCATGCATATGACATGACCGGGGAAAATTAAAAGGGAGAAGCTGATTTTTGAAAAGGAAGACAAGGACCACATACCCTTTTATTTTCTTGAATCAAACCAGAGGCAGGCTATGTTTTGTATGGGGTAGAACTGACATTGGGTAATTCCATAAACCCTAGTAACAGCCAAGATTTATATAAAAGCCCTAGTATAGTGAGACCATACACATTTTGTTCTTCATTAACCTAGAAAAAAAAATATACAAGACATAAACCAGAGAAAAATAGGAGAAGGCAGAAGACTAAAAAGGGGTTCATAAGGCATAGGAAGAAGAAGGATTAAGGTGAGTAACCTCACTGAAAACTTTGGCATTAAGTCCTGAGTATTGAGGCAGCCTATTTGAACTAATCATTCACTTTCTTTTACAAGTTATGTTTTATGATTGGATGACTTTGGTTTGTTAATGATTTGTTTAAGTGTAAAACCTCTCTCTGATTTACCCAGAAAAATAAGAGTCATGGATTCATGGTTTAAAATGTTTGTATGTGATATGGGTTAACTTTGAGATGGAGTGATTTCTTTTATAAGTTTTCTTTATATAGTTGTTTATAAAAATCCCCGGATTCATGTGGTAGATATATGGTCTGAAGATAGAAAGAAATATGGGGCTGTAACATTGTGTTGTTGCTTATGTCTCATATTAATTAAAACAAAAGAGAATGTAGAAGTGCAATGTTGTACATGTGCTGAGCTTCTATGTTTTATGAACTACCCAAATCAAATTATACTTGTGGTTTAGCCAGATCATGAATCTGATTGAACCAGAGGTAAGAGAAAAAAATATATATCTAGTAAATTACTCAGGACCATATGCTTACATCTGGATCCAGTGAAACCCATAGGCAAAATAATGTGCTAAGAAGTCACGTCCATTTTTCATGATTAAATGTTGTTTCTGAAAATATAACTTACCAAACTCTGGATGAATACATGTTGATTGCATTGTTTATATTTCTCTGATTAAAAAAAAGTGAGATGCAGAAGGGATTAGCACAGTTATGAAAAGGAGATGACACTTATTAATTTAACTAAGGACTTGGGATCTTAGGGCTACCAAAATATAGCTTGGCAAGGGGAACATTGCAAGCTCACACATGGTATGTTTATACCCAGGGGCCTGAGTGTGCTGGGTTAACAGAGAGATGTCCCAGGCAGTGTGTGTTTTTAAAAAAAAAGGAAGTAGCTAAAGACCCTATTACATTTGATAGTGAACTTTAGAAATAGGTTCAGGAGAGGCTTGGGTAAAATCCCTGATGGCCAGTAAAATTATAAAAAGGGGCATGATGACTGAATTGATGATTGCATTGGTTGTTTGATGTCTTATTGATGAATCTTATGATTGTTTTCTATGAACTAAATCACTTTGATATATATAATCTGTTTAACACTGATATGAATGCACATGCCTCACAAAAACATGCACACAGGAGATACTGAGCTTCTTATTCATGCAAAGTACTGGAATACAAATATAATTGAATAAGATCATGTTTTCAGTTAGATTATTCACACCAGACAAATAGTCTGACCCTTTTGTGTTTATGCACCATTGGGTGTCTCATATTCTTATGGGGCAGCTCATGGTGATTTTGCAGGAAAGTAGGAATTGCTTTGATCAGGCTTTGGATGTTTAACTGCTTAAGGAATTGGATGCTATATTTAAAGATTTGTTGAAGTTAAATTAGATGTTTGGGCTGAATTATGTTAAGCTACTTTGTTTAAATTTACTTAGAAAACTATTGTGTTGTTGAAACTAGTGTTCTGCAAGTCTTGAATCCATATATGTACCAGCTGAAGCTTATATGTTTTTATTTTGCAAAAGTGTTTTTCTAAAGAAGTAGCATTCCTAAATCTCAATAACAGTTAGTTTAAATGGTTGAAAACCTGAGATTGAAAGAATTTGTGGCTTGTATGTATATCTAAAGAACTGACATAAGAAAACCCATGTTTAAGTCAAAAATAAAATCTGATAGAAAGGGTTTGAGTTGCTTTGAAAAGAAAACAAAATAGCATGTATTTTGTTACAAAATAGTGAAAACCTGAATAGGGCTAACATAGCCATTTTTCTTGAGCCTGGGTTAAGCCAGCAACCAAGGGTTTTAAATTAAATTTTCAGATCTGTTTCATAACCCAAAGTATAGGACAAACTCAGACAATTATGTTAACAAGAAAGATAAGGCACCTGAATTGCCCACTGACACACACATGCACAGAAACATGCACACACACATGCACAAGTAAAAGCACAGTTTATCCAGTAATAAAATTAGGGGAATTTATGTAAAATGATAAGTCTTGAGACATAAGACCAATAGTCAAGCATTAACCCAAGTTATTTGGAAAAATCTAGTTTTGAGAAATACAGTTGCTATGTAGAGAGTATTTCCTTTAAGTAATACTCAAACAGATTTCTACTTTCAAATTTCTGTACTCTGATTTAAGTAGAAAATGACTTATATATCTTCACATATATAAGTTCAAGATAAAATGAGTAAACCAATATTTTTATATTGACAGAAAGGTCCTGGATAGAAGAAAATTGGAATTAAACATTTTCTTGATTAAATGACCACTGAATATTAAAAAAAAAATATTTAAGTGGGTCATTTCAAAATATAAGTAAACTTTTCTTACAAAAATTTACAGTTTCAACATAACTAGCTAGTAGAACCAATTACTGAAATTAGTCCAAATGTTGAATTAAATATTTAACGGGAATCTAACGATATTATATATCATAAACATAAAAGAGATATAACTTAAATCCACTCACCTTAAAAGAAAACACTCCAAATTCCAGATCTGATTTTTAGTCCAGTTCTATTATCCATAGCCTGTCTCTTGGCAACCATATTTGGATCCACAAACCGGAATTTGTATGGATTTATAAATCTGGATCTAATCGAAGAAAAATAAACAGATAAACTAGAAAATCAGATCTGAAAACTCACCTCATACGGACGGCTTAATTTGGACATCTCTTCTTTAGATCTATAGTTTCTACCTCCAAATTGCAAATTAGAAAACCTTAATCTAATATATTTGATTTCTGAAGAATTGGAGGAGAAAGAAAAGTGACAGGGCTTCCGCGCCCATTCAGAAAAATATGGGTTTGAAGGCTAGCCCTACACGTTTATTTATAGAGAGCCAAAGCAACGTCGTCCGTTCGTTTAAAGCGATTGAAATCTAGCCATTAAAAACAAGCAAAACGCGTCAGTTTTGACGTGTCTAGCCTTTTTGTTTTATATGTATTAGTTTATTTTCTCTATTTTTAAACGTCATAAATTATTAAATGTTAACTTTTAACCATTACCTATTCATTCTAATTAATTTCCATCAATTGCAAATTTAATTCCCTTTTTAACACATGTTTATTTTGAAATTCAAACGTTGCTAATTAATGTAAATTAATTTCATTTAATTGCTGATTTGATTAACATTTCCTACTAATGTTAAATAATTACCTCTAATTGCTGATGTCAATTAATTTCCTTTATGACGCGCGTCTATTTTGAAATTTAAACATGCATTATTTCTGGAATTTATACATGCATATATTTATAAACAAATATATTCACGCACATTTACACGTATAATTATTTTTCGATACGGAACTTCGAACGTCAATAACTTTTTCATATGAAGTCCGTTCGAGGCCTATTATATATGTAAATTAATCAGAAAATCGCCACGAACATAATGTTATAAGTTTCAAGGCCATATTCTAAAAATTCCAAAAACGCTCATTTTCACTGTTTATAATTATTTTGGTTATTTAATTATTTAAAAATGCGGGGTGCTATACGCCTAATGCAAATCTAATGTCCTCGTCCAAGTTATGTTTACCTTTGCCTTACACTACCTACATTATTTTTATGTTTGAAATATCATAATAAAACTGTAATATAAGTTACAGTAGAAGTTGAAACCTAAAAATCAACATCGTATTACAAGCATAATTATCAGGACAGAACCATTAAGCGAACCGTAATACCTCAAGGATCAAAGTTGAAAAGCACCATGTGTAAATAAACCTATCAACTATTTAATAAGTTTACAAGTTGCATATATCTAAGGTATTTGAATTTTGTAATGAAGCATTTGGAGTTTAGCGAAAATGGAGCATGAGGCAGGAGTTCAAAATATTACAATTAGGAATATTGGGTTTGATAACACCATGAATGGCTTTAGAATCAAGACATGGGCAAGACCAAGCGACGGGTTTGTAAATAGAGTTGATTTTTAGCATGTAGTCATGAAAAATGTGGATAATCCGGTTATGAGTTGTCTGCTATTGAAATTTGAATGTCATGGGTGCATCTTGGAATGAGAAATGTTTCTCATACTAACTGGTGTGAATACCGGGTTTGCCACTTTAACAAATCATATACCCTGTTGTATAGTACATATAGCTTTGCACTTCATATCAAAGTAGGCATTCAATCACAGTCGAGGACAGTTTTCTTACCAAAGACGTTTATTGAGCTATGATCAAAAGACGAAATAATTGTAATTTATAATCATGGTTTTTCCGTTTAATCTTATTGATTTTTAATGCATCAAGATTCCACTCGTAGAATATCTAGTCAACCACTTTGAAATAAGTGAGAAGTTAACCGAGTATTGTCATTTGTTGTTTATTGTATGTAGGTGGAGAATATTTTTTCTGCAAGCATCCCGACCTATTTGAGCTAGAAAATGTTGAAAATAAACTTAATTTTGCAATATTTTTCTTGAATCTAGTATATATGGAATAATATGTTTGAAATTGTATGAGAGAATATTTAGGATATATTTATGGACTAATATATTTGAAATTGTATGAGAGAATATTTAGAAGATATTTATGGAGAACCGTTAGATTGAGATAATCTCCACCGTTTATTTATGATGTGAACTCCTATAAATAGAGGTGGATTCACTCATTTTGGATGTAAGAAAAAAATATGAACTTTTGTAATAAAGTTTTTCTCCTCATATTTAAAAAATCATTTTTTCTTCTCCAACCTCTTATCTATCTTTTTCTAAAATCAAATCTATTTGCTATTGGAGAAAACTTCCAACAAAGTGGTATCAGAGCTTGAAGATCCTTCTAAAAAGATGGCGAATAGCGGCGTTCCCTTGTAAGTCCCAACGCTCACTAAGACCGATTATGATAATTGGAGTTTAAGGATGATGGCTCTCCTTGGAGCATATGACGTTTGGGAGCTAGTTGAGAAAGGCTACACCGAACAAGAGAATGAAGGTAGTCTATCTCAAACTCAAAGGAATAGTTTGAGAGACTTAAGGATGAGAGACAAGAAGGCTCTATGTCTAATCTATCAAGCATTGGATGACTATACTTTTGAGAAAGTTTTAGGATCAAAGTCCGCTAAAGAAGCATGGGAAAAGCTTCGAACATCTTATAAAGGAGCAGATCAAGTCAAATAGGTACGTCTTCAAACTTTAAGAGGAGAGTTAGAAACTTTGCATATGAAAGAAGGTGAACTTGTCTCTGATTACTTCTCAAGAGTTTTAACTGTTGCTAATAACCTAAAAAGAAATTGTGAGAAGTTAAATGATGTAAGAATTATGGAGAATATTCTTAGATCATTAGATCTAAAGTTCGAACATATTGTCGCCATCATCGAAGAGACAAAAAACTTGGAGGCCATGGCAATAGAAGAACTTCTCGGTTCATTGCAAGCTTATGAAGAAAAGAAAAGGAAGAAGGAAGAGATTATGGAGCAAGTACTCAAGACACGAATTGATTCAAAAAAGGAAGAAAGCAATCGAAGACAACAAAGACAATGTTGTAGTCAAGGACGAGGACGAAGTCGTGGATATGGACACGTACGAGGTTGGAGACCTAATAACGACAACAACAATGACAACAACAACCCAAAAGGAGAAAGATTAACAAGAGGTCGTGAAAGAGAAAATTCAAAGTCAAGACATGACAAGTCCCTCGTTAAATGCTACAATTGCGAAAATTTTGGATATTATGCTTTTGAATGTAGAGCTCCTAACAATAATAAAGTTGAAGAGAAGGCCAATTACATTGAAGAAAGAAGTCAAAAAAATGATACTTTATTGTCGACTTACAAGGAAAAGAAAGAAGAGTTAATCTCCAAAGGATTATGGGAGATCGTTGAAAATGGTTATAAATAGCTGAATGATTTGGAGAGCATGTCGCAAATTGACAAGGAAGCATTTGCGAAATTACGATGGAATGACCATCGTGCTCGTGTTGTGATGAGTGAGAATGTCAATGAAATAGCGTATGATGATATACTTGGAGATGGTGCCACAAAAGATTCATGGAATTTGTTGAAGGAAGTATATGGAAAGAATGACACAATAATAATAGAAGAAGGTAATCTGATTGATGAGAATGAGAAAAGGAAGGATAGCGAGGAGGAGAAAGATGTAGAAAAATTGATGAAATTTAAGGAGTTAAAGGAGGAAAAATTGGAAGAAGGAGAAAACGTGTAGGAGATAAAAAGGAAGAAGATGAAAAGTAAGTGAAGATGACGTCGACGATGAAGAGTACGAAAACAACCAAGATTAAAACGAAGAAAACATAAATCAAAGAGATGAAATTCATGAGCTTGGAGGAAATTTGATATACGAGCAAGAATCTAAAGAAATGGAAAAGGAGAATTTTAAAGAAATAGAAATAGAAATGGTCAAAGGGGAAGCAAAAGTGGCAAGCGATGAATTTCATCATCATGAAAATAAAGATGTGGACAAAGCTTATATAATTTTGAACAAACTTATTTTTCAAGTAATGTTTTCTGAAATGACATGCAAAAGTGGAATTTGGAAAACATACATAGAAATTGGATTGGTCAAAAACTGCAAGAGCGAAGTTATGAATGAATACAAAGATAAAATATATGATTCATTCAAAATTTGTGGTAGTGAAACAAGGAGGATGTTAGAACGATTACTTTATCGAAAATTCTATTAAGATGAAGAAGACGGAATGAAAAAAGTAAAAAAAGAATCCGTGAACTTGCATTGAAGATCTCGACATTTGGTAAGAAGGTCAACGCAATGTAAAAAGTTTGGATAATATCTCTATTCCCACCGAAGCATGTGAAATACAAAGATCTCAAGCATGAAGATTTTTTTAAGTTGAGGAGTTTGCTTGGAGTAGCAAAATCAAGTTTAAGGAGGGTGTTGGAAATAAACTTAATTTTGCAATCTAGATTTTTCTAGAATCTAGAATATATGGAATAATATGTTTGAAATTGTATGAGAGAATATTTATGGACTAATATATTTGAAATTGTATGAGAGAATATTTAGGAGATATTTATGGAGAACCATTAGATTGAGATAATCTCCACCGTTTATTTGTGATGTGAACTCGTATAGATAGAGGTGGATTCATTCATTTTGGATATAAGAAAAAAATATGAACTTTTGTAATAAAGTTTTCCTCCTCATATTAAAAAAATCGTTTTCTTCTCCAACCTCTTATCTATCTTCTTCTAAAATCAAATCGATTTGCTATTGGAGAAAACTTTCAACAGAAAATGTTCAAAGTATGTAAACATTTACTTCATCGTTCATCACAAATGAATTATCCAATTTACTAATATGACATACTTTGCTTTGAAGGAGCATGAGTAGTCACTTATAAATCCGATTACCACCCTTGCCGTTATATTTGATGGTGAAAGTGGCACATAGGCATGCTTTGTTCAATTTTCCTATTGGGATCACCTTTGTGCTAAATTTTACCTCATATTATATATTAAGAATTATCATTGTACTTGGTTTTATATAATTTATAGACTATTTTGGAATGCTAGTTCATTCACTAAATTTTTTAAGTGGATTTAGTCTGAGTAGACTTTACAAGAGAGCAATATCAGTAGGTTGTAAATTATCATGATGAAAATTTTCAAACGATGTTACTTTATGTTACACAGGAAACTCATAAAATGCAGTATTTCAGTTGGGAATTTGCAAACTCGAAAAGATTGCATTGACTGTGATTTGTTTTCTCAACGAGTAGGGGATTTTAAATAATAGGTTTGCTAAGCATGCCTTTTTAAGTTTTTGTTCGGTAGGAATTTGTAAATTCCTATTGACTATCTTGGTGTTTTGGTAATTTCAAGTATGCAGCTGAGTATGGGATAGTCACGCATGCTAAGGTTGAAGCTTTACTGCTAAGAAAACAGCTAGAAATATCATGCTACCGTGTAGGTGGATGGTTGTAAGTTTAATTTTGTGCATCATCATAAAGAACAGTTTGGTTATATTCCTTACTATTACAATTTATTTTTCTTTAAGTAATATAAAAATGATATATTTTGTTGTTCTCTTTTGTGAAATATTGAATTGTTGTAGATTACAACTCATTCATCTAGAGCAGCAACTGCCCGGATATGTTTTTGTTAATCATGAACTCTTTTATGTTGTTTCACTTACATAATTTAGGGTTGTTCAAATAGTGATTAAGATTGATAACTGATTTAAGGTTGTTCAAATAGTGGCTATGATTAGGAATAAATCTTATGTGAATAAAATGACATCAAAGAAACGTGGAAGATCTAAAATAATATGATATAAATACTGATAATAGATGACATTAAGAAACTAGGTGAAATGTTGGAGACTAACCATGGTAGACATACGTCACTGTAACAACCCTCCTTTTCGATCCCCAGAAATTGACACTAATACGTACATGGTATTCACGTGCTGAGCATCCAAGTGCCGAAAAGGCAGATCGTCGAGGTGAAAGAAGAAAAGACGGAACATAATCTCACAAAACATGACGAGTAACATATAATATATAAAAATGATATTTACAAAGAAATAACTGGATTTTAATGTACATACATTAATCAGAGTACAATCATCCGTCATCAACCCTGGACAGTTATAACAACATATCCTTACAACTTGTTGATAAATACAGAACAATAACAATGCAATGGAAATAAACAAAATATGGAAATACGTCTTAAATGCATCCATCTTGTTTCTTGAGAGCTCCAAAGTGTCCAGCTAAATCTGGAAAATATGTGCGGGCTGACCCGAACATTATAGGAAAACAACACCCGAGTCTATCTGGTAAAATCAACGTGAAAAACACAATCAAATAGATAATTAAATGTTATAAAACCCTTTCAAAAATAAACGTATCTTGTAAGACCACGCCACACAAAAACATAGATGGATTTTTACCTTACGATAACCAAATCATTTTAATTAGTAAATCCAATGATATTATAATAATGTCTAGGGGTTGAAAATATATCAATCAAGTAGCTGTGATGTCTGTGAGTGTACATCACAATAATAATAGGTATACAATCAAAACTGCTAAGGCGCGTTTGCCAATTGTGTAGGTTCCATGAAAGGGCCCTCAAAACCTCTAGGAATGGTCCTCCTACACAAGGATTAGAGATATCCTTCCAAAGCAGCATACATCCCTAGTGATGTACCATAGGAAAAAAATAGCTGGTCTTGCTAAGACAGAGTGCATCGCTCCCGCATGCACACCTAGGAGGAAGTCGCATGCACCTTATAATTTTCTAACCCTACTGGGTATGCCTCCTATCTCTGGTTTTAGTCATTACTGCTGGTGAGGATGCGTCCGACATTCCAGCACACGAGCCGCAACTTGAAAAGATCTCAGAACCCCACATGGATTCCCATACCTCAACAGGTCTTGGAATCACACCTGGATTCCCTCATCTCATCAGATCTCGAAATCACACATGGATTTCAATACCACAATAGGTCTCAGAATCGCATATGGATCCCCATATCTCAATAGATCACGAAACTCCTCCAAATCATAGAACACGTATATGATTTTGGAGTGGTCATGGTTTCGTGCCATCTCATATAAGTACACTCCCCCGCTTACCGGGCGCTCCAAAAACAATCGAAGATATTTCCGGTAAACTCAACTCTAGTTCTTTTGGAAATAGACAAACAATACATAGGAGCAACATATATCCCTAGTGATGTACCGTAAGAAAAACACATCTGGTCTCGCTAAGACCGAATGCATCGCTCCCGCATGCACATCCATATAAGTATCTCTAGGAGGGAGTAACATGCACCTTATGGGTTTGCCAACCCTACTAGATGGTGCCTCTTATCTCTAGTTTTAGTCATTAATGCTGGTGAGGATGCATCCGGCATTCCAGCACATGAGTCGCCACTTGAACAGATCTCAGAACCCCTCATGGATTCCCGTACCTCAACAGGTCTCGGAATCACATATGAATTCCCTCATCTCATCGGATCTCATAATCACACATGGATTCCCATACCTCAACAGGTCTCGAAATCACACATGGATCCTCACATCACAATAGATCACTAAACTCCTCCAAAGCATAGAACACGTATATGGTTTTGGACTGGTTTTGGTTTCGAGCCATCTCTTATAAGTACACTCCCTCACTTACCAGGCGCTCCATAACCAATCATCGATTTTTCTGGTAAACTCAACTCCGATTCTTTGAAAATATACATACAATACATAGAAGTGGGAATCATACCCTAGCCGTTTAATTGGATGGATCTCCCTATCATTTGTCCTAGGAGAACAAAAAGATATTTATATGCATAGTACAACATCAACGAACATGACTCTTCCATATAACTCACATGTTTCTCCTTGATATTTCCAGAGTTATATCCTTTAGTGTTAAGTATGGAGATTTACCATACCACCAAAATTAAGAAGGATTATTTAGGCCAAGATTTGATAGCCGGTTATTTAATTATCAAATAGACAACAATCAATCACAGATTTAATTTCATAGGAAACTAAACTCGCTTAAGCATATAAACAAATATAAAGCCTCTTTAATTAATATTTTTATTAATTAAAACACTTTGTAAATAATTGGAAACCATTTCCATATACTTATCCCAGTGGAATAAGTATATTCACAAAACACAATATTTCTAATACTTAGAAAATATAACCATATACTTCTCTCAACGAGATAAGTTTATTCACAAAACTAAAGGGAGATATCATATTCTCCAAACCATATTAAATCGGGTCAAAACAACTATCATTTAAAACATTGTTTACTATAAATCCAAAACACTTATCCATCTCTTATTCAAAACATTTCTTTAAACCAATTGCTAAATAATTATTAAAATATATTAATAATTCCATACCCATCTTAAATTGATTTTATACCTTTTCTAAAATCGTAGTTGAAAGGAGTTCCTTAATGTCTAAAGATAGATAACCTTTCAATGGAAAGAAATCATAGGGTTCCAAAACTGTATTTATAACAACTATCGTTATATGAACCATAACCTTTAAAACTCGTTCATAATTAAATAGCCCTTAAAACTCCATTTCCTTATTTATAAAATATCAATTATAAATCTTTACTATTACATTTATAAAATATCATTATAACCATCTCCTTTATGTATAAAATATTATTTATAACCACTTTAGTTGAATCACTCTATTAACTTAAACACAATTAATTAAACCATTTAATTAACTTCAAAAATCATTAATTACACCGACTAATTAACTTTAAATACCATTAATTTGTTAACTAAAACATCGTTAGTAAATAATTAATTAATTAACTTTAACCTTATAAATCAAAATAATCAACTTAAACCTCATTAATAAAGCAACTAACTTAAACCACTCTGGTTAATGTAATTAATTATCCTTAAACCTTTTTATTCAAATAATTAATCAACTAAAGCATTTTAATAAAATAATTAATTAATCTTAAAACATCTTAATTAAATAATTAATTAACTTTAAACAACATTAATAATATAATTAATTAACTTAAACTTAAAATAATTTAACAAACTTAAAAACATTCTTAATTAAATATAAGTAGCAATGAAATATCATTAATAAAATAATAATTTACTTTAAACATCGTAAATAAAAATATAATTATGAAATTAACTTTAAACAATTTCAATTAAGATATTAAACAAACTTAAACATTGTGTAGATTTAGGCTTAGCGATCACATGATACTTAAATAAGCTACCATTTGTTTTCATATCTCAAAGGGGTTTATATGTCAATGTCATATTCAAGATGACCAGGATACCAAGCTTTTGGCGCTCAATAGTTAACAATCGATAGTTAACTCATCATTTAATCCATATTTATTAATCCATCTATTAATTAATTGCACACATTAACTTTTTACGTAGCAAGCAGAAAATGAGGATTTATTCTGCTGGATAGATGTCCATAATAATTTATTCAATCCAATTTGACATAACAGTGTTTTATTTGGCCAAATAAACATCACCAATTAAGGTATAATAATTTAACGACGTCGTTATTTAAAATAACATCATTAAAGTTTAGTCCCTGTTAACATGTCATAATATTTTAAACATCCCAAATCTTCCAATAAATTAACACTATAACATTGTACGCGTTAACACGAGTCAAACGTAAAAATCTATATGCAAAACGGATACCATATGAGTAAGTTATGCAATTTATAGACTAACACACAATTATTTAATACGTATTTATAAAAAGATTTCTCACCCGCTAGCTATAAGGGCTCGACCTATCCCTCATATCCGAACCTTCTTAGACTTCTTCTTACTCCCTCCTCTCCTTTACAAATTCCACACCTAGTGCCATTGCTGTGCACGGTGTGCATATGCACACTCCGAACCTTCATTTGCTCGACCCTCTAACCCCGCCATCATCTCCCCCTTCACGGGCTCCACTAGACTGCACCACTGCCCTAGCCTCCAACTCCACTGATTGAAAAGCGACACCCAACTTCCTCCCTTCGGCCATGAAAAATCGTGACCACCCACAAGGAGCCATGCTCCACCAAACTCGGCCCAGAGATGCACCTCGACCCTACTAAGCCACTTCCAACCTCCAAATCACCAAAATCCAACCATACAACTAACAAATCCGAAATCCTAGTTTAAACTCCTTACTATACAAACCTAAACCTTCCCAAATCAAGGTCGAACCCTATATAACATACAAGGATCCATGAATTATGCTAAAACAAGCTTAACCAAGTTTTTATTTTTATTTTTAGTGGAGTATAACAATTGAATTTGATTTTTGTTGTTTGGCAGTCCCTTTTTGATGTAATAATAAAACTAAAAGGGAAGGTGAAAAAATAATAGAGAAGAGGAATGAGTTTCTAGTATTTGATTTCTTTTTTTTCTTTCTAAGTGTTTACATGCCCTTTCTAATTTTTTGCTGCAAATGCATTAAAAAAGAAGAGGGAAAGTGGAAATCAAAGAAAGTGAAATAAAAGAGGGAAGCCAAATGATGATTCACCATAATTCATCAACAAAGCAAAGTGTATTGCTTCAAATTCAAGTTAGGCAATATTTACAAGTTAAACAAATTTGACAAGAAACCATTCTATCAAGTACCAAATTTTGAAACTATAATGGATATTAGGATGAGTCTATGTACCCCTTTCACTTAAGATTCCAAATCCATCTTTTCCAAAATTTCAAATTTAAACACTTTATATATATAAATTAACCTACCCATTTAAATATATGATGGATTTTAGGGAAGAACTAAACCAAATGGTGGATTTTAGAGATAGCCCTGTACTTTTAACACAACTTTACACTTAAACTTTATTTCATGTTACATCCATCTTTTATTCGATGTTTAAATAAAATTTACTTATACTTACTTGTTAGTTTGTAATGACCCGCTATTTCGAACCATTCGCATCCGCACATGTCAGACTTGAATTGTGCAAAACAACAGATTGTTAATTTATATTTGGCAAAACTTAGCATATATAGTAAATAAATCAATCACAGAATCACAGACACAGAGTATTACAACAGTAAGCGACGGAATAGATAAATAGTAGTTCATGCAGCAACTATAAACATCAGAGTCGGAAACAAATATACAACAGAATCTCAAATACAAATGAATCTCTAACACATAAGCAACTGACAAGTCTGAACATAAATACTGGAATAAACTGAAGTAACTGGAAAGATGAATTGACAAAAGACCGACCTTCAAGCAAAGCTCCAAACTCCAAAGGTGAGTCTCAAATGCTGTGACACTCAGTCTGACTCGAGTATAAAGCAAACACAAAACACTCGAGTCAGGATTAACATTCTTATATCAGTAAATTTAACTCAAGTGAAATGCCAACTGGAATACAAGTAAAGGATGTTTGGGGTTTCCATCCTCTAAGGATCCGTGGAACTATCTACTATGTAGTGATATACACTATTATAATATGTCTATAGTAAAGTAAAGTATTAAAATAGCATTAAGGCGTTACCCATATCCCTCTTAACACATTTTATATATTCCCGTAGTTTATACAATGTCGTACGCTCCACCAAATCGGTGGTTTACCCAGAGGACACTCCATAGGTACGGTACAAAACAAACTCGTAGAAGGCGCGATAAGGCATGCGACAAGGCACATGGGGCAATGCCCAAGGTAGATATACCGTTTGCGGATCCGGACTAGTGGTAATGCAAAGCAGCCACTACCGCCCACCTCAAGACACACTCCCAAATCAAAGGTGCATCCAACCAAATCACAAAGTAATAGAATGTTATCGAAAAAATGTGTCGGATAGGTGGAATGACCTCACTTGGCCCGGCGTGGCTCACATTTTAGCTACACCAAGCTGACTCGCGGGAGTTAGGGCTACGTAAATTCCTCATATAAAATCATCACCAAACCATCCTACTTCGTTCTGGAATCTCCACCATGTGCACAGTTGTTAAAGTGGTTTTCGGTATTGGCAGAGAGTATGACAATATCCGATCCCAGTCTCTTTAATAACCAAATGCTTATTTCACACCATGGTCATCTTATAAAATCCCTTCTATAAACATTTCAAACAGTTCATACTTCGTTTCAAAATATCATATTCATTTCAAAATCATATCACTTTCGAATTTATATACACTGTCGAAACCATAACCAACCATCATATCAAAATATTCGCTTGTAAATCTATTAAATCTACATCATAACAATTCTAACTTAAACAGTTTAAATATTGAAAGTAGTTTATATGTATTGAAAAAGTTATAATTTAAAATAATTTATATTTAAAATAGGTTATGGATTAAAATAGTTTATAATTAGACTTATTCCTTCCAATTTCACAAATCAATTCAAATCCACTTTAGTTCCAAAATTCAATTTAAATTAATCTTAGTTCAACAATTCCAATTAAAATGGTTCAATTCAAATTCTTATTAAATCCATTTTTTATTTGTATTAATTTCAAATTCAGGTTTGAACTACAAATTTAAACCACTTCCAATTCCATAGATTTTAAAGTTTAAATATCCAACATTTACAATATAAGTTTCGTTTATTTTTCAACATTTAACTTTAATTTTATTCAAATTAGAAAATATTCACTTAATCATTTTAATAACAATTAAATAGAATCTCAATTTATAAATTTAAATCAATTTTAAATGTTCAGTCTCAATTTTATTTAAAATTGAGAATATTCATTTAATCACTTTTTATCAAATCAAGTTATAAATCATATCTTTCATAATCTCCAAATCGATAATTCAAGTCAATTCTTATTTAAATTCAATTATTAACCAATTTAAATTCCAAGTCAATATTAATTGATCTTCCCAACCTCTATTATTAAAGTTATAAAACCTATTTTTAAAATGTTTATATAAATTTAAATAAATACTTAAACATATTATAAACTAATTAAATTAAATTTTATTAAATTAAAGCTTATAATTAATTTTTTTTATATTAAATCTTATTTTATGTATTTTTAAATAATAAAATTTATAAGTAATATCTTAAAATTCATATTTTCAAAACTAACTTATAAATTTAACATTTGCAAATACATATAATTTTAAAAATCTAAATTTTATACATATATTAAAAATAATTTTTTATATTATAATTTGAAAGTCAATATTTATTTAAAACCCATATATTTCCTTTCAACTTTATAAATCATTTTCAAATTATAGACCGACGGTGTCCATATATAATTTTTTATCCTATGGTCAAGTGATACAGAATTCATCATTTCAATCCGCAATTTAAATATCTACGGATATATCATTTTAATCCGCAATCCTAAAATTTCAAAATCAAATGAAAATCGCTTGGGTTTATCATTTCAACCCATAACAATTTTCCCTAAATCTATAATATCATTCGGGTATGTATCATTTCAACTCATAGGGAATTCTAAACTAACAGGGAACTTGTAGAGTGAGAACAAATATGATAATAATATAACATATCAACAACATGCATATATCATCAGTAACAAATTTAAATATAATATATATAATAGGTTATGGTGTCATATGTCTCAGGCAAACATCGGTAGATAATGGCATATCAGATTTAACAATTAAATAACCAACAATTCAAATTTAACAACATACTTCAATCGTCATTTCATGTGAATTAAATTTACTAAATATAAGAATGTTAATCGTGAGTGATTGCTCACCTTTCGAGGCTAAAGTAAGATGCAGACGGATATGGATAAGCACAGATCGACATGCGGAAAAAGACAAAGCTAGAAACTGTTGCGACCAATTCTAGATAGCGGCGTGAAAAAAGTGAAGCACGATGAACTAGATTCGACGAAAAATCAATTATATAAATGAACTTGTATATATATATATATACACACACACACATATATATATAAGCTATATATTTTCATTTATTATTATTGCCGAAACCCATATATTTCCTCAAATTTTCAAATGAATCTTTAACAATATCTCTAAATGAAGCTATTACAAAAATCTATTTAAAATATAACATAAATTTTAGTAAATATTTTGAACATATGTATATAACTGACTTTATTATAATTATTATAAATTATTATCAAAAGCATATATATATATATATATAGCAAGACACAGCCCAAAATAGTAAATATTTATAATTCTTCTTTATATAAAGCCTCTTATATAATATGTATAGTTGACATATATATACACACACTGCATTTTATACTAATATAGGTACTTGTAAATACATACATATATAACACATATACGTATGAAATATATATATGATATATTTTAAAATCAATATTTATTAGAAAATCACTATAACTTACTTTACTATAATATGTGTATAAACTTACAACCAATACCGACTTTATATATATTAACAGATCATACAACTTTATAAACTTATATATATATATATATATATAAACTACAGAATACATGATAGTAGTAAAGCATTAAAAGTGTACAACTTAATAATGTAGCTTTATCATGAAAAATATATAACTTTATCATGTAGCTTGTTTAAAATAATATATACTTACAATAGGTGATATACAACTTAATAACATATATATAATAACAGAACTAGAAAATAACATTATAGTATATATAATATGAAACAGTAGAGCGAGCTTAAGCACGGTACACAACAACGTAGCATTCTACAGAGTAAAACACATATATATACGAAACCCACTTTTGTTAATTCACGAGCGAAAAAGAAAGCGAACGAGATATATACATCTTACAAATGTATATACTTACTATATATAGAGGCATGTGGAAACTGACTGTGAGGGGAAGCTAGGCTAGGTCAGAGGCTTGCTAACCGGGTGGCTTCAGTGTTGGTGAGCTTGGTGATTCAGGTATCAGGTAAAAGGTGGCGGGCTCAGTATGGGTGAGAGTTTTTAAGGCGGATATGGGTGGAGTCTGGGTCGCTAAGGTGATGGGAAACAAGCAAGATTTCACGGCAAGGAAACGAGCAAGCTTGTGAATATAAATACTTTATATATATTATTATTATTTTTTAGGAGAAGAGGAAGAAAACTAGTTGCTGCTGCTTGTAAGGCGATGTGGAGGTTGCTGATGTGCACGTAAATGTGCATATATTTACATCCATATTTTATCTCTTTTTATTTAAATAAACAGCATATTTGGGCATTTTTACATGTTAAAACAAAAATTCAATCATTTTCAAACCATCATATTTTCATCTTCATTCAGGGGCAAATTGGTCATTTTTGTGCATGTGTCAATTTAAGAATTTTTATGATTTTTATAGTATATTTTTATGCATATGGAAGTGGGATTCATGATGATATATGCATTCACAAGGAAATGCAAAGGAATGAAGAGGAAATAATACGAGTTCAAGATCATGGA